>OX388257.1:10364702-11564702 GCA_947579855.1 Anticlea derivata | reverse complement strand
TCTGCCTTCTGCGCTAGAGGTTGCGGGTTCGATTCCCGCACAGCACAAACATTTGTGGGATTAACACAGATGTTTTTTCTGTGTCTGGGTGTTAAATAGTTATCTATTATGTATATCAACTTCTGGTGCCCATAGGACAGGCTATGCCTAGTTTGGGATCAGCAAACAGTGTGAGATTTATGCCCGGAAAAAAAAAACTTCAAAAGGCACCGGATCTCTTTGATTCGGCTCCTTTCATACCTTTTATTCCTATAGTCTACTATTTTAGGGTTCTTCAGCTTTCTTACTGCTTGATACTACACCTTACTTATCAGTACCTATCTCACATACAAGTCCTATGTAAGCATATGGAACCACTCGTTATATAAGACAGTGTGTACATACTAAGTTGAACAGTGCATTCATTATTATAGACATCACGCACAATGACATCCCATCGGAGCCGTAACAAGTGCCAGCAGCACTAACGTTTCAATCTATGCTCACTACTGCTGAGTCACACCGATAGAGAACCACTGGATAAGGAATTAAAATTTGTTTGGACTGTACCCCGAGGTAAGTCATCCGAATGTCTTACTCGACGATTTGATAACTACATACAGGAATAACAAAAAAAACATAAATAATTCAATTTTGGTTTGCACCGTTTTGCTAATTGAGTTTCGTGGTTGGCTACGATAGAGGAATAATTTTTAACTTGATCTTAACCAAGCATTGAATATTAATGCCTTTGCCGTTTTGGTAACTAAGTACCTTCTATTAAAAATCTTTTTTTTTATAAAATACTGAAAATATAAAAGAAAATAGTAACTTTCATGTCAATCCATTTCAATATCAATCCATTTGTCAGTTTGATTCCAGGCAGTATATTTTTTATTTTATCTAAAAAACAAGGTCAAATACAAAATAATTGAATTTCTTTAGGTAATATGATTAACTGTATCCACTGCTCAACATGGCCCATCTAAATATCCCCCATAGGTTTCCCCCATGTGGGGGCACGCTAGACACGCGGGTTGGTGAGCGTAGTTATCGCTGCTAAAATAGAGAACGCTGCTGCCCATCCCCTTGCTTTTTTCCCTTAGTCGCCTCATAAGGGTAGTAATGGAGGGGCATTTTCTTCAGCCGGGGCCAAAACGGCGAATCCCATCGCTGCTTATAAAAAAATCATTAACAACCATATCCAGTAGTTTCTTAACTCATTCTTCGTCATGAATACGCTACAGCTTGATAAATGAACCGAAGACTTCATTTTAGCTCAACGCGTCTTTGTTGAAGATATTCAACTGATTCGGTCCGGAGATGACTGGTGGTGTAATGTACAAGCTTGTAACAAAAATGTTCCGATACATAATTTTTGCATCTTAAATGTTGCAAATTAATTGTATTTGAGTGTAATTAGCTTAGCCGCAGCTTCGCTTAAGTTTTTCCCGTGGATTTGCTAAAAAAACACATATAAACTTTGTCCAATTACGACAACAACGAAAAATAAATTAGCCAAATCGGTCGAGCCGTTCTCAACTGATGCTCCGTCATACATGTGGCAATTGATTTTTATTTAAACCTTTTAATATAGAACCAGTAATACCTAAAGAACCATTATTTGGCTGAAAACAATAATTTATTATTTATGATCTCATATTACACGTTTTTGAAGAAAAAACATGTGTATTATAATTATGTATGAAGCACAATCTTGAAATTGGGGTTCACTAGTGATTTGGACCAAAACTCACAATAACTATTTGTGCTGACTAGAACAAGAAGCAATCAAGCTTTTTGATTCTAAATGCTTTGTTCAAGTAACACTAGTAGTGAGCCAACATCTACCTATTGTCCGAGATCCGAGTCAAGGCTTCAATACGCGTATTTTGTCTATGAATCGTCAATAAATTGAATCGGATTGTTGACTACGTTTTCAAAAGGAATTGTAGGAAGGCAGTTCGACAGAACAGTTGAACTTAGTCTTCTTTATATTATATTCAAATGCAAGCGTATTTTACACAAATAGTGTTGTATTCCTGCGGTTAGGTTGCTGTGGTAGTTTCGGTAGTCTGGTTCGGTAGTGGGGAGAGAGAGTGGGGGGTCGAGATTATAAGGAAGTTATTCATCTTTTCAACACAGAGGGAATGAAGACTGGGAAGACTGGGACTTGAAGACCATTTGTAAACTGCAGCTTATGTTGAAGAACGACAGAGCGATTCCGAGCAACAATCAAGCACAAATAAAGTACATACTTCATAGAGACAGCTAAAAATATATCCCAGAGTGTAGTCACACGCACTGCTAAGGAACAAATGAAAGGAAGGATGGAATTGCTCGCTGAACTCCTTGTTCTGGAAAAGACGATGGAATGCCCGAGTTTGAGGCAATACGAATACGACAATAAACATGCCTAGTATACTCCAACCCGATGGTTTGGCACGTGATGATAGCAAGAGGCCTGGTGATATGACCTTGGTCCTCTGGGAGTGGGGGCGAGCCCTCGTGTGGCCACGTGTAGACACGTTGGCCAACCTAACCTCAGTGGGACAACTTAAAAGGCGAGAGCTGCAGCGGAATCAGCTGAGAACGCCGAAAATTATCAGTCCTCTTCAGTGACTTAAGTCCTGAATTTAAGTCAATAAATATCTACAATAAAGTTCCTGACATTATTAAAAAAGAGCTAAAAGACTCCGTATTCCATAACAAATTAAAAAATCTACTCTTAAATAAATGCTATTACTCGGTGGAAGAATTCCTATCTGATAAGCTTTTATAATAAATAAACGACTGACGACATCATAAATAGATACCTAGCTTAACCTGAATTGTTTTTAACCAATGCTATTTTTGACTGTTTTAATACACTGTTATTTGACATTTAATGAATAAGTTACCAATTATTATTATTATTTAAATGTATGTAAAACAAGACATTTGCAGCGCCCTACAGGGTACATGTACTTACTTAAGCTACCCTTACACCTAAGCTGTATCCATGTACATGTTGGCAATAAATGAATATGAATATGAATATGAAACCACTGGACCATAAGGCCCAAATACCAAAAACTTATTGAAAATAACGCAGTAGAAACGTCATCATCATCTACTTTCACGACAGTGTGGGTTTTTGCTTTGCATGTAGCATTCAATAAAACTTAAAAAGATACAACGTTACAATTACTAACATTTCTCTCGTTCCTAATTCAATAAGAGGCTATTGTTTTTTATAAAATGAATCGCATCTTTTTGTGTGGACCCGCCCCGGATAGCTCCTATTGAACTAGTCATTTCACACTCGTGGAAAACACACATAATTACATTATTCGACAGACGGGAGTTTTTTGTTACCTACAAATTATGAACGAGTAAAATTATTTTGAGGAGGCCATGATTGCAGGCTGGCGGGTGACGATGCAAGTTTTATACTGACTAGGGCGCTATTCTAAATCTTAAATAAATTCAAGTACGTTTATTTTAATGTCTTTATCTGATTAGAGAGATACACCCGGTACCTCACAGCGTTCTAGAAATACTTCGTACAAGTCATAATAGAATAGAATAGAATAGAATATAACTTTATTGTACACCAAAAGAAAAAAACACAATCAAGGAAATAAAAAAATAAAAATAAAAATAATAGTGTGACAATGGGCGGCCTTATCGCTAAAAGCGATCTCTACCAGGCAACCTTTGGATGGACAGGATATATAAAGTAGAAGAGGACGGTGGCGCACATAATAATAAAAAGTGAAATAAAACTTATAATTTAAAACTACAAACCCTACATACTAATATCATAAATGTACAGATAAGATATATAAAATATACATAATAAATATATAATATATAAATAAATAAATTTAGATAGGTATATAGATAGAGACATACAAACCAAAGAATATCAAGGAATACATACAAATACATAATTTAAATTCTAAACAAGTGTTAAGATGGAGGAGAAAGTGAAGACAAGTAATGTTGGAAAACTAAGTTTTTAAAGATAGGAAGAGACTGAGCATGCCGGATTGAGACTGGAAGAGCATTCCAGAGTTTAGCAGCTTTGCAAGCATAATAATACATCGTTCATGTGAATCAAGACTGACAAGAATGTCTTGGACGGTACATATTATAGGTAGGTCCGTATCTCCTTGGTGGTAGCTTAGTGCCGTACTTGCCATTATGTAGCTACCTTCTTATTTACGTATGCTGTATTCTACATTGTTGCAATTTTGAATTGAAAGCGTGACTGCTTGTTAAATATATATAGCTTTCGATATTTCTTTCTAACGTAAATATAACAGCTATCGATTTGAGAATAGGGCCCGAGTCGGTAGCCTTTGAAAAAGCTGACGTCTCGGCTCGCGGTGGTGGCAGGTGCCAGACAGGTACTTGTGTGTTACGTATGGAACCTCGGACGCAATTTGACGAACCAATACAAATGGTAAAGATTCCAAATGCATGCAATCACCTAGATACGAACGAATATCTGGAAGATATACAACCAGAAAGTGTGGAAACATTTTTAAACCTAAAGTTTCTGCTTAGAATCAATTACTTACTTAAGTACTTCATTCTAAGCAGAAACAAGTAGGATCACAACTTTTTATAATACATTACGGAAACGGCCTTTCAGACGAGACGAATCACCAGATTATTATAGACTAGTGGAAAACCCAACTTAGTTGTAAATACATTTTGATAAAACGCCCGTTAACCCCTATAGGGCTGAATTATTATCAGTGCACCCCAGGGCTCTAGGACTTATGGTTTAGGCTGTGCGTTGATTTGTATTCAGAAACGTATACATATTAATAATATAATATTCCGGACATAATATTCCGGACATATCACACATAGTCAACTGATCCCAAACTAGGCATAGCCTGTACTATGGGTACCAGAGACTGATATACATAATAGTTAAATATTTAACACCCAGAAACAGAACAAACATCTGTGTTCATCACACAAATGTTTGTCCAGTGCGGGAGTCGAACCCGCGACCTCTAGCGCAGAAGTCAGAGTTACTACCAACTGAGCTGTGAGGCCAGTCGAATATTGATTTCACTTTTGCAATGTGGCTCGTACCTTGTCAAAATGTACTACGATTGAAAAGCTTCACCCAATTAGTCGGTTGTTTTACGGATGTCAGTCAGCTCAGCGGACTCTGAGGGTGGCGTGACGTGGGGAGCAAAACTCTCTTAACTTAGCAAAAAATCCCTCGTTCATTTAATAATAATAAATAATGTTGCAATAGAATTTTCCGCATCCCTGTGAAAAATGTTTAATTAAAAGTAGCAGCTTTGAAGGTATTTTTTATGCAAAGAGACATCTTTCAGCCACGATGTACAGAAATACTTGTAGCTTGTAGCTTTGAATAGTGTTGTGCTCCTGCGGTGAGTAAGGTTGCCAGAGCTCTTTAGGCTCTTTAGTTCGTGATGCCTCTGGTATTGCAAGCGCTCATAGGCTACGGTAGCCGCTTACCAACAGGTGGGCCGTATGCTTGTTTGCCACCTCAGTTGTATAAAAAAAAATAGATCCTGATATTTATAGGCAAAAATTGCATCACACACATTGCTTCCACAATACTCACAGACCACAAAAGCACTAACCAGCATGAACGCAATGTAAACTGCCATTCAAACTTAAAAAAAAAATTATTTATTGAAATCGCAATGAACATTTTGAAACGAATTTTATATAGTAGGTAATCAGTATCAAGCGACAACATTATCATCAGCCAGTTCACTGCTAGACGTAGGCGTCTCCCAACGAGTGCCACGACGATCGCTCTTGAGCCTTCTCCATCCACCGATTTTCCGCAACCTTTACAATGTCGTCGGTCCATCGTGTGGGGGGCTTCCAAAACTGCGTACGGTTCGTGGTCGCCATTCGAGAACCTATAATCCCTAAAACTCTCAATAAGTTGAAAGTCGCTCAGCGGGCTATGGCTATCCAAAGCCATAGAATTTCACTACGTGATAAAATCCGAAATAACCAAATCGGTAGAAACCAAGGTAGCAACTCTAGGCGGTTTGAGCCGTTTGGATGTCCTAAAATCATTCGTTCCGACTGGAAGTGTCTCCGTAGCTTAGCTGGTAAGAGCATCTCCGTATCTAGGAGAAGGTTGCGGGTTCAAATCCCTTCAAGTCGATTTTTTGGGATATTGTAAGAAATCAAGGTAACAAGGTCACCGACATAGCTCTCAGAATTAGCAAGTTGAAGTGGCCGTGGGCAGGCTATATAGCTCGCAGAAGCGACAACCATAATGTGACCAAATATGTCACTGAGCGCGCTGGAATATCATAAGTTAGGAGACAAACTACCAATTAGCAGTACCCACGGTAGCTAAGCAGAGTTAAAGAGTTCCAGAATCCTATCAAGCTGGGTAGCAGAAACAGCTTATCTCATCGAGTGGCGACCCTACTTACACGGCTAATCCGTGATATCTGCTTCGAGTAACGCTTGACTGTCAGTAGGGCTGCAACAAAAGACTCACCCCACTGTTACCCCTAAGATAGCTAACCCACCTGTGCTCTTTGATTTATTATCAACTGAGGGCTGGTGCCGACCGTTTGAATTTTATATTTTGTATACAGAGAAAGAGTTGAGTCAAATGGATAAAAAATATTTTAGTACGTTCCAAATTAGGCTACATTATAGCTATTGTTATTTCTTCAAAACATTCCCTATCAATCACTATAGTGCGTAACAGCCTTCGAAAATATGTTATTTATAAATACGATAACTGAAGCGATACGATACGATGACCACGGTAGCGTAGCAGGTGAGTGCCCGTCTGAGAAGCAAGGGATGCTGGTACGATTTTTGCTGCGGGACAAATGTTTCCATGCTATGCAAATATTTGTTTCGGGTCTGGGTTTTGTGGTACCTTAGTACTCGTAGTTTCTGAAAACCACGACTCAAGGAATCCTTAGTGTGGGGTCAGGACTTAGACTGTTGGGTCATATTATTATTTATTAAATGAGCTCTAGGACGCTTCAATGAAAATTCTTTAAGTCAGGTCATTCTATCCAGAAATCAGATAAACGCTTAGTCCCGCACTCCTGTAATAAGCTCCGGGCGATAAACTGTGAAAAAAGTTCTTGAATCCCCTTATGATTCAATAAAAACTACAATGACTGCAAACAAGCATCACCAATACAATAACCACAATACATCAAAAAAAATCCCCGGACGAACGACTCTGTCAAGTGGCATAAAGCTCGCGTTGCACACTACGCAATTTGCCACTAATGAAGTCATTGTCACAGCGCATCCAATGGTGGGCAATTGTTCCGTTCAGTGGTCCCAACCCTATCCTTAATTTTATGGGTTTTGCCACACGATATGATAATCATCGAGTTAAAATTATTACTTGTCAATTTAGGAGCTCGGCTTTGGATAGTTAGGTTTATTACTTGCTTCCGCCACCTCATGGTAACAATACAGGCATTAGGACGTTAGCGACGAACTTGCGATGTGTGTAATTGAATTAGCTTGTTTACCTGTAATCTTGGCAATTTTAATTCTGCCCCACTCATCAATTGATCAGTTATATCTTTAGGGTTCAGTACCTCAACAGGAAAAATTTAACCTTTATAGGATTACTCCGTTGTCTGTCTGTCAGTCTATCCAGAACCTTTTTCCCAGAAACGGCTAACCATATTATAAAGGTCTGTGAGCTTTTAGTGCCGTAAAAGCATCTAACTCAATGGATCACAAATAAATGGCGGTGAATGTCTAACTTTTGTATAGAAATGGTAAAAATGAAAAACCTATAGGTAGGACCTACCTCTTCCAATGACCATGCAATTACTCTGAAACTCATCTTCTTCCACTAAAATGGGATGGTAGAGTTTGTAAGAAAAAGTGTAAGTTTTGTAATAAGATGTTTTATCGAGTTTTACATTTTCTGATTGATAACTTTAGTACATCGCTTGGGAGTTTATAGAGTAGGTAATGGTTTTGTAAGAATAAGTACCAGCGTCTGCTGCCAAAACAGTAGGCATAATGCTGAGCCGAGGCCATATTGCTGTTGCAGCACACATCACCATTTTCATTTTTATTATTTTGCTCGTATTTTCTTTTATTTAATTGTTGGTTATAAAACACTGTGCAATTGTGTGTTTTAGTTGCAAGTAAATAAACGTCAATGTCTATATTAAGCGTACACATTGCCCTTTAAAGCAGCATGAGCATGCCTCACCAGAAGTCCTCCGAGAATCGAGCATACGCACAGCAAAATAACAAGCATGAAAAAATTTCTGACAGACACACATTCCGTTTGATTGCAGATAATGACGCTCAGAGGGTGGACATATGCCACGATGCACCCCAACCACCCTTTGCCAATTACTGCAACATTGAGGGAAGCATTACCTCTGAATCCCGACAAATTGATAAAATTGCCGTTAATAAATAGTTTATTAAAATATTTAAGGTTAAATTTTGAAGAGGATCATGAGGGATTTACTTAGTAGCTGGTTTAAGAAATGGTTATTTGATTTTAATGTGTTAACCCACACTATACATAGAGAGTTAATAGAACTAACTTGATGATTTCCACGCAACAAAGAGGCTTGTGTTGTCGTCGGTAAAACACCACGAAGAACAAGGCCGGTACGCTAAATTCGCTTTTTCACAAGCTAAAAAAATACCGAAAAAAGGAAAACTCAAAACGCTATAAAAATATCCGTAATAGCTGTTCAAATATCTGACTCATTAACTGAATTTCTAACAGTGATTTCATTAGTTCTTTATGATTGGTGGTCCCACCAATTTTTCACCACGCCGGGGTCCGTGGCAAGCAACTTAATTTTAACCTATTTCTAAGGGTGGATTCGACCAAACTAGTATAAGTCTTATCCATAGAATAAAATGACTAATTACTCTAGAGTTGCCTGTTTTCCAGGGATTGTTACTCTGGCATAACAGAGCTTTTGGTCGAATCCACCCTAAGTAATAAAAGTAATTAATAGTAAGTATAAGCTGAAACAAAAATGCATACAGAACATAGACAATTAAACAACTTTATAAACACAAAATGTTATAACAATACCAATAACAATTAAACGGTATGCACTACGCCAAATCAAAGTTTATTGTTTTTAAACAAAACTGAGTAGAAAAAACAAACACAAATAAAGTTGTCGAGATATAACAATCGACAAACACACAACCCTTACCTCCGCAATACTAGTGCAGTCGATGTACAAGTCGTAAGCGACGGCGATTTACTCCTGAATATAAACTTAAAGTTTCACAAGTCGCACGCCAAATATCATCTCACCACCAATCTGGGTTGGATGTTCAAGAAAGCCTCGGTAAGCCTTCCTTTTGTATAAAATATAATTTCAATTGGAAAATATAAATTGCGTAACTGCATACCAACATGGAAGATCTGTCTCTCTACAGTTGTCCCGGACGTACCTATGATAAATTATTTTTGTTAGTTTTTAAGTATGGGCTTTGTATGTAACTTTTTTATATTTGCATAACTTTGTTGCCTTATATAAAGATTATTATTGTTAATAAGTAATGGGTATTGGTTTTAGAACATGCGGTTCAAAAAGCACAAGCGTAATAATATTTACCCAAAAAAATTGGTGTGATTTCTAAATTTAATGGCAATCAAATCAGCTTTATGTATGGACACAAAACTGATTTTATTGACAGTAAAATTAAAACCCCTCTGTTGGGTAATTATTATTGCACGATGCGTTGCGACGCTACGCGACGCTATCGCTCCTAACTCATTACCTACACGCACGTCAAGCAAAGCAAATAATGTGCGGATTAAAAAAGGGTATTCATAGGGTGTCCGGGGGTTGTTAGTAGGCAAATAATATGAAATATTATCAATTTCACGGTGCCACTGGTGATGATTTAATGCATAAATCGCGCTTTACATTCATAATTACGCGCATTCAGTTTCGTAAGTGGTGATGGGGTAAATTTATCAACAGACACGAAAAATAGGAAGTGTTCGAGGCGAAGCATCAAATTTTTTTTCACTCGCTATCGCTAAAGGCATGGTAATGTATCTCACAATCTATAAACTTCAGCCGAATTCAATATGAAACGTTTGAACAACCGTAGCCTACGGGTACAATTTTTAAAAACTGAAATGGTATAAATTGTATAAGGAGGTATGTTCTTGTGTCGTTTGTATATGGTTTTTTGTTTTAGTTAATTTACAGTATTTTCCACTTCATTTATTTTTTCTCTTATATTGTTGTACACGATGCATCTCCCTATATTATCAAATCTCTTTAGCCCCAAAGGTTTGCTGGAAGAAAAGTCTTGTAAGGGTTAAGCTCGCCTATGAACATGACTTTTGAAAAAAAAATATTAAGTAGGTATCACGTTTATGTGTGCAATAAAGAATTACAGAATGCCTGTACGTTTTAGTCAGATTGTATTTATTCTATTTATTTAGTTCTATTGTATTTATTCTAGATTATTTGTTACCTCGTACAGTCAAATGTACCTACACAACCGATTTCAACAAATGCGATCACTCGATAAATTCATGACGTAACCATGACTCAATCATAATTAGAAATTCGTATGGTTTTTCGAAATACGCGTGAACTTGAGTTAAGATATACGATGCAGTATTCATCGCATCGCTTATTCGTCATTCTTTTTCTAGTATTGTGTTTGTGTAGTTTATTAAGGTTCATTTGTACTTTTTTTTCTTTTAATAGTGTTTGACAATGTTCTATAAGTTGATAAAATAAAGAAACATGCTATTTATGGTATGCTATTAAATTCGGTTGATTAAAGTAACAGTTAACCACCAGTCAGGAGGGTCAAAATTGGTCCGATCGTAGCGCAAATCAAGCGGAAACTGCTTATCAAAACGCACTGTTATCCGACATCTCTATCGGCTCACGTGTGAATGAATTTCAATGGGCCTTTCGTCGGTCAGAACCCTTCCAAGATGTCCCCGCGCTGATAAGCCCCCAACGCTGACTAACAAAATGTCCTTTTGTATCTAAATAAAAAACTCAAGTACGCGTAGACACCTTTTGATTTGGGCTACGGAGTTGGAATATTCGAGTTTTTTTTTTATACAACTAAGTTGGCAAAGTTACATACGGCCCTGGTAAGTACCTACCTGTTGGTAAGTGGTTACCGTAGCTTATGAACGCTAGCAATACTAGAGGCACCACGCACGCGTTGAAGGAAAACCTTAGCAGGTCATTCTCATCATCATCATCATCATCATTTCAGCCGTACGACGTCCACTGCTGAACATGGCCTCCCCCACAGACAGAGCGAATTCCTTATCATGTGGGGGGATTTGCCCATACTCACCACGCTGGGCATGCGGGTTGGCGAGCGCAGTTAGAGCTATCGTTGTTAAAATGAGGGACGCTGCTGCCCATCCCCTAGCTTTTTTCCCTTAGTCGCCTCTTACGACATCCGCGGATAGGTAGATATGGAGAGGCCTATTCTTTAGCCGGGGCCACCACGGCCAGGTCATTCTACAACCTGAATATTCGCCGGACGAAGTTCCTCTGAAACCGCACAGTGCGTGACCCCTGCCTATGGCGAGATGTGCGGTGATCCTCGAGATATGTATGTACATTTTTTTAATCAAGCCTAAAAGTTAAAATCTCTTCTGGTTGAACAATATGAACAGATAGCCGGCCGGCTATTTTAAGAGAGCATGGAGAACGACCCTATCTTCAGAAGTGATTTGAAAATACCTTAGTTAGTTTTATTGATATTACTCCAAGTTGAAACCTAACTTGGTGGAGTTTACTCGTTTATTACCTGGCCAGTGAGTAATGACTCGCTAATGCGTTTTAATAATATCGTCGAAGTTCTATGTTTTTTTTTTTATTGTAAGTTGGTCAATGGTGATCTTCTGAATTCTGCACCATCATAGCTAGCTAGCTCATAGGCCGTGGTGGCCCCGGCTAAAGAATAGGCCCCTCCATATTTCTATCCGCGGATGTCGTAAGAGGCGACTAAGGGAAAAAAGCTAGGGGATAGGCAGCAGCGTCCCTCATTTTAAAAACGATAGCTCTAACTGCGCTCGCCAACCCGCATGCCCAGGGTGGTGATTATGGGTAAAACCCCCCCGCATGATAAGGAATTTGCTCTGTCTGTCGGGGAGGCCATGTTCAGAAGTGAACGTCGTACGGCTGAAATAATGATAGCTAGCTAGAGGGGTCCCGAGGATCTAGGACTTTGATCGCTGTCCCGCCCGCCTGTTTTCGAGCCCAACACAACCCTTTCAATAAGTTCCTGCTGACAATCGATCATCGCCTCTAAACCATCGGATTAAGAGTTTTGACACACAACATAAGACAAAAAACAACGCAGGCTCTATGCAGGTGACCATATTTGATTAATCGACTGAATGAATCGAAATGATGCCTTCTTGGACCATTCTTTGATCATCTTTGACATTGTTCTAGTGTCTTTATTTACACCACTAAACTTTTTTAACCTTGTCATATTAGTCAAGTGTTTTCGAGATAGTAGACGAATTCAGTTCTCTTTCAATAACAGAATCTTGAGCCGTGCCATATTAAAATCTTCTATCGAATCTTTAAATCTAGTAATGAAAGCCATTTTGAGTTTGACTTTAAGGGGCTTGCGATATCGTTGAGCTATATCGTACGCCCGTACGTATAGCAAGCCCTGAAATGTCAAACTCAAAATTGCTTTTAAGCAGTAGGCGTTGATAATTTTGAAATTAATTTTAAACATATTTCAGATGACATCGAGCGCCGTTTGAACGCGTCTTAAATCTTGTGAAGCTGAATCTTGTTTCTTTGAAAGGTTTTCCCACATTCAGGTTCCCGGAGCGGGTCAGCCAGCGCTAGTAGCATGCGGTCGCGCTGCGCGTCCTCTCATTACGCAGCCACCGCCGCCGCCCGCGCCGCCACGTGGCTCTCTTCATTATCCAACTTTATTATTTCCAGACACGTGCCTATTGGCGGCGGTTTTTATTATTATTTTACCAAATAAAAAAATGGCGTAATCGGATCTCGGATTACAGTACTAAGTAGGTATACGTTGTTCATAAACAAGCCATTTATAGAGGTTAACAGTGGCATTACCCTAAGCCGTGGTGGCTGTATAATACTCTATATTCTGTAAATAAATAATTCCTGTTTCTGATTTGTTTATGGACACTGTTTGCCAACATAACATTATTGATTTACTAACATAGCTAGAACCATTATACCTATCATCATACTAGGTAGGTATCACCGACATCGACAATCCCACTAACAAAATTTTAAATCGATTGAAACTGAAACGCAGCTGAACGATAGGTTTCATCCGATTTGGTATTCTGCTTTTGAATAATCTTACGTTTCAGCTACGAATTTTTTACGTAAGCCATTCTATACTAATTCAATCGAAAGGAATAGGTACGTTCGCCAGCTCCTATCTGCTAAAATTTTGACACATGCATGATTATTTATATTAATAAATAATGTTAGGAGCTGCGTTTCAGTTGCAGATCAACCTTATTTCAGTTTTAGTTATAATTGAGTTCAGTAATCTTTTAGTAGAATGGCTTTTAGGGTAATTAATATTCTAACAGCGATTAGAACTGAACCGTAGTTGGAACTGAATAGAATGTTGCAATACCAGTGGCATCGCACGCGTCGCAGCACCCCCTAAAGAGACCTTACTCACCGCAGGAATACAAAACTATGTGAAAAAAAATCGCTGCGATCTTCTGTAAGGCAGAGCTACCAGACGGGCTGCTCCAGTTTAGAACGAGAAAATTTCGCTGTGCCCTACCTCGTACTGTACATGTTCAAAAACTGTCCAGTCGGCTTGCTGATCTAAGGTCGCAATTTCATATGAAACCACATAAAGCAGCCAGCAGCCAAAACAAATCCATACAATGCGTACGCTATGATTCCGATCCAATAAACGAATTGCGCACCACTAGTTAAGTTAAAGCTTAGCTTGCCTACGATTATGCAAGCCGAGTCAAACTGGAGCCCAATAACTTTTCCTTATGGAGACTACCTACTTCAAAGCTTAGCAATAACTTCTCCACTGGACTGAATTTCTAAATTTTATTCAGAAATATTTGCTGTATTTCAGTAATAATACTGCAGGAACTTTCAAGAAAGCTATGCGATTTTCCCTTCAATTAAAACTTGGCAAACTATTGATTATTTTCCCAGCAAATAAACTAATATTTTTTTAATGCTGACGTACTTAGACATAGGAGCCCTCGAGCTCTATGTGACGTCCTCCAGATTTCACGGGTTCGAATAGGCACGCGTTCATTACTGGTGTGCGGACGCGGACGTGGGCGCTAGCGAGCCTCGCGTCGCGGCGCGTGGCGCGGGCCCTCCTCCACTATTTGTTTTTACATGATTTAACGTGTTTATTCGCCATGATATTCGGAGCTTTTTGTGTGTGCTTTGTTATTCAGATAATGCCTCAGTGAAAAGATTTTGTTGGTCGTATTAATTAGGATGGTTATCGGATATGTTTGTTGATTTGCATGGGAACAAATTCATTCATTCATTATAAATAGATATTACAATAACTTGTGCCGTTTGTTTTGAAATTGATAACCTTTATTACAGAAAGACAGTTAAAACTAATATAAGTAAATATTTAAAAATTAGTTATGAAACAGTTGAGCTATATAAAGACCGTTTCCAATGATCTATAGATAGTTCAATTGATTCTGATCACTACCAGTCAGAAGCGTCCCCAAGACGCTGGCGGAGTTGCAACGCTGGATGGCAATGCTAATCCGTTGGGCTAATCCGGAGGCAGCTCTCGGGTCACGCATCGCTCCGATCAGACGCCACGATGACCTATGTCCTAAACGAAAATGAAATTCTGGGTATAAGGTGTCTTATTAATTATGATGTAGTCAACCCTCGACGACTGATGATTTGATAAAAAACCAGACAGACACCTGCACAAACTCCTGTCAACAACTGAACTGAACTGTTACATTAAATTGATATTAATTGGATTATTTTCATGATTCGCTTGTTGGGGACGATTTATATATTCCACGAAGAACGCAGGTGACACTTTGGTACTGCTAAATTACATTATTACTTCTGGTTATTATCAAACCTATAATGTTAAGCCGTTCTCAAACGGCATGCGATATGTTCTTAACATATCATACAAAATTAGTTTTAAAATAATCTACCTCTACTGAACAAAGTCAATTTTGAGTTTGACATTTGGAAGGTGAGTGATAATTATAGCTCTACGATATCCTAAAAGTCATACTGAAAATTCACTTTATACAGAAGACGTAAGGATCGTTTTAAAATAAATTGCAGATGATATATTGCACGTCGTTTGAACATCGCTTTAAGCCTATTCGATTTGCTGACGTCCATCCGTTGGACGTGTCGCTTATTTTTTAATGGTAGGTATTGGCTGCATCAATCACAAGTATTCACTTACTGTGACTTTCATAGCTGTGAAAGAACAAGTGCGGTGAAAGGAGCACGAGCGCAAACTCCTTGCCTGCGCTTTAGCAAAGTGCAAGTAGCGATGTGGAATTTGTTGTTTAATTTTCTCACTGTATTTCAGAATTGGCCGCCACCTAAGCAGCTCCTATCTATTTCAGTGAACCTACCTGTAGTATATATTACTAGCTTACGACCGCGGCTTCGCACGCGTGTTACCTAAATAAAAAGTAGTCATTTTTCCCGTCTTAAAAGAGAAAACTTACCACGTGTTAACAAAAAAATAAATAAGCTAGTAAAGATTTTCAAAACTTCGAGTTCTGACTCACACATGCTTCAGAATAATTAATAGTTGGTCAGTAGACGTACGAACGTAACACTAAGCTTCGGGAAAATGTTGAACAAAGATCCTCTAACAATGCAGACGAATCTATTGCGCTATTTCCCAAGAACTCCGAGCTCTTTTGTTCATAAAAAGGGCGATACGTGAGTTTTGGCTTGTTTTTTGACCCTTACAATGGGGCGGGAGAGGCTACAGGGGCCCGCCACGTGGCCAAGTAAAAATAAGCCATTGTGTAAAGGTTTTAACAAAAATATACCGAAACTCAATTTCGGAAGGTATATTTTGTTGTGTAGCAAAAATGAATGTACACGGAGCCAAATCACGTCATCGGTGTACGCGGAATCGAAGTCACAGAAAATATATTTAAATAGGTAAATTTATATTCTACATCAATATTTTTCTTCAAAAAAACGTCTATTTATATTTCTGCAACAATCTCATCATCATCAAACCAAAGAACTCCACTACTGGACATGGGTCTCCCCCAAAAAGTGACGAACGGTCTCGAGCCCTTTCCACCCACCGACTTTCTGCAAACTTCACAATGTCGTCTTCACGCACTTCGTCGGCACTTCGTCACACGGTTCGCAGACGTTTCAAAGTGATCCTTGTGATTTATTGCAATAAATATTGATTATTATCTTGTATCTTGTTTGCTATTATCGCCCGTGTGTATCCATTTATATCCAAGCGATGTGATACTAAAAGCAACGTAATATCAGTACCTACCCCAGTCGCTAAGACCATGAGCGCTGGTGCGGTCAATCGACACCCTGCTCTAATTATAGGGTAGCTTTCAATGAGCAGTTATTTGTACAACATTAACTCCATTTGAAATACGTTAAAATGTAGTTTGCTACATATTGAACCAGTTATTTGTTTTCTACTAAATAACCTAGACTAAATTAACCAAGAGTGTACTAGTGTAGCCGTTCTAGGAACTTTCCAATCCTCAGGTCGAGATTGAACAATGAACCTTATATTCAAAAAAGTTCGAACCCTTAATACAAGGTCATTCATGATAATAATGACTATTGTATGCTACCCCGCAAAAAGGCTTAATCTACACCCAATTAATATAAAGTTTGTTCTACGACTTTTGGAAATTTAACATTTTTCATTGTAAAATACTTATCTAATTATACATTTTCGGGAACACAATGAATCAGGTTGTAATATTGATTTCGAACTTCTCGTAAGTACGTTTGATATCTACTTTCAAAGTTGATAACAAGACCAAAAAAACAGCTGAAAGAATTAGAGAAAAAAAATGATTTTTATTATTTATTTTTGTTTATAGAATTGAATCACCTTGTGTTAGGATAACTTGTAGGAAATATGGGACCCTAAAAAATGCACGAGAAGTTACAAATCCCATGTAGAGCGTTGTCACCGGGCGATTGATTATGTTCCTCAGAGCGATCAATAACATTTGGACCATCCATCGGACAGTGTGTCACCATACACACTTCAAAATATAATGATTTAATTCCGTAAGTAAACCAGTGCCCCAAGCATGAATACCTAATTCACGATAGCGTTATGCTTACGTTACGATAGTAAAAGTCAAATATTATAACGCATAATAATATACGGCACGTAGCCGTGTTGCCTGATACTTCCAGGCTTAGTCGCGAGGAACAGGCGTATCTACTACCTAGTTTCTAGTCTTAGAAGCTAGGTGATCCTAGAGATCTTGGACCGTAAAACGTGTTTTTTTCTTCATATTTTCGTCGCTAGCATTGCCAGATCAATCTGAACCCCACCCCGAGCTCACCGCAAGGTTTTTGTCTCGATTCGGCCCATTTACCCGGAAGCAGAGTCTGTGGGGCCACGACCTATTTCCAACTAGTTTTTGTGGTCGGCGCCTCAAGCCGTGTTCAAACGGCATGCGATATATCACCTTAATTTTATTCATCCATAAATAAAGTGAATTTTAATTTTGACTTTTAGGAGCAAGCGCTATAGTTCATCTATATTAACAAACTCCCAAATGACAATTTAAACATTGAAATTGTTCAGTAGAGTTAGTTATCATTTTGAAACGAATGTTATGACATATCAAGAAGTCCTAAATCCTAGTCCTCGTAGTCCTGTTACGAAAGCTACAAAAAATAGGTATTAGAGTATCTTCAGATGGTTCACATCTTATGTTCTTAATAGATGCCAGACAGTTGTTCTGAGTGGTTATTCCTTATCACCCATGTTTATTCCTTCAGGAGTCCCGCAGGGGTCTTTATTAGGCCCTCTACTTTTTGCTATTTCAATTGACGACATCTCGTCCTGCTTCTTGCACTCGAAAATAATACTTTATGCCGACGACATAAAAATCCTTCATAAAATACAGTCTCTCACTGATGCATATCATCTGCAAGATGACCTGACGAGATTTCAAGACTACTGTACTGAAAACAAACTAGGTATTAATGTCACCAAGTGCTTTGTTTGCTCTATTACTCGCAAATTCAACACTATCAAATTTGACTACACTATACACGGCACACATCTTTCACGAGTCGATACCATCCGAGACTTAGGTGTGTCCTTTGATAGCAAACTACTATTTGATACCCATATTGAAAGCATAATAAAGAGAGCATCCAGAGCGCTTGGTATCGTTCTTCGTATGTCAGCTGAGTTTTCAGACATAAAGATAATTAAAATTTTGTATTGTCCGTTCGTGCGCAGTCTTTTGGAATACGCCTGTCAAGTATGGAACCCGTGCTACGATATCTATAGCTCACGGTTGGAGGGTATTCAAAAGAGATTTTTACGATATCTACAAAATATGACAAAATATATCTTCCCGACTACTTATCCAGATGTCGTAAATTTCATTTTCTGCCCCTCTACGAAAGCAGGAACATATCCGACCTCGCATTCCTCTTCAACATAGCGAACGGCAAAGTGGACTGTCCTGAATTACTAGAGCTAGTGGGATTACGCACGAGCAGAGCTTTGAGAAACCCGAATACGTTGTACGTACCGCGTGTTAATACCAACTACAGGCAGAACGCATTTATTATTAGAGCAAGTAATTCTTTCAACTTATTAACAAAAGAAAATGGCGACATTGATATTTTTAATACACCAGTTCACAAATTAAAGCGTATCCTTAATGATAAATTCTTTTCGGACAGTGACTAAACGAATATTAAACTTAGGATTATATTTTCAAATAAGCTTATTTGTTATGTATTAGATAGGTATGTATGTAGATTCTTCTTTTTCTAAATTTAATTTAATCTTTGGTGTATTTATCGGTTTGTGTGTATCTCTTTGTATCGTCGTCTATTGTTTTTTTTTTACCTAAGTTGTTTAGTTATTAATATGTGGAAACTTTTAATTAGCCCTCAATAGCATATCATGTATATCGTGCATGTTATCATAAGCATATACCTAATTGTACATTCTTAGCTGTAAGTTTTCCTAAAATTTGTAAAATAAAAATAAATAAAAATAGAACATATAGCATGCCGTTTGAACAAGGCTTTAAGGCCTATTCTTATGATTATTTTAATGTCATTAATACACTAGCAGAAAAGGACAAGCGACAAAGACCAGGAAAATATAAACATTTCAAGTCACCACGCCTCTACTAAATTGATAGCGACGGATCTTTACGAATTCATTGTCAATCTTAAGCTAAGAATTAAAGTGAATTTATTAGCTAATAGGTATTTATATAGATCGATTATTATGTAATGACATGTAACTCTTTTTTGTTATCAATAAATGAACTGAACTGAACTGAACTAATTTAATAGTGCCTAAACCAGTGCATTATTTTATTGGTTATTATTATTTTTTATTTATTGGTCTTTATTTGTTTAATACTTTATTGCACAATATGAAGACAATAACTGTTCAAAAGGAGGGCTTAATGCTACAAGCATTTTCTACCTGCCAACCTCAAAGAAGACGAAAACAAGGTCAGCGTGCTAACTAAAGCCGAGTAAGAGATGATGAATGAAATGAAAAATCCAAAATTGATCAAATCCTTTTCGTTGAAACATTCGGCACTTTTCTTTCATGTTATGTTCAGACATGTCATGCCCCAAAGAGTTTGGACGTGCCTCGGATAGTCCAAGGCACGTCCAAACTCTTTGGGACTAACCTCAGACATTTTTAAAGATCTGATCGCCTTGAGATCAAAGAGGTTGTCTACCATGCTTGGGGATTAAAGTCGAGAGCCTATTTTTTTAAACCAAAATAGTTAGCTTTTTACTATACAAATATTTAAAACCATCTAGCTACTTACAACTACATTAATACTTAACCACTAAATATTTCACTCATAAAAGCTAGAAGTATCTCATATTTAATCACAGAAAACTGTGTATTTTCTTTGTCAGTACGTCTGTAAAATCGTTTCACACGATATCCAACATGTGACACCGACACCCAAAAGTTTAAAACTGCACGCAACATTTAATATGAACATGATTTATACACGCTCACGCGTACAAAAACCAAATAAACGTTCCTTAGCGGTCCTATTTCTTCCAGTGTTTCGTGACTTCGAAGTTACGCAAATCTAAACTCTTTATCAATAGTTTCAAGGGATATTATCAGGGCCTTGGTAAACTGGATGAATGTGCGTAACGAATAGCGCCTTACGAACTTTGGTTAAAGATGCTTAAACAGTTGCAAGTGGAAAGGTACACCTTTCCCAAAAAAAGATGCATGACTGACAGAAAAGAAATGGTTTTCATCGGGCTATGTTTGTGTAGGAAGTGATATTATATATTAACTAGCTTCCGCTCGTATGGTACCCGGATAAAAAGTAGTCTATGTCAGTCTCCGTGATCACAATCACAAACAAAAGTGGCGATCACAATAGGCCAGTTGTGGCCTCAGTGAAACCATAGCCACAAAAAGTAAATAAAAAAAATAAAAAAATGTCCATCTCCGGCTCTAACTACACCGTGTTCCGTAACTATTACTATACAGAAAAGGGTTAATTCAATCAACAACTGAAAAAGATCAAAATTTTCATTTTTCTGAATTTCAAATCAAATTACTTTTTTGTTAATCGACTTGTTTTGGTCAGGCTCGAGTCCTAAATGTTCGTGAGCTACTAACTTGTCACCGATGAGTGGTGAAATGTCAGCTTATTAGTTTTTGTAGGTGCGCTTTACGTGACACCATGCAAAAACGATTAACTTTTTACCACTCACCGGTGACAAGTGAGTAACTCACAAACATAACGGACTCGGACCTCTCGTGACTGTGAGTTGTTTCGAATAAATCGGTGTACCTATATACCCATATACTCAAAAAAAGGACAACAATTTAATTGAAGTTTTTAAATATTTAATTAAAGAACTAGACTCGCTGCTGAACGATCCGACCGAGGAGGATGCACCGAACAGTAACATGTATTGTTTTATTTCATTAACTTATTTAACGTGCAACGCAGCAAGTGTAATCAACATATTAATAAATAAAGTTCATTAAACAGATAAAAATGTTACAAAACCAGTTTCCGCTGTTGTCGAATTAATTGTAGTCATCTTTATTATAATGTTCATTTATTAGCGCTATATACCTAATTAAATTCTTACCAAAACTTTAAGCAACATGAAATCTGATTTATTATTTTTTTATATACCTACATCGTGCTTGCGCACGATATTTAAGAAACTAAAGTCTTTCGCTACAATGGTTTTCTCACCTAAGTGCCCGCGCGCGATATTTATATAGTAAAATCTTTCGCTTCTGTGGTTTTCTCACCTAAGTGCCCGCGCGCGATATTTATATAGTAAAATCTTTCGCTACAATGGTTTTCTCACCTAAGTGCCCGCGCGCGATATTTATATAGTAAAATCTTTCGCTTCTGTGGTTTTCTCACCTAAGTGCCCGCGCGCGATATTTATATAGTAAAATCTTTCGCTTCTGTGGTTTTCTCACCTAAGTGCCCGCGCGCGATAGTGAAAAAACTAAAATCTTTAGCTCCTCTCCCCTAAGATTATAACACAAACTCTTTAATGTCTATTAGTTATTCTGTGTCTATGGTCCCTACGATAGAGATAGATAACATGATGATGTTGAGATATTTTCACGATAACGGATCAAGGATTTTTGCACATTTTTTGAACACTTAGGTAACCGTCACATTCAAAGTCCTGACTCCCACACTAGGATCCTCTGTGTCATGGATATATATATTTTTTTATGTTATACGGTTGCAAACAGGCTTACGGCCCACCTGGTGCTAAGTGGTTACCGTCGCCTATTGACATCAGCAACACCTGGAGCATTGCTAATGCGTTGCCTGCCGAACCCCTCCCCCCCCTAAAGAGCTCTGGCAACCTTACTCACCGCAGGAACACAACACTATTTGAAACGAATAATGTTATTTGGCTGCGATCTTCTGTAAGGCGGAGGTACCTCCCCAGGCGGGCTGCTCCAATTAAGAGCGAGAAAATCTCGCTGTGCCCTACCTCCTCCAAAAGAAACTAGGAGTACCATAGACGCACGAAGACCCGAAATACTATGATATGATATTTACATATCATGCAAACATTTGTCCCTTAGCGGTAATCAAACTCGCACCCCTTGCGTCTCAGACGGGCACTTGCCCACTAAGCCACCAAGATCGTCACGCCGTAACGGCTCAGCCGATATCGATTAAACTTGGAATAGATAGAGTTATGCACCTAGAATATTAATCATATACGCTACTTTTTATCTTAGGCACCACACAAGCGAAGCCGCGAGCGAAGCTAGTTAATTATAAATATGAGTAAAAGTTTAGGAAATATGTAAATAGAAAAAAATAATGATGATTTTTTCGTTTTTTTTTTATTGATTGTAGGTATAAGTTTACGGGATAGTACATTATTATAAATGACTTTGTTAGTTTCCTCATAAATGTTTACGAATAATAATTATCTACTTACATAGTAACTGACGAACATAATTCCGATGCGAGCGGCCGTGTTCTTTACCAAGAATTATTTATATCAAAAACAAAGGTACCAAACAGGACCCGAAAACCTATCCCGTTATATACCTGTACGGCGTTCCTTCTCTTCGGCTTTATAATGAATTCTTTCATCTCTTTCCCCCTTCAATGGGCATCCGGATTGCAAATTCTTCAGTGCCGCGAGACGAGTTTTTCTGATAGCGACAAAAGCTGTGGAGGCAGACTTAAATTCATGATGGAGTCCGAACGAGAATACCGTATATTTAGTTTTTACCTGATCTCCAGCGGCTTAGGGCGAAGCCCTTCGCTCGTGCTGACACTGCAGCTGCGTCTTCATAAAAACTATGCACATAGGATCACAATTCAGTCACTAACGATAATTGCTTTTAAATGACGTGCAAACGCTTCTTTCAACGAGTCCGAATCCTCAATTATTAAGTATTATAAACAAAAATAGGTATATAAAAAAAACTAACAAAATGACTACACTACCCCCGAAAAAGGTTAAAAATTAAATAAAAATATATATTTATTTAGAATACAGTATAACATCATAACAGGTTTTTTTTTAAATATTAGTGGTTGTTCTTAAGCCCCTTACAAATAATATCATAGAAAGCCATGAGATGGACTCGAGTACCCACATAATTAACTCGTCGAAAACGAGAAAAATAATGTAAATAAATATCATAAATATTGTAAAACATCATCACATGAGGAAAATGACGCGCCCGCCTGCCTTTGGCGGTCGCAATGTTTGTTGTACATTGCTGGCTCACAAACACGTTAGCAAACCAACATTTTTAAATAGGGTACCAAATCTCCTGCTTAAAATAATATGATACAGCTACGTAATACCTCACCACACCTTGTATACTGTTTGGTGTGATACAACCCTGGTACTAAATAAAAGTACCTACTTACCTACTCGAATTTGATTGACTATGACGAAATTTCTTAGGTACGCCCTAATGGTGCCATTAGGGGCTAGTACAACTAGTTCTACTTTTCGTTCTAAAATAGAACAAAAAATCCAAATAAAGTTAAAAGTTATATAATATATAAATTCAGTATATTACATTCGAATATTGTTATTATTTTCTGCGTATTAAATTATCTTAAACCAGCTGTTATCATCATTAGATCTTACTCTTAGATTAGATACCTAGTAGAATATTGGCAGATTCCATGATTTATTTGGATCTTTTCACTACACTGGTTATTTCAGTAAAAAAAGAACCCAATACACTAATTAGCTTGTATGCTTTGTTATATTATGGCCAGATATCTCAAATCACTATTTACCAAACACATGATTAGGTCGCCCCCTTGCAGATTAAAGTGTTAATTCTTATCCAAACAAATAATACAAACAGAGTTAAACCAATGAACAAACATGATGGAATACCACTGCACCATGCACCCCTCAAATGCTTGAATAAACACACTTTTCGAGTCAATAATGTGATCTATGAAAAAACAGCTGAGACTGAACAATTAGCAATGTTTACCTACGCAGACACGGGGCAGTCCCTATTTTAACAAAAATTTTAAACACTTCAATAAATTCTTTCTTTTTAGAAGTCGGTTAAAATATGTTATTGTTTTTTTTATGTTTGTAACTTTGGTATTTATAACCAACCCGATTTGAAAAATTTGGAAACAAAATCAATAGCAGGTAGTTTTGCTCCAATTTTGTAGTATGAGTTTAGCAACACATTATATGCTTATAGCTGCCGTTATTTCAACGCATTGGCTCATAAAACTTACCAGATGTTAGGTCAGTACGTCTGAGTATTTACAGTATTTCTCGATACGAGCCCGTGGCCAAATTAAGGCCCACACCAGTTAGATGGTCCACCTACTGATAAAGCAAGGAATTTTTCGAATAAGGCATCCGTCGGACCACCCAAAGGCCCAGCTGCTCCCGACCTTATTTATTGTTTTAATTAAAACAACATAACAACCTCCTTTTTCGTACGCAACGCGCCTATAATGTGACAGATCGTAACTCTTTGCTTTCGAGCTAAGCTACCGAAGCATTCGAGCCGCGGCTTGCCGCCGCGCGCCGCCCCGCGCCGCTCGAATTCAGGCCTCATTGTGACTCAACTTATAGTTTTCAATAAATCAAAAGACTCTAGGACAACAAGCCTTTTTCCTTCAAAAAATCTACTTCGTCTAAACAGGATACGGAGTTTCACATTTAAAACTAAACCTTTTTTTCATGAACTGAGTATATTTGTTTTATTTGCAATTAGAATTCGTTAGATTTTGGGACAAAGAAAGTAGATTTTTAGACGAGTGTTCCCAATGGAGACGAGGGATATACTGAAGAAAGTACCTGAGCGCTTGTGGAAAATGAATGATAAACTGCAAGCACAGATAATAAGGTAGACGGAATATACGGACAGAACAAAATATATATGGAATAGGATTTTTATCAGTTCAAAGTAGCTTTTTGACAATATTTGGAATAAGGCGATATTCCTTATTTCTGAAGCACAGTCAGTAGGTATGATTATGTAGGGTACGGTAGGTACGTACCTTCTGGAAGACAGAATTCTTCTTGAAACAGTTCATACCTAAAGCGTAATTTACTGAAACATTCAGCGACGAAACAATACTTTTATGCTTTTATAATTCTACTAAATAATATTCTGTTTAAAGTAAGCTGAATTATACCGAGTGTATAATGCTTAATGTGCTTCCACACATTATAATTAACAATTAAAATTAAGTTTATTACATCAACGGGTCGTAAATAAAAATACATGTACAGTTGGAATATTTTTATTAACAGATCGTTAGGTATAGCTGAGTTGCAGGTATTTCAGAGGCGAAATATTAAATGCAGTCGCCTTTCATACAGCCGGTATAATAAGTTACGTAGATGCGATGTTATAAAAGTCCCATTAAATATCATCTAATGTGGTTTTTCTTTACATAATAGATTCTAATCTCGATAAATACATTAACTTGAATAAATATTCGGTCGATTCCGTTAACTGTTGAATGGCAATGATGATTGGTGGTAATTCGCTTGCACCACATAAATATAGTTTTTAGTGAAACACGAACGCAATCTTAAAATTAGGCAAGATTAGGTAAAATTGGTTTGGTTACACTAATAATTTAGTAAATTCAACTTAAAGGTTTTGCAAATATACTGAATAAAATATCGATATTTACAGAATTTTACTAAATTTAGAAATATTAAAGTACTACATTTCAGCTGTGTTCCAAACGAATTACCACCATTATGTTGTCTTTAAGATGCAGGTTATTATTGATGCGACTACCTACTTACATTATTATTTGTGACATTTTAAATTACTTACAATAACTCTACTAAAAGGAACTAACAGTGCGTGTATTTAGCCGGAATAATTATATCTACTTAATGCTTAAAACTAGTACAGACATCAATGATGATGCATTTTGATTTTAGTTAAATTGATCCAATTTTGTTTTTATTACCGGCCAATCACTATGACTATGCTACTAAATATTTTACAACTAATTAAATATACTATGGAAATTTTCACATTAACCAGCTATTACTTAGATACACTAAGCTAAGCTTAAACTTACAATAATTTAAATATAGTTAATCAATAAATAAATAGTATATATTAATAAAACGAATCTTTATTGTTTGGGTTCATTGAACCGATCTATCTTTTATGATATTACAAAAACATTTTAAATTGATTCACAACCCCTTCATGAAGGTACCGTAAAGGACATTACAAATAGGTATTTATTTACATTAGAATACTCCTGATAGTCTATTCCCACTAGTGCTACTGATTCTGTCTATAAAGGACCAGTGGAAACGAAGGCGACTCATCGACATTATTCATCCGATTTCTGTGGGATTGTTGACAAGCATTTATTTATTTGTAAGTATCTCGTTAGACGTGGTGGCCACGGCTGAAGTATAGGTCCCTCCATTTCTAACGAAGGATTATGCAAGAGGTGACTAAAGGGGAAAAAAGCTAGGGAATGGGTAGCAGCGTCCCCTAACAATAGCTTTCTCGGGCTTGCCAACCCGCTTTCCCAGCCTGGCGAGTATGGGCAAATCACCCCAATTTATTGTTTCCGGAAATCTTTCGGGGAGGCCTATGTTCAGCACTGGGCGTGCTACGGCAAAAAAAATGAAGTTTCTCATTCGCCGCCTCGTACAGATAAAAACTTTCTACCCTTATCTCTCCCTTAGGTACCAAAGGAAAGCTCTTACGGAAAAGCCGTAGAGCTACAAAGGTACTTGTAACACTACACATTTAATTGACATGTACTCCTACTTACACAACAAGTACAGTATCGTTTTCTGGCAAAAATTGCGATTTTTTTCAAGTCTTAAGTGCCTATTTTCATTTTGACTATATATCTGAAATTAGTTACCTACATGTAAAACGTAACGCAACGTTAAACAATTTTATTTACAATGTTTGTCGCCCAAGATGTTTTTTTTAGAAAATTTCGTATTTTCGTTCACAAATATGTAAGTTCAACTATTTTATTACATATATACATTAAGATCTGAACTACTGTAACCTTCTTGTCAATAAATAATTGTCATTTGAAACCTTTATACAAGGTGATTCATAATATGTATTCCATCCCGAAAGGGACTTATTTTACAACCAATTGCAATAAAGTTTGTTCTACGACTTTTGGAAATTCGAGAATTTTCATTGAAAAAACTCTATGCGAAAATCAGCTGTTTTGGGGTTATACAGGTCAAACTCAATAAATCAGCTGTTTTAGGTAGCGATCTTGATTCCGAACTTCTGGTACGTTCATTAATTAATTATAAAGAAGATAAAAATACCAAAAACAGCTAATTTGAGAAAGTTTGTGAAAAAATAATAATTTAAATATTGTTTTTTTTTTCGCTAATATTTTTTTGGTGATAGACTAACCCCCTTTCGGGATGGTATACCTACATGCTATGAACCACCTTGTATATTTTCAAACCACGTGGTTACTAGACGAGAATAACCGCATTCTGATTTTATTTTACTTTATAGTTTATTACGTTGGCGTCTTATATCGGATAATTTTAAATATGTTAAATCCATAACTCTTTATTCATATAATCATAATCACTCACTAACTTTATCGGCTTGATAAAAGTGTGTCCGCCTCTTTCTATTGTTAGAAAAGGACAGGGCGAGTGCTATTGAGCTGATAAAGTTGGTGACTGATTATGAAAGAGGGGATTATATAATTAGACTTTTGAATGTAGAGAGCCCTAAAGACACAAAAAGTGTTTAGCATAATAGTAGGTAATTGCATTGTTATTATTAAAGAAGTTGATCAAATAAATATGATGGAATGAGAACATTACAGATACAAAGAGGACGGATATTGAAATAATGGATAACCTACAGCATGCTACAACCGAACAACATGCGACGACAAACACTTGTCCGGAATAAGTCGTGTAAGAATATTGTTCAGAGCCAAACGAGATTATTATTCAATAAAGTTGTAACACTACGATTCGGCAAACCAGCCTGTGCCAATTTGGAGATTCTCCTAAGCCCAATCAAACCTGGCAGATGGAAGTTCTAAAACCTCAACTATGACAAGAATGTAAACAACACTTCCATAACCATAAATGTGCCAACACTTGAATCACTTTATTTTCATATCAAAAGTTATATTTGAGAACCGGTCGTCTGAACCTTCACACTCGTGAGCCGTCCAGCCTCTAGCGAGCTAACAGGAAGGCCACACACCCCACAGCTGGTTCTCATACTGCGCTCATAAGGCGCAGAGCTGGCGCTATGGACAGTCCATGGAGTTGGGGCTGGGCGGGCCGCCCATCACGCTGTAGGGCGGGCTATGCGCCGGCAGCGACTGGATGGAGCCCATGGGCCCGTGGTACATGTCTAGCTCCAGCGAGGCGTCCGGCGAACACTTCTCCGCCATCTTGTTTTCCTGTTTTGTCACCATTCGCCGCCACTTCGCTCGCGCGTTCTGGAACCACACCTGCGAACAAAAAACAACGTTGGTGTCGGCCGAGAGAATAAACTGCATGGAAACGTCGCCAGCAAAACGAAAACTCGATCCACCAAAGCGATCGTACCAGTCGCACAGCTCGCGAGAGAAAAAAATATTGAAAGTTCGCAGCCTTCAAACTCTGCGATATACGGCCGTGAGTCGCAGCTTGGGGTTTCCAGCCGGCGCCGGCCGTTCTGGATGCGGAAGCTTGTTTCTTTTCTTGTCCACATTTCTGCTGGCTTATTACGGGGCGCGTGAGAGCGTCCCGCGGATTTGCCGTTCCGATTGCAGATTATAATTTGTTACTAGCTGACGACCGCAGCTTCGCTCGCGTGGTGCCTGAATAAAATGTAGCTAGTTAATATCACCGTCCTGTCGTTAAGAGAACCGTTGCATTCCGACATCATCATCAGACAATGGACGACATGGGCCGAACAAATGTCTCAAACTCGTATAGTTTCAGACATCCCTATATTGACCCTTCTTGATGGGTCACCTGTCTATTGATAAGCTAGCTAGCCCGCCGCCCGCAGACCGTCACGCGCGCCGTCGCACGCGCGTTTATTCCGCGTTGCGCGACATTTCGTCATGTTGTTTTTGAGCCTCATTCTCATATAGTACCGATACATGATAACTAACAAAATTCGGCTGTTTGTTTCAGAGAATCGACATCAGCGTTGAAGCGGATACATTTTATTGATCGATACATTTGGAAATCTGAAAGCGCGTACTATTTGAATATTTTAACACGAAACGTCCGCGCGACGCGCGAATATCACGGCCAATAGCGCGCGGCCGAGCCTATGGCTCCGCCCCCCGCGTCATGGCCGCTACGGATGTTGCGTTATGCCAAATTTAGACGACCGGTAGTTTCTAACAAGTCAGCATCTTACTGCCTTTACCAGGTAGATACTTAAAGCTATAAGAGCAGTACCTACTGTGCTAGGTCTGGGAGATCACTAAGAAGGATCCTACCTGAGTTTTCCAAATCCACTAATTTATTGATATAGCTCGCTTGTCACATTATTTAACTTCTTCCAGAAACTCACATTACACTGACGCACTTTTGACAGAGAACTAATTACCGCGAACCGCCCGTAGCTGTCAGACTTCATAACTAGACGATATCGTCTGCGGGCGCATGAGGAATGGTTGGAAAGCTGCGCGCGCGCACGATTGATGACTGCATGTCAGCGAGACGCGCTGACAGCTCAGATAAGCCACGGTGGTCTCAAAATTGTGATCTCGTTATGAATGGCACGATCCCATTCAAGACCGTTTTTAATAGGAAAGTAGGTAGGTATTTCATTTTATTATGTGAAGCGATAGGTGATACTTCCTACTACCTTAATAATGCATATATGTATATACTAGGTAGGTAGGTAGGTATATACATTAATCCAACAATATTTGCTAGAAAAAAACAATGACAAAAGATATATTACTCTACAATTATTTTTATGGTGATTAGCCAATTATGAATTGATCCATTCATTCCATTACATTAATGAACTTCCATTTTAGAATTATAGTACAATATGTACTTTTTTATTATCGTTCAGAAACAAAAAGAAAAATCATTTAGGCCATTATCATCGGCCTGTAGGTAGAAGTATTCCCCAAATTTATCTGAATCTGAAATTTTAGTCCGGAACAGGATAAAAAATTATAATAATCCTATTAGTTCATTTTGTTATATATCAAACAATATTATTTGGTCTTCGATGTAGGGACTACCTACTGAGAACAAATCCGCGGTAATTGATTAGATGGACATTGCATTCCTGTACGACTATTGTTAGGACTTGCTAGTACGAAAAACTAGTACACTATTAAGATTAAGCTAGTTCAGAGAGATCAAAAACAAGAAGAAGAAAGATACAAGAAAAAGCCTAATCTATTCATCTTTGCTCCAATTAGTGAGAGCAATGAAGTACCTAGTACGAGTACCTACTTGGAAGCGAGTACCTAGTTTAAAAACTACGAGTAAATATGCATCGTATTTGTTTTTCGCCTAGAAAAATGGTAGGTACTTTTAAATTGGTTTACCTAAATTTGGTAGCTCATCCCGCTTGTGTGGTAGATAAATGAATATTGATAATCAATCACAGAACTCTGAAAATGAATAAGTGCTATTTGAGAAAATCTGATCAGAGAAAATCCCTTAACCTTAAGAAGTAAAGCGATATAATGTTTCTTTAAGGCTTAGGTACTTAGCTGCAAAATCAAAAAATCGAAATATTTGCAATCTAATGAAAAGTTAAGGGAATCTCATAATTCATAAAACAAATGAAAATGAAATTGGAGAAAAACTTTAGTGATCATAAAACGCTCTATGAATTGGAGTCTTATCAACACAGCTTCTTGCAAGATCGCTTTTGGCTCATAATTTGGACCGAAACTGAGCTATTCTTAACAGCAGACTGTTTGCCATTGGAACAAACCATTTGTTATAACGTCACATTGAACAGCACACCGTTCAAAAATAACTTCTCACGATCATAATTTACGTCTCAATTTGCTGTGGAGCCATCAGTGACAAATAAAAGAAAATGTAAACATACAGGTGAGCAATATTTCAGTGGTTCAACGTTATAATTTCTTTCTTTCAGTATTTGATTAAATTGAATCGTCTATTCGGATGAAATACTAGTCGATTTTTTTTCTAATGTTTTACGTTTAGTTTATTTTAAAATGATAGTTACTTTATTTATGGTTTACCTACATAAATTAAAATAGATTTTACCGAACTTATCTACACTAAAATTATAAAGAGGTAAAATTTGTTTGTGTGTATGTAGGGGATAATCTTTGGAACTACTGAACTGATTCACAAAATTATTTCACTGATAGAATACTACACTATCCTTGTGTGACAAAGGCTATGTTTTATTTTGTAATTATATTGTGTTTAACTATATTTACCTAGATTTCAGAGTTAATTTTAAGAAAAAAAAGTATTCTTGAATAACGAGCGGTCAGCTAGTTCTTTATAATTGAGTAGGTACTGAAACTATTTAGATTGCATTTTTACAGAATAAAGCTATCTAGATATAACCGGGACCTGAAACATCTTCATGATCATTTTTAAAAACAATGATTAAATTTTTTACTCCCAACAGATGGTTAATTTCCATTACTCATAATGATATTGATCTGTCCCCGGTAGCCGGCCGCAGACATTGACTAAACGTTCCTCAGCGTTTATTTATGTCCCGAATTTAATAGACTTGTTCCTATGTATTTTTATCTTCGAGTGAGAAGGCTCTTGGAAGGTCAAATTGTTAGTATTGACACAGATAACATGTATTGATGTAGGTACATAAGTTTGCAACGACAACATGATCCATGACCGGAATTTTAATATTTTCAATATATTAAGTTTTGCAATAATATATTTCTAACTGTTTCGTTAATATTTTATTATGTATAACGAATACCGTCTTTTATTTATTTTTAATTTTTACTTACTTCATATTTTTGTTTGAAACCAGTAAGTATTCGTATTAGCGGTGATGGTCTTGCAACCCGTCACTTATGGAATGCTCACTACTGCAAAATGTAGGCCTTTGCCAAATATTTTCGGATTTGCTGAGATTTTCAAACATACAAAATACTATGTCACCTATGGCTATAGACTCTATGAATACATTGTACATGTATTTTATAATTTGAATATCAATCTAATTTCTCAATGCCAATTTAAATAACAAATTGTGTGTTTGCGTGGTGCCCGCTGCGAAAATAGTAGGTACAACTTTATATCTAGCAAACAGTTGAAAAGTGGCAAACACTTAACTCCGGTGTGCACAACAATTTGCACGACAGAACCTAATATTATAACGTTTCAATTGACTTCATAGCTCATTATACTAATAAGCCTATAATACGGGCCGGCCGAGCGACTCAGTGGCAAATTGGCCGGCACCCGGATAGTACAAACGAGCGAGGATCACTCACACGCCGAATGATGCCCTCCCATTTAGTGCCCTCACGCCGTCATAGGTAATTGCGTACGGACAAATAATGCTGGCTGACTTTCAGAAATACTGATGCGATCATGGTACTTTATCAATTGATATTTATGATACTGCCAAAAATATGTTAATGATTTTTTTTATGTTAGGTATACGGAGGCAGTAGCTAGAGACAGGGAGACATGGAAGCAACTGGAGGAGGCTTTTATCGTTGATAGCGAAACTTGCATACCTAAATTTTAATCAAATGTAGATATTTAAGTTAAACCTTGTGCAAGAAATAATAAAGCATATATTATTATTATATTATTTATACGGAGACAAACAGGCGACCCACCTGATGGTAAGCGGTTACCGTCGCCTATGGACATCTGGAGCACCTGGAACATTACTGATGCGTTGCCTGCGCTGTAGAAATTACCTGATTCTTCAAAATAACAATGTAGAATAGAAAATATTTGCGTGAAAATCTATATTGTGTTTCGTTGTTGTTTGTATTATTGTTTTCGCCCATTAGTGATACAATAAGTACTTATTTAACGCAATTACTTCTAGTTTTAACATTTGGCAGAACTTTTTTTTCTTGAGTGAGGCCGTGTTATACGGCGATATGTCATCTAAAATTTGGTCGGTCTTAATCAACAGTATGCCATAATAATTTCATATAAAGTTCGTATCATAATGATCCTTACATCTTCTGAATAAGGAAAATTTTGAGTTTGACTTTTAAGAGCTTGCCATAACGCACACCCCCAAATGTCAAACTTTAAATTGACTTTGTTCAGTAGAGGTAAGAATCATTATGACACGAAATTATATGGGACATATCAAGGACATATGGCATACCGTTTGAACACGGCATAAGTCTCGAGAAGAACTATTGCAAAGCATTTCGTAATTGACGTGATGAAACATTTAACTTAGTGGAGATAAACTTCTAGCTGCAACTATGCGCATGCGCATGATCCCGTGATATGTAGAATACCTACGGTTTTTTTTATTTCAAATCTCGTCTTAAAAGATAAGCTTATTGAATCATCGATAGTTTATATCCCTCTGCTAATCAGACAATTAACAAAATAAAGTTTCTTGTAGTATTGATAGTCGTTCTTACACAACATTTTCATATTGTTATTGCTGAATAAAAATACTTGAGACAATTAACTTACAATACGCAGATAGAGGTCTTGTTTAATATCTTTGTATGAATGCAGACACTTTGTCAGTACCTGTAGGTACCGACTACTAATGTTTTAAGTAGGTATATAAACTCTTATTAATACCTAATCAAAACTAGATTAAAAAATAGTATGTAAAATGAGATTAACAATACTATACTAGCGTGTGAAAATCTTGAATATGAAAATCAATTGTTTCTCATAATAATGTCTTTAATTACGCAAAACCAACATAAATTCTTCGAAACCTATGTAAATTTAAAGATAAATTATATCGCGTATAGATTACGAAGATTGTGTATTTATTAATTACAGGAAATACAAAACACGTAAATATAACAGAACCGAAAATTTTCATACCCAAACTGTGCGGTAACTAAGCATGAAGAACCCCGCATAAAGAGACCCTAATAAATTTCAAACAAACACGATCAAAGCAGTTCAAACATTCCTCTTATGTGTAAATAAAAACTGTAGAGATGTGATTAATAGTCCCGTATTCCTTAAATAAATAATAAACGAATAAATTAGGAGGGAGACTCGGGATGTCCGCTCGCTGCGAGTTCGCGCGACCACGTGACAAATGATCGCCTTTTGAACATGCAGCGGAAATTATCTGCCCAACCGAGCGTCTCAAAACGTTGCGCCGTACTAATTACTAGAGCGTTTGATTGTGATCGTCTTACGCCGACGCAGCACAAGCGTCAGCCTTCTCGACGCCTACGCAGAGTCCAAAATCCCACAAAACGTGCAGTTTATTATTGTCACAAAATGTACTTAGAAAGTCAAATTATATCTGGCCAAATGTCGAGGTGTGACCGACCGATACTAATTGCGGGGGTTGGAGCGGCATCTTGCTTGTCGCTGGGAGGATTTGTGTGCCGTTACGACGCATCTTTACAACGTTTGTGATCACGCCGTGAAAATATCGGTAAAAATAGAACAGTTTTCTGTTATGTAAAGATTTCGATCTCCAAAAATTAAGAGGCCGTATAGGGCAAAGTCGCGCCACTTGCCTTAAATCTAATATATTCATGTGATTTAGCGGCTAATTCACGTGAATATTTTAGATCAAAACAACCTATTAATTGAACAGCGTCGATAAAATTGAAAAATCCGGTAGCAGCATACGATTGATCGCACAATAAACGAGAACAGGGAAAGGCACTTTTTCAGCCGACTAATTACGGCGCTACTTGAACCGGAGTCGTTTTTCAAGATGGTTGTGGAAGAAAAAAAAGGGCATCGAGTGACAAATCACGTAATTGCGGACGCAAGGAGAGAAATATGGCACGGTTTGTTCTAAATGCGCCCGCGCAGCGGTACGGGTGACAGCGCGCGTCTATATATCAGCCGCGGCGGCGTCGGCGCCCGCGCCACCCAATTACACGCAAGGCATGCACCTGTTTCGGAGGGTTTGTTTTTAATTCTTGCAATTATTTCCTGAAAGTGCTCGTAAACAACATATTTGAAATCAAATTATATTAATGCTATACAAAATTTACTTAAACTTAGTTGTTGGTACATTCATATTTTGGCATTATCACAGAAATTCTACAAAGAAAAATAATTGTAATATTATTTTTTTAACAGGGTAACTAACTCGCACTACCATTTGAACCCGTATATTTGATCCAACGTACTTTTTTTGATTTGTACCTTACAATATTTTCTTGAACCCACATTTGATAACTAGTCAGCAGAAGTAAGCAGTTGTGTGTAAGCAGGAGTGAGCCTTTGACATCTCCAGTTTGTAAACGTAATATAGATTCAAAGGAAAATTGACATAAATTTCATTTTGAAAAAACAAGGCATCCGCGCGCTGGTATGTTCTATTCCTTTGGAGCCGCGTCGTGTGGTTGTGGCCTTCCGAGCGCGAATGCCCCTCGCCTACCATTCACACTGCGCCTTTGAGGTTTCCTACTTCTTCAAAACGCTAATTGCAACCAACCCTTAACTCTAAAGCTTTAAGGTTCAATTTTGACGTGAAAAGCAATTAGTCTCGTAAATATCTCGAGAGGTGAGAGACATAAATCTTCACATTTCAGCCTCCACGCAGCATTATTTAGTGTACGTTAACTGAAAAACATTCACCTTTTTAAACCGTTTGAAATCGAATTGCGTTATTCAACACACTGCTATTCGTGTTTTATGATTTTATTGGTGGCTATAACTCCTTTGATGGCTGCAGTACAATCGAGCACGAGTGCTTAGGCATAACGGTTTATGTGAAACTAAAAATATGCCTTAGCATTGGTGCAGGGCTGCTCAGTGAAAAATAATATTAAAAATGTTCAAATACTATAATTATATTTTAGTAAAAATTCTTGGAAATTATTCTTTCTCTTACTCTTTCGCATATTCTTAGCACCACTTCAGCACGCCTCATTTCGACTGGCGAGCATTGCCAAAAATATGTGCAAAAATTATCTCCAAAGCGTTATAAATAAAAAAAACATATTTCTGCAGAAGTTTACAATCGAAGGTACGCGAGTGCAAAACGAAAAAGTTCTTATCTTTATAAAAGAAAATGGCGACTTAGTCTGGAGAGTTTTTGTCGTAAAAAATTCTCGATCAATATTCGGAGGTCGGAGGGAAGGGTCCTCTTCTTATAATTGGTGGGGGTATTCCTCGCCGAATAATGGTATCTGGCTTTCGGCGAAACTCGGGAAGGTTCGGTTTTAAATAACGAGACGCTGCCTCCCGATTATATTTCAAACCTATGCCTCATGTCAGGATTTCGGGCCCGAAAACGTTTAGATAGCTCCCGTTGCATATCGATTCGTTCGAGATTCGAGGCCTCGTACGTAGAGTCGGTTTAATTATTTGTTCGCGCATGAACTGTTACTATCGGTGCTAGTTCGTATCTTTAAATCTTAATTCAAAAACATTGCGTGTTTCACTGCATGCTAGTGCCTGCATATTACGAAACCGCTTAAGCAGCTAAGAGGTAATACATACGAGCAATAGAGATCCCTTTGTACTAGCCGACGCTCTATATTAAAGAACCGCCTCTAGCAAACAAATTAACTTCAATACGAAGTTCTAAATGCAAGAGATGTGCCGAAGTGTGCATTAGCACTTAGTGCGCGATGGTAAGAGCAAGACCGCGGTTTGTAACGCGCCGGCGGCGGCGGCCGGCGGTTGAGCGTCAAAAGTCTGCTGACTTGTGAATGAGGTAACAGAAGTGAACATTGTGATACTATTCCTAAACTAAGATGATATTATATTACACCGCTGCACCGCGTTTAACAGCCTAAGAGTCCATCCAAAAGAAACCATAACATCGCTTATCTGTTAGCAAATGAATCGAATGAATGTTATTATGTCTCTAAATAGTTGATTCGATTAAGGTCACTTTCCCTCGATTATTTTGTTGTTCATCTGCATGTTTACTTGTCAATATCAAATTATCTTCATTTTTGCAATCCAATCCTATCCTACTAATATTATAAATGCAAAAGTTTGTGAGGATGTTTGGATGTTTGGGTGTTTGTTGTTCAATCACGCCGTAATGACTTAGGTAACTGATGTCATTGAAACTTGTAAAAGTTAAGTTCTTTAACTAGAATAGCATTTAGGCTATGTAGGTATAACGCGAGCGAAACCGCGGTCCCTTTTCTAAAGTATTCTATAATTAAGAATGGGCTTGATTGTTTGTTTGTATAGTGTTAGGTGAATCATTGTGTTAGGAAATTAGCTAATGGTATTAGCAAATTAGATAAGATCTTTGTAGAAATATTAATGCATTTTGTAACGTTGATAAAATCTAATTCAATTTCTATTGACGAAGTTCGTTTTAGCCACCGGTTATAATGTTTATACCATATTTATGTTTTATGACCAACATATTTTGTCAGTTTACGCAATTATCGAGAAAAAAATACTACTATGTCACTTAAAAGTTTAAGCGTCGAGGCTATTTAGCCTCGACGCTAAATAGCTAATAGCAAATAATAATATAAAAGTTGAGGTACAGGCTGCGCCCCTGAATCACGCGACGGGCTGTGTGTGACTTGTTACAAATCTTTAGTATACTCGAACTGTTACTACAGTACTACGATGAAAGTTAAGCGCTTCGGAAATATTTTCTTTCATATCGCCATATCGTTCTCGCAAAGAGGGATAGTATGAAGAGTGCTGAGGAGCAACACATTTATCGGAGTATTGGACGCAGTTAACTTCAGTTTGTTGGATCTAATTCACCCAGAGGAAAGCTAATTTTGTCCCGAAATAATGTTCATGGGTTTTACTATACGCGTTATCGTTTATTATTATGTTGCGTGCTAGTCGTAAGGTGCGTGCATCCTTACTATCAAAACGTGTCTACCTGTGTAGGAACGTGTCGGGTTGTGGTCGAATGGACGAATGAATATAATGTAGAGATGTATGCCACTGTATATTATGGTACATCTTTACATTATGACCGGGATTTCTCCCAGCCTCAGATCTCGGACGTCCAGTTTCGGCGTATAATAACATAGGTACTGTACGTACATAATTACGACGCAGCGAAGTAGCAATTTGTGCCACCAACACGCGAATTCGTTGAAACATTTATCGTGGGATCTGTTGACATCCTATGGCGGTATTTGGGCAAAATATCTCTGTTTTTTGACATCTTTTGAGCCAACTGCGTTCAAAATTATTATTGTTTAAAGCTTAAAAGGAACTTTTGGAGGTGTCATTATTTTATTACAAGTAAGTTACTCGTAGGTCTCATTATATTAAATTATGAATGTTTATTTTGAAGGACTCTTTTTGACTTTTCTCGTGTCTTATGCAGAGGTAGCCATTTTAGAGAGTCTTATCTTTAAGCTCCCTTAGCTGGCAATCATCGTTGACGTTAGCAGAAGCGGAACCTTTGGGAAGCTTACCTCCAGACAGCGCCGCTCGGTGCTATTGTGTGCACAAAATTGGCGGAATTCTCCGAATTAGTCTAAATATTCCTGCAACTTAAATTCACCGTTCAATGTTGGTTATTCAGTTACTTTTACGGAACCCCGTCAACTCGACACAAGTCAACAAAACAAAGAGCAGTAGTAACATACAAATTAAAAAACATTCGCAATGCGTTCATATCGATACAAGGCGAGGCGATATCGACGACATTAAATTCGCATTAGCTCCCAACTACCGGTTTGTTCGGACTTATTTTACGTATTTGACATACTTGAGTTGAGTTTACGAATGACTCAGGGCATTTTGTGTCAATTTTCTTGGATTTACATAGTTTCGTAATTTCATTATCAATTTTTCTTGCTATGGAGATGAAAATAATATTGTCGTTGAAAATCCTGCTCAATCTGATAGCGGAGAGTGGGTCAAAGTGTCGTAAAAATCGTACAAGATAATTTTGATCGTCTTGTCTGTTGGTCTGCGAAATTGAATTAAAGCTTTTAAATTAGTGTCCATAAAACAGCAGGTACTGGATATTTTTGCATATTTCAAGACAAGCTAAACCCATATCCACACCGCGGTAAAAACTTTTTGTATCTCTTCGATCTCAAATGACCGACGTAATGATTCCACTTGTCTTTGAAATGCAATTTGAATGTGAGTTGGACGGTGTAACCTGATATTGTGTAATAGCGGTATCTGCTATGCCTTTTCTTTTAAAAAAAATTGAAATATCAAAGGAATGACAGGCCTCATAGCTCAGTTGGTAGTAACTCTGCCTCCTGCGCTCTAGCGCTACCTCTATATGGTGTTTAATATATATCTATTATGTATATCAGTCGCTGGTACCCATAGTACAGGCTACGCCTAGTTTGGGATCAGTTGACCGTGTGTGATCTGTCCGGAATATTTATTTATATATTTTATTTTATTTTAATGACCTCTGTGCAGCAGCTAGTACTAATTTATAAATAAAAGAAAGAAAATAATTTATTTCCCGTCACATAATGTAAAGATAATAATTTAAAAAACTTAAAATAGTGACAATTTGAATATAAAAAGTGGTGAAAAAAAGTTTGCCACTCAGCATTTTCTGCAGCAGCCTAGTGGCCGTTGCAGCGCTGATTTTCAGTGGCAATTAATAGCTAATTTTAGTCAGGCAGTGGTAGAAACAATATTACTTTATATCGTTACATTGTCTGATGAGATAAATTTTTAACCTACTTCCAAAAAGAGGAGTGTGTCGGGAATTTCTTTCTGTGCACCCATACGTTACAACAGGAAGGTACCCTGCAAATTTCATACTCTTAGTAGGCTCTGCGTTGATTTTCAAAGAGAATAAAACCACTACGTTTGATTGTCAGTCAGTCAGTCAGTACCGTAAGAGTTATTATTGATGATGAATGGATGTCATAGTTACTTTTGTTTTTTATTCGAAAGTGTAGGTGGCCAATGTCATCCTCAGTAGGTAAGCAAAACGCAAAGAGGTTGATAACAAAAAAAAGTGGTTGATATTAATCTTGTAAATATTCAGGAATTTGAAGTCGGTGTTTAGTTTTAGTAAAAAATATCTTATTTTAAATCACTTTCAGCAATTATCTTTAAACCTCAAAGAAATATGTCAAACTGCAAAATAAGTCTAAACAAACATAAAATCGTACAAAGCGGAGCAAAACAGTACAGATATGAAATTAAAAATATTGGTAACTCATAAAATACCAGTACAGTTACAATGGGATTTAAAACTCTTCAAGAATTTCGACAGTCTGTACACAGTCTTGCTCCACTTTCGCGAGATAAAAATGCATATTACCTGTAAAACTCGTTTAGGCAGTCCAGTCTTTTGGCTGAGCTGTTTGAGATCCTTCGCGTCGGGGTTGTGGTTGATCGCGAAATAGGACTTCATGGTTCTGAGCTGGTGGTGCTTGAAGCTGGTGCGCATGCGCTTGGTGCGCGACGTGGAGCCCAGCCCGCCGCCGCCGCGGAACCCAATGTCCAGATACTCGGGGTTCAGATCTGGTTAGAGAACAGGCACGCTGCTGAGGACTTTTACAGACAGACATTTTGAATTGGTCATTAGATCAACGGACTCCTATATTGTACACCACCATTACTATAAAATACAAGAGACGTGAAATTTTCTCCATTTATGAATATCTGGATGCTGTGCTGATAATGTGGTGTTGGAGGAGGATGGAGAGGATCAGCTGGACGGAGACAATTACGAATGAGGAATTACTAAATCGAGAAGAGCAGAATACGGCTTTGATTAAGACCACACAAGAAGAAGATCAAAATAGAAGAGGATAAATGATTGGACACATTATACGAAATGATAGCTTCATATAGAATTTTATTGAAGGAAATGTTGAAGGAAAACGAGGAAGAGGAAGAATAAATTACATGAGTCAGATAAAAGAGAAGATTATCGTCATATCGTTTATGGAGGTGAAAGAGCATGCATTGGCAAGATTAGAATGGAGGAAATTACATCAGTGCACCGACAAGTGCTGATTTCTTAAATTTTATAATAATGCTGTTAATGTTAACTAATCAATAATGCGATGTAACTCGATAGGAGTTGAAAAGTTGCCCACGGGCGAAATGGATTAGTCAAAATGGTTGTCAGCAGAACTGAGAGTTTTGTTAGAACTTAGAAATGATTTATTACAAGATTTATCTTTAAGTAATGAAAATTATCGAAATTTAGTTAGTTAGTTAGAAGTAGGTAACTAACTAAAATAAAATAAAAATCTGTAACAAAACTCTCTTGACTGTAGGTACTTACATATTTTGTTGTGTAAAGCCGTGTTCAAATGGCGTGCGATATGTCATATTAAAATTGTTTTCAAATGATCCTTACGTCTTGTAAATAAAGTACCTAAATTTTGAGTTTGACTTTTGGGAGCTTGCTATATCGTTGAGCTAAACCGCACACCCCCAAATGTGAAACTCAAAATTGACTTCATGATTCAAAATCGAATGTTATATGATACGTATATTAGGGACATATCGCATGTCGTTTGACTACGGCTTAACAAAGCAAACCAGACCTCAGATTGTTTTGGTATGAGAAACAACATGAGCGCTTACAGATTCTTTAAATAACTATGAGGTTTAATGAAAGTTTATCAAGAAGGAGAGTAGAGAAAATATATATTTTCGATAAAAAAAAGTCGCAAACAATCGCAAAGCACTTTCGCTAATCGTGTATTATATATTAGAGGTAAATACAACAAGCCGATACATAAGATCGACTTAGACCTAACGAGCGATTGCTCTAGCCCGGTGTAGCTGGCAGTGGTCGTAAGAGACCCACAGCATATAAATCCGCTCGAAAAAAAAAAAAGACCGATTGCTCTTTTCAGCTCTTCTTTTTCTATTTATTCCTTTCTATAGCTTCCTCGCGACTTCGCTCCCGTAGTACCTACCCGGAAAAAGTAGCCTACAATATGTTATTATATAAAATTTACATTGTTATAACACGTCATGTCAAATGTAGTTGCATAAATCGATGTCTGAGAAAATGATTGGTGTAGTGCAGGGAGCCAATACAGGAAGAAATTAGGAGAAACTGTTTGTATTCTACGTATGATTCAGTTATACGTTCAATATAACAAACGAATAGTGATGATGCAAACAGTAGTTCCGAACAACCTTCAAATATGTAAAATAATTTAAAAGAATTATTTTAAAGTCCTAAGTAGGTATACTTATCTTGGAAGTTATATATATATAAATATTATAAAAATGTGTAATGTATTAATAATGTATTATTTATGTGATATTATATCACATAAAGGATATTTTTTATAGAATACTTTTTGGTTCTACTTATATCAACAAATAGCATTAGTTTAGAGAAATGGTGTTTTTTTTTAAATGGCGGAAGTATTCCGAAAAGGTTACTGCTCTTTATGAGTCGACATTATCACATCAATTAAATTAATTTAACCCGTATCGGTTACATTTGATAATATACCTCCCTTGACGAACATGACATCGTGTATAGCTTCTTATCGCAATTTGAGTAATTTTAATTGTCTCTTTACGACGAATAAATTCACAATGTGCACTTACGTACTTGTAAAAAAGATAACAATTTTTTTTATAAAATTGCTAAAAATTGCTGCTTTTCTTCAAGATTAGTAACTAGTATGTTAGGTACCAACTTTGGTAAAATGGTAAATATTTATTAATGGTTTGGTTTATTACCAGTTCCCAGAGGTAAACCATGCATTGCTGGTAAGCAAGCGTAGCCTCACCGACCGAGCGTTTTCAATTGAATATTTTTTTTATGTAGTATGAAAATCAGGACGGTAAACTATATTTTTCTATCCCATCGAGTAGGCTTCCTGCCTAATCAAAGCTAATAAGAAAGGTTAAAGTAGAAAAATAATAATCGAAAAAGGATTTCCAATTTCTCCTATAATAGTAGCCAGTAGGTTATTAGGATAGCAAATTTCTATAGCGACCCGAACGGCTAAATACGTCGCCTGCATCGTGTAGCCTTGTGAAAGGCCATTTATTTATTTTCACATTCCGACGTAAGCGTGACCCTTGCTTGCCAATTCAGTTAGAAATGTCCTAGCTATTCAGTGTTTCCAGGCCGAAAATAGCTACGTACTTTATGTGGTACAGATGTGGTGAATGGCCCGTGGCACGCACGTTGAGTTCCGTTCCGAGTCCATGAGGTTTCTGTGACGACGCGGGCGCGCCGCTGAGAGGGTTTACGACTAAAAACACTGCTATATTTTGACGATGCCGAGCCTCGGCGCGGCGCCTGTATTTCACTGTACATTTTAAAGCATTTGTATGTTGCTGATGCTTAGACTATTTTGTATGAAAGAGTACTAGAAACTAGAAAATGTTATGCCTTTTCTGACGTCTTGGAAAACTACAAAACACAGCTTTATGTTGAGGATGTCGAGCCGTGGCACCTGTTTATCACTGTAAATTTTTAAGCGTTTATTTTTCAGTTGTTTATACTGTGCTTTGTCTGGCAGTCAGGATTTTGATTCTTATATATTTTATAAATGATTTATTGAATTTGTTTTATCGTAAAAAGTATTAATATTATTTAATTATAAAAAAATCGTTTACGTAATCATAATTTGGGTTACTTTATCGTGTCATTCCAGAAAGAAAGTGCAAATGTACATAATTAATATGTTTAGGGTTCCCTATACCTATACTGAGAACTTTTATACCTCAAACTTATGAGAAACCTAAAATAGAATGCTGAGATTCTTATAAGACCGACCTGCTCAGTTTCGCGGTCACCTACTAAGAAACCCGTAGGATCTACCAATTAATCCAGTCATTAATCCTATCCTACCAATATTATAAATGCGAAAGTTTGTGAAGATGTTTGGATGTTTGTGGTTCAATCACGCCGAAACAACTCAACCGATTTCGATGAATTTAGGAATAGATAGAGTTCTTTACCTAGGATAGCATATAGGCTATAAGCTGCAAGAGTAAACTAGTAGGATATAATCTTTTACGAAAATTTAACTTCTTTTAAACAAAAGTATAGTAAGGTACAGGTACGGGCTACGGAGAGAGCTATGCTTGGAGTTTCACTACGTGATAAGATCCGAAATGAGGAAATCTGCAGAAGAACCAAGGTCACCGACATAGCTCTCAGAATTAGCAATTTGAAGTGGCAGTGGGCAGGCCATATAGCTCGCAGAACCGATAACCGTCCAACGCGCTCTTGAACCAGTTTTTTTTCTTCTTTTAATGGGTCAGGTAAGTTGCGCGACAATTTTCGTCCGTTCCGAGGCTTGGCCGCGAACAATTAGTCCTGCAGTAATTATGCAGAGGCCCGCTGGACCGTTTTACCCGCAGATTTATGGTTGTGCGCCCGATTCGCGTAAATACTCAGCGATTCTGAGCGTGCCGCGCCATAAACAATGTTTACTTTACAAAATTAAGAGAATGCTTGCGATGCAAATTTTCTACTTGGGTAATATTGATCATCATTATCAGCCGATATAAATCCACTGCTGGACATAGGCCTCCATCGAAGAGTTTCATGACGAATTTGTATGCGACGAGGTAACTCCAGGCGATCGTGCAGTGTTTGGGCGATACAGTTTGACTCTATCAGAAATGCACAAATAAAAACCGAATGAACTGCAAGCTAGTTTCTACATGAGCACATCATTAATCTAAGTATATTTTTTAAACGACTTTCAAAGATTTGCTACAAGAAATCTCACGTCAAATAGGACCAGAATGTCATCTAGAGATGTTCCAGACACGTCACAAGCTATTGATAAATAACATCGCAGCACAAAACGTCTCGTCCGCTAAAAGAAGACATTATTAATAGATTGAGACACAAAATGTAAAGAGATAACGCGCAGGATCGAAAAAAAAGTGCATAAAAAAAGTTGGATGGAGTATAAAAAGATCATTGTGATCCCATAAATTGTACTCACCATTCATGTATAACGTCGGCAAAAAATGAGATTTCCTACAAGATAACACTTCGTCCGGTGAGTTTTTTGCGGTTTACTGTCCCAGTGACGATGCAGAATGTTAGAGTTTGATCATCGACGAAAGGCTACACAAACGAAACCTACCTACCTAATATGACATATGTGTGGATGGATATTATATTATAATCAAATTGTATATGTTTATAAGGTTAAAATTAGAAATGTTAAAAGTATAATGCTACTTTATTCTGCGGGTGCGTAGGGGGTTCAAGATATTTTTAGATTTTTGAAGGAGTTTAGGGTGTTGTCATGATTTTTAGGGGAGTTCATAGAGTTTTAAGGGTCGTTGATTTTGTACACATATGTGTCTACTAACCAGTCTAGTCTAGTATCTAGTTAACTAACTGGAAGCGACGAAAAGCGGCGCCGAATCGCTTGTAGGAAATGTAATAAAAAGATTCCTCGGATTGTCAGCATACCTGACGTGGATAAAAAGGTAAAATTATTAATTTCGTCGGCAGTAGTGTTGTGTTGCATAACATGTCAGCGGGGGGCGCTACTGGTGGCTCCAACTCAGCGCCGAGGTCAGCAACGCGGCGCGAACCGTACAGTCCGTGGTCATATTTCACATGATAATAATAATTAAAAACGTAGAGTTATATGGCGTCGATAGATACCAAGTAGACACGAGAGATGACGACAAATATGAAATGTTTATAATTAATGTAGTGGTTAGAGTGACGTCAGTAAAATGCTACCAATGCTTTTTTTAAATTTATTACATTATGATTGACGTGAATAGCTTTTTTATGAAGGTTTTAATTAAAATTAAATAGATTGGCAATGTCTTAATCAAGTGAAGAGTTGTAGCTAAAGTTAAAAGATCAATTGAATATTTGTAGGTAAAGTAAACAGATCAAACGATTTTGTGTCGTGATAAACATTTTATCGATAAAAAGTCAACACTGCTTGCCGACACTGATGGGCACCCTAGGGCTCAACAAACATTTTACGATCTTATAGCGTTTAATGTCTGTTCCTACCAATGAGTTTATATTTCATGGCATAAATTAATAAAAACAACAGTAAAAATGGTAAAAATTCCCATCTTATTGTTAAGAGTAAAAACTTTTTAATTAATGGATAATCTAATTCTGCATCAAGACGGGTTGTAGCCGATTTAATATGATTTAATAGAAAATTATGAAAAACAAAGCTTATCCATACTATAATATTATAAATGCGAAAGTAACTCTCTTTTGTTTGTCAGCTTGTTATGAAATTTGGCAAGGAGATAGATTATATCCAGGGGAAGGACATCTTTTATCTCAAAATGTATCTTGATGGGGGTGAAATAGGAGTTGACAGTTCGTATGGACTATCCAAAATTTACGCGTATGCGTACCACGCGAGCGAAGCAGCGGGCGGAAGCTAGTAAGAAATAAAGAAATACGTGTTTCAATATTTTTGCGGAATTATTCTAAAAAAAAACTGCAAAGCTGGGTGTTAAAATTATGAGGGACATTACTGTATAGTACTGTACTCTAGAGTACAGGAGCTTTCATATAAATGCCGTCGAAATCGCGGGTTATAGCTAGTTTTCTATAAATTTAATCAAAGCCATATAAGCTTTCATAACAAGCTTACATTTTTAAATATTGTTTAGTTGGAAAATAACGGCAAAAAAAATTGCACGGAACGCTTCCTGATTTAGAATCAGCACTTACTCTCTCATAGCCATCTGTAGCAATCGTTATTACGTAAAAAAATTAAAAGGACCATATTCAGAATTTCTTAATTCGAAAGAGGTTTTCGTTCGAGTAATAAATAAAGCAGCGATATAAAGCCATAGGGTCGGTGTGCCACTGATACAGATGTCTTGCGCGCGATAGCGGCGGCTACAAAATGAACTAACATGGATATCACATTAACCAACTGACATGTGTAGTGTGTCCATACTTCTATGAAAATAAACTATTTAGCGTCGAGTTTTAACAACCAAGCCGTGATGTGCAATCTTAATTCTCATTACTCTACCCAACAGATATTAGCAGAGACTTTAAAATTACATAATTTAGTTATAGTAAGTACCTTATTTTAAGAAAATATAATAAATAGTACATTGATTTTAATCTGAAAAGTAATATTTTAAATTGTATATTTTCACAATTATACAACCTTTAATTATGAACCTGCACCACATAGAAGCTCTACATTCCATTTTGAGATGATGATCATGGAATGAAATAATAATAGATGCCAAGCTGTATTCCTGTCTGTTTCTTCTGTCGCAAAGAACAGGCGTAGATTTTCCTAGCTTCTTAGACGTTGTGATCCTAGTGATTTGATTAAAAAAACAACTTTCGACTTTCTAAAATATTAAATACACGATTAACAAATCATTCGTACGTATTTATCCTTCTCTCTAATTTTAAAAACTAAACACGTAAAAAAACTCGAATTTCCTGACATCTAACCCAAATAACCATAAGCTTACAATCGACGTATTTAGAATAAAATTGAGTAAAAAGCGGAATAGGTTAGTAGGTAAATACAATATCCAACATAATATTCGATAAGCTGTGATCAAATATTATGTTGAAACTTATTGAAAAATAAATTGATTTCATAAGAAATACATACAAGGTGATTCATAACATTATACCATCCCGAAAAGAGGTTAATCTACCAACAATAAAAAAAATATTAGCGAAAAAACACCAAAATTTTCTTTTTTCCCACAAATTTTGTCAAATTACCTAGCTGTTTTTGTCATCTTACTAAACGTACGAGAAGAACGGCATCAACATTGCTACCTAAAAGAGCTGATTCATTGACTTTGAACTGTTTGGACCCCAAAACAGCAGAATTTTGCATAAAGTTTTTTCTATGAAAGATGTCGAATTTCCAAAGTCATAGAACAAACTATTTTTTTATCTATCTATCTAATAAGAGATCCTTTCAGGATAGTGTACATAGGTTCAATCACATTGTATAAACATCACAGCAACTTCGAAATTCTCCACCGCATTAAGCACAATATTATCAATCTATAAAACAAGAAATTGTAATTCAAACAGGTTAGTTCCGTCTAACCCGTTGAAAGAAAATCAACTTCATGCGATTGTTTTGTTAGAGGTAATTGAGCATGAATATTACAATAAAGTTAAATTTTATTATATTTCACCTCTAAACACTTATCAACAATAAACCATTCATAGTGAACGGCTGTTTAATTCTATTAAAATGCCAATAAATATACGCTTTACTTTATTGGTATAAAGTACCCGTAGGTATAAAGGTTAAGCAAGGCTTCAAACCCAAACGGGTTTCACTGAACACTCCATTCACAAAACGTTCGTGTCTATCTTTTATCGGAAATTCCAAAAGGAATCGAAAATGTCCCCTGACTTTTTGTTTTATTTTAAAGTAAAAAAAAGAGTATTCCTTCGAGCCAACTACCGTCGGCGAGGGAACGCGCTGCCATCCTATCAGTATCATCGTCGGACGCTACTCGTAACGTCCGATACCGAAAAAAAATACCCGACACATATTTTGGCGGGAAATAAATCACGAAGGAGCCGTAGACGCGACCATACAAAATTTATGGCGGTACCGCAATGAAACCGAACGCTGCTGGTAGAAAAATACTTAATACAAAAGGAAAAAAAGTGAAGTTACCACGTGACGGCCCAAGCAGATGCGACAACTTCATTACGACCTATAATTTACTTCGCTCCCGTTATTGAAGTAGGAAGCGTTAGTTTTTTTTCTGTCCGCCCGTTAGTGCGTAATTTATGGTCACATCGTTTCGAAATTTAAGGGAAGATTGACAAGTTACGATTTTCTTCGAGAATGTAACCGAACTATGGGAACTTAAGGTGCTACGTATTATTCTTAAAACTCGTTCGACGAATGTCATCCTTTTCCTTTGAGACCTGTTGTAGTTATTAGTGTAGGTAGAATATTTTGTTTAGAACATATTTAGTAAAAACTTTTCTTTTAATTATTCAAAAGTAACCTGCCTTTTGTTTATATTTTATTTTAGTATGTTGAAACATACACACAACACAAACCCACTTACACACACCTACACCATACATACCAAACACTAACATTACACTAAAAACAAGCACCTTCCATTCAAGTAAGAGTTCTTATAAGTTTAACCTCTGTTTTTTATAATAAGTTGTTTATTTTTTTTAACTAAGTAGTGAACTTCTACTCTCCTTATCCTAAGGTTGGGTACTGGAAGCTGCGACACAGTTTTAACTTTAGCAGTTTTCAGTGTTCCTCATCACAATTCCTGTTATGTATTTAAGTTCACTGAATAAATAAAATAAAAAAAAATTAAAAAAAAATTAATTGCTTTTTCAATGCTTGCTTGTTGTGTTATTGATTCTTTCGATGTCATCCGGTATTAGGTCAATGACCAGGTTGAGTTATGGTGGTAATGAAAGAAAAGGGCCTACGACCGTCGGTGAAAGAATCAGTGTAGTGAAAGGATTTAAATGCGCCTTATAGGTTCCTTTCGTGCAAATGTCTTCGAATTTTTAGGTTCTAGGACATGCCAGTTTGGTCACGATATGAAACTTCCACGGCTGGGTGCATTAGTTTAGCGCACATCATTTTTCCGAATGTAAAATCGGGGGAATGAAAAGGAGGCGGCCACTACCGCTGCTCCAGCAGAGCTCTCAACAGTGTCTTCTTTTAAACTGAGAAAATAAATATTACAAACAGACAGTGATAATATGAAAGCTAAATAGTAGCAATCTAAAATAGACAAACCGTACCCGATAAACATATTAACCGGTGCGTGGGAGTGTATCGGGCATATGACGATGGCTTCATATCAACTGAATCTCTGAATAATAAAATACTCAACAATATGACGTTATGTCAGAATGTACGTAAATAGATGAGATGTTTAAGATACTGTAATTATTACAGGTGTTTTTCTGGTGTTTCGTAAAAATGTACATAAAGAATACGTTATTGTACAAAATACAGGAAAAACTTAGGGCCGTGTACAACTTCTACAGTCCCGAAAATTTATGGGCCAAATTCATGTAAAAAACGCCGACACGCTTGCATATAAGTGGCAATAAGAAGTCATGGTAGGTACATAAACAGTAGCTGAAATTATGCCGCCGTAAACGTGATATACTTAATAGAATAAAAGCAAACCAATTTCCAAAATACAATGATTTGTAAATTTTTCAGGAAAAATAAAACTAAGTTTCAGACATGTTATGGTTATCGAGTTAAATTTATATTTAGTTTTCTGTAATTTAGTTTCGATAATACAACTAGATGTCACCACACGAAAAATAAGATTGAATTCCGTAACTAATTGGATAAGGTCTTAACTCTTACGCGAAAGCGCCAATGGTCGGTTTAGTTCGGAAAGGCTTTATAGTGCCTACAAATCAAACTTGTTAACTAACAATGCGTAAAACAAAGTATAAATTTCGATTTTAAGTTTTCGGTGAATTATGGAAGGATTCGAGACACGAGCCAACTCATTACAAGCCAATGATGCCCACCCATGAGCCATAAGAGCGGCGTTTAAAACAACACCCGTCATTACCACTAGCCTGTTATAACTACAATATAAATGCCATAAAAACCGTCTTATGCAGTATAGAACTATAAAAATCGCTATTAGCTATAATGTTGTGGCCGGGACTTGCGTTGCGACACATTTGTACCGCTATTCGCTTCGGTATGTTGGTTACGAGGGTATAGCAGCTTCAGTGGCTTTTATAATGATTCAATCTAAAATAAACTACGAGCAAGTGTTTTTTTTTTATTTATTTATTAAAGAGGATCGCCTACAGCACATGCATCAAACATTCATTACAAACTAAACTATGTTGAATAAGACTGATGCAATAGCCAACTATAGGAGAACACAGCACTGGCAGGGACAATCTGACATGTCAATCTAACCTAATAAAAAGTTTGTTGCAAACTTTTAAATAGAAAGTGTTGTCCTGATAGTTGTGAAAAGTGAAATACTGGGCGTTGCGTAAGAGTACCTACTGCACAATTCATTCACAAAAGAGATACGCTATCGATACGATAGTACCTAGTGTAGTACGTGATAATAGAAAAGTTAAACCATGTTTTGTCGTTTTCAAAATTGATAATTTTCGATCATTCCGCGACTTTTTAAAAAAAATTATTAATAAAAGAGATATGCTATTACAGTTCATTTATAAATGTACGAAAACAAAAGATACTTCTTCTACTTTGCGAAGGCGGCGGGCTAAATAGGTTATTGTTAAATTTATAATGCAATTTCCTTCACTCAAAATGCTTCTATAAGGAGATGTTTCCGTGCCACATCTCATTACTACGTGACAACCCTATTCTGACGTGCGACATTATATCGCGGCTATATCGCGACCGTATTTACGTGCCCACTCGGTGACACCAAAGTAACCTCGCACAATCTGATAGGTGCTCTACGCTATACGCCTCTCTGGGAAAATGTTACTTGCGATTTTTTCACGATAGTAAATTATAAACTGCTTTTGTTGGAAATAGAGAGGAGACCACGTTGGGTGTATCAGTCAGTGATTGAGGAAGAACAATTAAAAATGTATTTATATGCAACGTGCTCCGTAACAAGTATACTATCCGGAAAGCTGCTAATTCTAACAAAAAGAAAGAATATTAGAGATAATAAAAAAATATTTTATTTATCGGATTTTATGTCGGTCTTTTTAAAAACAACTGTTTTTGTCGTAACTAAATTGCGAGAAGTTTGATATCAAGATTGCTACATAAAAGAGCTGAATAATTGAGTTTGAGCTGATTTAACCCAAAAACAGCAGATTTTTGCATAGAAAGTTTGCTACAACATCCTAAAGCCGTAGAGCAAAATATTGCGTGTAGAATAAGCCCCTTTCGGCTTAGCATACATACACATTATTACACACCGGGTTTAACTAGGTAGTTTGCGTATTTTTGTTTCTTCGAAAAAGGACTCGGCAAAATAAATAGTGCTATTGTTTCACCCACAGACACCCACCCATCCTACATCCCACATAGTAATTCTGAAATTCTTGTACGTAGATATATTTGAGAAATGTATACGTGGGCCCGCTGCAGGGCCCGGCCGGCTTCTCACGTATAGAGGCGTGGGACACAGGCCTCGCCTCTAGACGCCTTTCACTGCATTACGCAATCGCGTTCCCTTATAATTGATATGCTCGTATAACTGGTACCAAACCCGTACCCGACATGCCGATAAAAAGCTGGACCGCTCGCAAAAATGGCCGCATGGACAAAAACCAACCCGACCAAAACCGGGAGCGGCGGTGGCAGCGGACGCAGCAATGCTGAATATCCAATAGAGTGTCGCATAATTTATTGGTCAGTACTCGATGCTCGCATTGTCGCAGCACTAATCGCTTAATCTCAAAGGCAGGTGCCTCTAGCGCTTATTAGGCAAATTGTGTGCCTTATTCGCACAGGGTTTTATTAATAAAAATGCAATTGTGCTGGCGGATGGATACAGCTAGTCGTTTTTGTTACCTCGGCCGAGTCTTGCGCATTCGGGCGACGAGACCTGGCCGATCGCATCGCTGGTATTTTGCACATGCTCGATGTATTTTAAAATAATACAATATTATAAGGACGTGCTACGAGCGGAATCATTAATTTCTTATTGTTTGTGCAGTTATCCACTCGGTTAGATGAAAATGTTATTTTTTCTTGAAACTCGTTTGAATGCTTCATGCGTGATATGTTGTCTACTTGTTTAAGATGGAGAGATCTGCCAGTCTCTACATACTTAGTAATTTGCATAAAATTCAAGCCCTTTTGAATTTGCATCAACCCTATTATGGACATCTTGACTTAAATATACTTAGAAGAACAACATTATATTTGTACAAGGTGATTCATAATATGTTTAATATCCCAAAGGAGTTTATTCCACACACAATTGGCAATAAAGTTTGTTATACGACTTTTGGAATTTTGTCATTTTTCATTGAGAAAACTCTATGTCTGTTTTTGGATTGAAAGGCACAGATGATTTTTGCTATATATATTTTTTTCTTTTTGTTGATAGAATAAGCCCTGTATGGGATAGTATGCTAGTTACGGAACACGTAGAGGAAATTGTTTTCGAGGACTAAATAAATATTTGACACGTACGCAAAATAATCAAGGCTTTTCTAAATTATGTATTGTATAATATAAAATAACGATGTTTCGATCACATGACATACTAATGCGAATAAAAATGAATATTTTGAAAATTTTACCGGACGAACCATAAATTCATTTTTATAAACGACTCCATTTCATTGATATCTACGTTCTTACAAAAGAAAAATGTAGTTCCGCCCCTATCCGGGGGATGATTTATAGGTACGTACATAGCGGGGAGCGGGGAGTCGTGTCGCGTTTCAGCTTCATATTCCGTAGGGTGACACACCCAATCATAAAGATAGACTATTTTATCGAGCATACCTACATTATTATTACACTTTTCACCAATATTTTGAGCGCGTTGTTGAGTTTTCAATGGTTTCTCCTCTCGAACACATCATATTTTTTCAATATGATTCTAAAACAACGATCAACGGTTCTTCTTCTTGTCGTGTCAGTGATTATTTCTTGGTCATACCTGGTGGCCTTGAAAAGGGCCTATGACCGTCGGTGAAAGAATCAGTAGTGAAAGGATTAAAGTGCGCCTCTTAGAGACTCCTTTCGTGCACAACAACCAACGGTTAAAAGCTACAACCTACTTAAAAAATGTAATTCCCATAAATGTTTTATGTAAATATAATAAACTGAAAACAATGGGCCGTCATCGGAATCAAGATAATTTCATCTTACTTAACAACCTAACAATGGACGGCATGCGGCAACTAGGTTACTCTAGCACGTTATAGAGTTCACATCTCGGGCTAAGGTCTCTGTTCACCATCACACAAATGAGCAATTACTTGCTTGCCACTGATTCTTTTTTGGTCACCCTATATTGAGTCAGTGACCAGGCAGTGATAAGGGACTATGACCGTCGGTGAAAGAATCAGTGTAGTGAAAGTATTAATTTGCACCTGTTATAGTTCTTAGAGGATCCTTTCGTGCGCGTCATGGCTACGAATTGTTAGGTTCTAAGATATGCCGGTTTCCTCACGATTTTATCCTTCTACCGTTTGAGAGCACTAATACATCGCACACGGCCGTGGTGGCCCCGGCTAAAGAATAGGCCTCCCCATTTCTCTATCCGCGGATGTCGTAAGAGGCGACTAAGGGAAAAAAGCTAGTGGATGGGCAGCAGCGTCCCTCATTTTAAAAACGATAGCTCTAACTGCGCTCGCCAACACGCATTCCCAGCGTGGTGAGTATGGGCAAAACCCCCCCACATGATAAGGAATTTGCTCTGTCTGTGGGGGAGGCCATGTTCAGCAGTGAACGTCATACGGCTGAAATGATGAAAACAGCGCACATACATTTTTCGAATCGATAATTAATTGGTTTCACCGTGATTCGAACCCACGACCTGCGGATCGGAAGGCTACTAGTGCTCTCCAAGCTATTACTGTAAACATCAGTTACGACGATAGCTATTGTGTTCAAACATCAGCCAAAAATAATGGTTTAGTCTAAGCAGCCGCTCAACGGCCTGTATTAATATAATTACGCACGTAGTTACCTATAGCTTCTAGAACACACTTTAATGTTCACATAATGAGCTAAGTTCACATAAAAAGGCGTCCCAATGGTTAGACAAAACATAAAAACGAATTATTTTATAGGAAGTGTTTTCAGCAGCGTTGTTGGAGGAGGATGGAGAGAATCAGCTGGACGGAAGAAGATGCAAATGAGCAAGTACTAAAACGAGTAAAACGAACGTAAAACGAGCCCCTCGACAGCTAAAATGCCATTTTGCAGTGTCTTTACAGTTTTTGCTTGCATCATATTTTAAGTATTATTCAATTTTATAGAAGCATTAGGTAGGTACATATTTCCTCAAGTGTAGCGTGTGCTGCCCTTAGATCATTTGTTGAAGCTCACTTTTGTCTTCTTTTTTTCACATTTTTATAAGCTCTTATTTATTAGGGATTATAATTAGATAACTTTTCTTTTGAGCCTCACCTAGTTCGATCGGCACCACACTGAAGCTTTAAATTCCATTTTGTGAAAAAGGATCATCGTAAAAAACGATAGGCACCAAGCAGTGTTTGTTGCCTGATTCTTCTAGGCTTGGTCGCGAGGAACAGGCATAGCTTCACCTAGTTTCTAAGACGTTTCAAAGTGATCCTAGTGATTTTATTGAAATAAATGCCTTTTGACTTTGACTTTGACTTTGAGTAGAGTAGATAAAGGTTTTGTTTAAGACCATACAACACAGAACAAAGGGAAACAGCCAATGTAAGGACATAGGCTAATCTACATAAGCTATCTACATATATAAAGGTTATATCCTGGGGAAGGCCCCAGAATATAATCTATCGCCGTCTGTAAGGGTAAAAACAAAAAAAGAGTTACTTTTGCATTTAATTTTAAAATATGGATTTAGATAAACATTAATTCAGAACTTAAGTCTTGAGTTGATTTGCAAACATATTATAGTCCTAATGATGTGGGTTATTTGTGTTCCGTTATGTATAAATAAATTTGATGTGCAGCATCAATAAAAATCGTATCAACTGAAGGTTAGATTTAACACTGTGCTAAGCTTATCATATAGTTATTAATTAACGCGTGATGTCACCCTGTTAGGTCCAGTCTGAAAACCAGCGCTGCTTCCCTACTATGTTCGGGTGTGGCATAAGCTGAGACTTGGACCTAGTTTGGCCACACAGTCGCACTAAGAAACACGATATTTAGCTTTTTTAACCTGCCTACTTATTTGTTATTTATGTGATCATTTTTGTTATGTATGTGATTATTGTTATGTGTCTTTAATATTTTTTTACTGTATGTGTGTGTCAAATAAATAAAATCTTATTCTTATTCTTAATCTTATTAAAGAGCATCGTAGTTTATTGACTTATAAGAAAGTAGAGTAATCTAAATCGGTAGATTTCGTTACATACGCGTAAGTTTTGTGACTCCATTTAATTTTGTTTTTTATAGCTATACAATTTCTTGCTTGTGTCCTACGTGGATTCAAAATAATGATGTCTTCGTGTAGGTCATACAATGGCACGGGTGAAAGAGTTTGGTACGTGTCAGTTCATTGATACAGTGACTTGGAGTACACGCAAGCGCTGGCCTGAAGGCATCACGTGACGAACTGGTTGTATACCCTGTTCTACGATACAATAGTGTTGTATCGCAGAACAACAGTCAGCTTTCCAGAAGCCTCTTCCCGATGTACCATCGAGAACTGATTGTGGAGTATTGGAAAATAATACGACAGAATTCGGTAATTGCTTATTCGAGCTTGCCTATTATAAAACCAAATCACAATGCGATCAACCGAACACAACAGTAATGTTATGTAGCTACAGGCCGATGATGATGACTAACAGTAATGTTATTTATTCCGCATTAATTGATGCTTCATCGAGCACGTAATAAGCGCAAAAAGAGACAGTAAACTGTCTCAGATTGTTTACCTAGATATAAGCACGGTTTGCCGGTTGTGGTTTAAAAATGCGATTGTAAGATGTTTCAAATAAATTTTTGTTTCGCGTCGCACCTCGGCGCGCACGCAACGCACTAATTTTAAAATTAAGAAGGAATTCTCGTCAGGGCACATCGCGAGACGCGGGACGGTCGGACCGATCAAGCCAGCTCGACCAGATAAACAGACTGGTTTCGGTATCTCGAAAAAGTTTTTTAAAACACACGGGAAGTCGCTGCCGATAATCTGGCGAAGGTAAGTGCAGTTTTGACTTTAATGTGTTAATAAAATTGTAAGCGTTTTGTCGGCGAAACGAGGAAGGTGACCGGAGTCGGTGTAAGGTATTAAAATGGTACAAAATGGCGGCATCGGACGCTGAGAAGATCCGATTCAATTTTACACGCATCGCTACGCTACAGAATGACGACATGATAATTTTCAATCTCTCGTATATGCGGGGAAATAAATGCGCTTCGCGTCGGCGTAACATGACTTACCGAGATTCGCTGTCATGAGGTCTTGGTCTTTGGGTTTCTTTTTCCTCGGCCGTCCTTTCTGCCGGGGCGGAGGTGCTGCGGCCCCGTTGAAGTAGGAGCCTTTAGGAACATCGGCGTCAACCCTCGTGAACTCGGGGGACGGGAAGGGGGGGTAGTGCGCGCCGGGTGGGGGCCCGGGGTACGGCCCGGAACACATTTGTGGGGGCCCAGGCAGCGGCATGTGGGGACCGTATTCCGGCATAGTTTCGTAATGCAGCCTGCGGAAAAGTTATAGAGTGATATCGATTTTACCATAAAAATCTGTAATAGTTGTTTTATTAACATTTCTATATAGGTATAGGAATTTCTTATCCTACGTCTTTCATCGTCATCATCATTTCAGCTATAGAACTTCCATTGCTGAACACAGGCCTCCTCCATAAATTTCCAGCGCGACCGACCTTGTACGGCCTGCACCCAAACAATCATTTGAGGGAATTTGTCCATACTCGCAGATAAAGCTTTTGTGGATAGGGATAGGGCTGCCCATCTAGCTTTTTTCCCTTAGTCACCTCTTACAACATCTGCGGGTAGTAATGGAGGGGCCTATTCTTTAGCCGGGGCCACTACGGCTACTTCCGTACAAAAACAAAAATTACATTGCAGCTACAAAATTTTGATTAAATAACGTGATGACTTCAAGGTATCTTCGACAGAGTAAGCCGTAGATCGTAGAGCGTGTATATAGTAGTCAAGTGTATGATATACCTGCAGTAAACAGCTGCGTCTCGAATGCCGAAGGTGTCCCCCTTGTTGAGCGGCGTGCTGCAGAGCGCGCACGAGAAGCAATGCACGTGGAACACCAGATCGCGCGCGCGCATAACCAGCTCTGAGGCACCGATCGGTGTGTTGCATCGCGCGCATCGTTTTGAACCATACAACCTGCAACAAAAACCATGCATAGTTTTTTAGTTCTGGATAAAAACCTACTATCCTACGAATCCTTTCCTATCCAACTAGGATTATAAATGCGAAAGTTTGTGAGGATGATTCGATGTTTGGATGTTTGTGGTTCAATCACGCCGTAACAGTTCAACCAATGTCGATGAAACTTGGAATATTTTCATGTTTCTAAAAACAAAAAAACAGTCGTTTAAAAAAACAGTCGGGTTAAGAGTCAATAGGAAAAAACTTCTTGGATCCCACAGCACCTAACAGGTAGTTGAGTTGCAAGCACACGTCGTTTTGCTCACTCGGTATGAACCAGGCCCCCTTCACTCATTCGAATAAAAAAACAAAAGTTAACGAAATCGTCCACAAAAAATGTTAAGGTAAGTCGTGATTTCAAGAGATGGTGAAGATTTTTTAAGTATTACGGAAGAGTGGGAGTCCCTTAGGAACCAAATGTTTCAAAGTGATCCTAGTGATTTTATTGAAATAAACGTCTTCTTACTTTGACTTTGTTTATAGAAACAGTACCTAGTGTTTTATTTACTCCCAATAGTCACACTTAAATAGTCCCGACCCCACACTAGGCTTCCATGGTACCACAACACCGAGACCCAAAACAAATATTTGCAGATCCTGCAAACATTTGTCTCGCAGCGGGAATCCACCCGCAACCCTTGCGTCTCAGACTCGCTACACCGCCAAGGTCTTTTTAATATTTTAGAGCACAAAGTAAACTAACCTAAATTACTTGTGTTATTCAACCAGAAATACACTTCGCTGTTATTAAACTCGATCTTTAGTATAACCGAATTCTTGTAATATGGTCCCTAAATAAATGTCGCTCAGGCACAAATGTCTGGAGGTTTTAGTGAGGTAATTAAACCTGCGAGGTTTCCGAGATCTAAGATACAGAGTAGACAGTGTGGTCCCTTTCCCCGACCCTGGTATCGAGATCTTAAAACTTTATGTTAAAATGAAGACGTTTCGAAAATTCTTCATTAGAACTTTTGAATTTAGTGGAATGATGGCACGGGATGTGATATATTGGTGACGATAGTCAATTAGTTTTTATAAGAAAGCTATATTTTTAAACTATTCTGTTAGCAAGTTTCTTTTCAAATATGGCAACTATTTTGCAATTTTAAGTAAAGAGAACATTACTCCTAGACGACCTCGGTGGCGCAGCGGGCGAGTGTAGCGGGATTCGAACCCGCGTTCGAATCCCGCTACGGGACAAATGCTTGTATGATCTGCAAATATTTGTTCCTGGTGTGGGTGCCTTGGTACTCATCGTTTCTGATATTCACAACACAGGTAATCCTAGTGTGGTATTTGGGCGACAGTTTTTTCATTATTACGAGCGAGTAATCATTATCAACATCAGCATTCCAGCCGTTCCATTCTAGAAGTCCACTGCAGATCATCAGCCTACCCCATAGATTTCCAGAGCTACTTCCTATCATGTGGGTACTTGCCCAATCGTTTGCGAGCGCAGTTAGAGCAAACATTGTTATTGATTCCCGCACTGGACAAACATTTATGTGATTAACACAGATGTTTGGTGTCTGGGTGTTAAATGTTTATCTATTATGTCTATCAGTCTCTGGTACCCATAGTACAAGCTATGCCTAGTTTGGGATCAATTGGCCGTGTGTGAGATGTCCGGAATATTTATTATTATTCACATATATTTATTTAAAATCTCATTTATAAAACACATTTTTTACTACAAAAGTACATCTTAATAACAAAAAAGAATATCAAAACAACTATTATAGTAAAAAATATATTTAAAATTATTATTATTATTTTAATATGTGACGCAAAATAAATATTTTTCTATTTCTATTTCTATTTGGGGACGCCCATCCCCTAATTTTTTCCCTTAGTCGCTTATTCTTTAGCAGGGGCAACTACGGCTAAGTGTGTTATGAGTGTGGAGTGAGTAATAATTATGGCAAGGAAACTATCGTAGCACATTAATTCTTTTTACAGTCAGAATCACATCACCCTTCAGTCCCAGCAGTATATTTGGTACATCAGTTCACTGTAATCATATACAACAATGGACAACTCTATTCGAAATATTCAAATAATATGTTATTTATACAATTAAAATTTACTGTACATTGCAGGAATTCTTTGGCAGTCATTCTTCGTTTCACAGTGCGGTGTGCAAGTATGCGGTCACACTGTTAGCTGTGAAAAATGCCTTATTATTATATTTCAAATTTTAGGCGGGCCTACGGACAATTGACGGCCTGCTTGCTTGTCGCGTCACTGATTCTTTCTTGGTCATCCTGTATTAGGTCATTGGCCAGGTTGAGGTATGGTGGCCCTGAAAAGGGCCAATGCATATACGAAATGGGGATTATTCATCAACAAACAAAAAGCGACAAAAACATTTTTCTAAGAACTTCTTAGAAATTGTTTGTTTTTGTCTTTTTATCTGATTACTAAACGTACGATAATTTATAGCTAAAGATTGCTAACTAAACAGCTGAATAATGAAGTTTGAACTGATTAGAACCCAAAATAGCTTACATTTGCAGAGTGCTTTTTCAATATCTTTACAAAAGTCAGAGAACATTTATAGCCAATTGGGTGTAGAATAAGCCACTTCCGGGAAAGTAAACATATTATGAAACACCAATTTGGAGGAGGTAGGGCACAGCGAGATTTTCTCTATTTTTCGATTCGCTCTAAATTGAAGCAGCCCTCCTGGGAGGTACCTCCGCCTTACAGAAGATCGCAGCCAACTAACATTATTTGTTTCAAATAGTGTTGTGTCCCTGCGGTGAGTAAGGTTGCCAGAGCTCTTTAAGGGGGGAGGAATCGGCAGGCAACGCAATGCTCCAGGTTTTGCTGATGTCAATAGGCAACGGTAACCACTTATCATCAGGAGGGACGTAAGCGTGTTTGCCTCCGTATAACATAAAAAAAAACCTGGTACCTATTGTGATGTTTTTTTTTATACAACTAAGGTGGCAAACAAGCCCATCTGTTGGTAAGCGGTTACCGTAGCCTATAAGCGTTTGCAATACCAGAGGTATCACGCGTGCCCCCGAATCCCCTCCCCCCCTTACTCTGGCAACCATACTCACCGCAGGAACAAAACACTATTTGAAACAAATAATGTTATTTGGTTGCGATCTTCTGTAAGGCGGAGGTACCTCTCCAGGCGGGCTGCTCCAATTTAGTACGAGAAAGTCTCGCTGTGCCCTACCTCCTCGAACTGTGTATTGTAACTACTGGCTAAGGTAAATAAGGAGTCGCGCGCACTGCGGCCCCGCCCGGCGTTGAAATGAAGCGATCGCGAGGGGTCGTGGGCGCCGGTCACGCGCGATGCTATCGCCGACCGGCCACACAGTCCAGCCCTGTTCACTAAAACCGGCTACTACGAATTCTCAAACATTACTTGCGAATTCCATTTCTAATTAAATACCCAAAACCAACACTATAAACATAATAATAATAATAATAATGCGGGCTATGGAGAGAGCTAGGCTTGGAGTTTCGCTGTGTGATAAAATCCGAAATGAGGAAATCCGTAGAAGAACCAAGGTTTCCGACATAGCTTTCAGAATTATCAGGTTGAAGTGGCAGTGGGCCGGCCATATAGCTCGCAGAACCGACAACCGTTGGGGAACAAACGTTCTCGAGTGGCGACCACGAACCGGATGACGCAGTGTTGGAAGGCCCCCCACCCGATGGACCGACGACATTGTTAGGGTTGCGGGAAGTCGGTGGATAGAAAGGGCTAGAGACCGTTCGTCTTGGAACTCTTTGGGGGAGGCCTATGTTCAGCAGTGGACTTCATCAGGCTGATGATGAATAATGCTTTATTGAGGACACAATGTAAGACATTTGCTTATACATAATCTTCTTCTTCTTCTCGAGTCAAAGACTCCTTCAAACTCTAGTCGACCAATATGTAGCAACCTCGATGGCCCTATCTGTTGCATCGTTTAGATCCTCCCAAGTGCAGGTGGTCGTGCACAGTGGACAAGAAGGCAGGTGCCGCATGTCCTGGCCCCCAATTCTACTAATCCAATGGCTTGAAAATGATAATCGCATGATAATGATCGTACCATTATTATTCAGTTACGATTGTCGCCACCTTCGTTTCTTTGATTTCATTGGTCCATTAGTTCCACAATGACTGTCATTGAAATACGACTGTGTTAGCAGAATACCAAAAGCCATCATTGTCATTTTGCCATTGAAACATTGTCATTTTGAAGCCATTGAATTAGTAGAATTGGGGGCCAGTACGGGGGCTCCGCACTCGCACTGTACTCTGGACGAGTCGATTATACACACTATTTCATTTCATTTCATTTCATTTCAATGTAGAAAAGCTATGCCAACTATAACAAAGGCAATGGCATGAATATTCCCCACTAACGCAGGGGGTGCGGGTTCGATTCCCGCTGCGCGACAAATGTTTGCATGATATGCCAATATTTGTTTCGGGTCTGGTTGGGTGTTGTGGTACCATGGTACTCGTAGCTTCTGATACCCACGACACAGGGAATCCTAGTGTGGGGTCAGGACTATGTATGTGACTGTTAGGTGTTATTTATTTATTTTAATTCTTTGTTTATTTGGATTGGCTTCAAGCGTGAGGATTCATGTCTTTAGTTATCTTTAGTCATAGAACCATCCCAATTTTACACACTTGTTGCCTATTAGTCGACGTAAGATATTTTATACCTGCCAGGCAAATTATTTGGAATAATGGTCAGCATATTTTGTGTGGTGCAAATAAGCATACGGCCCACCTATTTGTATAGAGGCATCACGCACACGTTGCCGACCCCGAACCCTCTTCCCCTAAAGAGCTGTGGCAACCTTTCTCACCGCGGGAACACAAAACTATTTGAAACAAATAATGTTATTTGGCTGCAATCTTCTGTAAGGCGGAGGTACCTCTGCAGGCGGGCTGCTCCAATTTAGAACGAGATAATCTCGCTGTGCCCTACTTCCTCCAAAACTTGCCTTTTTGCTGGCAATAACTAAAGATTTCCGCGTTCACTTGCAAAAGTTTCAGAGTAGCTCAATTGATGCATCGGATAGAACTTTGAATAACGCGGCGAAGGCTATATGATCGGTCGGGATACGCGCTAAATAAGCTCAACTCTCAACCGCTTAGCTCTAACTTTGCTTTATTTCGTTCAATACGGAAACTTGGAAACCGCTTCAGAGCTAAACTTTGTATCCACATACGATTCTGACTGTTAAATAATTGTCTGTGCTAAATAATATTCACCACCAGTGTATTTTAAGGATTAGTATCAAAGCTATAAAGATACCAGTGTATTTTAAGGATTAGTATCAAAGCTATAAGAAGACACTTTGCACCGTGACACAATTATAAACAATGGAACAACACATTTATAAATGTGATGTTCCCGGTACAACTAATAATGAATTATATCATAGGCAGTATATAAAATCATCGTCATCATCATAAGAAAAATAGTGACACAAATAGTGATCATGGTGTAAATTTAATAGTAAAAACAAAAATAAACTCACTGCTCTCACGATTAGGCTCACTAAGGTTAGTTAATACTACTTTAAAGGACAATGCGTACGCTTCTATAACAAAATCAAAAGCGATGTGTTAAAGTTGTCAATTAGTAAATTTAAAAATAAATTAACCAAAAACTGTGTGTAAATTTTATGATAAAATATCAGAGTACAAAAAATCTTGGGAATGAACATGCTCCAACTTCATTAGGTATTAAAGAAGTTGTAAAAGGATCATTAAAATATAACCAAGACACGATTTCTTGCCGGTATCTTCTAGGCTTAGTCGCAAAGAACAGCCGTAAATTCTACTAGATTAAAGACGTTTCAAAATGATCTATGCGATTTCAATGAATAAATGATTATTGAAGTTTGTCACTTTTCAAAGACCCTTTTCAGGGCTACCATACCTCAACCTAGTCACTGACCTAATACAGGATGACCAAGAAAGAATCAGTGACAAGAAAAGCAAGCAAGCAAGCACTTTTCAACATTTCACTATTACACAATATCCACAAAATTAACCCATGATCCCCAAACCTTATAGGCCTTAGCAGCAATGGATGCGCGGAGACAGAAGCGGATAAGCCTCGCGACAGTTGACTATACTATATGCACTAATTTGTACTACCTGGTATAATAAATTTATTAAGTAAACAAACGGTAATGAGTACCGTCATCGCATTTAAAGGTTTTCTTTGCGGCGACCGCCTGCGTTAGTTTTACGACAAAACGCGCCCATAAAGGCGATTGCACACTTCACGGTAAGAGCTCGATGGTATGATAACCGTTCCGGTCCCGGTCGCAAACAAACAAACACCACAATAATTAGCATTCATTCATTAGCTCATCACATTATTCCGCCATTATTTTCTTTAGATGTCTGCTGTAAGGGAATTAGTATCTTTCCATGCGGCGTGCGCGCATGATTGTGGTTTGATGTGTTAGATTGATATCTAATTTTCATTACCAATGGCAGATAGCAGTTACATAATTAGGTATATGAAGTGGCAAGCAATTTGTACTTGGAGCTGTTTGAACTGGATCTCTAATTGTGATAACTTTTAAATAATTGAACGCTGTTTTTGAGTTCACCGACCATGTTTGCGTAGTGTTCACGTGAGCTTAATTACGGATTTATTTATTAGTTTTTCTATTGTATGTAGGTACTACTTTGAGATACCCGTAGCATTTAAACATTAAACATAAACGATTAGACTATGCTATTGCTCAGTGACGAAGATCTAGTGCCTACTTGGCAAATTTATAGAGTTACGTAGTATTTAACGGACTTCAAAAAAAAGAGGGGAACAAAAAATAATTTTTGATGGCACAATTGGCCTTGAAAAAGTATATCTCAAAGTTTAATACACCTATTTCAAGTTTATTTCTACTCTACCTAATCAGCTACCATTTTTTTCTCTGCATTATCTTAGCACCTGGCGATATGGATGTCTACCATGATTGTGGATCATTACATATTAGCAATGGCAACATCGTTTTTTATCGCTTTGGTTACTAGCTAGGATAGATTGTGTGCAAGACGACATGAGTAAGAAAGGAGTGAATACTGATATGACGGCTGGTAGAGGGGAGTGGAAGAGAAAAACATGTTGTGCCGACCCCACATGAAGTGGGATAAGGGCAGGGAGATGATGATGATGGTTACTAGCTAGGATAAGTAAGCACCTATATCAGAAGCCTTAAATTCCTTGCATATTTTTTAAGAACGACTATGAAAGCGTGCAAAAATGTGTTTTAAATATTGTCGTTGCCAAACAAGCATAAATAATGGGCTCCAGCGGATTCTTGGGGCACGTTAACCTAACGAGTGTCAAATGGAACATTCGTTCAGCGTTTGTTGAAATGGATTCCTCGTCGCGTCACGCGTCCTGCCGCCCGTGCGTACCACGCTTTTCACGCTACGAGTTGATCCGTCACGCCGCCAATAACAATAGCGGCGAGCTTTATATGTTATATGCCACGCCGAACGAATACTGCACGCCATTTCAACCGTGATAATGTATACTGAATATTGATACATATAAGAAAATACTTTATTGAACATAAAAAACAGTACAAAGGCGAAATTGATTACAGAAAGCATTATCTTCCAGATATTTTTTGTGTTTTGTGAACAGAATATAACTATGAATAGTGCGGACAAGCAGACGCACAGGTAATTACCACCCTTACCTGGTCGACATACCACAGTGTCGAACCAAACGTTTCTGCTCCACCTTTATTATAAGCACTGGCAAAGAGTGGAACGATCTGCCAGCGTCTGTTTTCCCGGACGAGTACAATCTAGGAGTCTTCAAATCTAGAGTGAATAAGTTCCTTCTGGTAAAGCGTGCTCCATCTTAGGCCACATCTCACTTGCAAAAGTGAGCTGGTGGTCAAACGCCTAACCATCTCCAATAAAAATAAAATATAAAAAAAAAGATGTTGAGTTTATAAAAAGCATTCCGTTAATAAATACTTATATTTAAAGATAAATACGAATTATTTTATAACATTCATAAAGAAACCAAGTTTATAATGTTAATACTACAAGTTTAAGCCTTCACAAATAGTAGGAACACCTAGTTCATTTGCAATGAAAAAGTTTAATGTTGTAAGACGCTAACTTAAAACATTAGCCTGAAGCAGACCACTGCTGGACAAAGACAGGCCTATCTCAAAGAATGCGCGAGATTCAAGATGTCATTAGTCCATGAGGTGGAAGACTTCCAACACTGCGTCATCCAGTTGGTGGTCGCCATTCTAAAATCTATATTCCCCAACGGTTGTCCGTTCTGCGAGCTATATGGTGTCTTGAGAACATAGGTACGTAAAAATACCTATGCTTTGCTTAAGCTTTTTAGTTAGTTACGACCTAAGTTATGTCATGCAAGACTTGACAAGATTTGGCGTTGGTAAATCAACCTTAAAGGCACTTGTGTAATTTTAGCAAACCAACAATGCTTAGTTAGGTATCTGTTACCAATAGAACCTCTCATAAATTGCAATTGTCACTACGCTTTTGTATCATCCAGAAAAATGTTTTTAACCCTTTTGACTACACAACAAACTTTTCCCATATATAGCAGAAATATTACAGATTTCAACACGTTTCGCTTGATCGAATTCTAGACACGTAAAACGGTCCACCATTCGATTCTTCGTGTAGGTAAGTACATGTTAAGTGCTTTATGAAAACTGTCTATCCTAATTAACCTATCCCAATTAACCTTATATTTTAAGATGATGAAAAAAATTCACTATATATATATAACATCCAATTTACGTTACGTGAATTAAGTATGAGTAATGTAATGTATTGACATTTTTATAAGAATTTTTATGAAATGACAGGTGATGAAAACTGGATCTTTCAAAGACTGCCTTGTCTTCGACTAAGATTAATTGCTACTATTTTTTGCACCGGTCGACGCGGTATCTTGATATTCTTGTGGTTTAGTTTTATTAAGAATAAGCTTGCACACGCGGCCTCGCTCGAGTTACGGCGTGATTGAACCACAAACATCTTGAAGAAGAAGACTGAAAGATTGCTGAAAGACAAGAAGGTTGCATTATGGGTAGACTTGATTTCATTGTCTTCTCGCATCGCACGACAATCTATTATCATCGCCACTACCCTGTGTGAAATTCAAAGTCTCCGAAATACTCTAGCTAGCGCGACAAATGGTCGACAAAACTGTCGGCGCGTGATTGATCGGGCGTCGCCGATAGATGGCGGTGTTATTAATTAGCACTAGACGCGTTTGAGGTTAAGCCGGGCTCAGAGCCGTCACGGTTTCGACTGCCAATCGTCTGGAGAGAACCGCAGCGTTACTATGCGCTCTTGAAGCGCAGTTACGAGTTGGTTTACTTTTTGTGCTTTCTATATATTACGCATGTTCTCTCACTTATTACAGTAGCACACTTAACACTATTCTTGTGGTATCATCATCACCAACCTGTAGATATCCACTGCTGGATATTGGCCTCCCCCAAAGAGTTCCATGACGTCCAATCTTGAGCCTTTTCCATTACTACTTCCCGCATCTTTCACAATGTCGTCGGACCATCGGGTGGGGGGCCTTCCAACACTGCGTCGCCCGGTTCGTAGTCGCTATTCGAGAACCTTTCCTCCCCAACGGTTCTGCGGTCTATGGTCTGCCCGCTGCCATTTCAACTTGCTAATTCTGAGAGCTATGTCGTCGACCTCTTCTTTCTTTTTCTTGTCTAGATTTAATGCTTTGGATAACTCGCCCGTTACGCCACCGAGGGCGTAATGTCGAGTTAATGTTATTTCTGTTTAATTTGTATCCCGTTAGAAGCCTACATACATGTATTACCAATTTTATTATAATTCTAGCACAGCAGTAAGTTTTTTAGTTATGATGATAATCATATTATTATTGTGTCTAAACAATTACCTACACATCCTGAGGTCTGAACACGCATATAGCAAGAGCTGAGCGATTTATGATCCGGAGTTAGCGACGCTCTTATTTTTTTGTTAAACCTATACATTTATAGAATAATAGGGTACCTAGGCACTTAGGTACGTTAAATGTAGATTATGATTATTTTGTGTATTCTTTAGGTTTTCCAAAAGGTGCAGTAGACCTTATCAAAATGTGTAAAGAATTTTGGAAACTAATTGCTTTACGAATCAAAAGTTCTGTTGCAAAAGTTGTTCTGTTTTAATCACTACACCAGTAACAAACTTCACTAGCATTACATATGAGTGAAAGAAGTCACTCAACAATAAGCCGCATTATTTCAAGCTACCGAAACAGTGGTAGGGGACAGACGACGACTGATTTATTCTTAGGATCATAATTTTAGACACCGCATCGCTAAATCAGAATTAATTTATGATCCCAACCTCACCTGAGGTCGTTTGCTGCATAGTTTCTTTCGGTAGATACCTATATTAAATCGTTGAAATTTGTTTACTGAGCATTCTTGCTCTACTCTTGATTTTACCACTCTGTCATTTATTTATTTTATTTATTTATGTCATGAATGCTGAATGGAAAAGCTAAGTTAAAAAAATCCTTTTTGTTCTTGCCTTATTGTAGTTATATTACCAGTACCCTCGATTTGAAGGAGCAGATTTATTTAACCCTTCTATCGTACTTCCTACTAATATTATAAATGCGAAAGTTTGCGAGGATGTTTAGATGTTTGTAGTTCAATCATCCCGTAACGGCTCAACCGATTTCGGTGAAACTTGGATTATATAGAGTTCTCTATCTACAATAGCATAGAGGTAACTTTTTGTTTGGGTACCACGCGAGCGAAGCCGAGGGCATAAGCTCCTTCTAAATAATTAAAACTGCGGACCTAGAGTTCTTTTTTGAGTAAATTACAGTAGGGTGAACCGACTTATTAAGCAAGGAAACTATGATTTAAATCAATATAACAAAATGCTCGATTTGTTTCATATTACGAATCATTTGCGCGGACAACGAGAGAAAAAGCTGACACGTGCGTGCAAAAAAACGGTAACACATTACAACGGCTATTAAATAAACTGTTCGAGTGTGTAATGCTTGTGCGGTTAAATTGCAATTTAGTTTATACAACGATGATAGTGTATCTGATCGAGCGAGCGAACGTCTTTCAAACCACTTTGACGATTTGGCGTCATATGTTTGTTCAAGCATAGTATTCGAACTGTTAGTCCGAATGGCATGAATATATATCGAACGCCGTTTGAACATGGCTTTAGTGTTATCACGCTGTTGCTGAAGAAAAGTAACGAGAGCGCGGCTTAATTAAACAGTGAATTGATAAAAGATGAGTTGTCTGGTGCCGATTTGATTGCGTTATTTGAGGATACATATACCGCAGTCAGACAGAAAAACGCAAAATAAAAATGTTTCTTTATTGCCACTCATTTTCCCACGTCGCAAATGAGTAGCGCTGTAAATTTCTGGTTTTCATGCTTTTCAAGTTTTCATGCTGCAGTAGGTACTAGTAAAGTAAAGCAAGTAAAATATGACAACTAAAATATGATTATTTTGTGCTTTGTTATTATTATTCGTTAGTAAGTATTAGGTTTATACAATGTGTTATAATAATAAACTTCTTTTTAACCGACTTCAAAAAGGAGGAGGTTCTCAAGTCGTCTGTTTTTTTTTGGTGTGTATGTTACTCAATATCTCCGCCAATAATTAACCGATTTTGATCATTCTTTCGCTGGTGTATAGAGTATGATCCCGGGGTGGTCCCATATTAACTTAATTCCTGAGGGATTGCTACTTGTCCTATAAAACTTAAAAAAACGTCATCATGTCTTGAAATCACGACTTGCCGATTTTTTTTTTTTCGACGGTTTGTATGGTATGATTATCCCCGCGACTTCGTTCGGTTGCTGCCATTTTTACATAAACTTTAACCTTAGAGGTTGTGTGTCGGGAATTCCTTTCTGTGCACCCATATGTTACAACATACCCTGCAAATTTCATACTCTCAGGATTTTGGTTAGGCTCTGCGTTGATTTTCAAAGAGAATAAAACCATTAACGTTTGATTGTCAGTCAGTCAGTACCATAAGAGTTATTATTGATGATGAATGGATACAATGTCATACTTACTTTTGTGTTTTATTCGAAAGTGTAGGTGACCAGTGTCATCCTCAGTAGGTAAGCAAAACGCAAAGAGGTTGATAACAAAAAAAAAGAGGTTGATATTAATATTGTAAATATTCAGGAATTTGAAGTCGGTTTTCAGTTTTTGTAAGAAATACCTTAGTATTCTTTTATCATATAAGCTTCCTCAGCCTAGGATTCCCGTCATCTATTTCTTTTGTCACAGCAGATAATAAAAATGTTTTATATGACGGGCCCTCTATCTGGCCTTTTTTGTTACTCTTATATACTTAAGTTGTGGATAACGTTGTTGACTACATTATTAATAATTTGTTACGTATGAAATTATTACCTACTACTCACTGTACCTTACGAAATAGTGAACGTCTACTCCTCCTATCCTAAGGTTGGGTACTGGAAGCTGCGACACAGTTTTAACTTTAGCAGTTTTCAGTGTTCCTCATCACAATTCCTGTTATGTATTTTTGTTCACTGAATAAATAAAAAAATATTATGTAGTTGTTTGTTGTTCCTAAATAAATAAATAAATTAAGATGAATTTTGTATCTTATTTGACATGACAATGTTATGCAATGTAACTAAATGGTTAAATGAAATATGTGAATTGGTTTAGCAAGAATCAAATAAGAGGGTAGGTAATGCAAAAAGAAGCAACGTGATTATTTATTTTGCTTTATATTATGCTGAGAAATATGAATACGTGCATACACAAGAATCAGTTAGGCCAACTTGCCAATAAGTTCTACGTTTTAGTTACGGAAGGTACGTTGTATAAGATTTTTGATAAGACTTTAGTTGATACATTTGCAATTCACCTCCTTTCTGATTTTGTCTACTATGGAGACAGCTATGCTAAGAGTTTCGCTGCGTGATAAAATCCGAAATGAGGAAATTTGTAGAAGAACCAAGGTCACCGACATAGTTTTAAGAATTAGCAAGTTGAAGTAATAGTGGACCGGCCATATAGCTCGCAGAACCGACAAACGTTGGGGAATAAAGGTTCTGGAATGGCGACCATGAACCGGACGTCGCAGTGTTGGAAAGCCCCCCGATGTATAGACGACATTGTGAAGGTTGTGGGAAGTCGGTGGATGGAAAAGGTTCAAGACCGTTCTTCATGGCACTCTTTGTGGGAGGCCTATGTTCAGCAGTGGACTTCATCAGGCTAATGATGACAAAGTAATTTATAGACAAAATTAGAAAAGGGGCAATTAGATCCTTCACCGACCAAGTTGTATTATGACAAAACGATGTCTCTTTGTATACCGCAATACATTGTTTTATAGAAATAAGTGAATTGGAACTGATTTTAATGACAAACTGAATTATTTTTTCTTGAAACCAAATGATACTTGGTGTAAGCAAATAAATATATAAAAAAGCTTTTATACTACAACGTGATCGCAAGTCAACATTTTTATGATGCTTAAAATGTGTAGTGGGTGACAGATCCTAATCTAGCAGTCGTACGTACGAGATGAAATTAGACTTTTGCACAGTAAACCCGCACCACAGTACAATATAAGTAGTATTTCAACTTTATAAATAGTGTACTAAAGCATACGCTATAAGTTTGCTTCGAAAGTTAGAGATTCAAAAACTGCAAACTAGCGAAAGAATCACTTGAGTTATTCGCGTCATCATCATCATCATTTCAGCCGTTCGACGTCCACTGCTGAACATGGCCTCCCCCACAGACAGAGCAAATTCCTTATCATGTGGGGGGATTTGCCCTAACTCACCACGCTGGACATGCGGGTTGGCGAACGCAGTTATAGCTATCGTTGTTAAAATGAGGGACGCTGCTTCCCATCCCCTAGCTTTTTTCTTTAGTCGCCTCTTACGACATCCGCGGATAGTTATTTGCGTTTGCATTCGCATTTGCATATGCTTAATGTAAATTCGACCCATCCCAGAGTGAGTGCAACTACGTAGCCCTCACCCGGACAGCGGACCGATATAGAGCACCTTTTATGTGCTCTATGCTGATCAGATGGGCCGGTCAGGTCCTCAGGTGTACAGCTGCACCAAGGAACAGAGCGGGATATGTAGGGATATAAAGGGGCTTATCGATAAAGAAAATAAAAGAGTGTTAGCGATAAAATGTATGTTTTGTTTTTATCGTGTTTATAACTTATTAAACATAAGAGAAGTTTAACATCCAAGTCGCCATCTAAAACAGCTGAATAATTAAGTTTGAACAGGTATGATCCCAAAACAGATAAATAAAAATTTCTAATTTCCATAAGTAGAACAATGTTCATTGCCAATTGGGTGTAAAATAAGCCCCTTTTGGGATAGTAGACATATTATGAATCACCTTATAGAACAAAGCTGTACAAGAGTTTCTTGTAGACTGGAGGAGTTGAGGTACCGGTCTTGATAACTGTACTATGTCCAACACTGCCGACCCAGCGCGGCGTTATTAGATACAATTTGTATGCATATCGAATTGCATTTTGTTTTTGGGAGAGAATATTGTAAGAGCACTGGATTGGGCCACGCTGACCTTAAGGCGACCTTTTACTTATTATTTAGAAGTGTTTCACTATATCGCGCATCTGTGAACGTGATAGCCGCGTTAGATGGCTGTTTATTACATGGGACATAAGCTTGTTGAATGAATAACTGTGTGGGACGGTACAGTGTCGATTATAGTTTTATAAACCTCGGTGCCATAGCGGGCGGGTGCCCGTCTGAGACTTAAAGGGTTTGAGTTCGATTCCCGCTTCGGAACAAATGTTTTCATGATTTTCAAATATTTGATCTGGGTCTGGGTGTTGTGGTACCATAGTACTCGTAGTTTCTGATACCCAAGAAACAGGAAATACTAGTGTGGGGTCAGGACTATGTACTATGTGACTATTGGGTACTATTTATTTAAACAGAAGAGAAGTATCTGTGTTCTATGAAAACATTATTTCATACACTGATCACATGATAAAGCAAAGCCAAAAAACACTTATCGTACAGAATAACCTAAAGATTTCAACAGGTAACTACAGTTATTTAAATGAAACAACGTTTCTCTTACGTTTGATGGAAAATAAGTAATAAATATCAACACAAAAACACTGCAACGATACTAAATTTAATGTTTATTACACTTTATTGATGCCTAAAGCAAACACATTAAGACTGTGTCATTTATGTAAGTGTTAATTGAATCCATACAGAATATCGGAACTTACCATCGCATCGGAGTGGATATTTTATGTACATTAATAACAATGAAATTATACAAGCGGATTCATAATATGTAAACCAGGCCCGTAAGGGGGTTATTCTATCAATACAATGAAATAACTTTTAATAAAAAAAAAACCAAACATTCTTTTTTTGCAACTTTTATTACTATCTTTATAAACGTAGGAGAATTTCGTCATCAAGATTGTTACCTAAAACAGCTGATTGATTGAGATTGAACGGATTTGACCCCAAAACAGATTACTTTTACATAGAGTTTTTTTCAATGAAAAATGACAAATTTCCAAAAGTCGTAGAACAAACTTTAATGCAAATTGGATGTAGAATACGCCCCTTTTTTAAAAGTATATTTATTATGATCGCCTTATAAATATAAAGTAAGACTTTGAATTAGAGTTCTCTAACTTAAATAAAATCCTAAAATAAAGTGACAATCAGACAGCAGGCGGAGGTAGGGCACAGTGAGATTTTCTCGTTCTGAATTGGAGCAGCCTGCCTGGGGAGGTACCTCCGCCTTACAGAAGATCGCAGCCAAATAACATTATTTGTTTCAAATAGTGTTGTGTTCCTGCGGTGAGTAAGGTTGCCAGAGCTCTTTAGGGGGGACGGGGGTTCGGGGTCGGCAACGCGTGCGTGATGCCTCTGGTATTACAAGCGCTCATAAGCTACGGTAACCGCTTACCATCAGGTGGGCCGTAAGCTTGTTTGCCACCTCTGTTGTATAAAAAAAAAAAGCCTGCCCTAGCTCGACACTACCCAAGACATTGTTAAAGTTGCTTGAAGTCGGTGAATGGAAAAGGCTCAAGACAGTTCGTCATGGAACTCTTAGGGGGAGGCCTATCCAGCAGTAGACTTCTGACGACGATGATGATTGCAGGCTGATGATGATGATGATGACACTACCCTCGTCAAGGCGCCACCAGCATTTCAAATATCAATGTCATAAACTGTGAGGAATTAAACACAGTTGTAAAACTGAGGGATTTGTCATTCCAATTTTACAATGTCTATTAACTTTATCTAAATGTGTATTTTATTTGTCTCCATTTGCCTACCGTATTATTTTATTGTATTGCTGATGATAAATATTGAAAGCTTTTTGTAAGAATCTTTTTTTATTCACCAATCGAATGACCTAAACACGCTTGATTACAATATCTTAAAACCTAACTAATGGGACCACATTTTTGTTTATGAGTTCACAAAATAAGATATATTACGTTTGTAAATCAAAATAATATATTCGAGCTGCCAGCCGTCGCGTTGGAGCGATACAATAAATAAATACCTAAGCGAAATATAATATACTAGTTGTCCCGCTCGCGACTTTGTCCGCGTTTGTTTACCTACCTAGACTATTTTCCATTATCCTTACCGAAGTACAAACACTTATTATGCAGTCACCGTCCCGTAATCGTAACCGTCACCGTCACTGTCCCGTTACCGTCCCCGTCCCGTCACCACCATTGTCACTGTCACCGTCATGGTCACGGAAGGCCCCCCACCCGATGGACCGACGACATTGTGAAGGTTGCAGGAAGTCGGTGGATGGAAAAAGCTCAAAACCGTTCGTCGTGGAACTCTTTGGGGAGGCCTATGTCCAGCAGTGGACTTCTACAGGTTGATGATGATGATTATTATAATTTTTTAAGGCCTGCTTTTCATAAAACTCATATACGTATATCTTATTACTTATGACTCTTAACCTGAATACCGATTTTTATGTCTGTAACTTCAAAAACATAAGCCTTTCAACCCCCATTTCATCCCCTTTGATGTGAATTTTCGTAAAATTCGTTCTTAGCAGATGCCTTCGTCTAGTGAGGAATCTGCCTGCCAAATTTCAACTGAATAGGCCTAATCGATTAAGAAATCCCATATAAACTTTCATCCCCTATTTACACACCCTGAGAGTGGTTTTTCAAAAAAACTTTAGTAGGTATTTTATTACTTTGAACTGTTTACCTGATAGCCGATTTTAATGTCCCTAACTTCAAAAACATAGGACTTCCCATATAAACTTTCATCCCGTATTACCACACCCTAAGGACTGTTTTTCAAAAAATGCTAATAAACGTATTTTTTATTTTTGATAATTTACCTGTAACCTGATTTTGATGTCTCCAATTTCAAAAACAGGACTTTCATACAAATTTTCAACCCCAATTTCACCCCTTTAGGAGCAGAATTTTCCAAAATCCGTTCTTATTGCACGGTAACATCTTTTAAAGAATGTCTGTGTTAAATTTCAGACTCCTCGGCCTAGTAGCTTCCGAGCTTTCGTGATGAGTCTGTCAGTGAGTGAGTGGACTACTCCTTTATATATATAGATTTCCAGCTAATGTCTTAATAATTATCTTAATTAGAATACTTTACATATTCTTACTATAACAGGGGCTGCATAATTTGTACACGTACCTTTGTATTTATTTTTAGACCCATAATTCATTTAACATGAATTAATTTTACCCACAGTACAGGCTATGCCTAGTATGGGATCAGTTGACCGTGTGTGATATGTGTATATATGTGTGTTTTTTTTTTATTTTTTATTTACGCTTGTTATCTACGTGGATAAAAAGTAGTATTTGTGCTACTCCAGACTATAATCTATCTCTGTGCCAAATTTAATCCAGATCCCTTGAGCCTTTCTGACGTGATTGAGAAACAAACAACCATCAGGTTGCCTGGTAGAGATTTAGCGATAAGGCCGCCCATTGTCACACTATTTTATGTTATTTTTATTTTCTTGATTGTGTATTTTCTTTTGGTGTACAATAAAGCTATATTCTATTCTATTCTATTCTATTCATCCATCCAATAAATAACTAATCAATTTATAATAACTGATATTATAAATGCGAAATGGAGGAAATAGATAGAGCGGTACATCACCCAAAATGTAATACCCAAAAATAATAATCGGTATCCCAACTACGCCCAGCGCCCAGATACAACACGGAAGTGCGAACGCATTTTAAGCCCCGCATCGTATTTTATAAAGTCCCGTATCGTGTTACCGAAATTGCTACAAATTGCGATATCTGGGTAGCGAGGGGACGCAGCGGGAAGGCGCGTTCTCTGTTTGCAAATAAACACCCGGCGCGGTATAACTGATTATTAATCTGTGTGCGGGCGCGGAGCTGGAGTCCCGGGGAGCGCGACCCCAGCCCCGAGAGCCGCGACAATGGCCAGCGCGCGGCGCTTGCACAATGCGTACCAGCGTGTTACCAGCGCGACGCGACACCGACCCGTTCTCACGTGAAACACGAACGGTACTGTATGGGAATCGGCTATACGAATCCAATATTATTTTATTTCAGTTATTGTAGTTCAAGAAAGGCGTGTAACTGATTGAGGAGGCCCAAAACTCAGTGGGTAATAGTTATGACATCTATGTCGTTAAACGCCAAAATGAGAAATCAAAATGAGAATGTAAAACAAACTACTTTTACGAGAGGTAGGGCACAGCGAGATTTTCTCGCTCTAAATTGGAGCAGCCCGCCTGGGGAGGTACCTCCGCCTTACAGAAGATCGCAGCCAAATAACATTATTTGTTTCAAATAGTGTTGTGTTCCTGCGGTGAGTAAGGTTGCCAGAGCTCTTTAGAGGGGGAGGGGTTTGGCAGGCAACGCATTAGCAATGCTCCAGGTGTTGCTGATGTCAATTGGCGACGGTAACCACTTACCATCAGGTGGGCCGAAAGCCTGTTTGCCTCCGTATAACATAAAAAAAAAAATAAAAAACTAACTAAATGGTCCAAAACTCTCTAAGCGTATTCTGAGAGTAGAGTAGAGTCTCTACTCTAAGCGTATTCGTACTTCTGGGCAGAGTATATTTTGTAATGCATGAACAGGCACAGAGCTGTGTACGATGCTGCGACGCAAACATGTGCTACTTACTTTTAGCCGTACCCGTGCTTCGTAGTAATTGTATCATTTTGAATATCACTAACATCAACTAATTAAAAACATGTGATGTTGAAGGAAATAAATACTTTTTTCTAAAAACCGAAACATGTGTTTGGAGCTATTAACCGAGCTACAATTACATACAAGTACTATAACGCAAATAGTAGCTGTAAGCTTGGAAATAAAATATTTTTAAAGGACAATAGGAAATGATTGTACAAAAACAAACGCCGCAATAACAAAACACTCGAGTAGCTAACAACAGCCTCGTGCATTCAAAATAATCATTTATTTATAACAGTCAAGAGCTTTTCACCCTTTGGGATGTCGATAAAAAACTCAAGTGGGTACCTCTGTGACAACTAAATATAACTTATCTAGACCATAATGGACTTTAAGTCTGTGGGATAGGGGTTGATTAGAAGATTGCGGTTACCTAAACAGCGCACGCTTCGACAGACATTTCAATCATCATTCGAGGGACACGATGCGAAAAATCGTATTATTTTGCTAGTTTCGTGCCGTATTGTACAGAACAGTGTGACGTCTACTGTAGATAGCTTCGAAAAAATATTTATATTAACAAAAACATGTGTAATTTTTGGTAACTTTTTATTTTATACTTAATCTTTCTAGTGAAGCCTAGCATTTTGAAAGAAAGAAAGAAAGAAAATAATTTATTTCCCGTCACATAATGAGATAATAATTTTAAAAACTTAAACTACTGACAAATTTTGGGCGTAAAGTTGGTTGCGGAGGTGTTATTTGACAGTCTCTCAGCCAGTAACATGTCAATTTTATATGTATAGATAACCTTTGTGGTAATAGCTTAGCAGATCAGTGCGGTAATCAGTCACATGGTGATTTGCAGCGACGAAATACGTAACCAAATTCAATGCACGATATGAATCCGTGCGTATGCGCAACGGACCCAAACTAATGCAATGTTACTATAGCAACGTAGCATTACAAAGGATGTTTATTGTTGTCTAAATCGAATCTAAATCTACATATATTTTAAAAGAGTTACTAACTGACTGACAGACGACGCACAGCCTAAACCGCTGGTCCTAAAAACATTTTAGTGTACTGAGGTGTACTGAGAAAGGAATTCCTGAAATATAAACCCTAAGGGCTGCAGCGAGGGTTGATGGTTGCATGAAAGAAAATCACGCGAACGAAGTCGCTGGGGCCTTTCACTAGGTTGTACTATATAAAAAACATTTTGTTTGAATTTTCTTCAGAGTATACAATTTTGGACTAACCTAATCTAAGATCTGTAATTTATATAAGTACTCCATTAAAGTGAATAAATAAATAAATTAACAATTACTTATCAATTAATCAGTTCAATTTCATAGCAAAACATACGAAATTATTAATAACCTATCGATAGACCTACAAGCAGACGCATTAAGACGTTCTCTTTGATCTTCACTGACCTAGCAGTTTTCAATAGTCGATATACCAACAGGCAATTTTGAAGCACCCCTTATCCCACCAATATTGTGTAGTGAATAGAGACGTCAAGCACAAAGGGACTATACGGAACAAAACCGCACAATAAAATTGTCAACATTCATTTGTCAGCGATAACAATACACTAATATTAGGCCTTATTACAAGGGAATACGAGCTTGACTCTCGCTGTAAAAAAAAACTTCCGCTAGTAGCATCTGCTTTCGTTTATAGGTCAAATGTTTTGTAAACAAGGACATTGTGGGCCCTATACATTGCGGTTTATGAATGTCAGTATTGTATTGCCATATTTTATGGTGTAACGAGTCAATAAGACCTCAAAATATATCATCATACGTCAGATGAGCGACTTTACAATATTTTGAGCAGCTGGTCAATTTGAGCAAGCCGAGAAGTTGGTGAATTATTGTAAAAATATTTTTAACCGTACCGAAAACCACATATCATCATCTTCTTCCATTATATGGGGTCGGTATTCTTCTTCTATTTCACTCTATCCTCATCTCAGCACTCACTCACTTCTTACTCATATTTACTTTCACACAGTACGTCCATCTTTTCTTTGACATACCTCTACTAGTACATCCATCTTAAATTAACCTTTTTATTACTTAACGTTTGTCCTTACCAGCTAATAGCATTAATGTTTAAATTCTAAAATAGTTTATGCGATTGCTGTTAGATAGGAACCCCGCTTTGGGTAAAGGCCGCCTCCAGGTTATGCCATTCATTTTGAGGCACAGTCGTCCATTGGACCAAAATCCACATAATACTGTTGTCTTCTTCTGTCATGTCAGTGGTTCAGGGGGACTAAATCTTTATTGAGAGACGTGGACACTCCCAGTGGGGCTCATTCACCAGTTTAAGGTCGCACAGCGAGCTATGGAACGGGCTATGCTTGGAGTTTCTTTGAAGGATAAAATCCGCAACGAGATTATCGGACAGAGAACCAAAGTCATCGACATCGGAAGAACCGACAACCGTTGGGGTAAACGAGTTCTTGAGTGGAGACCACGTATAGGCAAACGTAGTGTGGGGCCCCCCCGGCTAGGTGGAGCGATGACCTACGAAAGGCGGCGGGCAGTAAGTGGATGACAAGGGCCGAACACCGGGCTCAGTGGCGTGTATTGGGGGAGGCCTATGTCCAACTCCACTGTTGGATAATGTGGGCTGATGATGATGATGATGATGATGAAATCTTTATTGACCAGTATTCCGCCACAGCTACGGCATTGTGGCTTCGTAAAGGTATTTTGCAGGCAATGTGCAGGTATCAGATAATGCTAGACTCTAGCATCTAGCAGATGCAGAGGGATCTGCATCCTCGAAATTAGCGCAGTGTGTACAGTAGTGTAAAGTTATCAAGTGACATCGTCACAATCAAGCGTAAACAACACGCAAAATCAAGTTTATACTAAGTAAAGCATCTGTGATCACACTACAGTGTCACGCACGCTGGCGAATAGACGCTCTTAGATAACTGCTAATCATTCCGATACTAATCATTTGAACATCGTGAGAGGACGTGAGCAGTTCAAGAGTTTATCTATGCTGACATGAAGATTGTACTAGTCTCGTACACCTTCATGTTCAAAATTATTCAATTTAAATAAAGTCGCGTTAAAATGCAAGAAATTCAATGAATCCTAAATTGACATGGTTCAAAATAAATCCCTTTCGACGCTAAAAAGGCTACAAAGGCGAGGGATGGGAGGTGACCATGGCCATCATGTAGGTATTAGATACTGCCAGGTTTCAAAGTTACAGAATTGTAGTGACGGTACATAGTGTCTGCATGCTATGTATACCTATACTAGGTGCCGTACTGATACCTTATCAACCGCTGCTGTCGGGACTATTATTAAAATAATAACAATTGTAGATTATATAAGCACGTGTATCGATCGCTTTATTAATGTTAATTAAGTAAGTTAGTTTAAGTTTGTAAAGTCAGTAATATAATTTCTCCTTCGTTAGAACGTTGCCGTTGAGTTGCAGACCGCACAAGATCAGTCACTCTGTAAATCTATAGGGAGGCCTGTGTGGACGTCCCACGGCTGATGTGATGATTATGACCCCATCGGTTACGGGACGTAAACTTTAATGACACCAGTTTGTCATATTAATCTGGCATCTGGTATTCGTTGAGTTCCCCTTTGTTGGGCATCAAACAAATAAAACTGTAAGTCTCCTAACTTCACTCATTACCTGCTACATAACGACCTCACATTTTGGGGGTCCAGAAAAGATCCCCACGCTTCGTTTTCACTCTAACGTCATAATATGGACAACGGAATTTAGTCTACCAACTTTGCAGCAGTTGACATATAACAAGCTTATGCCATTTCCATACAATGCTGTCTTTCTGCTGACTCTTGCCTAGAACCCAGTGCATATCTCATTTGCAACCTCAATGCATCAAACTGTTACAATTTTAAATTTTATTTGTTCATAGAAACCGTGGAGCTAAAATATCATACTTGCAAGTTTGTTGAACCAACACATTAATTTGTAGGGCTGGTGCAAAATGGTTCATTATATCACAGGTACCTAGCGTTCAATCGTTAATGAATGAACTACCAAGTTATTAATGTACAGCTACGAGCTCCCATCCATTTGCGGTAAAAGTGCTCTAACTAGAATTAACTAGATCATTATTACGGCCGGAGTCTATGGGTAAGATAACAGGGTTCTACTCATCATCAAGGTCATTTCACCAAGAGAATCATATATATTTTTGCATTATTATAAAACATATAATTTTCAGAGAAAGTGGAAATACCAATGTTTCGGTACATTGCCGTTGATTATTTTAAAAAAAAGGTATGATTATTTTATGGCAATTTTATAGAAACTAGAAATAGAAGGGTCATCATCACCCACAGGCCGACTTTACCCACGGGCAAGGCAAAGGCCTCTCTTTGCCATGCCCGTGGGTGAAGCCATGTGCCATCTCCTAGTATCCTAATAGTAGAGCGAGTTTTTTTTCATTTTTATATACTTATATTGCAGATATTGCAGAACCTGTAAAATGTAGATGCCCTTTAACACCATCAGACATTGTGTGAGAAGCAATAGAGACGAGTCGCAAACGAATCTTCTCAGTAGCACTTCTGACTGTACGAATGACCCGGACTCTGCGATAACCGGCGTCTGGTCAACGCGTGAAACGATTTGTTTGTAAAGTATCCGCGCGTTTTCCGAATTCCGGATACGGCATAGCACGAGTTTAGGCAGATAAACTTACTACGCAATCTAAGCAAACTACGCCACGAGCGCTTCTATCATTTAACTATATGTATCTTGGGTATTTTTTTATTCTTAGCCTACGTTGTTCGACTTTACAATATAACATAGGTATTTGCGGATGGGAACAGTCAGTTTTCCATCAAGAAAAAAGAAAGTTGTAAACTCGCCTGCGGCAAGTTTGTGTCTCGGCGAGTTGCCGCCTAAGCCATTATTTTATGGCCCTATTCAAATAAGGGATATTAAAAGCCAAAGTGACGTATCATCGGCGCATACCGCCACTTCACAGAATGGCAATAACGTTGTCATCGGCTAATATTTGACTTTTACTATCGTATCGTAAGCGTAACGCTATCGTGAATAATTCGTGTTTGTGCTCTAGTGACGTTATTTTTTTTCAATCAGAATATGTTCATACCCTGTATGAAGTAAGATTCCTTAAATAAAGAGGGTAAAGACCGTGATGTGATTTAAAAAAAATGCTTTCTCTTGCGCTCTAAAAGATGTGTCTGTCCCAAACTTCAAAGTACAAGGTCTCGTGATTCCGGAGATATGGTGAGTGAAAATCGCTTCTGAACTCCTTTATTTACATTCTTCTGTAATCTAAAGACAATAAACTCATAGCTTATTATAGACATCTTACGTAGTTATAGAACGACCTTTCTGATAGCTAAATGACATCCTAAGTAGCATACATGAGTACAAGGTACAGCCGATATCAGCGAAATAATGTTCGATAAGAGTGAGTTCTTTGTCTGATGAGAACCGCTCACGACCCCGTGACACGAACCCTTTACATCACTGTTTACATTGATACATCAAAAAAGCTTTAATACAACTAACTGACGAATTAATGATAATAAAAGGAAATAAGGCTCTTGACTCTGAGTTCAAGTACTTTCTCTGAGTAGCACAAAAAAATCTCAAGTTAAACGTGGAGAAATGTTGTTTTTGAAATCGTAAGAAGTCACGTCGTCGGTCGCTCAATGGATTTAAATTGGGGACAAAACATAATCACTACACTTCTTAATCTGTTTGGGTCATTCGGGTTAGTAAATGTTGAATTTAGCTTTTTATTTATGTTAACCAAATACATTTTTTTTTTATACTACTGAAGTGGCAAACAAGCATACGGCCCACCTGTTGGTAAGCGGTTACCGTAGCCTATGAGCGCTTGAAATACCAGAGGCATCACGCACGCGTTGCCGACCCCGAACCCCCTCCCCCCCTAAAGAGCTCTGGCAACCTTACTCATCGCAGGAACACAACACTATTTGAAACAAATAATGTTATTTGGCTGCGATCTTTTGTAAGGCGGAGGTACCTCCAGGCGGGCTGCTCCAATTCAGAACGAGAAAATCTCGCTGTGCCCTACCTCCTCCTAAAATTCATTTCAATTATATCTACCGGGACTGCCCTAGCTATCTCAAAAGTTAGATTTGTTCGAGACTAAACTTGCGCGCCCCTCTTTAATTCTGGATTTATAGTCTCTACAATAATGTATTTGTTCAGTTAATTGCCATTAGTATTCGACCAGTAGAACATTTAACGTGATCCCACCACTGGATCCACCAATTGCTCCTCTTATTACGACACTTTTGAACTTAATATAGTCAGCACCTTTCTGCTGTCCGTGCCAAAAACTTATAGACATATCCAATAATCTGACCTGAAAGATGATGTAGACATTGAAAGGGAGCGGAGGGCGTTGTCTGTGAGAGCGAACATGATTGCCCGCAGGTTTGCTCGTTGCTCAATGGGTGTAAAAATCTGCTTATTCCGAGCCTACTGTACTAGCTTCTACACGAGCAGCCTGTGGGTAAGTTATACGCAAAAGCAGTTCAGCGCCCTTCGCGTTCAGTATAATAACGCATTCAGGGTGCTGGTGGGGCTGCCCCGGTTCTGCAGCGCGTCGGGGATGTTCGCCGAAGCGCGTGTGGACTGTTTCTACAGCACCATGCGCAAGCGGTGCACATCCCTGGGGCGCAGAATCAGGGCCAGCTCCAACAGCATACTGAATGTGTTGTCAACCAGGTTCGACTGCGAGTACCTAAACCATTGCGGTATGGTACATGCGCAGTACCTGAAGTAGATTCCACCTACTCTACCTACTTACCTTCCTTTCTGCAATAATAAGTACAAATAATATGTGTGATATGGACTATGTTAATTGTCTGAAATAAATGATTTATTATATTATTATAATAACTGATATACGAGTATAGACAGAAATCTAATCTGTAAAAAATCGACGCCATGATATTAAGGATATTTTGTCTTCAAAGCCGTCGTTTAACGAGAGTAAAACAAAATTGGGGTCCAGGGTAAGAAAAACCGCATACACTTATGCAAATTGCAAATGAATCGGCGGCCAGGCGGAATTTATGATGACGGTAAAGGTGGCCCCTTACAACGAGTGACCTCGGTACATCTTCCCGCTCTGGCGACGGTGAAATTTATATCAGCCGGCGATCGTTTTAAATAATCGTAGATGTAGTACACAGTTCGACAGAAAATAAAAATGCTGCTGGTCTATAATAAGAATCTGATATCATATGTACTGTTGTACATTTTTAAATTGGACCTGAAATATTTCAGTTGAGTTTCTTCCTCGATAATTGAGTGTGTAGTGAAAAATGTTTTATACTTACACTAGCTGACACCACCCGCGATTTTTTCCGCATTTATATGAAAGATAGTATACCTCATAATTTTACCTTAAATTTTGTGGATTAAAGGAGCCTCTAAAAAGGCGCACTTTAATCCTTTCACCACAGTGATTACTTCTTTCATCGACGGTCTTTCATAGGCTCTTTTCAGGGCCACCATACCTGAACCTGACTGGACATCGACCTAATGCGGAATGTGTCATCCCGAGACGGACGAGAAGAATAATTTAACCCCCTACATTGCCCCCTTTAAGCATGATTTTGCATAATATTGAACCAAGTAAGTATTTCTTAATTTCTTACCAGAAGCCTAAATATGAATTTTCAGAACCCAAACTTGAGGAATTAAGGATAGCTCATACAAACTACTAACCCCTATTTCTCTATGCAAATACGGATTGTTTTTTTCACAGATTTTTTTACTTTCAATAAAAAAGAATTTAAGAAATCAAAGTTGTTAATTGTTGACCCATTATCTCCTACAAGAAATGCTAGAAATATACAAAGTCGAAGTCAAAAGGTGTTTCAATATACTTAATCACTAAGAATGTCTCAAAAACTAGTCTACTTGTACTACGAGGTCGAAATCCCACTTATTAGCATGCACGTTTATCTTAAAGCCATAGGTAGGTAATTTTTTTTGTTATCGTCATATGAGTTTACTTACTTTTTAGTGGGTGTAGTAAATGAACACAGCTGTAGCATTATTTCGACTCCGGCGCAGGGCCGGGCCATCGCTACACGCGGTGTGAATTTTCAAACAATGTAGTCCCACACAAGATATGCATCGTTTATGAATGAACGAGAAATGATCACAGACTGATGATAATGTTAAGAAATGGATTACGGGTTCAGAGTTGATGCGATGCTTAAAATGTAATAACAGTTTATTGGACCATTCCCCGGACTATAAGCTCGAGCAAGTTGAATTTACAAAAAAAATAATTTGTGTGTTCCTGCAGTCGACACTATAGGTACACGGTGCTATATAATTTAATATTATACAGTAGGCCGAAAGGGACGTCCGATAAACATCCAATAAGCATCTTATATCCTACATAAAAATCAATTGCCGTTCATTGGTCTCGCAAAAACTCTAAAATGGTTCACACGATTTGATAAGGAAAAAAGAACATGTGGAAAAAACCAAATGAAAAAACTAAAAACTAAAAAAAAATGGTAATTTTGAGTAGGAACTGCGTCACTGGATTATTTTAAGTGGTACAAAGTTCACCGGGTCATCTAGAAGGTAATACATTTGTACTGAAAATTAGCAAAAACACTACAACAATCAGCTATTTCGGGGTTTAATTAGTTCGGTCATTGGATCAGTTGTTATAAGCTTTTATAGTGGCGTGGTGGCCCCAGCTGAAGAATAGGCCCCTCCATATCTACCTATCCGCGGATGTGTAACATAACTTTTGTACCTCTGTTATTTTACTTACGTGAATAGGCAGAACGGAAATGTCTGCTCACGGTCTCATTGTTTTGCTATCCAATTATATCATTTATCATCACTTTTCGATAAAAACTCCAAATGATTACTAAACTTTTTACTTTTAACTGTTAACATGGAAATGTAGAGCAGAATTTTCGATCCTCCCTTGGAGTCGTAACGTTACAGGCCATGTTCAGCAGTGGACATTGTACGGCTGAAATGATAATGATGATGACGAAGCTTTTATATCTACAGATCTTGATGTTATATTTCTCGTACGTTTATAGGTAATTCCTTATATCGTACCAAGACCAAAAGAAGCTAATTTAAACCAAAGTTTCATAAAAATAACGTATACAAGGTAAGTCATACCTAATATGTTTCTTTTTGTTTATAGAATAACTCCTTTCAGGATAGTATACATATAGTATAAATAAATAAATATTCCGGACATATCACACACGGTCAACTGATCCCAAACTAGGCATAGCCTGTACTATGGGTACCAGAGACTGATATACATAATAGATAACTATTTTAACATCCAGACACAGAACAAACATCTGTGTTAGTCACAAATGTTTGTCCAGTGCGGGAATCGAACCCAAATATAGTATATAGTGTACTATAAACTTGGATAAAGTATTTTTTTCGTCATTTTTATTACATTGTATGACGCGTTGACGACCCCTAGCTTTAAATAGCAACGTAAGTTTTATTTAGGTATACCTACTTAAATTTTTTCCATTGTTTGTCATTTTTATCGAGTTAAACTTATGAACGACGTAGTTTGATGTCACTTTTGTCTCTACACGCTTTGATTGTATGTTATAGTAAGTTAACAGTATTATCATTATTATATTTGTATTGCGATTAAAAATTGTACATATAATTAAATTATTTTTACAAATTCACAGGTAATTAAATTAAAAAACGAGCCTACTTAAAAAAGCAGGATATAATTTCACATTTAGTATTCTACGACGTGTTTCGTAACTAGTATACTACAAAAAATTATAGGGGCTTATTGTATAAACTAAAAAAAAATAGAAAAAAAGGTATTCCACAATTTTTTCAAAATTGTGCGTTTTTTTCGCGTGGTACCTACATAAAAAGTAACCTATATGCCATTCTAGTTAAAGAACTTTACCAAGTCTAAACGAAATCAGTTGAGCCGTTACGGCGTGATTGAACAACAAACATCCAAAAATCTAAACATTCAAACATCCTCACAAACTTCCGCATTTATAATATTAATAGGATTCTTTGGCGTTAAAATGTACTTAGTAGCTGAGGATCGTAGTGCGGAGACATTATTGATTCCAGTCTAAGTAATTACTAGTAATAATAACTTAAAATACATGCAATCTGTTCTACTAGAGGCCCCCACTAGATGGAAAGACGAGCTAACAAAAGTTGCTCGGAACCGTTAGGTGCAGGCCACTAAGGATCAGTTGTTGATAATAATCAATGATTTAGGGTATATGTTCATCGTCCTACTGCTGTATGTATGATGATGATCAATCTGCTCTTCAGTCTCATATTTAAATACTAACATTATGATATATATTTTTTAAACATTTTGATGATTATGTATTCTCTGTCGTTAAAATTAATGAAGTAGGCCTAATATTGTTGGCATATTCTCTTTCAACCGGTTTAGGGGTCAATTACCGAAAATGTAAGCACCATAGGAACTAGGAATGTAATAGTGGGAAGCAGAAATAAAATGGCCGTGGTGACCCCTGCTGAAGAATAGGACCTTCCATATCTATCTACCCCTTAGATGTCATAAGAGGCGACTAAGTGATAAAAGCTAGGAGATGGACAGCAGCGTCCCGTATTTTAACAACGATAGCTCTATCTGCGCTCGCAAACCCGCATGCCTAGCGTGGGTATATTCCCCCCACATGATAGGAAGTCGCTCTGTAAATCTGTGATAGAAGCAGTTCTGCAGTGGACGTCCCACGGCTGAAATGATGATGATGGCTAAAATCCAGATTGTCGATACCTCTACTACAGCTCAGATAATTATGCATTATTTTTTCGATTACCATTGCAGTATTCCAAGAACACAGCAATTACGTGCAGAGTTAAGTAATGTGAAGCCTTTCATCTCGCCGTCAAAGCGACTAGGCGCGAACATAATAAGTACGATTTATAAACGGTTCGATTCCCAGCATACCACCGCCATACTTGACCCTTGAAGTTGTCAAAAAAATAACAATTAAAGATCGCGTGATCCACACGAGTTTAGTCGGCTTAATCCGGCAGACATGCGCGCGCGCATGATCCGTGACGTCACGCGAGCTTCCGCCGGGAAAATCATTTTTATACACCCGCCACCAGTTACTCATCCTCCAAATATGGTGCAAGCAATAATGATCTTTGTTACAACAAAATAAAGTGTATCGGAAAACATTAAGCAGCAAATTAATTGTTTAGGTTTATGAAGACACGGTCTGCTAAAGAAATGGTGTTACTCTAAGAGTAACGATTGTCAGTTCAGGTAGTTGTTAACATTCATTCTCAACATCAACATGGAGTTGGAACATGAGAGCAGCCAAGCTAAATAACTATATTCACGCCATTAATAATTAAAGGAAAAATGGGATAGACAACATGAATGTATAATGTATGTATAAAAAATATTAGCCTCCTGCGTAGTCGGGGCAAAGACAACGCACCAACAACGGCACGTATCCGTAACATCCACGGCTCGTATGATCAAATTTGACTTCATCGAGATATTCCTTTATTTTTTAAAGTAAGTAGTTATGCATTCAAAGATTTTTATTAAGTACTAACTAAGCCAATACTCAAAACCACTTGATGTGAAAGAAGTAGCCTATTTCGCTCTCTGGTTTATTAACAATATGCATGTCAATCCGTAGCTCCATTGCTTCGTGATAGAAGAACAAACTAAACAACAAACAAACTCACTAAAATATTAGTTAGGATGAATGGTATTTAAAGGTGGACCCCCATTTTGAAGGTGATTATTGAAGAATACCAGCATGAGTGTACTTGAGTTGGGTTTTTCTGCAGACGTTCCTGTCACTCTATATCATGGCAGTTTTAGCCATGTGCGTGGAACTGATAATGGTTTTTAATCCTTAACAGAATTTAACTAGATTTGAATTAGCAATAAAAGGACACATACCACTTAAAAACGCAAGTAACATCGTTAGCATTTTGCGAGCGAAATTAATTTCCATTCATTGAGCGTATCATCAGATTAGACATTTACAAGGAGACTAAAAAAATATGCAACGAGTAAAAATATTACTATGTACTGTGTCACAATATGTAGATAAAATTATGATGTATTAACTAGGGTCCCATAACATCCTTGGGAAACGCTAGGCGCAGTCAGCCGTAAAGGTAATGACGGCTATATTTTATATCTATTTGTTGAGAGGTATTATTGAGTATATTTATTTATACTTTATTGCGCAAAATATTGCATTATATCCAAAAGAAGGGCTTACCGCCACGGCAATTTCTCCTATCCAACCTATCCGCGGCTTTGCTCGCGTGGTACCTTGATAAAATAGCCTATATGCTATTCTAGGTAAAGAACTCTATCTTTAAGTTTCATCGAAATCGGTTGAGCCTTCACAGTGTGAATAAACAACAAAGATCCAATCATCCTCACAAACTTCCGCATTTATAATATTGGTAGGAAGTAGGATAGTATAACTTTCAGGTTAATATATAATATTTCTGGTTAGCGAACGCGTTGTATACCTATACAATGTCTTATCTAACTCATAATATGGCAAATAAGTTGGCTAAGCGCGTGTCGACACGCACTTATTAATGTATTTGTGATTTCCCAAACAGAATCCATCAATGAGCTTGACCCATCAGTGCCAGTTTGAATTAACACTGGGTACGCGTGACGAGTGTTGATAACAGGACAGCGCGCGAAGCAAGTGCACTCCGGCAAAAGGCCGGTCCATTCACCGCACACCGACGCGGCGGCGGCGGCGCAACACGCCTGACGTTTCAACACATCCGACGACGTTATCTCTACGTGGGCGCATAATTAATTCAGCTAATTTTGATAAAGCCACTATCCATTCCCATGGCCATCTCACTCAGTGGGAAGCCCATAAAGAAATTTATTCTATATCTAAATTTTATCCACAGAAACTAAGATGACATTGATACGACACCGCGGGAAACCGAACTACGGTCCCAACGAAAGAAAATAAGTGATTTCTGAATCTTACATCGGATGAGAAATTAATATGATGATTTAATCTGTTTTTTTATGTTAATAGATTTTATCTATGTTTTGAGATAAGAATAAATAATATTTTCTATGTAATAAAATGTGCGTTTTAGCTACCATTTGCTAAGTATCCGTGTTTATTGAAATTAAACTGACAGGGTCTCGAAGTTTTTAGTTCAAGAGTGTCTGATTTTCATGAAAAAAATAGTACCTACTCTTGAAAGAAACAGAGAATAACTCAAAAACTATTCCCTAAGTTACGGTTGTAACTAGTAGTTAAATTTCGGGTAGGTTGTCGACCGCACTCGCGAAGCGTAAAATACACATGTAACTTGTTATTTTGTTGATTAATATCAATATAATATGATTTATTTAATTTGTAAAACAAGCTTTTATGTTTATTTACTTATTTAAGATGCTGTCTGTCATGTTTGTGCTGGGCAAGCCTACTCAATCTAAATGTGACTTAGGCACTACAGCTCTCCTGGTATAGATAATTCGAATATTAAGCCCATATTCATTTAAAACTTACGTAACTTAGTAAAACCTTAAGCAGTTTCGTTAAACGTGGCAATGTCTTTTTTTAAACGTAAGGAAATATTATTATCAATATAACATTTAAGACCAGCATTACAAAAATAATATAATAATATAAAACACGTATTTTACATGTTTGAAAAAAACTAATATTTATAGAAAAATCTCCGTACCAATGATTTTCTATTTTTAGCCGTTTATATCCCACTCCTGGGCAAAGGCCTCCCTCCATTCCCTCTTCACCTCACGATCCTGAGCCACGCCAACCCAGTCTGCCAGAAATCGGTCGAGCACATCCCACCATCCCGTAAAGACAATTCATTTTATTTTTTTGACTCAACATATTTGGCACGAGAAGTGAACACATCAAAAATAATAGTCGCTTTATTATTCATTTATGCGAACATCAGCTATGTTTATTCTTCTTAAATTCTGATATGTATAGCGTAATGAGTAATCCGTACAATGTAACAATGTAATTAAACGTTTTACGTTGCCAATTTTTAGGTGAGCTCTGCTTACGGCACGTTTACTGTATTATTTTTTAGTTATTGCTTGTGGTTGCGAAGCGAACCGTTATCTCTTAATCAATTTGGACGAATCGGCGTCTTTCCGAACTACATGATATTTAGTAAATCAACAAGATAAACTTTCAAGATTTGCTGATAATATGAATTAAATCGGCGAAAGGGTTGCTAAGATATAGGGGTCCAATAGTGGGTTTAAAAAAAATAGCTATAGAACCACAATTGCGGACAGACTCGTAAGACCGGCGTAAGGGTTACGTTTTACCCATTGGTAACGGAACCTTATAAAGTGAACTAGGTACGGTACCTGCGTAACCGGCCGAAAGGGTATCGTATTACGTGATATTATAAACGTGAATACACGTGAAATGTAAATGTCACAGATAGGAATCACCGCTTGTCACAAAGTATCAATAACAAAAAAAATACCTTCTTGTTTGACGAAAATCATCATTATAGCGTTTACACCACCATTCCAGCTGTTGGAAGTCCACTGCTGAATATTGACCTCCCCCACATATTTCCAGAGTGACTTTCTACCGTGTCGGGGGAATTCGCCCATACTACTATATTACTACATAATATGGGATGCTGCTTCCCATCCCCTTGCTTTAGTCCTTTAGTATCCTCTTACGATATAAACGGATAGGTAGATATGGAGGGACCTATTCTTCAGCCGGGGCCACCACGCAAATCGTGTATTGCATCATAAATCTAGCTGCATAATGTATGAATTTATTTATTTATTTTAGGTATGTTTGCTGACGCTCAAGTCGATGACTTCTACGCGATCATACGCAAAAGAATTGCGTCCCTGATGCGCCGCGTCCGCGACAGTGGCAACAGCATGCTGGCCGTTGTGGCAGATAGTTTTAATTATGGTTCCAGAATCATAGGCCACTGGCTTTCAAAGCACTAGCCTGTCGCACAGTTGGTCACTTATTAATTTATTTATTTTTTACTGTTTATAATTTTGTGCTTACTAACATATTTTATAAGTTTTTAATTATTATTTTTTACTAACAAAATGGATGACATGTCTGAAATTAAAATAAATTGAATTGAATTTAAATGTTGATATACATATTTAAGTTGATAGGCCAGGTCAAGAGTACTCATAACTAACTAGCATGTATGAGGAATGTGATGAGCATGAATGAAGCAAAAGAGGTAGGTCATGCGATCCTAACCTACCTCTTTTGCTTCGTAGCAAGTTGAAGGCCGATTGTCTCTGCCTACCCCTCTGGGAAACAGGTGTGATTCTATATATGTCTGAATAGATTTATTCTAAATCAAAGATATAATAAACACAATTTCGCAGTATTATGCATTATTAATTCTTTACCACGAAAGTTGTTTTATTTATTGCGTCAAAGAGCAGCCGGTGCCATGCGGAACAAACCGTTTTAAACAATAGCCGGCGATTCGTTCCCACATAATACATCCTAGATTAAATTTTACCATTATACGGTTTATTATAAAACTGTTGTGCTACGATAATCCAGTTTAACGGTTGCAGTACGTTCTTTTATAACAGTTATGTTTATTTAAACCGGCGCAAAATTCACTCTCTCTACCACTAAGAAAGTGAAGAATCAGTTGCCCACGTAGGTAGACCGGGAATGCACGGGCAACAAATCCACAAGGATCCGAGGTCACGCCGCCTAGCCTCCAAAGACCCCAGGAAACTTCTGTGCTTCTGGGAGGAGTTAGGCTGGCTACCAAATCTAGCTAGATCACCCCCACGTATAATGGGTCACCACTTACATACCTCTTAGAAAATCGAATACAATACGCTATATAATAACTAACCCGTGCAGAGAGACATGTTTGCCTGAAAGGCGGTACCTCGTCTTTCGATCCGCAGGTCGTAGGTTCAAATCTCGATCAATGGATTTCAATTCGAAAAAATTATGTTCGCATTTACGCGTAGTCAGAACGATAAAGGAAAACATCGTGAGGTAACCTGCAGCTTAGCTTACCACACGGATTGAGTATGTCTCTTTTGTGGATAAAGGCCGACTATGCTCAGAGAATGTTGCTGGGCAATCCTACTCCATCTAAACATTTCCCAGGCACTACAGCGTCCTGTGTGCATGTTTTAGATGCAGTGCCGTGCAGTCAGCAGACAATCCAATTATAACAGCAGAGAGCGAATCTATTGAATTCAAATTGTGGTTTAGCTCAGAAATGCTAAACAGTTTATCTAAATCTATACCATAAAAGAGTAACTTATTGACTGACAGACAACCGTTGCTCCTATAGACTTGAAATTTGGAGGATGTATCCCTTGATGACCCTACTAGGGTCCAGAGAGGTTGAAGATTAAATGAAAAAAATCACGCGAATGAAGTCGTGGTGGCAATCACTAGTAAATTATAAAAAAGTAACTGACTGATTGACAACGCAGAGCCTAAGCCGTTGGTCCCAAGGACTTGATATATGGAGGGTAATATCCCTTTAAGTGTGTATGAAAGTGTGTGTTTATACAAAGAGAGAAAATCAAAATTCAACCTATAAGAGGATGCAGCGGTGTTTGAAGGTTGTATGAAAAAAACTACTAGCGAACAAAGTGGCGGGCGCTTTCATTCGTCTACATATAAAGGACTGGGAACGTTGAGTGAGTGTTTCCACTTTTAGGGATTTCGCCCTTTTTAGGGCGAAACTAGTTATTTCATGTACGACTTATGGCTTTTCTTATTGTAATAGGGATTTAGGGAATTTTAGGGCAGAAACATGATATGGTTATGCTGTTTATTCTATGCTCTATAGAACTACCTATTATGGGATTCCACAAATTAGTCACGTATTATTTACCAAAAGTTGGTCTCCCTTTTGTATAGTATATTACCTTTGTTCTAAAGGACCAGAAATTAGTAACACGACAAAAGCATTATTTTCGTTAGTTATTTTTTTTGACTTGTATAAGGTACTAAGCCTGAAATACCATCGTAACATTTTTTTATACGAAAACCTCGAAGTTGAAAAGAAAAAAGCTGTTTTAACTGGGGGTTCCATCTTCAAACAATGAAGTAAAGAAAGGTTTAACAGCGTCCTAAAAATATTGAAAAAAGAAACAGGTAATGAAACCATCAAAGGAGTAACTACTCCACAATAAGTAAGGAGTGTCAGCGAACAACTGCTCAATTTTGGAACCTACTAGTTCCATGTTCAATGCCGCGAAAACCTGCAAAAACAATGATTCGGCATCCGACTCTTTCAATTAATTCGCATTTAAACTTGAAAAAAAAGATTTGCTAATTATTATAATTTATGCGCCCTAAATGAAGGAATTTAAAAAAATAAATAGGGATTTTTAGAGATAAATTCCAAAGAATTTAGGGCATAACGAAAATCTTAAGTGGAAACACTGCGTTGAGCGTAGAACCGAATTCAGAATTGATATTGAACTTTCCACATATGGTTATTAAGCTAGATCAGCATTTCACTGTTCTGCAAACAGTGATACTCCTATGCGGTCAGCTGAAATTGCTCTATTCAAGGCAAACAATCATTCTCATAACAGGAAGGTATTCAATTTCGAATATGTGATGACGATGGGACGATGTACATATGTATATATTCGAATGAAATTTAGAGCTTTAGCAAGACAATAATTTTGAAGCTGTGTTCTAACGGCGTGAGATATATCATCTGAAATTTATAACTAAATGAAGTCAATTTTGAGTTTGTCTTTTAGGGGCTTGCGATATTGTCGAGCAAGATTGTACGCCCTCAAATGCCAAAATCAAAATTGACTTTTATCAGGAGACGTAGGGAGAGAACAAAAACCGTAATATCAATATGACAGTCAAGCCAATCAAACCGCGGCCGGGCTATGTTCAGCAGTGGACATCTTTCATCGTATTCCTGCCCTTATCCCACATCATATGGGGTCGGCACAACATGTATTCTTCTTCCATTTCCCTCTATCAATCGTCATCTCAGCACTCACTCCTTCTTTCACCATATCCACTTTCACACAGTCTATCCATCTTTTCTTTGGCCTACCTCTACTCCTACATCCATCCACATTCATATGTAACACTCTTCTTGTCACATGACATTCTTCCCTCCTCATGACATGCCCATACCAAGCTAACCGATTACTCCTCAGCTTTTCCGTCACTGGCGCCACTTTCAAACTTAGCAGTGGACATCCTTCAGTTACATTATATCAACCATTGCTGCATTGGCGCAAATACTTGTATTTTGAAGAACGAAATATTTATATGTACCATTTTAGAAGACGGCATTTGGTTTCCACATGTTTACTTAGAAATAAAACAAAATTATAAGATCCCTTTTTTTACATTTTGATTAATAATAATAACCTTATTTTCACAGCCGACCAAAGCCAATTTTTTGTCTCGATACCGGAATAAAAACATAACGATGGACACGTCAAATTCTATAACAGGCGACAACGAGCGATGTAATCGATAATAAGAATCGACTCGGTGAACACGAGTCACGATTAATACGATCCAATTTTTACTTTATGCTCGTTCGTAAGCGTGCCATAAACGCATCGCTGGTTAAACGCCATTTTTTCAAGCACACACGAGTTGTTTTCAATTTTAAATAATTGAGGTCGATTATAAATGAACGTGTCACAATCTTTGTCTCAGCACGAGAAATAGAGCAGTTGAACCTGTCACCGAAGGTAATGAAACTAACACGCCATACCACAGTATTACACAACTGACATCTAACCAGTAGGTAATGTTTCAAGGACTAATGTCTATGACTGCCTACCGATAATGTTATTGCCTAGTTGAACTTACTGCTGCCCCCACATTTAAATGATATACTAAACCCACCTACTAGATTCTACTAATATTCTAAATGCGAAACATTGTGAGGATGTTTGAATGTTTGTGGTTCAATAGCAAGGTCTTAAGCGATTTGCTAAAGTTATCAATTAGCAAATTTACAAAAAATATTAGACGAAAACTTTGTAACAAAATCTTATTATAAAATATTTGACTATAAAGATGACAAAAAAACTTGGGACCGAATATGCTACATTCGATTTTTTTTAGTCAGTAAACTCATTACCAAGCCGTGGTTTCTTGCCTGCGTCTTCTAGGCTTGGCAGAACAGGCGTTAATTAAACTACATAGATTTCAAAATGATCCATGCTATTTCAATGAATAATTGAATATTTTAGTTTGGAGTTTGATGTAAATCACTCCGAAAAGACTCAACTGATTTCGTTGAAAGATGGAGTTCCTTAAATAGGCTGCTTTATATCTAGGTAGCACGCGAAGCTACGGCTCTACCTAGTATCTTATGGCTTTGTAACTCTTGGGCGTTTTATTACAAATCTCTGCCTAGTGCTTTCACAATAAATTCAACATAAATATTAATTTCGTTGACGTTTCATATCAACATCAGCTATTGATAAGATCGACAATGCGAACATTTAAATTTGAATGTATGACGGAAATAAAATGAGACTTATCTAATACTTGAAGTTTGGTCCATGTTATAAGCGGTCACAAGTCTAAAGATTTTCTTTCACTGTAGCCCGTACGTACGTATTTGTTTGCTAATAGATACGATGATTTTTAGCAAGCCGAGTTTATTAGAACCAAAACTAGAAAATGCAGTCATCAAACCGTATAAACTAGTTGACAAACCTTTCTAACCAAACTTTTTGGCTCATCGGTCCATTTATTTTTCCCATTAGAGCCATCATCGTGGTAAGGTAACCTAATACCGATATTGTTCGTTCATCGCGCCGTACAGCACTTCAGCAGCTAACACATCGCAATGCTAATTTCTAACAGTGTATTTTAGGCTCAAGTTCATTGGCCCCGCTGTAAGACTAACGGCATACGCTGGCACCCGCAGCCTCGGCCTCACGTCTGACGCCCCGTCGAGATGTCCCAAAGATGGGACGTGGCCGAGGTGGGCCGATAACAGAGACTAGTGTCCCGGGCGGGACGTTATGCGTACATCAGATAGCCGGTGTGGGTGACGGGCCTGTGACAGCCGTGCTATGCTACCGGGAGGCCCGCGAGCAGCCTGTACTGGATGTACACTTACTACGATCCTGTATGATCTGTTTGAATAAACAAAGCAAATAAGTACTTTTTTGACGACTTCGGTGGCGTCTGAGACGCAAGGTGCGAGGTGTCGACTCCCACTGCGGGACAAATGTTTGCATGATCTGCAAATATTAGTTCCAGGTTTGGGTGTTGTGGTACCATGGTACTCGTAGTTTTTGGTACCCAATATGACTATGACTATGTAAGTGACTCGCCAACCCGCATGCCCATCGTGGTGAGTATGGGCAAATCCCCCCACATGATAAGGAGTTTGCTCTGTCTGTGGGGGAGGTCATGTTCAGCAGTGGACGTCGAACGGCTTAAATGATGATGATGATGTATGTGACTGTTGGGTGTTACTTATTTATTTTTATTTAGGTACTTACCTACGTGCTTAGACCGCTAATTGAGAAAATTAAATCATCATCCTTTTTGGAAGCCGTAGGACGTCTACTGGTGAATATAGGCCTTCCCATAGATTACCACCGACCTTGCACGGCCTACACCCAGACAATCATTTGGTGGGATTTGCTACGCAGCCACGCTGGGCATGCGGGTTGGCGAGCGCAGTATATTATATATAGGGAACGCTCCCCATACCCTAAGTTTCTTTTCCCTTAGTGAGGCGACTACTTACGTCATCTACGGGTAGTAACGGAGAGGCCTATTCTTTAGCCAGGGCAACAAAGACGAAAAAAAACATTAAATACTAAAACAATATTTCGCTATTTAACTCGATGTTAGTTAAAATTTAACGATATTGAAATACAAAACGTTTTTTAGAGATATAAAACGTTGAAAGTCTCAACTTTATTGCCTCTTAAATTCAATAGAGCTTTTGGCACATACTTAAAATTATAATCTCGCATTATAATGTCTTCTAACGCATATCTATCCTCTCATAACTCATACTCATATATGCCGTAAAATACGTTAAGACATTATTTCGACTGTGCAATGTGTGAATTGGCATGCCCTGCGCACCCTTATCACTCAAGCTCACGACACCTCACCTTGCGAGTATTGTGGTCGCACCTTAAGAAGACAACAAAGTATTTAGCCATTTAAAAATATGTGCTCAAATAAATAAATGATTTATTTTGTTCGAATATAATTCTGACGTATTGATGCTGTGGTGAATTGTACCTTTATTTATTACTTCGGATTCGCTCGCGAGGTACTTGAATAAAAGTCTGCTTTTTTGTGACTGTTCTTTATAAAACCATTTAAAAAGCACGTAGATGTTGCTGCGTTAAAGAAGGATAAAACCAACCAACAAACAAACACTTTCTCATCCTACTAATATGCAAAAGTTTGTGAGGATGCTTGTATGTTTGTTGTTCTATCACGCTGTAACGGCTCAACTGATTTCGATGAAACTTGGAATAGATAGAGTTCTTTACCTAGAATAGCTTTAGAGCTATTTATCAAGGTAACCACATGTGAGAGGCCGCGGGTGTAAGCTAGTTTATAAGGGATATAAGGGATTTATAAGGGATATTGATAAGCACTCGCACAAAAAGTTATTAAAGCATTGTCAAGTCAGAATAAATTGAATAAAATTGATTCACCAACATCATAAAAAGTGAAGGGTAATTTTCTTTTTATAAGAATTTGTAAAGAAACGTAAAAACTTTAATAGGGTAGGATGCGAAAGTAGTTAAAACACTCATCGTAAGATATGTTATACTGTTAAAAAAGTCGCAGCTGTACAATATAAACTGTAAACTTCCAACTAATAGATACAAAATTATCTCTAAGCTGTTATCGTAAATCCATCATTAATATCGACTCCCAAACAACCTTGATCAGACTTCACGACTACGTATTTATTTAACCTACATTCATCAGTATATTGTTATTTTGAAATAAGATAGATCAAATACTCGTAATAATTACATGAATTCCCTGAAAATCTAGAGTTCTTATATCATGTCAACCAACGAACAACATAACATGATGATTTCCCTTCATCTCCCCTTAAGTAATCGAAATAGAATAGTACTGATTTATGTCTCTTATTGAGCCAAATCGAAAGAAATATTTATATATACAAACACCTAAAGAAATAGAAAAAGATAAATATTTACTTTGTGTCCCAAACAATTACGTATATATCATTGCCACCTTAGTTGTATAAAAAAAAGATATAAAATCCAAAATCAGTCACCACAAAGCTTTATCCCTACTCATAATCATACCCAATTGAGTGACAATTTACTAATTTTGATTTATAAGAAAACGCATGTCAATAAATTCAAGAAATAAGGTCAAATCGAGTACTTGCGACAAAACGCTTGTCCAAAAGCATTCAAAATGGCGATTGTGTCCACAAACTTCGGCATACTCCTTCATCATCATCTCCCTGCCCTGATCCCACTTCATGTGGGGTCGGCACAACATGTTTTTCTCTTCCACTCCCCTCTATCAGCCGTCATATCAGTATTCACTCCTTTCTTACTCATGTCGTCTTTCACACAATCTATCCATCTTTTCTTTGGTCTACCTCTCCCCTTATATCCTTCCACATTCATATTTAACACTCTTCTAGTCACAAATTCGGCATACTCCTTATGGTTGATAATTTGTAGTAGAAATTGGAACTGGTAGGTAACATGACAAGAGCATTGCTTAGAAAAAGTGGAATCTTACCTGAGATAATCATTTTTGCAGAATATATTACTGTCGCGCGCATAGCATCTCAACTCAGTGTCCAGCGGCATCTTGCACTCGTTGCATCGAAGGCAGGGGGTGTGCCAGCGCCTCTCCAGTGCCAGAAGATAGAACCTGGAAGTACACTTTACATCATCCGGGACTCTTCCGACTGGTAGTAATCTAGATCAATTAAGTTATCTAAAGATTTCTTGTGTATTCCCTAAAATAGTTGTAAATATTGTATTTGTTTTAATTTTCTTTCTGTAAATAAAATTATCTGAATCCAATACCTTATCTTTCGATGTATCTTTATTTTAACTGAGATACCGTAGGTTTTAAAACGAATTATGATTTAATGAAACAACTCGATTTATGGTCTAGTACCTTATTGTCTTATTTCGAAGCTCATATTAAACTCAGCGGGCGAATTGTGAAAACTCTAGTTGTATGATGAGTGATCTCAGAATGGAGAAAACTTAAGAGATTTAGGTCAATTTTCATAAGATGCTCGGATAAAAGTAGACATTTTTAAATCATACAAAAAAATCAATCAAGCTCTTTAGGGGGGAAGGGGGTTCGGGGTCGGCAACGCGTGCGTGATGCCTCTGGTATTGCAAGCGCTCATAGGCTACGGTAACCGCTTACCATCAGGTGGGCCGTAAGTATGTTTGCCACCTCTGTTGTAAAAAAAAAAATGTTGTCTATCAGTGGCTAGTGAAAGAAGGATAGATCAACAAACAAATGCATTTAACGTGATTTAACAACAAACATCCTCACAAAATTTCACATTTATCATATTACCTAGTAGGATAGAAGGAGTAGTTAGGGCGCAGGCATCGTCCGGGGCGGAATCTGGCGGAACTTCTTTGCGAAAGGACTATATAGATTCCAAGCAATGGTATGGTATACCTGTCAGTGATACGGGCACCACAGCCAGCACAGGCGTCGTCGGTGGGTGGCTGCGCAGTCTCATCTGGGGGCTCGCGCTTGCGGCACGAGTTGCAGTCACGCGGCGAGCCGGGGGACGCGGTCGGCGCCACCGGGGACAGCTCCCCGCCCCCCGAGTACGACGATATGTACCGCTCGCTTTGTTGCTGGAAAAACACTAATCGTAAAGCCTTTTCACTTATTTCATACCAGCTTTCAACCGCAGCTTCGCTCGCGTGGAAATTAAAAAGTAGCCTATATGCTATTCTAGGTAAAACTCTATCTATTCCAAGTTTGATCGAAATCGGTTGAGCCGTTATGGCGTGATTGAACCACAAACATCCTCACAAACTTTCGCATATATAATACTAGCTGGTGCCCGCGACTTCGTCTGCGCGGATTTGGTCTAAAACTCTAGCGGTTTTGGCAGCGCACGCCTGAATAGCTCGAGGATCATCGAAAAAAATGATAGGTACCAAGCCGTGTTTGTTGCCTGATTCTTCTAGGCTTGGTCGCGAGGAACAGGCATAGCTTCACCTAGTTTCTAAGACGTTTCAAAGTGATTCTAGTGATTTTATTGAAATAAATGTCTTTTGACTTTGACTTTGACTTTGCTCGCAGATGGTAGATTTTTCCGGTCCTACTTTCTTGACACTTATCGTCATATTTTGGACAAGTCACACAACATCTTTATAAATTGTAGCCTATGTGTTATTCTGATGTACCTATAAGCTAGATTATTGTGAAGTTTCATTAAAATCCATTCAGTAGCTTCTACGTGAAAGAGTAACAAACATTCATCCATCCATACTAACAAACTTTCACGTTTATATATAATATTAGTAGGATTAGTAGCTTTAACCCGCTTTGGACGCGTGGGACCTGGATAAAAAGTAGCCAAATTTTTTTATAATTATGTTTTTTATTGAGATGGTCGGTGGATGGAGAAGGCTCAAGACCGTTCGTCATGGAACTCTTTGGAGGAGGCCTATGTCCAGCAGTGGACTTCTACAGGCTGATGATGATGATCGGTGTTCTATAAGTACCACTTTGGTGATTGTCCGCGGGATCTGCATGACCTCATCCCTCCCTCCCCCTTCCACCACCGGACAAGCAGACGCACAGGTAAATACCACCCTTACCTGGTCGACATACCACAGTGTCGAACGAAACGTTTCTGCTCCACTTTTACTGCCAAAGAGTGGAATGATCTGCCTGCGTCTGTTTTCCCGAAAGAGTACAATCTAGGAGTCTTCAAATCTAGGGTCAATAAGTTCACTCTGGGAAAGCGTACTCCATCTTAGGCCACATCTCACTTGCAAAAGTGAGTTGGTGGCCAAACGCCTTACCATTATCAATTAAAAAAAAATGATGATGATGATTATGTTTTTTATTATTTTTAAAAATACATAAAACAAAAAAAAATACAAAAATATATAGTTATTATAGGTTTTATAGTTTATTTCATAATCTACACCTACCGGAGCGGTAACGATCCGCCTACAAAATTTCTATGGAACCTCAGTGCATATTAACTACCTGGGTTATGCGACTACTCACTGGTGTCAAGGTATGAATATTTTAAAATGCCATCATTTCAAGGAGCGTGATATTAAAGCAGAACTAAGTGGAGATATTTAAGGGCGGTTGTTCACTGCACCCGATCCGTAATTTGGTAATAAACTGTACTTGACGGATAATAAGATATTTTTTACAAAAACTAAAAACCGACTTCAAATTCCTGAATATTTACAAGATCAACCTCTTTTTTTGTTATCAACCTTTTTATTTTGCTTACCTACTGAGGATGACACTGGCCACCTACACTTTAGAATAAAAAAACAAAAGTAAGTATGACATCCATTCATCATCAATAATAACTCTTACGGTACTGACTGACTGACTGACAATCAAACGTAGTGGTTTTATTCTCTTAGAAAATCAACGCAGAGCCTAACCAAAATCCTAAGAGTATGAAATTTGCAGGGTAGCTTCCTGTTGTAACGTATGGGTGCACAGAAAGGAATTTCCGACACACAACCCCTAAGGTTAAAATGTAAAAATAGCGGCAACCGAACGAAGTCGCGGGGATAACAATACCATAACACCGTCGACAAAAAAAATCGGCAAGTCGTGATTTCAAGAGATCATGACGTTTTTTTAAGTTTTACGAGACAAGTAGCAATCCCTCAGGAATTAAATTAATATGGGACCACTCCGGGATCATATTCTATACACCAGCGAAAGAATGATCAAAATCGGTTAAGTATTGGCGGAGATATCGAGTAACATACACAAAAAAAAATACAGATGACTTGAGAACCTCCTTTTTGAAGTCGGATAAAAAATATATCTATTTCTCTTTTTGACAGGTTATAAGAAAGGAGAACTATTTTAATTCGTCAAGAAGCGATAATCAGAAATAGTAAAATAGGCACTAACTAGGGTACTTTTCTACTCAATTTAAATGAAGCAGGCTTTCATGCTTCAAGATATATAGGAACATTTTATATGAACCCGTAAGTCCGGCGGCCGGTGCTTTTCCTTTGAACGCGGCACGGTCCGGGCACGGTAGTATCGTGAATCAGCCCTTACAGTTCTTTGGAATATTCCTTAAAAGAATAGTGCCGATATCAGTCATTGCGTCCACAAAATTAGTACCTAGACTTAATTTAGTGTAGACCCACCTTAGGATCGTATATTTCGTCTCAAAGCCGTGTAAAAACGGCGTACGATTTGTCATTCAAGATTTGTTACCAAAAATAATCTTTACGTCTACTGAATAAAGTCAATTTTGAGTTAGACTTTTGGGGCTTGCGATATCGTTGAGTTACACCGTATGCCCGCGAATTTCAAACTCAAAATTGACTTTAATCAGTAGACGTGAGGATCATTTTCAAATAAATTATAAATTTATTTTAGAGTGCATGCGGTGTGCATCGCACACCGTTTGTACACGGCTTAATTGTGTTGCATGGCGGCGCAGCGCTCCGACGCAAACTTGCGCATATTTGCAGTTTATTAAATGAAGAGATTTGAGCAAAGCCTAAATGTTCATCAATTACTTAATTTAGAGTTTATTGGCACTGAAACTTTTGAAACAGTTAGTCAAAAAGTTTCACAAGTTAGGTATCATACCTAATGGTGATTTTTGGTAATACAACGTGTTCCATAACAAATATACTATACCTACCAAAAGGGGTTTATTCTATCAAAAAAAGAAAGCTTGCGAGAGAGAAAACTAAATTTTCAATTAAAAAAATGATTGTTTTATCGATCTTTTCTAAATCAGCTGTTTTAAGCCTTTCTACATACTTAAATACATACATAAAATCACGCCTATTTCCCAGAGGGGTAAGCAGAGACCACGGCTTTAAGCCTTTCGATCATCTTAATAACTAATTGTTAAACGTTCAAGTAGCTCTTCATCGAGATTGCTACATAAAACAGCTGAGTAATTGAGTATAAATTTATTTGACGTCAAAACAGTTGATTTTTGCCAATTTTTGCATAGTATTTTTTAAATGAAAATTATCTAGTTCCCCACAGTAGTAGAACAAGCTTTATAGTCTCTCTTCTATCTTCTTATCATGTCACTGATTCTTTCTTGGTTGTATTAGGTCAGTGACCAGGTTGAGGCATGGTGCCCCCGAAAAGGGCCTATGACCGACGGTAATATTAGTAGGATAATGCAACTAAACATTGTCAACGCTGGCCATTATTCGTAAACTATGATTCTACTTCAAGAAGATGGCCTAGGTTTATATATAGAATACCTACCAAGTACATAAGAGATAAGGGCATCCTCAACCTAATAACTTATGACATAACGATAAATACACATCAGTTTCTATCTTATGTACAAATATCCTATCCTACTAATATTATAAATGCGAAAGTTTATCTAGGATTTTTATTTATTTTCTCAGTAAACTTAATCTAAGTTACATTTCATGGGTTTGGGACCCTCTTTTTAGTATAGATATACCTGTGTTAGAGATTCTCGCTCTTCCGTAGTACATAGTTATTAGAATTAAGTAAGTAAAGAAGGATTAGGATTTAGGAATACGTTAACATAGTTTTTATGTGTAGTGTGTGTGTGTGTGTGTGTGTGCGCGCCTGAACACTAGTCTTTTTCTTTTTTTTTCTTTATTGAAACAAGAGAAAGTTTGTGAGGATGTTTACATGTTTTGATATTTGTTATTCAATCACCCCGTAACGGCTGAAACCTGGAATATATATAGTACTATATATTTTATATAGTACTATATAATAGCATACCTATTATGCGCCTATTACACGCGAGCGAAGCCGCGGGCGGACGCTAGTATAAGATAAAAGTAAATAACGCCTAGCTGGGCTACCATAAATAACTCTGATTAAAAAAAAAGTGATATCTAAAACTGATATTTGATATATGGCGTAATTGACGCAAGGCGGAGATGCGGGTTTGAATTCCGCTGGTTCTGAGAGCTCAGGCAACCTTACTCGCCGCAGAAACACAGCACTATTTGAAACAATTTGTTTGAAATCTTTATAATCAAGGTTGACTCAGTAGGTAAGTAGGTAGTAGGGTATCATCATAAAAATTTGACTACTTAACGAACACAATAACAACGTTTCTTCCCATTTATAGATACATGAAGAGCTTTAAGAAAAATACAAAAATATTTCTCCAGGGCAGGCAACGCATTAGCAATGCTCCAGGTGTTGCAGATGTCAATAGGCGACGGTAACCGCTTACCATCAGGGCCGTAAGCCTGTATACCTCCTTATAACATAGAAACTATGTAACATAGAAAAAAAAAAAGAAACTGTTAGAAAAGTGCACACATTTATAGTTATAATTTTCTTTATTAATATAAAAGTCAAATTACTTATTAGCCTTCTTGGCTAGATTGTGATATTATGTAGGCTACAACCCCTACGTACACACTCAAACTACAAACCCTACAAACTAAGAAAAACAAAAAAAAAACATAAAATTGGCCTCATAAACCAAGCTACACAGATTATGTAGGTAACTTTTATGTATCCTGTTATGTAACTGTTCCTGGTCAAGTGATGCCTGCCGGTGTTTCCCTAATCCTACACACAACAACAACTCGCCGTAAAATTATTCAGTGACATTATAATGTACTAGCTGACCCGCCACAACTTCGTTTGCATGCTCAAGTGTTCCTATCTTGACTCTTGTCACTTCGTACACTTGAGATCTTGATTTTTCAACCCCGTGTTAAGTGTACAAGCCTCAAAGGTCGAGCCCAAATCGTACATGACAGTAATTACTATAAATTATTATGTGGTAAAGCCACGGACTAAATTAGCGCGAAGCTGTCATAGATTAAATAGTTACAAGACCTAAGCCAAGTGGTGATTTTTCATCCGACTTGTTTTACAAATATAGTTATTTTGAAGTTATTTTTTATCACAATACCCCTGATACACTATCCCTGTGTAACAAAGGCTATATTTAACCTTTGTTACACAGGGATAGTGCAGGTTTCTATTAGTGAAATAACTCTTAAAATCTGTGCAGTAGTTCCCCCCAACAAAGAACCAAATATTTTACATCTTTACATTATTGTGCATGTTTTTATATGTATAGTGGTTTGAACGTATTAAGAATTAATGAATGAGGTAGTGTCAAATTATAAAATTAAGGAACAAATTAATTAAATGCGAAATATACAAATATGTAGGTTACTCTACAACAGTTACCTACCTACATACATTACAACGATGCTTTTAAGTAGTTACTTTGATAATATACAACGTGTTTTAGAATGCGTATGCTATCCCGAAAGGGGCTTATTTTGCACCCAAGTGGAAATAAATATTATTATGACTATTGGAAATTCGATATTTTTCATTGAAAAAACTCTATACCTAAATCTACTATTTTACAATTATTCAGCTGTTTTAGGTGTTGATGTTGATGACCTCGATGTTGAACTTTAATTATCGAACTTTAATCTCGTAAATTTCGGAATTTCGGAAAACTGAATCGGTTTGAAAATGTTAGGAAACAAAACAAAATTTTTATTATAGAAATGTTAGGTTCCTTTTTTCGCTAATATATTTTGTTATTGTTGATAGAATAAGCCCCTTCCGGGATTGTATACAAGTTATAAATCGCTTTGTATTACCTCTAGTCCATATTTTTCATGCGTAGGCGAGCCGTGTATTAAGGAAAACACTAAGTTATTTAGCTTGAGAAACTTGTAAAAATAGGCATGGTAACTCGAGAAAATAACAAATTATTATTAGGTTATCGATCGACTTCCTCTTGGTAATCTAACTTAAAAATAAGGATATACCTATGCTGCGACTATTCCTAGTCGCATATCGCGAAGCTTCGCGTTATTTGACTAGCCTCATAGCTCAGTTGGTAGTAACTATGCCTTCTGCGCTAGAGGACGCGGGTTCGATTCCCGCACTGGACAAACAATTGTGACTAACACAGATGTTTGTTCTGTGTCTGGGTGTTAAATAGATATCTATTATGTATATCAGTCTCTGGTACCCATAGTACAGGCTATTCCTAGTTTGGGATCAGTTGACCGTGTGAATATGTCCGGAATATTAGATTAGATTATTATTATTTGAATTAGTGATAAATTATCCAATACGATGCACGGTCTTATTGTTATCGATAGCAAAACGAACTTACTTTTGATATCGTAACATATCTAGACACGGCGTCCATAAGCACTTAAGTCATTTTTTTCTCGAAATGCTAAAAACTGACAGGGCTTTGCTTTTTGTATAATCCTTCGACGGCAATAAGCAACTAAGTCACAGGGCTTCAATTCGCGAGCCGGTAGTAATACGCACCAAACAACTTATGTTTTTGGAACACTTCTAGTGCCGGACCGTAAGCACTTAAGTCGACTTAAGTACTTTTGTTCGTTATAGTTTTATTATTGTTTTTGACTTCAGCTATCTGACTTAAGTTGTTTCACCCACAAGATTCTCGACCTACCCTTTATTTTTTGTTAAAATGCATTATGGCCATTAGAAATTCCAGGATTTTAAGAAGTGAAGTGCCTTCGTGAAGATTTTGTTTTGAGCCACCATTATAAATAATTCTGACCCATGCTGTGGTTGTGTTGTGCAATTAATGATAATGTTATAAGTTACTATGGAATCGAGAGGGAGAAAAATACTAAACCTTGTTATAAATACAAAAAATACAACTACTGGTACGTATTATCATATTTTTTTTAATAAATACTTACATTTTAATTTAGCATTTGTTATTTAGTCTAATGTAAAAATAGGAGTAACATTTTATGAAAATTTTTGAATGATAAATTTACTAAATACCTAATTGATTTATTTAGAGACCATTATTATTTTTCTAATTTTTTATGCGAATAACATAGCTCTGTAATATTTTAGGTGACCATAGTACAACTACTACTGTGCAACCAAGTACATCTGGGACGCAGAAACCAACAACTTCTGTCGAGCCACAAAACGAACAGTCTGACGTTGACCACGTGACAATAATTCAAAAATCATCAACCAGCCCTAGTCTGCTCACAGAAGATACCGCTGTTTATAGTGATCAAAGTGTTTTTATTGATCCTGAACCAAGCACATCAGGAACTCAAACACATACAGCTCCTGATGAAACACCCAGTGACTTTTCTAGTGATGACTCTGTGGCTGACCCAACATACTCTGTGCCTGACCCTACACGCACTGAACCAAGTCCCAACCTATCTGCAGAAGATGAAGAACTGCCACAATCTCTACCTCAACAATCAGTACATAGCCGAAAAAGAAAACGAGAAAGTAAATTGAAGCGCAATCTTGGTCTTTCGTATGTGACGGCTTCTGGGAAAAATGTAGAAGAACGCAAAATGCAGGAACTACCTAATTGTCGAAATAAATGCCGAGAAAAGATAAGTAATGAACAACGTGCTGTAATTCATAAGGAATTTTGGAATCTTGGGTCATATGATTTGAGAGCAGCTTTCGTTTCATCTCTAATCACCATCCAGGAAAAACAAACAGAACGACATCGTGTCGAGGATCCTGAACGGCAAAAATTTAGACAATGTACCTACAGGTATCATTTAGACATTAACAGTGAAAAAATATCCGTATGTCAAGGTTGCTTTTTAAAAACCTTGGCGATAACGGATAATTTTGTTAAACTGATAGGTTTAAAGAAACGCAGCACTTCCAGTGGAATAATTCAACCAGATAAACGTGGAAAGAAAACTCCAGCAAATAAACATTCAGATCTAAAGATTCTTGAAGTAATTAGCCATATTAATTCCTTCCCGTTATACGAGAGCCACTACACAAGACGAAAAAGTAGCCGAAAGTATTTACCATCACACTTAACAATTTCAATCATGTATTCTTTATATAAAACGTCTCATGAAAACCCCGTCAGTGACAAAATTTACCGAAGAGAGTTTCATAAATTAAAGTTGAGTTTTAAAAAGCCAAAAGTTGACACTTGCCACCACTGTGACATCATTAAAATGAAGATAAGTGTCGCCAACGACGAAACTGCAAAATTAACCCTTGAGACGGAACGTGAGTCACATTTGCTTGCAGCTGATATGGCTTATAATGAAAAAAAGTCTGACAAAATGACTGCATCAATAGACAAAACCATTAAGTGCCTTTCTTTTGATCTCCAACAGTGTCTACCTACTCCAGCTTTAGAGTCATCCGTAGCTTTTTATAAAAGGCAGCTTTGGACATTTAATCTTACTGTGCACGACAATGCAACGGGATTGTCTACACATTACATGTGGCATGAGGGAATCTCGGGTCGAGGTGCTAATCAAATAGCATCTTGTTTATTCATCCACCTCAAAGAACTGCCTCAGGACATTCCTGAAGTTATTTTGTACTCCGATACATGTGGAGGTCAAAACAAGAATACCCACGTAGCCGCAATGTTTACATACCTGATGACACTGAAACCCTCCTTAAAAAAAATTCATCACAAATTTATGGTACCAGGCCACACTCACATGGAAGTGGATTTAGATCATGCCATCATTGAGAAAAAAAAGAAAAAATCTGCTATTCAAGTATATCACCCGCATGACTGGATGCAGTTAGTAAGGTCGAGCAGTAAAAAGTTTACCGTGCACGAAATGCAACAAGCGGAGTTCATGGACTTTGCGAGTTTGCTAAAAGGGCCACTAGTAGCCCGAAAAAAAGACACTTCAAACAATGTTTTTAAATGGCATGATGTGAAGTGGCTGTGCTACGAGGCGGACTTTGGAGTAATAAAATATAAAAACTCACTTTCCAGAGATGAAGATTTTAAAGCCATTAACTTCAGAAGGAGCACACGAACCGGCACCATAAATTTGACTGTTTCACCGATAACAAACAACCCAGTGCCAATAAGTATGGAAAAAAAACGAGACATAATTTCGCTATTACCTCTCGTACCGGAATGTTTCCACCATTTTTACAAAAATTTAGCAACCGCTGCAGATGCTAGGAACGTCGACCCTGATTTGCAAAGCTCTGAAGATAGTGATTAATTTTTTTATGGATTTGTTTTTGTTGATTAATGTTTAACGCATTTTTATACATGCTCAGTTATTAAAAAATTTAGTAGGTATAATGACTTACTTATATTGTAGTTTTGTAGTAGGTAAGGCGTATGACTTATTATTTGAGATCATTATGTGATATGACTTACGTGTTAGAAACACGTAAGTCATGTCTCATTACATATTTATAAGCGGTCAAACAAACTTAAGTCAGATTTTATTATGTACTAATAAACATAGAGTAACTAGTTTAGTTTGGTGTATAGCTAATTACTAAGTGACTAATAAAAAATAATAATAAATACCATCTCAGTAGTTTTTTTTTATACCAGACATTAAAAACATCGGCCTGTAAACTTTTCAAGATACTCGATTATTGACTTAAGTGCTTGTGGCTTCCGGGTCTAGATATATTAATACGTATCTAAGTACCTATATATTGTTACGAAGAAAAATTCTTTCTCTGGTTTATAGCTATCTCCACTTGGATTATAAATACTAAAGTTTGTAAGGATGTTTGAATATTTATCGTTCGCCGTAGCGGCTTAACCGATTTCGATAACCTTGTAATAGATATAAGAGTTCTTTACCTAGAATGGCATAAACGCTGCTCTTATCTAAATACCATGCGTGTGAAGCCGCAGGCGCGATCTAGTTAGTATAAAAAAGTAACACAACTCGAGTATATTAGCAAAAATATCAAAAATGAGCGTTCTTAATGAATTTGCAGAAACTTTTGTGAAAAACATAGAAATAGTTAATAACAAAAGCGCTTTGAATAAAAACAAGCATTTATTCTGCAACTCTAATGACCTGGAACTGATTGCCCTGTGAAAGTGAAGAACACCCTCCAAGTTCTAGGAACCTATTCTACTAACAAATAACATACCTGAATACGAAAGTTTGTGAGAATGTTTGTTTGGTACTCAACTACAGAATAGTTTGCAGTTTTATGTATTATTTCCATTTGATTTTGTAATATCCATTCAAATACCCTACTACATAAACGATATAGAAAAAAATAGGCTCATGACTTTTATCCCCAAGATTAGTAGATATGCTTGAAGATGTCTGTCTAAACTATTGACACATGTCCACATTCTGCAGTAGTGACAGTTTGCAAGCCCATCGCCGCTTATTAGAATACTAACTGTTTTACTCACGATATTTTCCTTCATCGTGTTAAAGCGCATTAAATTTTTCAAAATAACTCGTTGGATCAATGCTGGGTTTACCGCACAACCTTCGGACGGAAAGTCGGGAATATCTCCCCCTAGGCCATCACTTAGGAAATTCGAAAAAATGATAGTTCGTGGCCTGAAATAGAATCTAGAATACTTTTTGAGTACCTACCACGCTAGTGAAGTAGCGGGCGCAAGCTAGTAAGAAGCTGTGGTTAACTTGCGCCTACGCGCGTAGCATCAGCCGTTTCTTTGAAAAGACCTCAACGCGTAATCCTCTGCGATTTTTTAGCGATTATATTATTTTTTTATTCATTTATTTATTTCGACGCACAAACACATTACAACCAAAAGTAAAAATAATAATTATAATACACAGATTAGAACTAGGTAGTAACATAAATAATTATGTGCGTACAACAAAAGTATTAACAGTAAACAAAAGTAAAGTGTTTTGTTCATTACTCAATGCTTTATTTGTTCAATCATATGAAATGACAAATTAATTATTGCTGATCCGAGGTATTTATAACTTATAAACTACATATGAAGTAAGCGTGAGATTTAAATGATAAGTCTCGACAAGAAAATACGTCCTATCTTGTTTAGTTTATAAAGTTTTTTCAACTAAAATGTTAGGTATATTTAGCTTATTTAACTTCATCATAAAACAGGCCTCATAGCTCAGTTGGTAGTAACTCTGCCTTCGGCGCTAAAGGTCGCGGGTTCGATTCCCGCACTGGACAAACATTTGTGTGATGAGCACAGATGTTTGTTCTGTATCTGGGTGTTGAATATATATCTATTTTGTATATCAGTCTCTGGTACCCATAGTACAGGCTATGCCTAGTTTGGGATCAGTTGACCGTGTGTGATATGTCCGGAATATTTATTATTTTTTTATTTATAAAATAATATATTGTTTCTGAACCTAGGTATTTAATGTTACTAATTTATTTTACGCATTTATAATAAATGCGTAAAATAAAGTTGGATAAAAATGGATGGATGGATGTTTGTTACTCAGTCACGCTAGAACGTCTCAACTGATTTCGACAAAACTTGGAATAGATAAAGTTTTATACCAAGATTTGCATTTAGTCTACTTTTTATCTTTTAACTGGCCTCATAGCTCAGTTGGTAGTAACTCTGGCATCTGCGCTAGAGGTTGCGGGTTCAATTCCCGCACTAGACAAACATTTGTGTGATGAATACAGATGTTTTTTTCTGTGTCTGGATGTTAAATACATATTTATCTTTTATGTATATTAGTCTCTGGTACCCCTAGTACAGGCTATGCCTAGTTTGGGATCAGTTGACCGTTTTTTCACGAAACTTGTGTGATATGTCCGGAATATTTTTATTATTCTTTATCTAGGTCCCACGAACTCGCAGGGACAAGCTAGTGTTTAATAATGTTTAAGTTTTAATAACAGACACTAGATTCTACCATTCGGAGACTGCAATAGTAATGTTGATGTAATTTATTTATTTTATCACTCGATGTATTTAGTTTTAACGTCTCAAACACCTAATAGATGTACCTACACAGTGCTAACTAAAATTAATACAATTCAGTGGGTTTCCTTACTTAAAACCAAGTCCTAAAATTTTAAGTTTATTATTAATACGCTTTAAGTACTTGGTATACTAAAGTAATTAACTTCAATGACCATGTTAGCGCGAATCTTAAGACATCTTCAGAAAAACTGACAGCATTGTGGTTTATGCTCGCCTTTAATAATTTTAATCATGAGATTATACGAATTTTGAATTAACTATGCACTATTTAATCGTTAGTAAAAAAATGCAGGAATTTCATAAGCCATACAATCAATTGTAGTTACAAACAAACCTCCGAAATTGCCCTAAACCTAAAAATCTACATACATCTTCTAGGTCCAGTAAACTCCCAATAAATATATGTATCACTTCATATATATAACATACAAGAATTTGGAGCTAACATCAATATCATTCAATAAAAATAAGACAAAAAAATTAACGAGCTCAAAACTGTCCAAATATAAAAGTAAACAAATAGAAAAAACCAGCTAAAAAAAAAAACAAAATCGCTTACCCAGTGCATCGCTCCCCTCTCCTCGTATACTCCCATTGGGGGGTTAATTTTTTCGTTTTCTATTTTCGAATGTATGGGCCTATGCCCCACTACACTGCGCCACTGACACTAGACATACGGACGTGCGGATCTCGCCACGGCCGGCGGACTACTGAGGCTCGCGGCTTCGACTTGCCTTCCAGAAGGTGGTACAGGCGCCGCCCAAAGCACGCCCCCGGGCCCCAATGGTGGGCACGACGACACCACATTTTTTTCACGAAACTTTCGGCGCTGCGCGGCGGAGCGACGAATGCCGATTTTTTCACGCGAAAAAAATGCTCTAGTTTATCAATATTTTTACGGGAAAAAGTCGTTGAGTATTTTTTGTTGATGCTTCGAATGTAGGTTTTTATAAAATTACTACAGTTCTATGGTTGTTATCAACCGACTTTCTACCGTTTCTTCATCATCATCATCATTTCAGCCGTACGACGTCCACTGCTGAACATGGCCTCCCCCATCATGAGGGGGGATTTGCCCATACTCACCACGCTGTGCATGCGGGTTGGCGAGCGCAGTTATAGATATCGTTGTTAAAATGAGAGACGCTGATGCCCATCCCCTAGCTTTTTTCCCTTAGTCGCCTCTTACGACATCCGCGGATAAGTAGATATGGAGGGGCCTATTCTTCAGCTGGGGCCACCACGGCCAAGCTACCGTTTCTTAATGGCAACGATACTCTGGGACATTATCATCATCATCAGCCTGAGGAAGTCCACTGCTCTCCTTAAGCCTCCTTGAGTCTTCTACATCCACCGACTGCCCGCAACCTTTACAATGTCGTCGGTCCATCGAGTGCAGGGTCCTTCAACACTGGAAGGAAAGGCAACAACTATCTATTTTTTATTAATTTTCCATGTAGGTACCTAATGTTAGATATTAATAAAACCAATGAACAACAAGGCATGTTACTATTTTACAATATCAAATTACGATTGATAAACTCTTTATTGTACACAAAGAAACATAACATAGGGAAAAACAACAAAAATTAAGTACCTTATCATCATCATCATCAGCCTGTAGAAGTCCAATGCTGGACATAGGCCTTCCCCAAAGAGTTCCATGACGAACGGTCTTGAGCCTTCTCCATCCACCGACTTCCCGCAACCTTCACAATGTCGTCGGTCCATCGGGTGGGGGCCTTCCAACACTGCGTCACCCGGTTCGTGGTCACCATTCGAGAACCTTTACTCCCCAACGGTTGTCGGTTCTGCAAGCTATATGGCCAGCCCACTGCCACTTCAACTTGCTAATTCTGAGAGCTATGTCGGTGGTCTTCGTATCCTTATCGCTAAAAGCAATCTCTTCCAGACAACCTTTGTTATTGTTGAGAATAGAAATCGCAACTTAATTTAATATTAAAGTTTTTTTTTTTTTTTTATACTACTTAGGTGGCAAACATGCATACGGCCCACCTGTTGGTAACCGGTTACCGTAGCCTATGAGCGCTTGCAATACCAAAGGCATCACCCACGCGTTGCCGACCCCGAACCCCCCTCCCCCTATAGAGCTCTGGCAACCTTACTCATCGCAGGAACACAACACTATTTGAAAACAAATAATGTTATTTGGCTGCGATCTTCTGTAAGGCGGAGGTACCTCCCCAGGCGGGCTGCTCCAATTCAGAACGAGAAAATCTCGCTGTGCCCTTCCTCCTCTCCAGTAGTAAGTTTTCGTAATGTAAACAAAACAAAGCTAGGAGACTGGAAGCATTCCCATCAGTGAGCCCCATCGCTGCTCATACGGTAGCTACATCGATAGAAATACGTAGGTACCCGTGGTATCTCCTACCAACAACTTTCAGTCCTGTGATGAGTCCGTACAAAAAAGCCGTAAGAATCAGCAATTGTTATTGCAAATCACACTCTATCACGTAGCCTTAGAGTTGAGATTAACGTACCAGAAAATTGTAATATACATTAGTAGGGTCATATAGTCCTCTATATTTACGCCGGTTGGTGTAGAAACCTTAGGACCATAGGGACTACAAGGTGATACATAATATGTTTATCCCGAACGGGGCTTACTCTACACCCAATTGGCAATAAAGTGTGTTCTACGACCTTAGTGAATTCGTTTTTTTTTTTTTTATCTTTGCTAAAATCAGCTATTTGAGGTCAAATAATTTTAAATAAAACTCGACGAATTAGCTGTTTTAGGTAGTAATCTTGATGCTGAACTTCTCGCACTTTTAGTAATTTGTTATAAAGATGATTTATAGACCAAATTAGCTAATTTAGCAAAGTTTAGGAAATAAATTAAAAAAAAATTTTGAACTTGTTTTTTTGCCTAAATCTTTTTTTTATACAACTGAGGTGGCAAGCAAGCATACGGCCTGCCTGTTGGTGAGCGGTTACCGTAGCCTATGAGCGCTTGCAATACCAGAGGCATCACGCGTTGCCGACCCCGAACTTCCTCCCTTTCTTTGATAGAATAACCCTTTTCGGGGTGGTATACATGTTATGGGGCACCTTGTATAGAAAAATAACACCACTTGATCGACGCCACGGGCCAGTGAAAAGAAGGCATACTCATTCCTTGCGCAAAGAATTTATTTTGCCATTCAAAAAGCTGAATGCAGCCAGAGCTCTTGAAACTTTACCGCATGGTACAAATTATTTTCTTTTTATAGTTAATAGTTTACTAGTTTCCGCCCGCGGCTTCGCTCGCGTTGTACCTAGATAAATAGTAGCCTATATGCTATTTTAGGCTATCTTTTCTATCATATTTAATAAAAGACACGTTTGTCAATATTGTAAAATTTAATGTGATTTTACTTAGTATGTACACGACATGTTTATTTTATAAAATCTTTAATGTATCCTCTCAGGGATTCCTTTTTCAAATACCAAATATCAACAAAATTATTTAGGTACTATATTCAAAGCAAAATATTTTTCAATACTAATTTTATAAAAAAACCATTTAACAACCCAGGATAACTTGACATTAATCCTGCATAGGGCAGCAGGGACGGTTACAGATTGAATGACCTGTAAAAAAACTAAATATTAATTATGAATGTCTACGTTAGGACCTTGATGCGTGCATATTCGAATTTCTGATTTACATCGTTAGAATAAAGCTGAAATCACAACGCACGATCCTACGTGGCACTTATGACGGCTAAGTCAATGCAGTTTTTTTTTTCAACTTATGGAAGAACAGCTAGCTGTTACCCGCGACTTTTTCCGCATTCGTAATAATTTTCACCCCCTACTTTGCTCTCTTTAGGCATGATTTTGCGAAAATGCTGAAACACGTACCTACATATTTCTTTATTTCTTACCAAAAGCCTAAATATGAATTTTCAGATCCCTAACTTTAGGAATTATTGATTGCCCATACAAACTTTCAACCCCTATTTCACCCCTTTCAATATTATGTTTTGAGACAAATGATGTCCTTCCCGGTACCCGATGGACCGACAACATTGTAAATCTTGCGGGAAGTCGGTGCATGGAGAAGGCTCAAGACCGTTCATCATGGCACTTTTTGGGGGAGGCCTAGCCTATGTCCAGCAGTGGAATTCTACCGGCTGATAATGAACAACAAAAAAAAATTAAAATAAATCAGTTCTGCCTAGTAGCGCCATCTAGCTTTCGCCGCGGGTATCAACGAAAGGTTGAAGGATATAAAATGTTTTTCGTTTGGGAACAACTGTAGGTAATAGGTAGGTACTATTACCTACAGTTGTTCGTTAGGTAGGTAGAAGTAGGTACTCTACATTCTAGGTACTTAGGTATAACAACGTGTCTCGAACAAACTCGAAAAAGCCTGTACCTATGCTTTTCTATGCCAATTTCCATCGAAATCGGCTAAGCCACTACGGCGTGATTGAACAACAAACATCCAAACATCCTCACAAACTTTCGCATTTATTATATTAGTAGGATAGGAAGTACCTAAGATTAATTAGGTACGTAAATAATTACCTAGGTAAAAATATATTTGTATAGGTATGCATATCATACATAATCTCAGCTTACAAAGAATGCTTAGAAAAACCATGTTGGCCTTTTGGGAGGTTCCCCGACTTTCAATCCGGAGGTCGTGGGTTCGTGCACCAATGAGTTTTTCTATTCGAAAATTTTTAGCACTAACACGTGCTTAAACCGGTCAAGGAAAACTTAGTGAGGAAACATAAGCGGCGATGGGCTTGCAACCTGTCACGTATGGAACACTCGCTTGCTTGCTTGTTGTGTCACTGATTTTTTCTTGGTCATCCTGTATTAGGTGGGTGACCAGGTTGAGGAATGGTGGCGCTGAAAAGGGCTATGACCGTTAGTGAAAGAATCAGTGTAGTGAAAGTATTAAGGCGCTATGAGAATCATAATAAACTGTCGAGTGGGCGGAGTGAAGAAAGTGACAGCGTTACGTACTATAATTGAATGCGGAAAGAGATAGCAAGCGTTAGAAGGCGCTCGAAAGTAATCGACGTAAGCGACATAAAAGAAAATATCGATTATCATAAAAACTAAGTATTTTTTAAAAAAAGTGTCTTGAATTTAGGTATCCAATGCTATTGTCTAACACAATATTTAAAAAAAAGTTATTTATGATTGATAGTTTCTGAGTATTTTCGAAAAAAAAACTGTTGCAGAGGACCGAACTAAAAAATAAATCTATCGAGAAAAGTTTTACCAATCGCGTAACAATTCTGTCTTGGATTTAGGTAAATAAAATGCTCAAGTTATCTTTGTTATAAAAATCAAAACTATGCGTTTTGCGGTTATTGAGAAAAAACTGTTCAAAAATCATAAAACAATTTAACCCTCACTTAAAGTGCGCCTCTTAGAGGCTTCTTTCGTGCACACTACTACATAACATGGGCATCTGACTACCCCTTATAGGCTAGTAACGTACCATCCCACACATAGATCCGGGGCCGCGTGGTGCTGTACGGGTAGTATGCGCACTCTGTGCCGGAAAGGTTCTCTTGGTGCGGCTGCAGCCAGCAATGGCACCAGCAGCAGCAGTTCAGGCAGTACTTGGCCCAGTCCTCGCACGGCAGCCGGTCCGTCTTGTAATGCAGCCAACCGTACCATTCCGCTGGTACCTGCCAATCATCAAAATCTTCAGGTATACTATACTATACTATACAAGGTGATTCATAACATGTATACCATCCCGAAAGGGGGTTATTCTATCAACAAAAAGAAATAATATTTGCGAAAAAAACATCAATATTTTCATTTTAATTTTTTTTCACAATCTTTCTCAAAATAGGTGTTTTTGGTATTATTATCATCTTTAGAACTAAGAACTAAACGTACAAGAAGTTCGGAATCAAGATTGCTACTTAAAACAGCTGATTCATTGAGTTTGACCTGATTTGACCCAAAAATATTTTCGCATAGAGTTTTTTCAATGAAAAATGTCGAATTTCCAAAAGTCGTAGAACAAACATTATTGCCAATTGGTTGTAAAATAAGCTCCTTTCGGGATGGAATACATATTATTAATCACCTTGAATACTATATTCCTAATGGCAAAGCCAAATAATTTATAAGGTACTTGCTTGTGCCCGTGGCTTTTCTCGCGTGGTACCTATTTATAAAGTAGCCTATATGCTATTCTAGGTAAAGAACTTCAGGTAGATACTCCAAGATTCATAGAAATCGGTTAAGCCGTTACGGCGTGATTGAACCACAAACATCCAAACATCCTTTACCATTTGTAATATTGTTCTTACATTGTATTGTGTTATCACTATTGGATATCCTAAAGAAATAAATACATTTTAAGGATAGTTAGATGCTTTACTGGGGCCGGATGTCACTAGATGTCTTTCGACGCCCCAGTATTAAGCCCTTTTTCGAGATTTGGGACTAGTGTGGACTTATTTTTATTTTTTATTAGGTACTTAACTATGCCAAATGGGTATCGGCAAGGACAACATAACTCTATTGCCTTAGATATCGGACAACAAACTTAAAGGCCCGTATTAATAAATCGCTCTAACAATAAATCTTTTGAGCGTTTTAATTTCTAATCTCCCATACGAAGATGTCATTTTGCTCGATCTCAAGATCGCTCTCATGTTTGTGAGAGGTTTATAAATACGTGCCTTTGACACAAGTCCTAAAGCCATTACTCGAATCTGATGTAAATTGATTTCCTCATTTCGGATCATAGCACGTAGTGAAACTCCGAGCATAGCTCTCTCCATAGCCCGTTGCGCGACTTTGAGCTTGTGTATGAGGCCTATAGTTAACGACCAAGTGTCAGTGCCTTTTTTTTTTTTTTTTATACTACTTAGGTGGCAAACAGGCATACGGCCCACCTGTTGGTAAGCGGTTACCGTAGCCTATGAGCGCTTGCAATACCAGAGGCATCACACACGCGTTGCTGACCCCGAAACCCCCTCCCCCTAAAGAGCTCTGGCAACCTTACTCATCGCAGGAACACAATACTATTTGAAAACAAATAATGTTATTTGGCTGCGATCTTCTGTAAGGCGGAGGTACCTCCCCAGGCGGGCTGCTCCAATTCAGAACGAGAAAATATCGCTGTGCCCTTCCTCTTCTCAAAAGTGCCTTAAGTCATCACTGGCAACACGCACTGATTGTAGACTTTCGTCTTGAGGCTCAACTTGATGTAACATACAAGGTGATAAATAATATGTAGGTAAACCTACAATCCTTAGGGCTTATTCTACACCCAATGGACAATAAAATTCGTCCTACGACTTGAAATATGTTGATTCAGACGACGACGGACGTAAAGATCATTTAAAAAAAAATTTGATGACATCTCACGCACACCGCGTGGTTACGGCTTAAACCAAAGACAATATTAGGGTAGAAATTTCTACTATATTAAATCTTTAAACTTATTTTCTACCATTTTCTACCATTTATTTTTTTTCGTGTGGATTTTTTTTATGTTAGTCTTTTACTACCGATGCAGGGAAACAAGACCATTTTCTTTTTTTTCCTTGCTTATGGCATGTACTGTACCTGGCTGGCGTCATATTCGAACTTGGTCTGCGGACTGTATTCGACCCAGCGGCTTCGAGCCATCATATAGTTCTTATTTTCGAAGTAGCGGTTCCCGTAGCAATCATGACCCACGTACTTTCCCTCCTGGAGGAAAAATCATCCTATAGCTATAAAAAACATCCCAATCTTAATAATCTTCCTTCCTACTTCTAGTATAATACAAACATGATGCAACCAATATTTTACCCTTGGTAAGAAAACACTGTAAAACTTAAAACTCAGGCTCGTATTCAGAGACAAGACTCGAGCATTGATCTGTACTTAAATCTCGATTTGAGGCGAGATTCTAATTCTTGAACAGTATTTATGTATAGCTTCAATGATCACAGTTCACCTGAGTGAATGCTTATTCTGAAACGTCAATCAGACGAAATCGGTGCTTGAGTTTAGATTTGATTAGACATTAATCAAATGACATTTTCGTTCCGTTACACGTACTTTGATGCATATTTATACTTCACTCAATAGTTCTGTTCTATTTCCACCCAGGCTGTTTGAATTTCTGCGTAAAACGGATGGAAAATTATAAATAAATCAATATGTAAACGAGAACATTTGAGTACAGATTTGAGACTCGATTCAGCTGAGAGTAGTTTAAGTACCGTTCTTGAGTAAAAGCTATGTTTGAGAAGAGATTCAATACTTAAATAGAGTTCAGCTGATCTGTGATTAAATCTAAGTTTGAGTCGTGTCTCTGAATACGAAGCTCAATCTATGTAGTTCACTTGTGCCGGACACTATGGATCGTACTCAGAGACACGACTCAAGCATAGATTTAATCACATTTGCCCACTAACTGGGAGTCCAGCCCAACTATCAAAGAGGATATAAGGTAAGATACTTCTTCCAACCACCACAGTTCTAGAGGAAGATCCACTGAGATCGGTAGGACACACTAATATCGCCGTCCCCAGCGAATAATATCGTAATCGAATAAATGAAATTTTACAGGAAAAATAAAACACCGTTTTTTGGTTATAACTTCTAAGCTATCTTACATAGCGGTTTCATTTTTATTCCAAAAGATACGTAATTTTTTATTTAATAATGAAATATAATTTAAAATATTACTACGTTTACTAATATAGAGCTGTGAATGAAAATATGTTTTACCAGAATTAAAGACAACTTTATACCGTAAAGTAACATTACGATTTTATTCGCGGAAATTGTCGACAATGACCTATCAATATCAAAGTAATAGACAATCGCGATCATAATGAACTCAAAATAGTGATGTTGGTTGTATCGCTAATTTTATTCAATGTTAACATTTTGTTAGGTACTAATGTGTAGGTAACAATAAGTTACTGTTAAGTTTTCTTGAAGAATATGTAATAAACTTTACTGAAATAAAAGACTTGAATTATAACCGGATAATTGAATCATTATCTACTTTACATAAATTATGTTTTATATTTTATACCCGAATAAAATCGTAAAATCATATTACTGGAAAAAGTGAGACATTGAAAAGTGAGTAGTAACCTGTTACGATGTTATTCGGATCAAAGTTGTGTTTTTATTTTTAGATTAATAATAAAGTTAAATCCATTGCAAAAAGCCTATCTCGAAAACTAATCGTACGATTTGGCCGAAAACATTATTCACAAGGTGTAATCAGACCTCAGGAACAATTATTTCAAATAAAAGCACTTCTAACGTAATAGTATATTACCATTATATTCGGTTGGAGCGGCGATATTATAATAGCTTGTTTTCTACGGTTTACATTACACTCTTCAATTTAAAATGAGAAGTGCATTCAAAAATAGAAAAAAGGCCTATGCCCAGCAGTTTAGGACTGATGATAATAAAACGATCTGTAATTCTGTACGTAGTGACTTGTGCAAAAAACGCATCGATAGCGCGTTCTATTAAACTAGTAGCGACATCTAGTTTTGACTGTGTTAAATAAGGGTGCGTCAAAAAGTCCTTCCTATCCACTTTCCAAAGAAATAACAAGCGACTTCTTTTTCCATAAAATACTAGGGTAACCTAATTTAATAAAGAGAAAAAAGTATCCAAAAAGTACGGGGTATAACCTTCGGGTGTTTTAACGGTTTTGAGTTCGAAGAAGTCAGTCGAAAAATTAGGCAAAGTCTGCACTAAACTTTATTCCCAACACCTTTAATTTTATACAACATAATATTCATAAATACAACTCATAGATCTGAGTCCACTGTGTTGAGTCCTGCCTGCCATTCTACATAAGCGACAGATTCCCCAGGTTCATACCTAGTTTTCCATAACAAGAAAGTACTTCTTAGCATTTCTGCTACGGATAGTTATATCGAGTGAATACTTCGAAATTATATCAGGACTCACGAGAACTCACCCTCAGGGACTACATAGAACGACAATGGATGGAGTAACGAAAAGGGGCGCCTACAAAAACCAGTACCTAATCTATACCTACACTTTTCTCGGTCGAAAAGTGAGTAGTGAGATCTCACTGATTTCGGAGACTAGGGCCTCTGAAACGAGAAGAAGATGGGACATCTTACCGTCAGTGGCGGTGTAAGGGGGGGGAGGGCAGTGGGGGCAGTCCTCCCCGGGTGCCAGTCCCCAAGGGGTGACAGCGTGGTGACAACTCACTCGCGCAGCTTAGTAGCCGCTCAATGACTTTGATCGGATCAGAAATATCTCAAAATTATGTTGATAAAATCTTACTTTAGACTCACAGTGAGCCAAACGTGACTGCCCAATCTTTCTATACAGAAAAGTAAATTTAATAGGTATCTACTTAGATATTTGTTGTTTTATTTTGGGGGTGCTAGGAAACCGGCTCGGGTTCCAACCCATGCTAAGCCACTGCTTGCCGTTTTTATATGGTGTCAAGTAAACCCCTACAAAAACCGGCAAGCTTATAGTGAGCTTTTCACCTTTCATCACTCGCCAGTGACAAGTGAGATGACTCATATAAACGCAGAATCGCTAATCGTAACTAGCTCAAAAAAAACCTTCAGCGTGTCCATCCTCCAAAGTTTGCCCATGGCTTTGACTGGGCCGCCGTTCTGGGAGATAATCCTGATGAGGCGAGCCCATTTATCCATAGCAAGCAACGACATCTCGCAAACTGTAGGTACTAATTTATTATCACAAACTAAACAACAATTTTTGTTATCTAATACGGTTTTTTTCTTTTTTAAATGACAAATTGTCAGATGACAAGAGAATCAAAACCACTATGTGATGAGATGTCTGGCAATGGTGTCGATTCCGTTGCTGTATTTCCTAAAGTAGATACCTACCTACCTAACTAAATTTGACAGCGCTAAAAGTATAACCATCCTTGTCGTTTCGATGTAATAAGACAGAGACGGCAAACTTTTTTAGAGCTGTTATATGATGTTAGTTTAGAATAATGCAATAACAGAATCGACACCAATATCTGACGCGCACAGCACACAACAATATATGATTTTATTTTATTTATTTTAGGTATCTGAGGAAAAAAGGTCGAACGGCTAATCTATGCTGACAACGAAGTTGACATTACTTATAAACCACAGAGTACTTATAAAAAACATATTAATGAAAAAATCTACAATCAGTGAGTGTTGCCAGTGATGTAATATTATGGCACTGGGACTTGGTCGATAACTATTGGCCTCATACACAATCTCAGTCACGCAACGCAAGATCAAGCCTTAGGTATATCCTCATTGCCATGGTGGCCCCGGCTGAAGAATAGGCCCCTCCATATCGACCTATCCGCGGATGTCGTAAGAGGTGACTAAGGGAAGAAAGCTAGGGGATGGGCAGCAGCGTCCCTCATTTTAACAACGATAGCTCTAACTGCGCTCGCCTACCCGCATGCCCAGCGTGGTGAGTATGGGCAAATCCCCCTACATGATAAGGAATTCGCTCTGTCTGAGCGGGAGGCCATGTTCAGCAGTGGACGTCGTACGGCTGAAATGATGATGATGATTGTCATTGGACTTAGCTCTTGGAATTAGCCATTTGAAGGGCAGTAGGCAGTCTACGAATCGTACTACGCATGTTGGAAGGCCCAACGACATTGTGAAGGTTGCGGGAAGTCCGTGGATTGAGAAGGCACAAAACATTTCGTCGTGGCACTCTTTGGCCTATGTTCCGCAGTGAACTTCATCAGGCTGATAAAGGAAGTAAAGGTTTCAAAGTTATGTAAGGTCACAGAGCTAACTACATAATTTAAAACTGAACTAAAATAAACAAAACATAACCAACCTACGAAGCTTTGCAAGCAAACCAAAGATTTTAAATGAAATTAAATGAAAACCCTTTCTACTATATTATCCTTGATAGTATGGAAATATCTACATAAATAAAACATGTTTTTACTTATAAAAAAGCCTTTATTCGTAAAATAATAGATAAATAGTTTTACAAACTGAGTCACAGCCTAAACCAATAACAAAGTGATCCAATATTATCTAGGTAAGATTTTTTGGTAAAATTAAAGTTAGTATCTATTTGCTATGTGTATTGTCTGTATTTTTTTTCTTGTGCTATTAATATTTTTTACCTAAATGGGATATTACACGAACTTGTAATGACGGCGAGTTTAAGATACAATAAAAAGTTCTGACAAAATGTGCACATACACGAAGAGGTAAAGAGCAAAAAAATATATAAATTAATTATTATTTAAATTATTTTATTTTAAATCATTCTTTAAACAATAATAACTTCATGCTTTTATTTAAAAAATCTAAGGGCGTACGGTGGGCCAAAAAATTGGTCATATAATTTGCAAATAGTCTTATTCTTATTAATTTTGGAAATAATGTCTAATATATTATATAACATTTTTGATATAAAGATTAAAATTGTATGCACATATGGCACCCGTCAATCAATTACGACAAAATGTTATAGATATATTTCAAAAATTATTATGAATATTTATATAATTCAAACTATTTCAAACCTCACTGAAATTTTTGTCAACTAGGAACTAAATTAAAACTGATACACCACTTTCTTGGCGTACCGTACCTAGGTTTAAGTGTTTGGTCGTTCTGTTCCTCATAACTAATTATTATCTCTTCACCCTGTGTGCGTGGAACTGGCAAATCACACTTGAATTGCTGACGCGGTTCATAGATTTGGTTGGTGCAGACAGGATAATGGCGAAACGAATCATTCGATAAACAATTAAATGTCAACCTTATTCACTTTAAACGGCTGAAATCACAAAATCACTACACTAAGGTCCGTATTAATACATCGCTCACAAATTTGAACGCGATGTTAAGTGCAGAAAAAAATACATTTTTATATGGGACATTTGAAATTGAATTCAATCAAATTGTTTGATGAGCGCGATTTATTAATAAGTCTTCGTTTTAAAGTAATAAGGTTAAGTTTCAATTGTCGAAAAGCCTCTTAGTCGTCACTGTCTGCTGCGCTGACCGTAGCGTGTGCGTGTTTTATTTTTGTGCATAACCAGAAACACAGCTAGCATATTAGACACAAAACATTAAAATAACAGCTAATTCGGTAGGAGTACAGCAATAAAGTATATCCTCGAAAAACCCCTTCGAAATTATAAAATTTGCCGTTGTCTAAACAAATCTGCAATAAAAATCTAACGTAAAGCTTAAGTACCTACGCCAATAGGTTATTATAAACCATTGCAAATTACGTTTGATCCTATTGTAATTATATAAGTACACACATTAATAACTAAGATATGGAATAGATAGACAGTCATTAGTGTTTACCACTTAAACTTTAGTGTGAATACAAGTTTATTATTTACAAGATAACTAATTTACGGTGTAAGTACAACCTAAAGTCGCCAGCACACAGCAGGCGTAACGGGACTGCGGCGGGGCGTGGATAGACGTCAGCGTGTTGAAATATACTGAACTGTATTAGAAAATGCACAAGGACGGGACTGCGGTGCGACCTTAGCCTCTTGTCCCGCCCGGGCGGGTAGACAACGCCCGGGCGAGGCGTCAGTCGATAAAGTTAGTAACCGACTATGAATAAGAGGTTCAATATACCCAACCTAAAAGCCATTAAGATCCTTCATTCCTTGCTGTACTTATACAGATAGGAATTTATCAGTTATACGTGAGTATCGCGCAAGGGGCCCACAGCATATCACGCTACGTCTACGCCAGACGCTTCCTGCCACAGTCCCGTCACGCCCGCTGTGTGCTAGAGGCTTAATCCTGGCTACACACTACCAGAAAAAAAAACAATCTACAAATCATTAAGGACGTACGGTCCGGCAATATTCTTAATTATATTAACTTGGATTGTGCTTCCCCCTCCCACCGCACCTCACCGCCTACCGCTCTCGCGAGTGAGAATGAGACAAAACATTACAGCGAGGTGCCTAGTTAAATTCTACGTGTACCAGTCAGTAAAGCCCGTACGTCCTCCGATTGGTTGATTTAATTCTTCTAACAGACATTTTCTGATTGAGTGCGGCCAGACTAAAAGTATCCCCGAGAAAAATAACTACCAATGCATTTTCAAATGTTTCCACAGGTCCTATCACGCTACGCCGCGTCGTGGCGCTTATGACGAGTCATTCCTGCTCGGTAACACCTAAATAAAAAGTTGCGTTCGTCAACACTGTGAACGAGTGCAACTTCTTTTTTCCCATTTGTTAACAGTGTGGACGACAGGGTGTTACCGAGCGGGAATGGACTCCTTATGAGGGCCGCGCGGCTTGGATTTGTAAAAAAAGAAACAGTTTTCATGCTCAAAACAGCTATGTGGAATTGTGGAAGCAATTGATTCTAACGGTCTAGTCAGGGATACCTATAAAAACGTATAAGAGATTCTAGGAAAACTGATCATTACTTATAGGTATATTAATTTTATTTCTAGTTAAGAGATAGTGTTCAAATAAAGAGTTTTGATCAGGGTACCACCTTAATGGAGGAAGACAAGTAATTTTAACGGTTCGACAACAAAATTCAACTCGAAGATTAATGAAGTGAGTGCTCATTCACGAGCAACGAGTGTCATTGATTGGGGCTTCCAAAAGATACAGAACAGGGAATTTCTGATAGAAGCGATTACGCAGTTTTACTTAAAGGCTGAACGCAAAAAAAAATATTATTTTTACTGTACTTAAATTATAATCGAAACCCGTCCAACTGATACACCACCTTCAGTCATCTCGTGGCTTGCTCAAAACAATGCATTTTTAAACCACAGAACTTAGTTAGAATTACTTAAAACTAACATTATAAAATCTGTGAGGAATCCGTTCACTATTAAGATGTTTACATACCCACAATTTCAATGGCACTTTACAGGTAAAAAACTAATTTATACCAATAAAAGTCAAACCCAAATTGACTCTAATCTTTACATGGTAAGGATAATTCTGAAATAAACCTTAGTTGAAATATCGCACGGCTTAAACGTCAGGATATACGTAGATAATTGGATATCGATTCGAAAATATAAATGCTTAACACAGAATCCGAGAGACAAAACCTAATAACAATTAAGAACATAAATAATAATGTGTACTTTGAATACAAAAAGACGAAAGCAAAATATGAAAAAAAGTCATGTGAAACAGGAAAAAACATGTGTGTAGAATACGGAATGAACAGGAAAATTTCAGAATAACAACAATCACTCAACGTTACATCAGGGGTCCAATGCTACTAATTCAATGGCTTTAAAATTATAATGGCAAAATTTCCACTTTTGACACTTTTGGTATTCAGCTATCACAGTCGTATATCAATGGCAGTCATTGTGGAACCAATGAAATCAAAGAAACGAAGGTGGCGACAATCGTAACTGAATGATCATTATCATGCGATTATCATTTTCAAGTCATTGAATTAGTAGAATTGGGGGCCTGTTCGGTACAAATAATATGGCAAATACTGTTAAGTAGAATGAAATATTTTTTTAATGTGTATAACTCTGTGAAAAGCATAGTAAATGCGCGGCTGTGTGTGGTTCTCCTAAAGAATTACCCCCCCCCCCCCTAATCACTCACTAAATGTATCCGCTTGATAAATGTATGTGCGCCTCTTTATTTTGTTTACTGTTAGAAAAGGACAGGCCGAGAGTTATCGAGTCGATAAAGTTAGTGACTGATTATGAATAAGAGTGAGTGTCGGTCTCCCATTATAACCCGCGTAACGACAAGCCTCGCAAAAACCAACGTTCCTATAATTTGTCACTAAATTCACAAACACCTGAACAGAACCACACACGCGCAGCCAAAACACTAAATTTCTAGAAAATGTTGACTGAATTGAGGTCCTTCACATTGTACCGCTGGCTGCTGATAAAACTAGTAAGTAATTATAGATTACGATAATTATTACGCACAAGTTTGTGCCCGCGGCATCGCTCGCGTGCATCTCTATATATATTCTAAGTTTCATCAATTGAACTCCAAACATTCCAATTTATAACAATAGTACGATTATATTTGCCACTACATGTAAAGACGACGTAAAGAGGTCTGGTCTGTGCCTGGTGTTCAGTTGTGAACCTCCTGTGGCTAAAATGATATTTGACATACGTACTGATGCTGTAACTTACAAAAAGATGTGTAAACACGATTATCATTAAACATCAATATTTACTTTAATAATATACAAGACCTTTAGCACATACTTATCACTTCATTGTAACATTTAACATCGATTCCATCAAATTCGTTAAACACTATTCAAATGAAGGAATACCGCTTATTCATAATAACTCACTAACTTTATCGGCTCGATAACTCTCGCCCTGTCCTTTTCTAACAGTAAACAAAAGAAAGACTTCTCTAAGATTATATAATCAACTAAATCTAAGATTATATATTTTAGCTGTTTATTGTCCCTGAATAAATAAAATAAAAATAAAAGAGACGGACGTAATTTTATTGAGCCGAGAAAGTTAGTGAGTGAATATTAATAATGGTGATAATACATACATTAATACATAAAATCACGCCTATTTCCCAGAGGGCAAAGACCACGGCTTTCCACTTGCTACGATCCTGACATACCTCTTTTGCTTCATTCACTCTCATCACATTCCTAGTACATGCTCGTCGGTTTAGGGTACTCTTGACCTGGCCTTTGTCCAAAACGTCACCGATTTGGTCGCTAAACGTACGCCTAGGTCTTCCCCTTCCAACGGTTCCATTCACACTCGCCTTATACGCCTGTTTCGTCAATCTTCTTTCGTTCATCCTCTCTACATGACCAAACCATCTCAGCATACCTTTCTCAATCCTCATCACTACATCTTCTTTCACTCCACAATATATGATAATATTATATTTAATGTTAGTTTCATATTGTTTTCAGAAAATATTCATTTGAAGAACATATACTATTGAAAAATTATTTTATTTGGCACACTCAAATCTTAGGTATTATGGAAGATAAAATTGTAAATGAACGCGACTTGAATGTAACATAATCTACTGAAAAACCGATTGAGTATTGGTAATACTTTAAGTACTGGTCAACTACAATAAAGGAATTTGGTCTTCATTAAAATATATTCTAACTAGCTTGCGCCCGAGGCTTCGCTCCCGTGGTACCTTGATAAAAAGCCTATATGCTATATTCTAGGCTAATGATCTATTCCAAGTTTCATCGAAATCGTCGAGCCGCTACGGCGGGATAGAACCACAAACATAAAAACATACTAACTTTCAAACTTATATCATAGTAGGATATTCGTATTTCTCGAAACGTCAATTCAATACTCATCAAATACGTCACATCAGACGCGTCATCAATGTAATAGCCTTGACTTAAGAACTGTGATAAGACTTTCACACTGTGATAACTGCCGTGCCGTTATAACAACGTTGACGAGTAAAAATTTATTGATAAAAAAATAAAAGTGTAACGTGTTGTAATAAAAAATTTAAAAAAAAGTCATACGCCTATATCTATTAACTTAAAATTATCTTGTTAGCATTTCCTGTCAATTCAATTCTGTATCATCAATTCTGTCAAAAAACCAAATCAGCCAACAGAAAGCAAGATTATCATTCAGAATTTTAAGATCGAATTTGGTTTTTACTTTAAAAACTAGTTTGTTTACATACATTTAACATCTAATTTGGCCAAGTGTTGACATATGGTGTCAAAATGACAGATGGTACTAACATTTCTTCATCACTTGCATGTCAAAATCATCCTCCATACTTGCCAATTATTGAAGAATCGAGGAGAGTGTTACAAGTACTCAAGGTTTTTAGGTGAGCGTGGTCCCGTAGGATCCCAGCGGCGGGCGATAATCTACAGGTAGAGAAAGTACCTGCTTCTTGGAGAAAGCGTACTTGCTGAGTCCAATGTTCTTTAGCGCGTTCTCGCGGCGGCAACCCTCGCTGGAAAAAAGATAATAGTACATTATTAGGAGAGGGTCTTAAGAGGGCCGAGGACGGTAATCATCAAAACACACTTGTATCATACGACGTTTTTCAATACACTTGTGAAGAATTATTAATAAAAATAACTGTGAAAAAACGAGTTGTGATTTTTTTTTCGCAATGGCGGGACAAATTAATCAGTTTTCCTATGCGCGCGCATCTTACAATGACCATCGGCCATAGACTAAAGAATGAGTTTTTTTTTACTATTGCGCACGATCTTTTTTCTATCGAAACTTTTTTAAGAACAAAGCAACTCAACCAATAAAATAAGTCACGTTTGTGAATAATAGCAATGAAAAAGTCACAGTTTGATAACAGGAATCATTATGTGCCTAATTGCGGTGAAATTAGAGCCACTTTATGAGCAAGTGTTGAAAAGGTTATTAAAGATTTTTAGAGGAGGTAGTGCACAACGAGATTTTCTCGCTCTAAATTGGAGCAGCCCGCCTTATAAAAGATAGCAGCCAAATAATATTATTTGTTTCAAATAGTGTTGTGTTCTTGCGGTAAGGTTACCAGAGCTCTTTAGGGGGGGGGGGGGGGGTTCGGCAGGCAACGCATGAGCAATGCTCCAGGTGTTGCTGATGTCAATAGGCGACGCTAACCACTTTCACTTTGTTGTTTGATCTTATTACAAGGTGATTCATAATTCGTATTTTATCTCGAATCTATCTCGAAACAAGATTTCGTTTTTAAAATTTTATCCCGAACTTTTTGTAATTAGCGGTTTTGGGTGTTTTGACATCTTATTTACCAATTATTAACCGTACGAGAAGTTCGACAACGAGATTTCTACCTAAAAGAGTTGAACCATTGAGTTCGACTGATTTGACCCCAAAAAGCTGATTATTGCATAGTGTTTGTTCAATGAAAAATGACAAAAATGCTGTAGAACAAACATTATTGCCTATTGGATGTAGAATAAGGTCCTTTCGGGATTGTATACATATAATGAATCAACTTGTGTAAGTACTTATTTGTATGTAGGAAGACTAGGAAGTCTAGAGCAGTGAAAAAAAAGCCCTTTTAATAATTTGGCATATTACACATGTTTGTGTAATATGTCAAGTAGCCTGAAATAAAGATATTAATATTAACGCTTCCGACTGGTAGTAATCTGGATCAGTTGAGCTATCTATAGATCGTTTGTAACGGTCTTTAGATGGCTCAACTGTTTCTTGTGTATTTTGTAAATATTAACTTGTATTCGTTTTAAGTTTCTTTCTGTAAATAAAGTTATTACGATTAATGTAGGGATGAATTGTAGCTAACCTTATTTAAAGGTTAATTCCAGTTATTACTTAATAATAATAATAAAAAAATTGATGGTAATATTTTGAACACTATAAATTAAATAAGTTTAGGACAATGACTCCATTGATGATCGTACCTGCGCATAATATCGAGCGTCCTGTTCCGGTCATGGTCTGCCAGGTGGTACTCGGAGGAGAGGATGGTGGTCTGCTCCAGAGTCACCGACATGCCGGTGCGGTCCTTGGCACTCTTGCACGACGTGAACCTTATGCCTGGAACCAAAAGTTTATCTTCCAATGGTGCGCATGCGCATGAAAGAAATCTTAGAATCCTTTACTCGCGTCATCATCAGCCTGTAGAAGTCCACTGCTGGACATAGGCCTCCCCCAAAGAGTTCCACGACGAAGGGTTGGAGCCTTTTCTATCCCGCAACTTGAACAATGTTGTTGGTCCATCGGGTCCATTCCAAAGGTCTTAATACTTCATATAAAAAAATCGAACCCATTACAAATTTAAATAAAAAACCATTCAAAATACTAGAATTCCTTATTTTTTTTTTGTCAAATTGTATTTATTGGCCCAATGCAATTGAAAAATCTAGCACCGAATCTACCATTTTCTTTTTCTTTTTTTTTTTCAAGTTCTTAGCAGTACTTCTGCCAATTAACTCGTTGGTTTATTGACAGATCGATCATAAATTCTATCAATAAGTCGACACCAAGCAAGAGAATTTATATTCATTATGTTAACGTCAACAATATGTTCGCAATATGTTCGTTAACATTATGTTCGCGGAAGCCCGCACGGACGGCTTCCATGCATGCATGCGGAAGAAAGTCGCTTCGTTGCTATGCAGGCTGCACGGGAGTCCCAACACCATCCTGAATGCACTATCCAATAAATGGGATAGCCCGTTTCTCAAACACTGTAATCAAATAATGATGGAATAGCAACATCATTGAGTGATTGCAGTGTTTGAAATTATTCCTAAATTTTAATTATTATAACTCACATTAATACTACTAACATAGACTAAGAAAACTTTGTGACTAACATATTATGGACCTAAAATGTTGTCTGAAATAAATGAATTTTAATTTAATTTAATTTAATTTAACAAAATTTTCACATCAAATTTGACTAAGTTTACTATAAATTTGCAGCGAATTTGTTTACGTATAGATTTGTGTTACCGTGCATAAGGCGAGTGGCTAGTGCGGCCAGCTGCAGAACTTCTACGTTCTTGAGGGCGCGCTTCTGAACGGCCGTCCGTAGATTTTCCATCACCTCTTCAAGTGGCTTGCTGCGTGAAGATGCTGCAACAACAATCATTATCAAGCTCTAGACAGCGAAAATTAATAAATAAATAAATATTCCGGACATAGCACACACGGCCAACTGATCCCAAACTAGGCATGTCTGTACTATGGGTACCAGAGACTGATATACATATAGATAAATATATAAATTGCAGACACATATATCTCGTCCAGATCTAATCTACACAATTTCGACAAATTCTACGGATTATAAAGGGGAAAAACAGTCACATACATACTGACTCCACACTAGGATTCCCTGTGTCGTGGGTATCAGAAACTACCAGTACCATGGTACCACAACACCCAGACCCGGAACAAATATTTGCAGATCCGCAGCGGGAATCGAACCTGCACCCCTAGCGTCTCAGACGAGCAGTCGCGCGCTACGCCACCGAGGTCGTCGAAGCGCCAAAGCGCTAGCACTCCGGCTGGCGTTCGATTGACTTGTCGGTTGACTGACCCCAGCGGTTTTCGGTTCTTCGGCATAAATGACCAGCCCACTGCCACTTCAGTTTGCTAATTCTCTGCGCTATGTCAATGATTTTAGTTTTCTATCGGATAATCTCATTGCGGATTTTATCCTTGCGAGAAACAAACCATTAAGCACAAATTATAAAACCATGAATCATAAAATATTTATCTATTATATATATATCAGTCTCTGGTACCCATAGTACAGGCTATGCTTAGTTTGGGATCAGTTGACCGTGTGTGATATGTCCGGAATATTTTTTTATTTATTCCTATATTAATTGTGTTATTTGAAGTTAATGATATGAATAATACCTACCTATTGTATGATATGGTTATTTTGCTTCTCTTCAAAGTTACTATGAACTCTTTTTTGTTATCGTTTGCTCCCTGATCTATTCTTATTAATTATATAGATTTTTCATTGAATAATATAATGTAATTTTAAACAGATAGTTAATCTTTTTTTACTTTAAATTTATATGCTGGGTTTCCTGGCGACGTGTGTGACTTGACACTATTATTTATGTCCAAATTGTACCACGCTTCACGCAAATAAATTATTTCATTCAAAATTATTGATTATTTTGTGCTCCAGCGCTTCGCTCTGCAAACGTTACCTCTTAGCGGCTCCATAGGATCGGTTGGAAACACCTTGGTGTATTTGTGGTAGTACTTGTGCAGCCGCTCCAGGTTGTCGCTGTTGGAGTAATGCTGCGGCTTGCATTCGCCCAGCGCCTCGGCAACGGACGCCTTCTCGTTTATACCGATGTTGAAGAACACCGCCGTCACAGTGAACGTTGGCTTGGTCTGGGAACATGATAAGTAATTAAATAAGATAAACTCTCAATGAAGGATGAATATTTAAGATTTTAGTATTTAAAATAAGGAAACTATTGACTTCGTATCCGTATTTTCTAGGACCAAATTCGGACTCAGATATAGTGTGTGTGATATGATAAATATGTAACTCACTACACCCTAACAGGGGTATATGAGCAATACTTAAATGCGTATATTACGATCGAAATTGCTTACAAATTCGATTATTTTTAAGTATCACCTTTAAAAAAAAGAATCCTATTCTTTTTTTGTTTTATTATTATATGTATGTTAGTCTGTCAGGTATTTATTAATATGGGCCATGGCATGTTACACATTTTTGAGTAATGTGTCAAGTAGCCTATATATAAGACATGAGCCCGCTTTGATGACCTCTGATGAATTTGAGCACTGTATTGTAGTGGTGTGGTTCCCTTACATGATTATTGTCGAATCGAGCGTACAAGGCCTCAGAGACAGGCAGCTCAACGATAACCGCATTGCGGTACCCCGTCACCTGCGGAATCACCGGGGTGCTGAAACAAAATAATCATCACTGTGATTCGGCCAATCAAATCAATGGGATGTATGGATTAGGAAATGGAATAGATGGGATGGATCTCACCTAGAAGTGACTTCGACCAGGTCAATCCTACATGACTACTGCCATGTTACTCCACATGGTATTTAGCAGACCTTCGAAGACAAAGAGCGGCCTCGACCAGACTGAATCGCCTTGGCCACCCTTTAATAATGTAGAAATATGAGGCAGGGAGTGGGATGTCGGAAAATAGGAAGTAGGTAATGGGAGTAACTTTGAAAGATAGAGTGTGATAAGAGAGCGTTGTGGGGTGAAAGAAGACGTAGTGATGAGGATTGAGGAAGGTATGCTGAGATGGTTTGGTCATGTAGAGAGAAAGAACGAAAGCAGATTGACGAAACAAGTGTATAAGGCGAGTGTGAATGGGACCGTTGGAAGGGGAAGACCTAGGCGTACGTTTAGTGACCAAATCGGTGACGTTTTGGAAAAAGGCCAGGTCATGAGTACCCTTAACCGACGAGCATGTATGAGGAATGTGATGAGAGTAAATGAAGCAAAAGAGGTATGTCAGGATCGTAGCAAGTGGAAAACCGTGGTCTCTGCCTACCCCTCTGGTCAACAGGCGTGATTTTATGTATGTATGTATCATCATCATCATCATCATCTCCCTGCCCTTATCCCACTTCATGTGGGGTCGGCACAACATGTTTTTCTCTTCCACTCCCCTCTATCAGCCGTCATATCAGTATTCACTCCTTTCTTACTCATGTCATCTTTCACACAGTCTATCCATCTTTTCTTTGGTCTACCTCTTCCCTTATATCCTTCCACATTCATATTTAACGCTCTTCTAGTAACATGACATTCTTCCCTCCGCATGACATGACCATACCACGCTAACCTTTTGCTCTTCAACTTCTCAGTCACTGGTAATGGGAAGCAAGTAATGGGAAGTAAGTAATGGGAAGTAGGATGTTGGAAGTGGATAGTAGGTAATGGGTAGTAGGATCTCACCTAGAAGTGACCTTGACCAGCTTGAAGAGCACAGTATGTAGGTCTTCAATGGCTACCACCATGTCACCCCACATAGTCTTCTCGAGCGCGTACAGGCTCAGCAGGCCTTCGAACCCGCACAGCGGCCCGAGGCCAGACTGTATCACCTTGGCCACCACCTCACCTGGCTGTGATGATAGCCAGCACATAAGGCCAGCGGTCGCAGTTGTTAGCTGAAAATAAACACTCCCATGAAACGCCTGCTACTACTGCCTGTTTGGAGGTATTACGTGTTATATTTTGTAGGTAATTATTACTGACGGACTGAATATGGCAAAATTATTACGCATTTTAGCATAAGATATCTGTCTCTGTCATCAGTGCTGTAACATATCAGAACAATGAATTAACTGCGAAGTATCAGCTCATTATATTTCAATATATTAGTGAATTTAATAATTTGTTAGACTATGGATGAAGCGGCACCATACAGAAGTTCTATATTCCAATTGGAGAATCATCGCAAAAAATTATAGGCACTAAGCCGTGTTGGTTGCCTGATTCTTCTTGGAAGTTTCAAAGTGCTCCTAGTGATAAACACCTTATTGTGAACGGTTTTTACTATAAACCTACATACGACTTTACCCTAATAATAATAATAATGTAACTACATATATTACTTGTCTTAACATTCCATTAAGTTAATTCTGTAACTACTGCGCCTAATCCTGCTTAATCTTAATGCTTAATGTAATTAAATTGAAGGGACAATGTCACAACTGTCACAGTTTGTCTTAGCACTAAAAATACAACCTTGCGCTTAGTTTAAAGCTCATAATTATTCAGTGTACTCGTGACTGAAATAAACAATTTGTAATGCATTTATATTTCTGAGTTACGCAGCGTGATAAAATCTGAAATGAGGAAATCCGTAGAAGTACCAAGGTCACCGACATAGCTTTCAGAATTAGCAGGTTGAAGTGGCAGTGGGCCGGCCATATAGCTCGCAGAACCGACAACCGTTGGGGATTAAAAGATCTCGAATGGCGACCACGAACCGGACGACGCAGTGTTATATGGCCTCCCACCCGATGGACCGAAGACATTGTGAAGGTTGCGGGAAGTCGGTGGATGGAAAAAGCTCAAGACCGGTCGTTGTGGAACTCTTTGGGGGAGGCCTATGTCCAGCAGAGGACTTCTACAGGCTGAAGATGATGATGATGATGATGAATTTGTATGACTTTGAGTTTGAAATATAATCTCACACAGACAGGCCTCATAGCTCAGTTGGTAGTAACTCTGCCTTCTGCGCTAGAGGTTGCGGGTTCGATTCCCGCACTGGACAAACGTTTGTGTGATGAACACAGATGTTTGTTCTGTATCTGGGTGTTAAATATATATCTATTATGTATATCAGTCTCTGGTACCCATAGTACAGGCTATGCCTAGTTTGGGATCAGTTGACCGTGTGTGATATGTCCGGAATATTTATTTATTTATTTAATCTGCATACCGCCTGTGAGAAGCAGGTATCGCGTCGGCTCTGAAGCGTCGCGTGCTCGAGCGTCCACATCGGCGACTCGGAGTCGATGCACATGGCCGTGTGCGCCATCCGCGACCACTTGTGCGCCTCGTCCATCAGCTTTATCAGCAGCCCCATCAGGAACTTTGTATCCTCGAACTCGGCCTCCGTGTATGATCCTGAAATTCGTTGTGTAATAGGAGTTGGAGTAGTAATAGGAGGAGTGTGTATAGGAGTTCTATACCACATCACCCAGACGCGAAACAAATATAGCAGGTGATTCATAATATCTATACAATTCCGAAAGGGGCAGTAAAAAGAAAGAATATTAGAGAAAAAATATTATCAAAATTGAAAATTTATTTACTCCAGGTATTTTTCCCGAACTATTTCAAATTATCTGTTTTTGGTATTTCTATCATGTTTATGACTCATTATTAAACGCAGGAGGAGAAGTGAGATATCAAGACTGCTAACTTAAACAGAACTAAAGCGGCAAAAATCTGCAAAATATTTAGCAGATTTTTGCGGTATTTTTCCATGAGATATATCAAATATCCAAAAGTCGAAGAATAAATGTGCAATTATGCCAATTGTGTGTAGAATAAGCCCCTTTCGAGATAGTATACATACTACGTAAATGCAACTCTAGACCTTGGAGGATTCTATCATTGTGACGTAAATGCCATCAATGCAAATTTATTTAGTAACTAGCTTCTAACCACGGCCTCCCTCGCGTGGTACGCGGATAAAAAGAAGACTATGACAAACTCCGGCTTCATCGAACACCCATGCAAAAACTCGTTGTTGCATGAAAGAAAGACAAACCAACAAGCACTTTTGCATTCATGTTATTCTACCTTATTATGTTATTTACTACATAAAAAGTAGCCCATATGCTATACAAGGTAAAAAACCCCTGATATTCCAAGTTTCAACGAAATCGGTTGAGCCGTTACGGCGTGATTGAATAAGAAACATCCAAACAACCTTACAAACTTTTGCATTTATAATTTTAGTAGGATTCATAAGGTTACCTTTCTCAGAGATATCATTAAGGCTGGCGACCACATTGAAGAGCATATCTTCAATGGCCGTGGTGATATCCTTAAAGAACATTAGGTTGTGGTGACGGATGGCCGGGTCCACTTCCAAGCTCGGGGGGCTCTTATCTCGTTCACGTCGGTTCTTCTTACCCTGGGAATGAAATAGTTCGTGAGAGCCAACGGCGATTGCAGACCTACACTACGGCCGTGTCTTAAACACTGTTATAGCCGAGAACAACATAAAACGTGACCACCAAACTCAGACTACTCCTCAAAGATCATCCCAGTCCCAAAGCTATGCAGGTCCTTGAACAACTTTAGTTCATACATGTCATTTTATGCTATGTCCATGTTTTATCTGTATACTCAAAATTTTTAGGGAAATTATGTTTTAGCAGAACTAAGCAGCAGCAGCTAATACGAACAGTAATGCATTTTCAAAATAAAGGGTAAGATCTGACGGAAGTAGTGAAACTGAACCTTAGCTACCATTAGATACGTCTGAAATCACAAAATGCACAACTCTCCACCTGGCACGCCAGGCGTTTCGAGATTCAGTGCGATTTTGTGATTTCAGACGTATCTCTTTGTAAATAAGGTTTAATTCCTCTAGACAGGCCTCATAGCTCAGTTGGTAGTAACTCTGCCTTCTGTGCTAGAGATCGCGGGTTCGATTCCCGCACTGGACAAACATTTGTGACTAACACTGATGTTTGTTCTGTGTCTGGGTTATGGATGGATTATGTATAACAGTCTCTGGTACCCATAGTACAGGCAATGCCTAGTTTGGGATCAATTGACCGTGTGTGATATGTCCGGAAAATTAAAAAAAAAAAAAAAAAGTTTGTTTAGCGAATTGATTACTTCACCGGCACTCCGCTGGCGGTGACCCTAAATACCGCAACTCTCTCACTGTTAAGTGGCAAATAAAGGCCAAAAGAAGACAACCATCTATAACGCGACATTACAAATTTTAGTCTAGGACACCACAACATCAATCAGGAAAAAAAAATACGCACCTTTTTCTTGTCAGCCTTCTTGTTATTGACGAGGCTTTTGTATGAGACTTGTTCCAAAGAGGCGGAGCTCTTGAAGTCAGTTCGGAGGCTGCCGTGGCGTTCGAACGGGGGGGCAACTTCCGCCATCTTCCGGCTAGAGCGGAAGGAGTGGTTCCAGCTGCGGTCGCTTGTGTCGTTCCCTATATCATCGTTGCTGGTACTGCCGGGTTTTTTCGCGTTGCGAATCTTCCCGCCACGGATGTTCCTTCCGCTCTTAGTGTTTTTCCCGCTGCTCGCACCGCTAGTCTCGCTGCGTTTGCTGCGTTCGCTGCGCGGACTGTTCTCGTTGAAGTAGTCGTAGTGGAAGTGCAGTTCGCTGCCCGTAGCGTTCTGCATGTCGGGGACGCTTGCCGAGAGGGCGCAGGCGATGTGGGCGGTGGGTGTTGTGTCTACGGAGCTTGAGCTGGAGGAAGCCGGGAGTGGTTCTGCTGAAGGCGAAGTGCCAGGGTCGGTTAGTGCAGCGAGGGCGGCCATGGCACCCTCGGCAGACTCGCCCTCTGGCTCGGACAACGCGGCTTCCAGTACGGCGGAACCGTTCGTGCCTACAAATGTAATATATTTTTCCTTCAAACAGATAACTACATAGTATTCAAGATGTTTATTTGCAAAAATAAGTGTTACAGAGAGGTCTTTAAACTATAAATATGGCACTGAAAAACTTATTCACTTTTCGGGCATCGCAAACTATTATTTTAGACTGTAAGCTTAAAACATATGCATACATTAAGCACATGCCCACATTTAGCAAGATTGAGTTGCAAGCCCACTAAAAACAGTTAATTTGAGAAATTTTATAAATGAAATGTGGAAGAAGAAAAATTCAGTATTGTTCTTTTTTTCTAATATTCATTGTTTTTTTGTTGATATAACATGTCGCTTTCGAGATAGTATACTAGTTAAAGAACATACCTTCCAGTGCGGATGCGTCCAATGCGTTGTGTACAGCGGAAGCGGTCGAAGCCGCGGCGTCCGCGCCCGCAGCGCCCTCTGGCGCAGAAGCTCCCGCGGCCCCTTGAGGTGCGGCAGCCTGTAGGGCTTGCGAAGCCAACTTCTCTGACAATAGCAGCTGCAAATCACATCGCTTTTTAACCGACACCAAAGGAAGGATGTGGCTATCACATCGAGGACATTTTTTTGGTGATGGTTAAGCGTTAGAAGAAGGAGGTGATGTTTAAGCGTTTTGTGGCCTAAGATGGAGCACGCTTTCCCAGATAGAACTTATTCACTCTAGATTTGAAGGCTCCGAGATTGTACTCATCCGGGAAAACAGACGCAGGCAAATATTTTTCATACAACTAGGGTGGCAAACACACATACGGACCACCTGTTGGTAAGTGGTTACTTCTACTACTACACTTCACTTGAGCGCTTTACTCAAACAATATTACGTAAAACACCACAATAATTACACAATATTATACAATTGAAAACTAGTTTTTTTTAATAAATTGAGAGCACAACATCACTTTGCCAGATCCCGCCAAAAAGCCCCCTCTCTAACTAGTACTAGTAGTAGTAGTAGTAGTGTAGGTTTTAGTAATTTAGTTTAGGTATTTTACGTGTTAATTTTGATTATACTCCACCAGCCCTTATCATACTAGTATAATCCTGTCCATCCAAAGGTTGTCTGGAAGAAATCGATGCTAGTGATAAAACGGCCCATTGTACCATTGCAATTATTTGTAGTTTAGAATATTATTTAAGATATTTTTGTGTGGTTTACAATATTGTCTATCATCTATAGTCTATCTAGTACAAAGTTCGGCTGTTCTGTGGCATAAAACACTAAACACTTTTAAGAGACTTCAAAAAAGTTTCATGCAACCTCTTTGGTTTTAACATACCGCCTCAGCCTCTTCGTCAATGCGTTTTTTGTTCCAGCCTACTTTGGAGAGAGCCTCTTCGACAGCTTCGGCGTTCCACAGACCGAGAATCTTGCTCACGTTGTCTTTTATAGCTGAAAGGCAAACACCATGCTGCTGTACATCTTTATAAACATGCATCATCATCATCAGCACTAAAGGAAAGGAAACAAAAGCTACCTACCTACTTCACCTTACTTGCTTACCTGTTTTTCGTATATTAAACCTGCCTACCTATGTACTACTTAATAATTCTATTTGTATACCTACTTACCTACCTATATAATTTTACTTCTACTTCTAGTTCTACTTATTCTTATTTTATTTTATTTAATTTTTTGATCTACCATTCCTACCTACCTACCGACATCGACTAAAGAACGCGAGAAATGCAGCACACTACGATCGTGAGGTCGCCGTAAAGGGTTCCATCTGAAAACCAGCGCCGCTACACTTCGTGTGCGGCATCAATGCTGAGATGGAACCTTTTTTGGCTCACGCATGCATCGGTACGGACTAATGAATACCCTAGTTTTGTTACTTCCTACCTACTTTTGTTTTGTTTCCTCTCTACCTTTTGTATTGTAACCTGTACCTTGTGTCTTAATTTTTTATTTTATTAGTTTGTGCTGTGCTTGTGTGACCAAAATAAATGTATTTTCTTTCTTTCTTTCTTTCAAAAGGAGCCTCTAAGAGGCGCACTTTAATATTTTCACTACACTGATTCTTTCACCGAAGATCATGGCCTGGCTCGACCTGGTCACTAACCTAAGAGTTGCAATGCATATTACCTTTCACACGTAAAATTATTACATTTATTAGTGGAGGAGCGTGCATTTTTAGACTGAAAGAACTCAAACTACCTATGCCTATATCTAGGAACGGAACTTATGTTACCTTCAAGGACAGCCTTGGTTTCAAGGTACTTAGAAACCTGCAGAAGCAGTAACGCCGTATTCATATTCGTCGCGGCGACGTTTCGAATAGCCTTTATCGCGTGTAGTTTTTCAAATTCAGCTTCAAGGCGGTTCGTGTTGGCCATCATTTCTGCTTTCTGCGTCGATATATCCTTGGAATGCTGTAACAACCTAGAAATAAACAAATTCAGTTTTGTTTCAGAACGTGACAGGGCTAACGACTACACGGTCGGTAGTTACGTGGACTTTCAAGCCTTAATCCTCATCATCATTTCAGCCGTAAGACGTCCACGTCTAAACATGTCCTCCCAGACAGATTACCAGAGCGAATTCCTATCATATGGGTGGATTGGCCTATACTCACCACGCTGGGCAAAAGGGTTGGTGAGCGCAGTTAGAGCTATCTTTGTAAAAATAGGGGACGCTGCTGGCCATGCCCAGCTGTTTTTTTTTTTAATTAAATAAATATATATTTTCCTCACCTACGCTGCAAACTCACTTGATAAGTCCCCCGGGTTTGTCCGCGCGGTAGCTGTGCGCGCTGAATGCTCCCACGGTCACCACGTCGTGGAAACCGGTCTTGTTGAGCGTATCATTGTGCACCCACATTCGTTGGAGGTGCAAGTTGACCGGCACAAATCCCAGCTCTGCATCCTCTGGAAGTTCATCATCATCATCATTTCAGCCGTACGACGTTCACTGCTGAACATGGCCTCCCCCACAGACAGAGCAAATTCATTATCATGTGGGGGGGGGTTTTGCCCATACTCACCACGCTGGGCATGCTGGTTGGCGAGCGCAGTTAGAGCTATCGTTGTTAAAATGAGGGACGCTGCTGCCCATCACCTAGCTTTTTTCCCTTAGTCGCCTCTTACGACATCCGCGGATAGAGATATGGAGGGGCCTATTCTTTAGCCGGGGCTAAAGAATAAGCTAATATGATAACTAAGTTTCTAGGAAACCCAAGCATGAACTCGCAAAAATGTTATAATGGGTTAAATGCCAATGCCATGCATCAGGGTGCACCCAATGACTGAGCCGCGGTTTAATCCGAACCCGTGACTCTGTCAAGTGCTGTTACAGTCTGTACTGTATACAGTACAGAGTGGTTCGATGATGCATTAGCACTAAGATGAGTGAAGGAGCATCCATGGGTTTTAGTCAGTAGGCCGTTGATTGCTGATATATCATCAATAAATAAATAAATAAAAAAAAAATTGCTGGCGGTCGGGCAAGGGTTACTCGTAAGCGGCCTCTGAACTATCGATAAAACATATCACACGAGCCCAACACTGAAAAGCATTGCTTTGGTAGATCAAACTGTATTGGTAGGTGCTGCATACCAACAGTTATAATGTAAACAATGGTACAATGCGCGCAGCCAAAGATGTGACCTGTCAGAGGGGATTTTGCGCAGGTACAGTCGCGCTGAACTGTACCTGAACATAAAAACAAGTGACACGGCAAGCAAGCAAGCGGCGATTTATTTAGGTGTCATATTATGCGGGATCACGAAGAAAAAACAAATGACACGGCAAGCAAGCAAGCGACGATTTATTTAGGTCAAGTTCCAATAGTTAGACGTAAAAGAGTCGTTTCATCAATATATGGAGCCTGGGCCTGCACTGTGTACACTACTCTAAAATATGGCTAAGCAATAAAGTAAACGTATTTAATTGGTTATTTTATTTAAATTGACTTCTTTCGAAGGTACATTAAGATTTTCTTCGACAAAGAGAGCAACACACAGCGCTACAAAAATATGGCGGATGGACGTGCGTGAAATGTCATTTTGACAACCTACATTTATCTGACTAAACAAAAACATCAAATCAAACAACATGACATGAAAAATATGTCAATGTCATGTCAAACGCCAATTATAAACCAACATAGCGGCCATCAAATAGTGTTCACATAGTAAAAAACTTACCAGAAGAACTATTCTTGTACCATCGCATTTGTCTTCAAATTAATGAAATTGTATTTTTCTTGTAATCTCCTATTTTTCTCAATTTTTCTATGTAGTGTACATGGACCAGGCCCAGAATGAAATGGCTCCTTTGTTGATAGAATAAATGGATGTCATACCTTTCTTGGAACTAGGCTTGAAGTAGGTGTTGGGTAGTTTCATCATGGCCATCTTCGCTGTATTGTACAACTTCATCACCGACATATGCGTGGAGAACAGCTCCTGGGCCTGGAAAAAACATACCCATTAAAGCGACGTCTTACCTTTATTTGCGCTTGGCTTGTAGGAGCAAAGATAATATAGCAGAAAGGTTTTCTATAGATGGCCCACGTCAAATCCTTGTTTGTCGGCAGGAAACTAATAACAAAAACATCCCATAGATGTAGTGAGGAGTACCGTACGTCAAAATTTCGTAAATAAAAATTGCGTCTTCTAGTGATATTGTTTGAAACTTCATTATGGACCAAAAGAAAGGTACAAAAAATAAGAAAGCAGGAGTTTTTTTTTTATTTATTTCCTTGCTGGCTGACTATTATGATACCGAGTGAGTATGTATATATCAGTATATATTCATTGGTACACCTAGATGGCGCTGATTTATTTTTATTTCACGCCATCTATTGCTTCATTGGTTAAAAAAGAGAGAGACGCCACCTGTGGGAGATTGTGTGGCGACTTATAAGCAGGAGTTTTTTTTTATTTCTTCCCTTGCTGGCTGGCTATGGTGCATTGGAAACGAGACTAATATTATGGTACCGAGTGAATATATATTAGTATATATTATTTGGTACACCTATAGCTAATGGCGCTGATTTATTTTTTATTTCACGCCATCTATTCATTGGTTAAAAAAGAGAGAGACGCCACCTGTCAGAGATTGTGTGGCGACTTATAAGCACGCCGATTAACAACTCTATCTAGACGTAAGCATGACATTATTTTTATTGTTTCCAGCTGAAATATTTTTTAATAAGATTACCTTCTTAGCGGTCTGGAAGAGTTTCATCATTGAGAGTTGATGGGGGACTTGGTACAGCTGGTGCGGCGCGACGCGATTGGTTATCTCAGCGAACGCGAGCATCGCCTCGAGCAGTTCCTTCTCTCGGTTCATGTAGATCTCCCTGGAAGAGTAAGACCGTTATACTACGTTCACTTTACTTGCTCGTAACGTCAATGGTTTATTTTTCTTGATCAGTCTGCATTACGTCAGTGACCAGGTCGGGATATGGCCAGCCAAACCGACAACAATGCGTAGAAATATCCTGTATGGGTAGTCATTAAGTCCTCAGTTACGAAAGATGGTCTTTTCTTACAAATAGTCACAAGGCAGTGTCCTTGGACCTTTACTCTTCTTGTTGTATACAAACGATTTACCTGACATAACAAATTATAAATGCACCTTATTTGCGGATGACATTTCTATTATATTGACAGGTGATAATACTAGGAACTTTGACAATGAAATTAATAATACTATTGATTTAATAATGACATGGCTAAATAACCGACAACCGCTGGGGAGTAAAGGTTCTCGAATGGCGACCACGAACCGGGCGACGCAGTGTTGGAAGACCCCCAAGACATTGTGAAGGTTGCGGGAAGTCGGTGGATGGAGAAGGCTCAAGACAAGCAAGTTCAAACTCGTTTGTTTCGCTCGTGCGCGCCCAGCCATAGACCATAAATTCACTTGTCTATCGACGACGCACTGCTTTCCATTGACACTCAGTTTTTGTTTTTATTATTTGAGGTATTATTATTTAGTATACTTTATGTACATAGTAGGTAATGTTTATTTTGTATATGTCTTATTTATTGGTTGGTTCCACTTCAATATTAGTTGGTTCGTGAGGTCACCCATAAGGTTTGGTCTGAAAACCAGCGCTGCTGTATATATCAAAATGTGTAGCAGCAATAAGCTGAGACTATGCCTTTTTGGCTAACACAGCACGGGAGGCTGGTGGGTGCGGAGAAATAGGTAACATTAACTTCCGTATTTTAGTAGGTATCTAGTATTTTATAATTTGTTATGTAGCTGTAAGGTTTTTTCTTTTTTTATTTTAATTATTTTATTGTTTATTAAGTGCATCGATGATGGCTAAATAATAATAATCTTAAAGCAAATTTTCCGGTTTTCCGTCAATGTTTTCCTTTCACTGTTTAAGAGCATTAGTATAGCGCATCAATTGTCCGAATGGAAAATCCATTGGAGCACGAACGGCCAAAGCTTCTGACCGGAAGGTGGCGTCACAATTTTTGTTTTGTTTCATTCCCTAACTTTTACAATTTAGCTGTTTTTGGTGTTTTTACTACATCTATAACTAAATGTAACACACATTTGGTATAAATAAAAAAAATATTCTAAACATAGATAGGCATAGTAAAGGTGCACTACCACGAACCGGGCGACGCAGTGTTGGAAGGCCCCGATGGACCGACGACATTGTGAAATTTGCGGGAAGTCAGTGACCGTTTAACATGGAACTGTTTGAGGCAGGCCTATGTCCAGTAGTGGACTTCTACAGGCTGATGATGATGATTCTAAACATTCATGTACTCACACCAGCTGCAGCGGCATGGTGTAACAGAAGCACGGCTCGGCGATAGCCTCGTGCACGGTGATGTCTCCGCCCAGGCCGGAGACGAAGCGGTATGTCGCGTGGTGCGGGTTCGTGAAGTTCTGGCGGATCAGTGTGCCGTACGACGGGTACTTCAGCTTTAGGCCCAGTCGTGGGGGCAGGGACTGGGAACGGCGATGGCATAGGACCTAAGTGAGACAGTAGTGGCAAAATCACAAAGGAACAACAGAAATTAAATCACAACATAGCTAAGAAACATTTTGTACAACAAAGTAATGTACTTAAAGATATATTTTTTTATGTTTATGGTGTCGATTATTATGTTGCATTTTTCTAAACTAACTTAATATGATAGCGTGAAAAATATTCCTGTCCCTTTCTTATAAATCGAAATAACAAAGTGAGCTTTACTTAACATTAGAGCTTTCAAGACAAGTTAGTCTAAGTTTAAGAAAATGCAACAACATAATCGACTGTAGGTCATAGGTCTTTAAAATTCATTTGAAAATTATCTTGTTAAAGTCGTTTTTGAGTTCAACGTTTATGGGCGTGAGATATGTTCAACGATATCGCAAGCCTATAAAAGTCAAACTAAAGATTGACTTTATACAGTAGGCGTAAGGATCATTTCGAAATAAATTTTGAATGACATATCGCATGTTTGAGTACTGTCTTTTAAATTAGGTGCTTAATCAAATCATTTTATCCAAGGGGCCATTTTGTTTCGCACTCTGAAAACAAAATGGCAGACAATGTATCTCTTTCTTTGTCTGACCTTTGGAGTAAGGTCGATGGAGTTGCGCTCGGTGTTGGGATGCGTGGGACTGGCTCCCGCGTGGGACGGCTCCAGACTCCACCCGTTGATGGTCACGAAGCCCACAGTCTTGTCGTCCATAGTCAGCAAAGGGACACGGAGACGCTGTGCTTCCTGCATAAATTATTTTTTCAATACACTTGCTAATAAAGTGGCTCTAATTTCACCGCAATTAGGCACATAATGATAAATGATACCTGTCATCAAACTGTGACTTTTTCACTGATATTATTAAAAAACGTGAGTTATTTTATTTTATTGGTTAAAACGTTTCGATATAAAAAAGATCGTGCGCAAAAGTAGAAAAAACAAACTCATTCTTTTAATTTATGGCCGATCGCCATTGTAAGATGCGCGCGCATAGGAAAACAGACTAATTTTTCCCGCCATTCCGAAAAAAAATTCACAATTCGTTTTTACAGATATTTAAAGTATTATTTTATTCTCAAGTGTGTTGAAAATCGTCGTATGATACACGTGTATATTGATGATTACCGTCCTCGGCTCTCTTAAGACTCTCGCCTAACGGCTCGGGTCTCAATGACGCCTCAGCGGTGATCACCAAACTTACACACTAGTACCACAATGTACTATTATTTTTCTCTACGGCGTCAGAATATACGTGATTAACGACACGACACGTGAACTACATAGAATTTTGTAATTTGAAATCATTTGTAAATTTTTTGTTCTAAGTTGTTTATGTAGCAATAAATTATTTTTCATTTTCATTTCCACATGTATACCACCCCGAAAGGGGCTTATTCATTATCTTGCTGCCCTTATCCCACATCATGTGGGGTCGGCACAACATATATTCTTCTTCCATTTCCCTCTATCAGTCGTCATCTCAGCACTCACTCCTTTCTTAACCATATCCAATTTCACACAGTCCATCCATCTTTTCATTGGCCTACCTCAACTCCTACATCCATCCACATTCATATCTAACACTCTTCTTGTCACATGACATTCTTCCCTCCTCATGACATGCCCATACCACAACAATTATATCAAAAGAAAGAATATAGCCAATATCCAATTTTTGTGAACTAACTTTATCGTGAATTGGGCGTAGAATAAGCCTCTTTAGGACGCAACTATGGACAGGAAGTATTGCTGTAAACATTGTTGTCAGCAACTTTGGTGTTGCGCAAAAGCTGCGCAACAAATGTGTACCATGAATACGGGTCTTCTTTTTTTTCACATTTTTATAAACTCTTATCCTAATAAATAAGAGTATATAAAAATGTGAAAAAAAAAGAAGACTGAAAGAAGTAACTGAAAAGAAGATTATAATTAGATAACTTTTCTTTTGAGCCTCACCTAGTTCGATCGGCACCACACTGAAGCTTTAAATTCCATTTTGTGAAAAAGGATAATCGAAAAAAATGATAGGCACCAAGCTGTGTTTGTTGCCTGATTCTTCAAGGCTTGGTCGCGAGGAACAGGCATAGCTTCACCTAGTTTCTAAGACGTTTCAAAGTGATCCTAGTGATTTTATTGAAATAAATGCCTTTTGACTTTGACTTGACTTTAAGGCTGCTCAGTGCTGACCTGTATATGGCTGAGCCGCATATTGACGGCGCCCATGGCCACGCCGGTCTGCGTGACCGACTCCCGGATATCGTACACGGCGATGCGCACGAGCACATCGCTGGTGATGCCATCACTGCCTCGGAACACGACGGTGCGAGAGAAGCTTGGGTTGCTGCATCTCTGGAACAAATACGGAGATTCTAGCATCTCTTCTTCCTTATAAATAAGCAATTAAATTTATTTATTTAGAATACAGTATAACATCTTAAAAGGTTTTTTTTTATTCCTAAGGCGATGCTATATGTTATTAGGAGGTAGGTACAATTAGATAAGTAAATCTATACAAATAAATAAAATTCAAGTCTGTTTGAAAAGCTGAAAGCTGTGTAGATTTTGAATGCAACCCATGTAGTCGTGCTTGATCGAGGTTGGTTTCAAAAATGTTTGGGTGCAATGAAATTTTATTCTAATTAGGCTGTATGTTATCATTGTCTTTGCACTGCCTACAAATTCATAAAAAGAAAAACATGTTTTTTTTTTACGAAATTCATTTTCACCCGCGCACTAAGAAGGATTTATTCGAATGTCGAACTGACCACTACAGAATAGACTACAAAAAAAGGCGCCAAGCGCTCAAACTGCTGTGCTGTTATCTACACCGAAATTCAGTTTCGAATCGAATAAACTTCTAAAAAATGTCAAGTGATGACGACAGTGATTTTGATTCGACTCCAGAATGCAAACAATCTGAAGCCTCGGGTATAGTTGGAAACTTACTTCCAGAAAAATCATTTCTTTCTACTTAACAGTCATTGTTTTCAATTGCCTCGAAGAAAGTATAAAAAGTAGAGTATGCATCGCGGGCTTAAATGTGTATTGTCTTGGGCGATCTTGAACCCCTCGTACTCAGGATTCTTGCCTTAACTCCCTCGCTCCGCTCGGGAGTTAACCATAGAATCCCTCGTTCACGGGATTCAATATAGCGCCCGCGACATAATACACTACTTTAAGCCCTTGTTGCATAATCAACTATAATACGCGCGGACGAAGTTGCGGGTAACAGCTAGTTTCTAATAAAATACAGAAACGATTTTTATAATATCCCAATATTTTACATCATCATCATCAACAACCTGTAGAAGTCCACTGCTGAACATAGGCCTCCCCCAAAGAGTTCCACGACGAACGGTCTTGAGCCCATATTTTACAACACAAGCGGAACTCGTGCCCGCCGGAGGGTCCCATAGATAATGCACCTTTAGTGGTGCTGTGCGGATTTGGCCGGCAGTGTGTTTTTTTTTTTTTTTTATGTTATACGGAGGCAAACAGGCTTACGGCCCACCTGATGGTAAGCGGTTACCGTCGCCTATTGACATCTGCAACACCTGGAGCATTGCTAATGCGCCTGCCCTGGAGAAACCTTTTTGTATTTTTCTTAAAGCTCTTCATGTTGTAGGTTAGCGGGAAAACCTCGGAAGGAAGCTCATTCCACAATTTGCACGTATGGGGGAGAAAGGATCTCGTAAAGCGAGTGGTTCGAGATACCCACGTGTCAATGAGATGTGGATGAGCCTTATTCCGGTGACGCGAGGTCCGATGGTAGAACCTCGATGCGGGAATGAGGTCAAATAGTTCCTCAGAACACTCAACATTGTAAAGCCGAAGTGTGTCAAAGTACATACCTCAACAGCCTCAGTGCTGCAGTAGCGCACACACACCCTCTTTTCGGGGAAGAGCACGAAGACAGCAGCGAACGGCGACGGGGGGTTCCCGTTCGCGTCGCACAGAAGGTTGTCGCACGAGAGCGAAAGCTCGCACAGCGGCACTTCGTTGAAGTCTGAAAGTGAAGATGTTCCTTATCTTACGGGGAATCCTACGAATATTATAAACTAGCAGCCTGCCTGGTGAGGTACCTCCGCCTTACAGAAGATCGCAGCCAAATAACATTATTTGTTTCAAATAGTGTTGTGTTCCTGCGGTGAGTAAGGTTGCCAGAGCTCTTTAGGGGGGACGGGGGTTTGGGGTCGGCAACGCGTGCGTGATGCCTCTGGTATTACAAGCGCTCATAGGCTACGGTAACCGCTTACCATCAGGTGGGCCGTAAGCTTGTTTGCCACCAATGTTGTATAAAAAAAAAAAAAAAAATAGCTTCTGTCCGCGGCTTGGCTCGCGTGGTCCTAATTAAAAAGTAGCCTATATGCATTATAGGTAAATAACTCTTTTTATTCCAAGTTTCAACGAAATGATGTTTGGATGTTTGTTGCTCAATCACGCCGTAACGGCTCAACCGAATTCGATGAAACTTTGAATAGATGCAGAACTACAGTAGACCTAGAATAGCATAGGTATAGGCTACTTTTTATGTAGGTACCACGCGAGCTAGGCCGCGGGCGGAAGCTAGTATGATATAAAGAAATGGAAATATCATATCGTGTAGGATTAATTTAGGGATTTCTGCATTTCCAAAGGTATGTTTATTAGTTATCGACTCTTTTTAATTAACTCGTGTATGGGCTAGCTTGAATATAGAGCATTTAAATTTCAATGCTATACAGGCCCCCCCAATCGATGACCCGACGACATTATGAAGGTTTTATTTTATTTTTATTTTTATTTATTCGGGACAACAAACAATTGCACTCACATATTACTAAACTTAATTAAAGTAGGTACTAAAGTTCTTAGAGTGTAATCAGCCCCGTTGTCCACGGATTTGGTAGAAAGAGGGCAGTAGTAATGCGCACAGAATAACAAAAAAAAGAAGAATGAAAAATGCAGTTGGTAGGATAGCATTTTGTCATCCTATAAGGACGTACAAAACAGTCTACCCACCAGCTACAGCTGAAATTTAAACTATCTAAATTCTAAATAATCAGACAGCATAGTGTCTTGTATATGTTTTTTAAATATATAATTATGTAAGGTTGCGGGAAGTCGGTGGATGGAAAGGCTGGCTCAAGACCGTTCGTCGTGGAACTCTTTGGAGGAGGCCTATGTCCAGCAGTGGACTTCTACAGGCTGATGATGATGAAAGAAGCAAGAAAGAAAGAAAATACATTTATTTTTGACACACAAGCACAGCACAAACTAATAGAAAAGACACTAGAGGTTACAATACAAATAGGTAGGTAGGAAACAAAACAAAAGTAGGTAGGAAGTAACAAAAATAGGGTATTCATTAGTCGGTGCCGAGGTGCATGCATGAGCCAATAAAGGTTCCATCTCAGCATTAATGCCGCACACGAAGTGTAGCGGCGCTGGTTTTCAGATGGAACCCTTTACGGCGACCTCACGATCGCAGTGTGCTTTTTGCTCGCGTTCTTCAGTCGATGTCGGTAGGTAGGTAGGAGTGGTAGGTCAAAAAGAAATAAATTAATGAAATAAATAATTGACTCACCTGAATTACTGTCGCATATATTCTTCAATATTAAATTTAGTGCGCGTAGATCTAATCAAACCAATGTTTTTGCTTTATTAAATTATAAAAATAATATTTCTTATTATAACCCACTTACTAGAATGTTTCGGCAGTATAATGAAATAGTAAAGACGAATATTGAGCTAGATATTTTTAACTCCAAATTAAATAAATTTGTTAAAACTTTGAAAGACATCCTCCATTTTAATGGCACCCCTGATGCTTCCGGCGGTGTCCAGGTTTATAGGTAATATTAGATTTTTATGTTTGTTTCTGATTTTGTTTAGTCTTGTTTTATATTATATTATTCTCGATAAGTTAAGTTCTCCCAACGCTTTTTGTCCGCTTGATGCTCTTATATTGTTTTAGCAGTACACACGTAAGTTACGTTTCAAGCCAGATCAAAACTACTTTGATAATAAGTATTATATTGTATGCTTGTAATGTGTAATGTGTGTCCAAATAAATAAATAAAATGTAAGAGTAAGTAGAACTAGAAGTAAAAGTACATAGGTAAGTAGGTATACAAAAAGAATTATTAAGTAGTACCTAAGTAGGTAGGTTTAATTAACGAAAAACCAGTAAACAAGTATGGTGAAGTAGATAGGTAGGTAAGTAAAAAGGTTCAGTCAGCCCATGATGGATGATACATTAAGAAGGATTAAGATAGTTTGAGTTACAATATTGAAACGTTCCTTGTCACCTAAAGTTGCTCTAAAGGTAGTACTAAAAACCACTTGGCTGCAATTTTCAGCTCTTTACTATAATGTAGGAACATAGTAAATTTAGTCTAATAAAGGTAGTACAGAAAGCCGCTTGTCTGCCACTGGCAGCTCCTTGCTTCGTAAGTACATAAGTACCTTCAATAAGGAGCTTTCATTACAAAAGCGCAGCCTCGCATGGAGGTAATAAAATTTAATAATGTAAAATGAAAAATCTTTCTTCTCAATTTGCAGCGTAAAGGTATATTAAAATTTTAATGTAATGGCGAGTCGTTTTGTCATGACAACAGAGCTCGGTGCGCTACGAGGCAAGACTCGTGCTTGACTGGTTTTAATTGCAGTGTAAAAGCACATACCTATGCAATGGATTACTCCAGAAAACCCCATTGCTTTGCCCCAACAACAGCCTATTGAACCTATTCCACAAATCCCCGTTCATTTTATATCAATTGCCACTAGTAGGGGACAAATCGCAATTAATATAAAATTATTTCTAAAATAATTATAAACAACATAACTTAAACTAGTACCTACACTTCGCTATTATAATAATAATAATAATCAATATTCCGGACATACATAACACACACGGTCAACTGATCCCAAACTAGGCATATCCTGTACTATGGGTACCAGAGACTGATATACATAATAGATAAATATCTAACACCCAGACACAGAACAAACATCTGTGTTGATCACAGAAATGGTTGTCCAGTGCGGGAATCGAACCCGCGACCTCTAGCGCAGAAGGCTGAGTTACTACCAATTGAGCTATGAGGCCTGGAGGTAAAAAAATTGGTACATAAGTACAACAATATAGGCATATGTGAGTTATCCAGTTATACCCTTATCCAACCAAGATGAAGGGTGACCAAGAAATAACCAGTAAGGTAGAGTCCATAACAAAATCTTTTTAGCCAACTTTACCGAATAGGGAAATGCTATGATCTTTTTTTCTGTGGATAGGGAGGCTGGTCCACTATCACCACTCCAACAGTGAAGATGATGAGTCATCATCATCATCATCATCAGCCTGTAGAAGTCCACTGCTGGACATAGGCCTCCCCTAAAGAGTTCCACGACGAACGGTCTTGAGCCTTCTCCATCCACCGACTTCCCGCAACCTTCACAATGTCGTCGGTCCATCGGGTGGGGGGCCTTCCAATGATGATGAGTAGAATTTAGAAATTATTTATCACTGATATTTGACTTACCATTTATGATCTTGTTCGTAGTCCTGTAGCTCCGCAAGTCAATCATCGTCCTGGTGTCGTCGAGTTGCTGATGAAGATCAGCTATCCGTTGTGTAATGTGTTCGTACGGTGCCGCCTCCATTGCTTTCAACCACAACGTTCGCTCAGACTCGAGGAATGTTGCCATACTATAGCAAACGCCGTTTTCCCAAACTATAATCAGAGACATCTCAATTTAGCGAGTATTTTCCTTAGCGAAATAAAAAAAAAATAGCGTAGAAAATCGTAAGTATCGCATCGGACGAAAAACTAACAAATAAACTACCTCGGTGGCGTAGCGGAGTGCTACGCCCGCCTGAGAAGCAGGGAGTGCGTCTGAGACGCAGGGAGTGCTAGTTCGATTCCCGCTGCGGGAAATATTTTCACGATCTGCAAAATTTGAATCCGGGTCTGGATGTTGTGATACCTACCATGGTAGGTACTCGTAGTTTCTAATACACACGACGTTCTTGGTTCAATCACGCCCAAACGGACGAACGGATTTGGATGAAATTTGGCACATAGACAGAACATAGTCTGGAATAGCATATAGGCTACGAAGCCACGGGCGGAAGCTAGTCACTAATAGATATGAATAATATCGGATCATACAAAATCAATATCGAAGCTTCCTGAACATTTCTACAAAACATTCTGCCACATCGAAGATACGATGACACCATTTACAGATCAAAATATGCACATAGAAAACAATGATGCATTAGCATTGAAGTACATTATGCGTTATACATTATACAAGGCGATTCATAACATGTATGCTATCCCGAAAGGGGATTATTCTACACCCAATTCGCAATAAAGTTAGTTGGAAATTCAACATTTTTCATTGAAAAATCTGTACAAAAATCGGCTGTTTGGGGTCAAATCAGTTCAAACTCAATGTATCAGCTGTTTTAGGTAGCAAAATTGATGTCTAACTTCTCGTACGTTTAGTAACTAGGATGATAAAAACACCAACAGCTAATTTCAGAAAGTTTAGGGTGTATTGATATTTTTTTCGCTAATATTGTTTCCATGACTACCTCTTTATTACTATTTTCTCTTTCACTATATAATAAATAAATTTTTTTTTGATAAATTGATGTACCTATAGAAACATTAACTAGGATATGTTGAACAATAAAAATATCTGTCTGGCGGAAGGTATAGGTATGCCATCATACAGGTTTTTCCTAGTTTGGTCCTATATTGTATATTGAATGTATATCATCTGTTCGTACCTACTAAAATAAAAAACATATACTGACGTTTATTGAGAAAAAAATATCTTGTCTTACTTTTACTTTTTGAGGATAAAATACCCCCTCTTTGGGAAAGTATACATGTTACGAATCACCTTGTATTACCTCAATGATGCAAACTTTCGTCATGATAATAAATCGCATGGAGAGTCCTATGAATACAGTCAATAATTCAAACGAATAATTTTGCATAGTACGAGTGTTTCATCATACCATTGGGTTGGACCATAACCCACCACGCTGGTCACGATGCGCCTTTTTAATACAGCTTGTATTAAACAAGCCATAGAGCGTATTAGAGGTTCGAAAGTGTTCGCAAAAGATCTGTCTATTGGACAAAGACATTTGACCAAACAGAAGACCGATAGCGGCAATATCGTCTCGTCGAAGCCTGAGACAGGTCGGGAGTGGATTTTACGAGAGCTCGAGAAGTTTTTTGGACAACTGTACACCTCATCCCAAAGTCCTGCTCCGAGTAAGGTAAGCGATGCAAGAGCCCGTCTGACCCAGCACTATACCGAAGACATCCCGGACGTCAGCCTATACGAGATCCGGACGGCCCTCAAACAGCTTAAGAACAATAAGGAGGTAATTTGTTTCAAATAGTGTTTATTTATTTAATCTTTATTGCACATAAAACAACAGTACAAAAGGTGGGCTTAATGCCAAGGCATTATCTACCAGCCACCCTGATTGGGTAGAAACAGGAGGTTGTGTTCCTGCGGTGAGTAATGTTGTTATTTCTCTTTGTTTTTTGTATAAACTCGAAGGTACAACGCCTGAGGCGTGGAACTGTAGCGTGGTGGTACTGTTTTTCAAGAAAGGTGACAACACCCTCTTGAAGAATTGTAGGCCCATCTCGCTGCTGAGCCATGTCTATAAGCTGTTTTCAAGAGTTGTCACTAATCGCCTCGCCCGAAGATATTATACAGAAGACCGAAGAGTATAATCGGCCATTGTGTCTAGCGTTTGTTGACTACGAAAAAGCCTTCGATACAGTCGAGACCTGGACAGTGTTACGGTCATTACAGCGGTGCCAGATCGACTACAGGTATATCTAAGCGTTGAAGTGTTTGTACAGCAAGGCCACCATGTCTATGCGACTCCAGGAGAGCACAAATCCTATACAATTACAAAAAGGGGTGAGACAGGGAGACGTAATTTCTCCAAAACTGTTCACCTCTACATTGGAGGATGTTTTTAAGCTTCTGCACTGGGAAGGACAAGGCGTCAACATCAATGGCGAATACCGACATAGCTCTCAGAATTAGCAAGTTGAAGTGGCAGTGGGCAGGCCATATAGCTCGCACCATATAGCTCGCACCGATAACCGTTTGGGGAGTAAAGGTTCTCGAATGGCGACCACGAACCGGGCGACGCATTGTTGGAAGGCTCCCACCCGATGGACCGATGACATTGTAAAGGTTGCGGGAAGTCGGTGGATGGAAAAAGCTCAAGACCGTTCGTCGTGGAACTCTTTGGGGGAGGCCTATGTCCAGCAGTGGACTTCTACAGGTTGTTGATGACGATGATGATTGTTACATGTATTTTTCTAAAAAACTACATGTAACACTCGTACTGTGTAACTAACAACTTTAGTAAAAGCTCTTTAACTATCTCCTAAGCAATTAAAGAAGATAGTCTTTGTTAAATACATACCTACGCACTCACTCTCAGATCACGCAGGCACTCTGATCTTTGATGATATCTAACGGAGGTAGTCAAAGACACGTCCACGTATAACCTAAACATAGCTGTCACCACCACAAACAACGGATGAAAAGCTCTGTGCTTCAAAAGTAGTACCTATTTGGAAAGGCCAGTGTCCATTTTCATCCTGTGTTTGCACGCTTACTTGAAGGTTGCCGAGGACGATCACGCCCAAGGGCTCATACCACGGCTCCGGCCCCTTTAGGTAGAAGAGGAGGTTGCCACGGAGACGGAACCACCTAACGGACCATCCTGGAACAACGACAATATTATTAATTTGTTTCATAAATAAAGAAATGTTTTCTTATCGTCGAGACTCCGGCGGACTTCTTTTTTAAGAATTTCGAGAATAACATAACTACTACGTGTTCTGTAACTAGTAGGTATCAGTTATAAAAAAGGGGCTTATTCTATAAACAAAAAGAAAAGAAATTAGCGAAAAAAAAGCGAGACTGTTTTCAGTCGACTACGGAAGGGTAATGAATTTCACAGTCTATGTGGGTATATGTTTATATATTTGTTACCTCGTACAGCCAAAACTACTGAACCGATTTCAATAACTGATATGCCGATAAATTCACCTCAATCCAGAGATGGTACAGGGATAATTACGTCACAGGAAAATCAATAGTAAGAAAGTAAATATAATATAATTATAATAGTTTTAAATTTCTTTCGCCCAAACGGAGGAACGGAGTATGATAAAGGACATTGGGCAAATTTGTATGGAGCCAGGGCCCCGATTTTTTTTAATCCTGCAATAATGAAACTTTCAGTTTTACATTGTGCTAATAGTGTAGATTTCAAATATGTGCGGCTTTTATTGTAAAGCAGCCGGAGTAAAGAGATATAGGTCGTTAAAGTTTTTTATAATACCTGGTTGACAGTGTACGAAATGTAATTATTTTGAACATTACAATATTTATTTTCAATTCTATGTTGTTATTAGTTTAAAATACTGAAAATCTACGTGAAAAGGGAGGATATTACTGGATCCTGTACGCCTGGACCTCTTCAGGTCGGAGGATGTCTACCATGTAAAAGTATTTTCATAATCAATATCTACCTACCTATATTATGGTTATTAAATAGTAACAAGGATGATACTCTGATATTACCTATTAAACCTAAATAAAAAAAAATGAATAAAAATACAATTTTTATTTCGGATTAGCAGTAACCAATGGTATTTAATTAACTGTTATATTATTGATAAACTATGAAATAAAAAAAAATACTACTTGAATAATACACAAAAATCAATCTTTACAAAATATACCTACAGCATTTAACAACTTTTTCACTATCAATTTTTTTTCATTCACTGTTGGAATTTGATAACCATGATGATAGACTAGCCCCTTCTGGAGTGTTAATAACATGCGATCTTGCTCGTAAGACCTAAGAACCACATCCACAGCACACTCTTCGATGTTCAAACCGTCTAACGGCAGCTTGTTCCGCAGGAACGTTTTGCACCAATGTCATTTTTTAATATCTGTAAAAATAATAGTTATTGTCATTGTAGTTAGGTACCTCATTTAAAATATACCTACTGATAAAAAAGTTACATTACTAGCAACCCCTTTCAGACTTTCGTACGACTAGTTATGCTCATTTTTGCGGCTGCCGAATTTTATATGATGCATCTTTAGGAGAATGCATGTACATGATGCACACCAAACAAGCAAAGACACGGCAGGGCGTTGCGTTGCAATTTAACTTTTAAACAAATAGCGCTGCGCTTTTTTCCTCATCGTACCGCGTTCGATGTGTGGAGCTCCTGAGGCTTCATCATCAACAACCTGTAGGAGTCCACCGCTGGACATAGGCCTCCCCCAAAGAGTTCCACGACGAACGGTCTTGAGCCCTTTCCATCCACCGACTTCCCGCAACCTTTACAATGTCATCGGTCCATCGGGTGGGGGGCCTTCGAACACTGCGTCGCCCGGTTCGTGGTCGCCATTCGAGAACCTTTACTCCCCAACGGTTATCGGTTCTGCGAGGTTTCATGAATCGTAAAATAATATTACTTAGGAAAATGTAGAAACTTACCTGATGTGGTTAACCAAGACGTGACAGTATTAAGGATTACCGGTGGCTGGTCTTGTACCAGGAATCGTTGAAATCTTGAGCCTCAAGCAATAGTGCAATTGGCAATTAAGAATTTCCATTTTTTACTCAAAAACTAAAAACCGGTATATATACAAAAGTACTCTGTGCTAAAAACCGAAACGGAATCTGCTAGTCACAAATGACAATGGTTTATTGTGACAGTCAAAAACAATTGATTGCGGGTAGGGTTTTGTTTCGCTGCACTATACCAATCGAAGAAAAGCGTTCGTTGTAAGAAGGTAGCATAAACATAACACGGAAATGACTATTTTCAGCATTTAATATAACTCCACTGCTTTAGAGCTTTTCATGACTAAAACTACTACTTTAAATTAACAAAATGAATTAATTAACTCATCAAATAACTGCAGGTTGGGGCCCACGATTACCCATGTCCTTTATAAGGGATAGATCATACACTGGAATAGGATTTGAGCTACTTTTTTATCCCGTAAAACATCCTAAAAACCAAAGAGGAATGACTAATAAAACCTTATGGAAAGGATTGTGTATCATTGTTTTTTTTACAATATAATCCACTAACACTCCATAAAATCAAATGTATTAAGTATAATGAACAAGTTACAGTGGATATCATACCTACACTACAGTGAATATAGCTCGACACTGCGAGCCTAAAATTTTTTTTCACTTTCGGGCTGGCATCTAGGCCTTACCGCCAAGTCTTAAGCCAAGTCTAACGTGTATTTTTTTTTGTTAATTTGTTTATCTTTCTTCATTTTCTTTCGTTAATCATCGTCCAGTCACCGTCAAGTCAAAGTTCAGTTTTAGTAAGATATGATGGTGGCTATTTTACTAAAAGCTCGAGGGACCTCTTGGCGCCAACTCAAAAAATGACGATTCACGCAATCATTTCATTTTACTTCACTTGTGCGGTTTACTCAAACAATATTACGCAAAACACCACCATAATCACATAATATCTTTCAATTTAACACTAGTTTTGTAAAATAAATTGAGAGCACAACATCACTTCGCAAGTTCCCGCCAAAAAGATATAATGTCTTCTCTTCATGACAATCCTGGGCCCCAGGTTTTTTAGAAGATTTCGCATAATATGTACCAAAAGTTTCAAGAAGAACATCTTAAAGTACCTACCTAATATTGTGTAACGGTAACACGGAACCCCGCCCGCCCAGCTTGCCTCGAAGCTTCGGGACCAGTGATTCTGCATACTACGATGTAAACTCAAACTCATCTAGAAATGTAGCATACCTACCTATATACTGACCTAGAAACATACCTGGAAAATGCTGCCTGCATTCTACCCAGGTCTTAGGTGAAATAAAAAGTATTTAATAGTGTGAAATTATGAGTTTTATGTTGTCTCGAACCCATGTATGTATCCACAAATAGGCTATAAACAAATACATTGTTTATATTGTAGGAACGTACTCTACATCTGTGTGCCAAATAAATAATATTCTATTCTATATAAATTTTATTAAAAATATATATATATTCCTACATCAAATAATAAATTAATGCTCAGTTTCTAGCGATTTTTACTACAATAAAACAGTTTATTTTGTTGTGTACAAGAGCCATCTAGCGTCGAAAAGAAGAAAGAACGAGAAAAAAGTATGGACTTAAATAAAAATTGTCAAAACGCGTAATAATGTTGTCGCGTAATAATCCTAATAGGCGTCGTCGTTTGGATAGCCGTGAATTGAACTACATAACTGCATAAAAACCTACCTAAATACTAAAATGTAAATAAAATAAAAGTTAAAAAACTAAAACCCGACTACGAAGAATATGGCACGCGACTACGGACATACATTCTGAACTACAGCGGTAGTACCTAGACACCTATTTATTTAGGTACCTAATATAATTAATTATTACTTCTATTAAATCTTGTTTCATATAATCATACTCTTCAGTTCAAGTTTGCGTAGTCGGGTTTTAGTTTTTTAACTTTTATTTCATTTTGAATTAATATTCACTTTTTTAAACGTACAATAAGTTGGAGATCAAGATTGCTACCTTAAGCCGATAAATAATTGAGCTTGAATTGAGTTTGAACTGTTTGAACGAAGATTATTGCAAGTGGTTTTTCAATGAAAAATGACGGGGCGTTAAAGTCGTCGAATAAACTTGATTGCCGATTAGATCTAGCACAAGCCGCTATCGGGAAAGCATACCTAATTATGAATCTCCTCGTTTTTTTGGAAAAAATGGGTTTTTAAAAGTCTTTAATTAACTCCCAGTTCTTTAAAATCACCAGTGAGCGTACTACACACAAGCTAGTGAGACTACCCTCGATTAAAAAAATAAAGATAGGTATATCTTGAAATAAGGAATTGTTAGATTAAATTCCGTTAGAAGTTACAGTCTTTGACTAGATGCATATAGGTTTAAAGTACTGTGAAGGTCCCTGCAATAGTAGTTGCCTTAAAAGGGGTCTGGATCTTTTATTTCTGGATATAAAAATAACGACGTAAAAAAATACGTTGTACGAGGTCATCTTATTATAAACCTAATCGAAACAATGATACAAGAAACATTCACTAATAACTTTAAAATAGTGTGCAAAGTAATAAACACAATAAAACAAAAACGATCCTTATTTTCGAATGTACATCCAAAAGGCAACGACAGCAATGGACGGCAGCTTATAATCAAATTGTTTTCAGTAAGATTATTCAATATCGAAATGCTTTTTTGTATGCCAGAATTACTACTTACCAATGGGGTTGCAGCCTCTGAAACTAACAGCAGCTAGATAGCAGCGTCCGCTTCTAAAATCACCCTTGCGTAACGACCAACCCGCGCGAGAGGTAAACTCGCACTGTTCATACTAAACGCTCAACTAAGATCCTAGCCGCATCGGGATTTGTGTGCACAGATATGGGTGTGTATGGGTGACAGACACTACATAGATTTTCTATTAGCAGCGTACGCTTTAGGTGTCTGCAAGAGCAATGGAACGAGAGTATATTTTGATATAACTAGTGGATCGCCCCGAAGTGAAATCCGCGATGTCCGATAAAGGTTGGTGATTCGATGATCGTTGAGGTACAAATAAGTACAAATAAGATAAACTGTGAAAATCGCATCTTAGCATGTTGTAAATAATAAATAACCAATCTTTCCTGAATACGAAGTCATTGAAACTTTAACCTAGGAACTCACATTATATTGGGTCGAAAGTATTACTATTTTTATTGTATCCTCAAAATCCATATATCCTAGAATAAATAAATAAAACCCAACAGTCACATACATAGTCCTAAGACACCCCAGACTAGATTCTGTCACTTGGGTATCAGAAACTACGAGTACTATGGTACCAGAACAACCAGATCCAGGACAAATATTTGCAGATCGTGCAAACATTTGTATCCTACCACAACGGGGATCTAACCCTTGCGTCTCAGAGGGGCATTCACCCCCTACGCCACCGAGGTCACCGTCACCGTCTTTCGAGTTCGAGTCGACTTTGCTGTTCGAGTTGCTGTGGTGAGACTTCGTTGACTGATTGCACTTGTTGTCCCTAAGCGACAACCAGTGATCGACTTAAACACAAATGTAGATCTAGTAAACTGAAAAAAAACGATAATTTCGATTTTGCGTTATTTTTTTGCATTTTTGCGGTACACTTATCGCCCTTGCACCGGATCGGCATCGCTTCGACTGAAGCGGTACGGAATGATTAGTATGAAACTCTACTAAAACGCACACTAAACAGCATCGTAACAGCCTCGCCTCGGGAAATAATAGAGGACATTTGTTCCTGGGGCGATGCGATGCCGATACGCCCATACGGCGATACGTGCTATATCCATTAAGCGTTTACTAAAGCGATTATTAGGTAGTATGTTCAGCTAACGATGTATTATGAATAGAAACGAATACCAAAGATAATTTATTAGAAATGCCATTATCATATTCAACGAATCAAGTTTTAGTTTGGTATAAGTTTGATCACGTCCTTTTATATGATATTATTATGGGGCCTATACATGTTGGCCTAACGTTGCCGAGTGCACGCCAACGCCAACATGTAGACAGTATGTTTGCCTTGCCTTGCCATCACTCGTTGTCACTCGCCTAGCTGGCCGAGTGACTACAAACGCCAACGTGTATAGAGTACATTTGCAGTGACTTGTCACCGCTTGCGGCCACTCGGCTCACTTCGCGGCCGTGTCGGTTTTTCTGCACAAATCAAAGGCGCTTGCCGGCGATCGTTTACATTTGTTATCAAGCTACTGTTTCTTGTTCCACAAATAAACATATTTTTTTAAATTATAAATACGAAATTTTGTCAAGATATTTGTTTTTCAATCACGCACAAACGGCTGAACGGATTTGGGTGAAATTGGGTACAAAGATAGATTTTAGTCTCTAATAGCATGTTATAGGCTATGCTATAATTTTTAAGAAGGTACTACGCGAGCGAAGCCGCGGGCGGAAGCTAGTAATTTAGCTAGTATATTTGCTAGTTTATTTACCTAAATTTTTTTCGTAAATAATTAAACATCCCCATCAAATAAATAGCAGCAGCTGCAATAATTTCTACGTCCATATTTTTCAAATCATACAACCACGCAGTTCGAGTGCACAACAAGAACTGACAGCTAGAGGTGGTTCGTATTTACGCAACCAGGTTTTTAAACCAGGTTCTCGCATCAAACTATACGTAACTGGTACGACTTCACGATACTCAGACGTATAAAAAATACTCGAGTGCGGCGCGCACGTCCACCGCGCACCCCAGGACGCGACGCGCCGCGCGGTCCCAACCCGACCGTACGTCCGTCTCGCGGCGGCGCAGCGCGTCCTTGGGTACGCGGCGGACTTGCGCTGTGGAATTGCGCAGTGAACTTGCGCAGTGGACTTGCGCAGTGGACTCGCGAGGTCGAAGTAATACTTTCAAGTATTTAGTACCTGGTTCATGTAAAATACGATACGTTATGGATCTGGTACGCGAAATAGCAAGTACGACTCATCTCTACTGACAGCGACCAACGTGTGGGCAGCTTCAGACAGACTAACAGAAAACTCGTGTACGTTGGCCGGTTGCAATAGTTTGCGTAGACTTGCCAAACGTGAGGACAGTACTTGTAACGATTTTTCTACGTTGGCGTTGGCCTTAGCTCGCCAAACATGTATAGGGGCTTTTAGATTACGCTGACGCCAGCTATCGCAAAGAATCTCGAAGACTTACCGAACAAGCTTCAGTGTCTTCAAAACCTCTGTATTCGGTTCATATTATATATTTATTCTTGACGACCTCGGTGGCGCAGCGGGCGAGTGCCCGCGACTGAGACGTAAGGGGTGCGGCTTCGAATCCCGCTGCGAGACAAATGTTTGCATGATCTGCAAATATTTGTTCTGGGTCTGGGTGTTGTGGTACCATGGTACTCGTAGTTTCTGATACCTACGACACAGGTAATCCTAGTGTGGGGTCAGAACTATGTATGTGACAGTTCAGTGTTATTTTTTTTTATTCTTTACTAACTCGCCAAAATGGGTTACACTGAATAAGTTTTGCAAGTGGGAAAAAGAGTCTCAACTTTTTAATAAAAACTTATTCCCCTCCATATTTCATACCTTGATTTTGGAACCGGACCTCAACAATAATTTTTACAAATTCTTTTTATTTATGTGACCAACCTATCGCAATCTGTAAATATAGTGTAAACATAGTATGTCGAAGTCTTAATTACAGGGCCTCTCTAACTAGGCTACATTTATAACCTCCAATGTACCTACATTGCTGGCCCATAAATAATAATAAACAATATTATTTATTCAGATGAGAAAATTAGGAAATCTGTAGAAGAACCAAGGTCACTGACATAGCTCTCAAAAATTCAAAAATCTTTTCAACAACAAGAGGATAAATTTGCCAAAGAACAAAGATATATCGCTCACAGAACCGACAAATAATGGGGAATAAAGGTTCTTGAATGGTGACAACTAACCGGCGACTGCCCACCCAATGGATCTACAGCATCATGAAGGTTGTGGATGATGTAAAAGGTGCTAGACCATTTGTCATGGAACTCTTTGGGCATGTCCAGCATTGTAATTCTACAGGCTGATGATGATGATGAGTATTCCAAGCAAACTAAACAACCATCCATTGTTTTTTCAGCACTATGCACCCCCCCCCCCCCCCCCCCCCAAATTATTAGGGTTGTTTTCAGTGATATTGATCTACTAAGAATTTACTTGTGAAACCACATGCCACAAAGCTAAACTACTTTTATTACTTACATTATTATGAGGAATGTGATCTAAGCTTCACTTCCAGACTCACACATTTAATTTTAAAATCTCTTACTGACGAAGCTGCCAAAAGGTGCCGAAACAACACCTGACCTGACCGTTACGATGTTTACACGCCGTTCGTAAATGATATTAGACATACCTTCTGATCTTCGGAAAAAACTGTCTTGCCGCTCCTTGAGGATAAGAACACCCTCTCGGTCAAAATTCTGTGACGTCTGAGAAGCCAATGCGAACAGTTCTTGCTTGTTGTACCTCATAATATTATTGTGGAACCAAAATAATATTCAGCACTTTCGCACAATTTCATTGGAAAAGTAGAAAATCACTATTTTCTTTCCACAAAGTGCACCTTGAAAAATCCTTCCTCAGAACCGAGGGCAGTGTTTATATTCTATTGAACCGAGAGGGCTCGAACTTCGGCAGCAAAAGGCAAGTTTGTTTCCCACATTTTCTTACAGGGACAATTTGATGTAAAGTATGAGGATTTTCGTTCCAGTATTGTAGGTGTACTACAAGTATGGAGTGATTTTCGACTTTTCATTCAAGGAAAGGAAAGTGGAAACTAGAAAACAAAGCCTGCCTGCCTGCAGTGCTGCCAACACTGAAATTTGTTTTTTTTTTTCCCCAGACTCAGTGAAAAATACTCTAAATTCAACAACATTGCAGTTTGCCCCTACAGAGTGTAATGAACAAAATTTTCAAACTTATTTTAATAATCATACTTTTTATTGTAGTCTTAGATTGCTTAATTATTCTAGAGGAATTTTATACACACACTATCAAAAAAAATCCCCCAAAAAATTATATACAAGTAAAAAGTATCCTAAGCATCAAAAAATACCCTAAATTTAGGGGAAAATACCCTAAGTTGTGGACACTGCCTGCCTGCCATGCCAAAGCATAGACAAAACAAAGTTTTTCAGTATACAAAAGTACTCTGTGTACAAAGTTTTGGTTCTGTGGATAATGTATCATCATCATCTTCATCTTCCTGCCCTTATCCCACATCATGTGGGGTCGGCACAACATGTATTCTTCTTCCATTTCCCTCTATCAGTCGTCATCTCAGCACTCACTCCTTTCTTCACCATATCCACTTTCACACAGTCCATCCATCTTTTCTTTGGCCTACCTCTACTCCTACATCCATCCACATTCATATCTAACACTCTTCTTGTCACATGACATTCTTCCCTCCTCATGACATGCCCATACCAAGCTAACCGATTACTCCTCAGCTTTTCCGTCAATGGCGCCACTTTCAAACTCCCTCTTACATACTCATTCCTTATCTTATCCATTCTAGTCACTCCACACATCCACCTTAACATTCTCATCTCCGCTGCGTGCAATTTTCTTTCATCCGTCCCTTTGGTAGCCCAACACTCAGATCCATACAATACGACAGGTCTTATGACCGTTTTGTAAATTTTCCCCTTAAGTTTAAGGGGCATTCGCCGATCACATGTGGTTGCGGTGACCTGTCGCCATTTCATCCATCCTGCATTTATTCTGTTCCTCACATCCCTGTCAATCTCACCATCATTCTGTACTACTGAACCGAGGTACCTAAAATCGGAGCAGACTGGTAGGGATATACCATCTAAGGCAATCGGTATGAAATTGGAGGGACCACCGAAGTCACAAAACAGATGCTCTGTTTTGGTCCTGCTGATCTTCAGTCCGACACTCTCCAATTTCTCCTGCCATTTTCCCAGCCTGCTCTGGACCTCAGTTGCGTCTTCTCCGACTAGAACAATGTCGTCGGCGAACAGCATACACCAGGGTGCCTCCTCCTGTATGTCTGATGTCAAAGCATCCATTACCAGGAGGAACAAATAAGGGCTTAAAGCCGATCCCTGGTGCAAGCCTACAGCCACATTGAACATGTCAGTAACGCCAGCTTCAGATCGGACATGTGTACAGGCTCGACTATACATAGCCCGAATAAGCTGCAAGTACTTACTGTGGATAATGTATACATCGGCTATATTTATGTACGATGTACGTAGACAGAGTAGATAATACTACCTAGTCACCTGGCGACAAATCAGGATTTTTAAGTCAAGGATCTCGTGATGTTAATAATTATTTATTTAGTAATCATAATTTATGTCTACTAGCTCTTAAACGTTTTGGCCTCGGCTGTTAGCCATGTCGTCCATGAAGCTACGCAAAAGTGACGGAACTCATTAGAAACTAGAGTTGCGGACTGATTGACGACGCTACTGGAATTTCCTGAAACTCAGTCACTCAGTACACGATTTTATGTAAAAAAAGTTTTGAAAACGAAAATAATTATTAACATGACTAGTGATAATTCGACCGATGACATGGAATTATTACTTCTCCAGTCACATAGACGTCAGAATTACATAAAATTACTTTTTATTCGTTAATTTTTCAACAGTTTCTCGAAACGAGTCGCCAGGAGACTAGTTATAAACGCGTTCCTTTTGAGTAGCGCATAGCGTCGTCGTGGACGGTCGCGCATTGAAATACTAGTGCTATCGCAGTCAGGCTACAGTTTCAGTCGCGCCGTGGACGAAGGGGCTTAGTTTCTGAGTGGTTTATACAAATATATAAATAAATAAATGTTGTTTAATGATTTATTAGTTTTAACCACAGACTAATAGGGAATACTACGTTTTAACAACGAACTTATGTTAATGACTTCAAATTCTGTTGGGTGTCAAACGGGAAAATTTTCCTACGTAAGCGAGAGTGTGGTCCTCTGATTCGGGTTGGTGATGAATCTGACCTCGCCATGCCATCCAGCAGCAAGTGACTACATATATTCTATATCTTTCTAGCCCATTGTAGTATAGTTAAACTTCTTACCTTATTTTATTTTCATTTTAGTTCTTTAAATCTGTTTTGTAAAAATACTGTGATGTCTCTGTCACTCCCACACTGCACTCTACACAACACATATACACTCCAAAAATCTCATCACCTACCTGGGTTTGTCATCGATATTAAGGTAAATTGTTGTTTATTAACACCTTCCTGTGCCAACCAGTCAATTTTTCCTGTGTATTCTTCCAACCTCAATTATGGATGATTTAGTTACTATAGGAAGTGACATCGAGGACATCTCTCTCTCAGATTCACTCATCTGCTCTCCCGAAAACTCGTACAAATACCTAAAGTCAGATAAGTCCCTCAAACTACTCCACCTTAATATTAGAAGTATAAATTGTAACTTCGACGACCTCTTGGTTCTAATTCACCGGATTAGTTTAGATCTTGACATCATAATACTCTCAGAGTGCTGGTTGAGCAAATGTCCCAGCCTCCCAACTATCCCTGGATATAACTCTTTTGCTTCCGACCACAAGTCTCAAAATGAAGGTGTGGTTGCCTTTGCCAAAGCTAACCTGGTCTGCAAAGTTGACTACCCATCGATCATTGACTGTAATTCCTTACTACTAAAATTTGGAAATGGAATCGCAGTGGTAGCGATTTACCGCTCCCCATCTTATAAAAACGTCGGCAACTTCCAAAACAGTCTTGACAGTATTTTATCACAATTGCACACATTTCCTACTACTATTATTGTCGGAGATATTACCATTAACATTGCCCCTAATTCACCCGATTCTAACTCTGACGAATATCTAAATTTAATATCTTCTCACGCGATGCTCCCTGCACACGTCTTACCTACTCGTCTCAGTAGCTGCATGGACCACATAATCTTTAAATCTCCTTATTCCACAGTATCCTTGATACTAGACTCTCTCGTCACCGATCATGCCCCTACTCTCTTTTTTGTTAACATGTTAGTTCAACGTAGAAACCATAATAGTCCAACGACAAAACTTGACCTGCATGCTATCTCTAAAGAAATTGATACAACGGACTTTTCTTCAGTTTTATTGGCAGAAAACGCAAATGCAGCTGCCCAAATCCTAGTTCATTTACTCACACACATCGTACAAAAGCACAGTAAGTCTAGTAATGTGCCATGCAAAAACCGAATAATAAACCCTTGGATAACCCCTGGTCTTTTGAGGTGCATCCGGCACAGAGATTGTCTCTACCGAAGGTATTCCAGAAATAAATAAAATCAAACCATTAAGCTCATATTTACGCGCTACCGAAATTTCTGTAACAATCTATTAAAAAAAGTGAAACGCGAATATGAGCACAATGAACTTCAGAAGGCCAGAAAGAACTCTAAGGCCACCTGGAATATCATTAAGAAAATGGCTAACCTTAATCGTAAGCAATCATCATCGGAGGAACTACTAAAAGTATCTGCTGATCCCATCACATCTATTAACATAGTTAATCGTTTCTTTGCGAATGTAGGTAAAGAATTAGCCTCCAAAATTAGAAAACCCCCCAGCACTATACCTACTTATTCGAAAAATCCCATTAATTCATCTTCTGCTGACTCTATGGTTTTATTGCCTACGGACATTGATGAAATGGAAAACATTATCATTATACTTAAAGATAAATCTGCTGTTGGTTGGGACGGAGTTCCAACGTCAGTAATAAAAAACTGCAGGCATACCCTTAGCCCTATCTTAACTTTCCTTTTTAATCTATCCTTGTCAGAGGGTATCTTTCCCTCAGTGTTTAAAAAAGCTCTGATACATCCTATTCATAAAGAGGGTGACAGAGGCAGTGTCAACAACTATCGCCTATCTCTGTTCTTAGCGTGTTATCGAAGGTATTTGAAAAACTCATAAATAAGCGCCTCGTAAAATTCCTTTCGGCCAAAAATATCTTATCTGAACACCAATACGGATTTAGGAGTTCCAAATCTACTGAAGATGCTGTAACGGATCTTACGTCGACAATAGCAAAAAAAATTGACAAAAAGCTTAAAACAATTGGTATCTTTCTCGATTTATCTAAAGCCTTCGACACTGTCTCTGTCCCCATCTTGCTGGACAAACTCACTGAGATTGGTATTAGAGGATATATTAACAAGCTTTTCAATAGCTACCTCTCTGACCGCCTTCAGATTGTTGTTATTAATAACCAATATAGTGAGGAAGAAGTGATAAATTTTGGTGTCCCGCAGGTAAGCGTTCATGGGCCCACTCTCTTTCTCATTTACATTAACGAACTCTGTAATCTATCTCTTCCCAACTGCAGTATGTTTACATATGCTGATGACACAGCCCTTCTCGTTAGTGGACGAAGCTGGGAAGAAGCAAATTCGCTTGCAGAAACTGCCTTAAATTCCTTCCTAATGTGGCTCTCCCAGAATCTTCTCACTTTAAACATATCAAAAACTAAATTCTTTACTTTTTCCCCAACGAACAGAACTCAACCTCCCTCGTCTCATTTCCTTCTTGTCCACTCATGTGATTCTACTTCACCACCGTGCCAATGCCCCGAACTAGAGCGTACACTCTGTGCGAAATATCTGGATGTCTGGTTAGACAGAAACTTGTCATGGACGCCTCATATAGAGAGTACAGTCTCTAGGGTACGAAAATTAATTTATATATTTATAACCCTAAGAAACAGTGCTGATTTTAACTGCCTTAAAATGATATATTACGCCCTTGCTCAGTCAGTATTATCTTACTGTATCACGGTTTGGGGCGGTTCTACAAAGACTCATATGATTAGGTTGGAAAGAGCGCAAAGAGAAGTCCTAAAAGCCACGACATCCAAACCAAGACGCTTTCCAACTTTACTCGATCTGTGATCTTTTAACAGTACGGCAACTATTTGTCCAGGCGACTCTCTTGCGGAAACACTCACAGGTTTTATATTACCCTAACTTGGCGGCTGCAAGCGACGGTCCGACAAAGTTTGCAAAATAGAGCCTCGCAGAACTGCAGTTGCTGGAAGACACTTCTTCTACCTAAGTCCCTCCTTGTACAACAGGGCCAACAAATAATTAAACATCTACCCACTGCCCCTTTATAAATGTAAACTTAAATGCTTAACATGGCTCCGAACTCTTTCTTACGAACAAACTGAGAACCTCTTAATTCCTCATATTTAATACTACATATATTCAAACATTCACATATACTTTCTCACATCCTCACACACTCACGCACATACACTCACTCACACACTTACACACACACATACACACACTCATACACGCATATACATTTATTCACACATACACTTACACTTACCCACTCACTCTTACGAACTTTCCCATTAACTATCACAGTATTTATTTAAATATAAAAAAAAACATAAAGTATGTTTATTTATGTCTTAAATTCATTGTGGAACATTGCTCTTGTTTTGTCCTGGAGGAGGGCGTTGACCCTGCCACGCAGTTTTTACTTTTGCAGTTGTCAACGTTTTCATTTGTTTATGTATACGTGTGTTTTACTGTTAAAAATAAAAATACAAAAAAAAAAATGTTCATATGTTCATGAACATATGCGGGTTCGATTCCCGCACTGGACAAACATTTGTGACTAACACAGATGTTTGTTCAATGTCTGGGTGTTAAATATTTAACTAATAAGTATAACAGTCTCTTACAGGCTATGCCTAGTTTGGGATCAGTTGACCGTGTGTGCTATGATTGTGTACGTCCGGTTTTTTTTTATTAAATCTTTATTTTCTATAGTTGGGGGTTTTGTCACAGAGTGACTATATCACCCGGACATTTATCTAATACCCCATTTGAAATATTTCTAGTCTATGGCCATCAAAAACAAACTTCAAATAGACATCAAACCAAAGAGAAAATTGTTTTAGGTACTCAATTTGCTGTCAGTGAGCCATTTTACTTCCGCTTTGCTCCCGGCGCCGGCGTGTGGTGCGAGCCAGAGGAGCGATTTAGATTTTTTACGTCCGAAATTTATGGTTATATCGTCAAATCATGGACCACGTGAAGCTTACCGAGATTTTACGCGCAACGATTGACCCAAATCAGCGACAGCAAGCTGAAGAACAGCTAGAACAGGTAATTTTCTCCTAAACCACATGCTCAGGGTTTATCGCGACCATGTTGGAAGCATGTTGGAAGTTTAGTTGATTCTGATGATGACCCATTGTTTCCAAAACTTCTTGATTCTTCTTATATCATCCCGCCGCTCTGATAAATGTGATCCAGCACCATGTTTTTGCTCTTCGGACTATTTGTTATTACTAAACAACTAACCGGGGAGTAGATACGTGTTCTATTTTTGCCTCTGACTTAGGCATAACCAAAGCAACTCTTGAATTATCTGGTAAATATGAGATGGTACTTGCTTTATGCAAAATAAATAATCCTGAGGCCTCCAAATAGACATTGTTCATCAGCATCATACACGGCACTCTTCCGAAATACTGCCTTTATGGTATAAACAAAGTAATCTTGTTCCTAGTACTTAGTGCGGCTAGTTATCAGGCGATTACTGTAACTACTGACCATTTACAATTTCTGAAAACTAATTATTAGAGCAGCATTTTAATATTGAACTTGTTTACAGATTCACAAAATAATTGGGTTTGCACCATCATTGCTGCAAGTAGTAATGCTAAATGAAGTGCCAATACCAGTTCGACAAGCCGGCGCCGTGTACCTCAAAAACATGGTATCAAAGGGATGGCATGACAAAGAAGCAGAAGAGGGTGTCCCACGCTACGATATCCATGAACAAGATCGAGCTATGATCAGAGACATTTTAGTGGAAGCTATCGTCCAAGCTCCCGATATGCTAAGGATACAGCTGTGCCTCGCTCTCAAAATCATAACAAAATGTGACTTCCCCTCTCGTTGGACACAAGTGGTGGATAAAATACATATTTACTTACAAAACCCTGATCCATCTAACTGGATGGGAGCACTATTGTGCTTGTACAGTTTGATTAAGAATTATGAGTACTACTCGGCAGATAAGAGAGGGCCGTTGATTGAGGCAATGAACCTGCTACTGCCCATCCTATACAATATAATGGTGACTCTCCAAAATGACCAGTCAGCTGAGTCTGTGCTGATCCAAAAACAGATCTTGAAGTGCTACTTTGCTTTGGTGAAGGTAAGTAAATACATTGTGTTCTGTTACTAACATGTAATCCGCCCAAAGGGGATTATTCAAAAAGCAGTAGTCTATTAGCAGAAAAAAAGAACAATCGTTATTGCCATTTGGGTTCAGAAAAAGCCCCTTTTGGCTTACTAGACTTCTTTTGTATCACTTTATAACAACTATATTTTCATATAATAATTAAATTTGTTATGAATTTATTAAATAGAAGCAATATATTATCAGTTATAGAAAATTACTGGCAACAATCAAGCTCAAACCTATTTGCACCCTAATCAAGTACAAACCATTTCTACACAAAAAGAAGACAAAAAAAATAATTTAAAACTAACTAAATTAAACAAGGTGTGAAGATTACAGTTGTTCGCGAGACAGCTGAAGGTGAATTTGGTTCTCCTTTTCAAAATTTTTAAAGGCCAAACATTTGTTGCTCAACTATTCGCGTTTGTTTTGCCAATCCTATACCTTACTACCAACTGAGCTATGACTGACCTCATAGCTATGTTGGTAGTAACTCTGCCTTCTGCGCTAGAGATGCTATGTCTGGAATATTTATTTATTTAATCCTATGACTTGCTCACTGATTTGTTCTTTTGAAGTGTCAAGTGAATACAAATTTTTGACATTTCCATTCTTTCACGTTTATTGAGCCTGCATAGAGCTATAGCAGGACAGCTCATAGTTTCATAATTATGTTCCTTATTCTGTTGTCACAAGCATATTCTTCTATTGCTCATTGCGTCCGCGACAGTGACAACAGCATGCTGGCCGTTGTGGCAGATAGTTTTAATTATGGTGCATCATAGGCCACTGGCTTTCAAAACACCAGTCTGTCGCACAGTTGGTCACTCAATGATGTTTTAATTTTTTATTGTTTATAATTTTGTCCTTACTAACGTATTTTATAAGTTTTTAATTATAATTTTTTACTTACAAAATGGATGACATGTCTGATAAACTAAATAAATTGAAATAAATTGAAAATTGAAATTGTTCCAGTACACCTTATCACTAGAGCTACACACCAAGGAGGTTTTCACCAAATGGATGGAAGTTCTTCGAATTACATTGGAACAGCCAATCCCAGAACACACCCTTCAGGTCGAAGAAGATGAGAGAATGGAACTGCCATGGTGGAAGATCAAAAAATGGGCGATACATATCCTGTTTAGGCTTTTTGAGAGGTAAACTTTCATAATATTCATAATATACATGCCAAAGTAACTCCTGTCTTCCTGTCGTCTGGCTGAGCTCTTTCCCTTGCACCCGGTGTCTTATGATATGCTGCACTAGGCTATGCTGGGTGGGTGGGTTAGGCGCCTGCTTTTCTTTCTTGTAGGTAAATGTGTTTACTGTTAGTTATCTGGATCAGTTGTGCTATCTATAGATCGTTTGTAACGGTCTTTAAATGGCGCAACTGTCTCTCTTGTATTTGTTGTATTGTTACTTGTATCTATTAGTCTAAATTTTACTGTTAACCTGCCTACCTATGCTTTATTTAATTTTTTGTGATTGTTACCTACTGTTGTTTCTTCCGTTTGCTTTTATCTCTGTCTGTGCTGTATTTGTGTGTCAAATAAATAATTTATTTATCTATCTATGCTGCATCGGTCAACAGAGACCAGCAAGAATGTCAGTCAAAGTTGGTTGTTTTTTATTTGTATTATTTCATCAGATACGGCAGTCCAATAAACGCGCGCGACGAATACACGCAGTTCGCGGACTGGTACCTGACCACGTTCACGGGTGGTATACTCGAAGTGCTGTTCCGGATCCTGGACCAATACCGCAACAAGATGTACGTGTCGCCGCGCGTGCTGCAGCAGAGTCTCAGCTACATCGACCATTGGTAAGTTTATTGTTATGAAATAGCATACAAGTGGCGAAACGCCTTACGTTCCAGCGTTCAGAGATGTTACTGTCACTTTATATTTGACAGGCATTTGATTGCTTGTTACGCGATTGACGTTTATTGTCTTTATCTTCCTATTCACATTCAGACAGAACACTTTCAACAACATCATGACTGTATTGATAAAATAAAAGATCAAAATATAATTGAAATAAACTTGGTTTCCTTACAATAAAACAAATAATGTTATCATCATCACCAGCCTAAGGAATTCCACTGCTGGACACAGGCCTGCCACAAAGAGTGCCACGACGAACGGTCTTGAGCTTTCTCCGTCCTCCCATTTCCTTCCAACACTGCATCTTCCGGTTCGTGGTCGCCATTCAAGAACGAAAGTGTTTCTCTGTCTGTGTATTACCTTTACATTATTTAACGGCTAAACCTATTCTGATGAAGTCTATAGACCAAAAACTTTATTTTCGTATGGGAAATTTTGAAATGAGAATGCACTCAATACCGCTCTCACGTTTTGGTGCGATTTATTGCCTAAGAGTTGATGCAGACCATTTATCTACGTAAGCCTTTCAAGTGCAATTGCATCAATGGCAATACCAATTAGTGTTCAAAGCATTTCTACAAGAGGAGACGAGGCAGGGGAAATTAATATCTATACAACTATTTGTATAGATAAAAAAAGCAAAGCAAAGCTATAATTTAGTATTATCAAGGTACGCACTACAAAAAAAAATGTAGGTTAACCTATTCTGTGAAAGATGGAAATTGACTGCCTTTACATAGAACATTTGTTTATTTGTTTTTAGGGTTCCGTACCTCATTTGGAAAAAACGGAACCCTTATAGGATCACTTTGTTGTCCCTCCGTCTGTCTGTATGTCTGTATGCCAATTGCCAGTCAAGACACTTTTTCTCAAAAACGGCTAAAGGTATAAACTTGAAATTTATACCAACTGTGAGCTTACAGTGCCGTATAAAAATAAAGTATCTAGCTCAATGTATTAAAAAGATGGCAATGAATGTCGAATTTTTGTATGGAAATGGCAATCATGAAAAACCTCTAGGGTATTCCAGTGATATCACATTTCCGAAATTTGGAATTCTTTTGTGACATAAATAAAGGAAAAAGTTAAAAAAATGAGGAATTTTGATGTTTTTTCCCCTAAAATTGGATTATTACGAGACAAAATTATATTTGCGGTCAAAATCATACAATGAACTACGTTAGCAACCGCAAAATATAAGTTTGTCACTTCCTACACTTGGAATTTAGATTTTCTGACCGTTTAATGGTACGGAGCCCTCAGGGCGCGAGTTCTCGCACATGGCCGTCTCTATTTTATAATTTACATTTGTTGTCGGTTTGTGATCACTCATATGATGTCCAACACTTACCTCATTTGACAGCGTGAGTCACTCTCACTCGTGGAAGCTGCTGAAACCGCATATGTTCGCGATCATCCAGGATGTGCTCTTCCCGATGCTGTCCTACACCGAGGCTGATGAGGAGCTCTGGAACACGGATCCTCATGAATACATTCGAATTAAATTCGGTGCGTAAAACGCCTGTTCAGTGCTCCAAGCATGAATAATTCACGATACGTTTACGATTAGATAGTAAAAATCAAATATTAGCCATTGACATCGACGATGCTTGCAAACTTAACGTTGATTGGCTAATATGACATTTGCTATCATATCTTAAGCATAATCTATCGTGAATTATTCATCCTCGGGCCACAAATCTGTTGTCTTTTTTAGTACTGTAAATTTTTCAATTTCTTAATTTTCCAGATATTTTCGAGGACTTTGTATCACCGATCATCGCAGCACAAACGCTACTTACCTCATCATGCAAGAAGAGGAAAGACATGCTAGAGCGCACCATGCAGCTGTGCATGCAAGTGCTGACTTGCCAGAACGGCGAGTACGGTCCCAGGCAGAGGGACGGCGCCTTCCACATGGTTGGAACCCTCCATGACATTCTTATGAAGAAAAAGAACTACCGAGAAGAGATCAGCTCGCTACTGAACCAGTATGTGTACCCTGAGTTCCGCAGCCCACTGGGACACATGCGTGCTCGCGTTTGCTGGGTGCTGCAATGCTTCTCCGCCATTCGCTTCAAGACCGACACACTGCTACTCCAAGCGGTGCAGCTGTCAGTGAACGCGCTACTTCGCGACTCAGAGCTCCCCGTGAAGGTCGAGGCCGCCATCGCCATCCAAATGCTCCTCACATCTCAGGAAAAAGTCCATGGCTACCTCGAGCCTCAGGTCAAAGAGGTGACCACTGAACTTCTGGAGATCATTCGCGAAACTGAAAACGACAACATCGCTAACGTACTCCAGAAGATTGTACCATTGTACACCGCGCAGCTGTTACCCATGGCATATGAGATCACTGACCATCTTGCGACCACCTTCAGCAAGGTTATCGAGACAGACGCTGGTACCGACGAGAAGGCGATAACGGCTATGGGACTATTGAACACTTTGGAAACTGTCTTGGGGGCTATGGAGGAGAATCCGGAAATTATGGCGCAAATCGAAAAGACCGTGCTCCGTGTGGTCGGTCATATCCTGCACCACAATATAATAGGTAAGTCTCTAATAAGGTATATTCTTTATGAATGTTTTGATCTTTCTATGCTAATATTATAAAGCGGTAAACTTTGTTTGTTTGTATGTAGGGGGTAATCACTGAAACTACTGAACCGATTCTTAAAATCCTATAGGCTAACATAGGTTATATATTATTTTGATAAAAATAACTTTTAATTCCGAAAACTCAATATTTGTGAATCAAGTCTGATGAAAAAATTGCCGCCTGGCTTAGGTCCTTAGTAACTTTGTGACAACTGCGCGCTAATTTAGTCAATGGCTTTACCACAGTATAATTACCGATATTTTAAGGTTAATTTTTAGGAGAAAATCCATTTTGAAATAAAGACTCAAGTGCAAGTAGAGTTCACGCCCTGAGGCTGCCGTACATACGTACGGGGTCGGAAAATCAAGACCCTAAGTTAACGAAGTAATAAGAGTCAAGGTGGCCCCGGCTGAAGAATAGGCCCCTCCATATCTACCTATGTCGGATGCCGTAAGAGGCGACTAAGGGAAAGAAGCTAGGGGATGGGCAGCAGCGTCCCTCAATTTAACAACGATAGCTCTAACTGCGCTCGCCAACTCGCATGCCCAGCGTGGTGAGTATGGGCAAATCCCCCACATCATATGGAATTCGCTCTGTCTGTGGGGTAGGCCATGTCGACGTCGTACGGCTGAAATAATGATGATGATGAAGAGTCAAGGTAGTCAACGTACTTGAACACGCGGATGAAGTAGCGGGCGGGTCAGCTAGTGTCTGATAACGCTCGCCGTTGACGCTGGCGCCAAGTTATGTTATAAAATTGTAACTTTCAGAATATTACGAAGAGGCTATGTCGCTGCTCTGCAACCTGACCGCCAGGAACATATCTGAAGACATGTGGAAGGTCTTGGAACTGCTTTACCAGGTTTTCGAGAAGGAAGGTTTCGATTACTTCACGGATATGATGCCCGTTCTTCACAACTACATCACTGTGGACACAAACGCGTTTCTTTCCAACGAGAACTATATACTGGCCATCTTTAACATGATCAAAGCAGTAAGTAACTTTTTTGCTCTCTATATTCTAGGATATGTGGTCCAATGGCCTCCCATTTCGTCTCTTTACCCGAAGGTGCCTGAATGTGCTGTTACCCTATTAATATTATGAATGCGAAAGTTTTTGAGGATTGTTTGTTGTTGAGGAATGACCTTTCAGGTCGTGTTCAAACGGCGTGCGGTATGTCGCCTGAAATTCATTTCAAAATGAACCTTACGTCTACTTTTAAAAAGTTTATTTTGAGTTTGATATTTGAGGGAGTGTGATATAGCTCAAAGATATCGCAAGCCCCTAAAAGTCAAACTCAAATTGACTTTATTCAGTAGACGTAAGGATCGTTTTCAAATAAATTTTGAATTGACATATCGCCTGCCGTTTGAATACGGGTTTAGTGTTGATTGTATTGCGAGAACGCTGCGCCACGCCATCTGCGATGTGCTGGGACTACAGTGGTGCTGGCGAGGGTTTTTATATTTTTATAGTAAAGGACTGTGTAAGCGCCGAACAGTAATACAGCTTCAATACCACCTAGAATGCGGTATTGTATTGCATGCATAACGTAAGTCTCATGAACCTGTAATTTCACCAGCTATCGCACTTTAAACCGGAATTAGAGGCATTGCTGCTTAGTGGTTGTAATCTCCGGATAGACTCGACTCAATGCGCTCCTAAAGTTTGACACTTTGAGGTCAAAATATCTTAGAGATCAAGGAAATAAGCACTGCGATCTGAGTTTGTAAGCGCGGCCTCGTTTTGCGAACTTAGATTATGATAAAAATAAGCTCACTTCTTCAATGCCTATAAACACAGTTTATTGCTTGTTGATTCTTTGTCATCCCTGTATTAGGTCAATAACCAGGTTGAGGTATGGCGCCCTTGAAAAGGGCCTATGACGGTCGATGAAGGAATCAGTGTAGTGAAAAGTAAGGTGCGCCTCTTAGAGAAAGAAAGAAAGAAAGATCATTTATAAAGGCTCCTTTCGTGCACATGTTACATGTCCTTGAATTTTAAGGTTCTAAGACATGCCGGTTTCCTTACGATGTTTTCCTTCACCGTGTGATAGCAGTAGTACAAGTATGCCATTCCGTAAGCTATGCTAGTTTCGTTACGATGCATATAATTTTGATAGGCCTTTATTGCTCGACCTTTGGTCAATGTTCACGTGTTAATTATTCTGAAAGCTGGCAATAGCAATACGTAATCAAATCGCTTAATTTAGAGTTCGTTAGATCAGACTTATTAGAGCTTAGTTAGTGCTGTTAGAACATACACAGCATTGTCTAATCTAATAGCTGGCAAAATATAAAAAGTGCTTAGAGAAACTTATATTTTGCTGGACCAAATCGGATTCAGATGGATAACCGGATGTTTTGTCTTTTTTAAACTATAAATCTTTGAGAGGACTGCATATCTATATCTATAAAAAAATATATTAATAAAAGACCGCTTCAGGCTGCGACTGCATAGCGAACTACACTACTATTCAATAGAGTACACGAGACCGCTCGCTAATGTTCACCAACACTTTTATTAACCAATAGATATTTCTTGTTTGATAGAAATTTGTATAAAAAAAACGACATGTGATCTTAATCGTTGGCTGCGGTAACCGCTTATTCATGTGGTGGTGAAACAGTAGTCATTAATATTGTTGCGAATGCGATTGCTATAGTGTGTGCAATACTTTAACTTGCCTTGTGTTTACTTTATATATTTCCGACTCACGGATCGCTGCGGGTGTAGTGACGATGTAACGACTAATTAGCTATTCAATTGAAACTCTAGCTTATTTACTAGTAGATTCGGTAGAAATCATAATGTGACGCTCGAAGCTCCGCGCAGGTCGAGTGACGCGATTTTATGAATTCATCGGTATCTGAAAGTTTGAGTTTCAATTATCATTGTTTAGCTAATTGGTCGATTCGCCGCCACTCCGCCTGTCGGCACTGACCCTAAATGTGCCATTGTAAAATCAGCCACCTGAGAGAAAACATTGGCCCTACCATGACATCTAATTGCCATTCAAATGCTAGCGTGTCAGCATTATTTGAACGTACGGGGCCTCTAAGAGGCGCACTTTAATCCTTTCACTACACTGATTCTTTGACCGACGGTCATATGCCCTTTTCAGGAGCACCATATCTCAACCTGGATATCCAATAAGATGACCAAGATAGAGTCAGTGACACGACAAGCAAGCACTAATTTACACGAATTTTAACCACAAATCTTAGCGAATGTCAACTTAAGTCACCTTAACAAAAACGCAAAGTTGGGGGTAGGTCGGGGGCATGGCCTTGCCAAGGAGCGCATTAAAAATGCATTGAGTACGGTCTAAATGCGTCATAATCAACCGCGTGCATCAGAATATGAACGGCTGAACTAATCGAAAATCAATATCATTTGAATAAAATACTAGTACGTAATCTTTGCGACTTACCTCATTCATTGTTGTATATATAATAGCTGTATTCCGATTACTTGCGTATCGCCCAAGCAATGGTACTATGTTGTACAAAATACAAGTTGGTTCATAATATTGAGTTGAGTGATCATTGAACACTCTTAAGTCTTCATTAGGTTGAAACAGCCCAACATGTAACTGTTTGTAAAGTCTATTGCTATATTCATATTCACATCCATTACACACATGCACATTCAAGCACCACACTAACACACTCACCCTCTCGAAGACACACTTATTCACACACATACATACACCACATATATACACGCATATACACATACACACACACATACACATATATATAATATTAGTTTTGTGTCAAATCAGTGACGGTCGTAATTAATAAATGTATTAGCTAAAAAAATTAAATCCTTTATTGGCTTTAAGTAAAGTGAATTAGTTAAGTTGTACCAAATTACCTAAGAGCTGTGGATTTTGTTTCATTAATAAAATAAAATAAAATAATTATGTATGCTTTTTCGAAATCAAATCAGCCGTTTTTATGTTTCTAACTATAATTAGTGAAAGAGATAATTAGGTCATAGGACCTTTTCAGGGCCACCTTACCTGAAACTGGTTACAGACCTAATGCAGGATAACCAAGAAAAATATATGTGATACGACAAGAAGAAGTCTAGTTAGTAAACGTACGAGTTCGACATTGCACAAGATTGCTACCTAAAACAGATGAGTTTGAACTGATTTGACCCCAAAACAGCTGATTTTCGCATAGTGTTATTTCTGTTAAAAATGACGAATTTCCAAAAGACTAATAACCATTATTGCCAATTGGGTGTAGAATAAGCCCTTTCGGGACAGAATACATATTTTGAATCACCTTGTATAATTGTGTATGTAAAGTATAAATTGGCTGAGTTTATGGAATTACATCACAACCGAGGCACGGCAATAGTTGAATATATAATTGTGGATAATTAATTTGATTACTACACTTCTGCATTGCTAGTATGACGCGATTTACGAATTGTCATAAGTGTTGGAGATACAATGATTTTATGGATGCAATTCAAAATTGATGCTGCGTGTCCCACGTTGCGTTGCTCGCGAATTTGATCATATTTTAAAGTTTTTTTTATTATTATTTTTTTACGTACTTTTTTTTAATAAATAGCATTTATAGCAATAGCAAAGATATGATTGTTTATAATATTCACTTAGTGTGGCCTATCACTATAAAATTCAAATAATCAGCTGAGATATATCTTCAAAAATTGCATATTTTTTGTATACCATTGACGCGTATTGAGAATGGTTGAGATAAGAAGATAAAACAACTCGATTGCTCCTCAGGTTTTGAGCTCTGAGCACGAGGACGAAGCCGAGATGTACGCTGCGAAGCTTCTAGAAGTGATCGTGCTCCAGTGCTCCGGCAAGATCGATAACTGCCTGCCTTCTATCGTGGAACTGGTAGTAAACCGACTCACTCGCAAGGTGAAGACTTCAGAGCTGAGAACGATGCTATTGCAGGTAAGTACCATTTATTAAACACTAGCTGACCCTCCCGCTGGCTCAGTATGTTCATACCTTGACTCTTGTCACTTCGCACACTTGAGATCTAGATTTTCCGACCCCGTGTTACGTGTGCACGGAAGCCTTAGGCCGCGAGCCCTACTCACACATGATCGTTGTGGTACAGCTAAGCACTTAGTTGGCGCGCAGTTGTCACAGCAAAGAAAAGTTACTATCGACCTAAGCCAAGCGGAGATTTTTCATCTGACTTGATTTACAAATATTCAGTTTTCAGAATGCAAAGTAATTTTTATCAAAATAGTTGTAACCACAAGGGTTACAATTATTTTATAAAAATCACTAATATAAATACACAGGGATAATAAAGCTTTCTATTAGTGAAAGACTAGAATCGGAACGAAATTTTTCGAAGTATGGTTAGAGATTACGCCCTGTATACGAACAAACAAATACCTCTTTATAATATTAGTATAGAATTATTAATACGGGTTTATCTCACGTTTTTTCGCCTGAATATGTCGATTAAAGAACCGACTATGTTTTTATTCGTCTTAGAAAATCTTGATCTGAGGCTGAGCTGAGTCCCGAGTCCATAATGTTCATGAGTTATTTATCACCGCGACACGTGAAAAGCCTTACCGTTTTTGTATAGTGTTACGAAAAGCGCCCCTACAAAAACCAAGAGTTTTGATTATACTTATTCATTACAGGTGCTGATTGCGATGCTGTATTGCAACCCACACCTACTGTTTACGATCCTGAACAATCTACAAGAGTCTGTTTCCAACACCTCTATCATCCAGCACTTCATCAAGCAGTGGATACACGACACCGACTGCTTCATGGGGTGAGGCAATAAGATTATTTTACAACGCTTCTAACTATATAATAGTACATTGTGGTACAAGTGTGTAAGTTTGGTGTTTACCGCTGAGGAGTCATTGAGGTATTCGAGGTTCTCAATTACCGGTAGGCGAGGGTCTTAAGAGAGCCGAGGACGGTAATCATCAATACACACGTGTATCATACGACGTTTTTCATTTAACACACTTGAGAATAAAATAATACTATAATAATAGTCCGTGCTGAGGAGCATGCGTGAGCCAAGAAAGACCCCATCGCAGCTTAATGCAGCATCAAAAAGTGTAGTGACACTGGTTTTCAAATAGAACCATTTCGGCGACCTCATGACCTGATTTCACATCGAATATGGCTAAAGTATTGAGTTAGCCTGAATCGCGAAGAACAGGCGTAGCGTCACCTAGTTTCTAAGACCTTTCAAAGTGATCCTAGTGATTTTATTGAAATAAACACCTTTTAACTTTGACTAATTGCAGCATCCACGACCGCAAACTATGCGTGCTCGGTATCTGCACGCTGCTGGAGATGGGGCCCGCGCGGCCCGCCATCGACGAGGTGCTGCCTCGCCTCATGCCCGCCTGCCTCGTTCTGTTCGACGGCCTCAAGCGAGCCTACGAGGCGCAGGCCGAGGCGGACGAGGACTCATCCTCCGACGAAGAGGTGGACGATGAAGAAGACGGTAAGATCAATTAACCTACGACTCTGTTTCTCAAATGTTATTTTCTCGAATGGCGACCAGAGTACGAAGCCGACCGATCAACCGACATTGTGAAGGTTGCAAAACCGTTCGGCCTCAGGCTGATAATAATAATGACAACTCTGTTATACATTCAACGGTACTGGACTGGATGATACAAGAAATTCGAGGGCACTATAAGTTTGCACTTCGCGTCAGTCAGTTTGGTAAAGGATAATGGACTAAATAGAGAGATGTTTTTATGCATTGAGCTTACCTATAGGAACCAAGCTTTAATATGATCTAACACTACATAAATAGGCAGCCGCCTCAGGATTCTCCTGTGTCCTTTGGACACCGATATGAAGTACTAGCTTCCGCTCGCAGCTTCGCTCGCGTGGTACCTACATAAAAAGCCTATGTGCTATTCCAGACTATAATCTATCTCTGTACCAAATACGTTTTTTTTTATTTCATCCAGATCCGTTCGGCCGTTTAGCCACAAATATCAAAACATCCTTACAAACTTTCACATCTATAATATTATTATGATTATGAAGTATGCATGTTGTATAAAAAAGTGTTATTTATTAATTTCCAGAAGTGTTGTCGAGCGATGAGGACGACATAGAGGAGATGACGAACGAGTACCTCGAGAACCTGGCCCGCATGGCCGTGCGCAACAGCGGCGAGCAGGGCGTCAACATCACCGCCGCCATCGAGCAAGACGACGACTCGGACGATGTACGTACACCACCCTACCACCTACTAAAGCCGCAGTCACAACGAGCTGCCTTCAGATTCTAGTAATGTATAGGTCGCGTCATGTAAAAAGAACGCTGGCGGTCAAGCTGCGCATTAGGCGATTTATCGGTCTATTTGGTGGTATGAGGTGCGGAAAGCAAAGGTCGACTGGCGAACCAATGGCGCACCGGCAAGCATGCGGCGCGTGACCCGCCCGCCCCGCGCCGCACCTCATACCACCAAATAGACCGATAAATCGCCATTGCGCTGCTTGACCGCCAGCGTTCTTTTTACATGACGCGACCTATACTGAGCTATATTAGAGCACACTGGCCGGCCTTCGTCACTCGACACTCAATTTCACGCAATAAGTACTTTATCAGTATGTATGTATGTAAATGGACTCTTTTCCGCATTTGGCTAGATTAGTACCATGTAGGTAAAAAAAGAACTGTGGCCTGAGCACGAATAAATTCACGATAGCGTTACGCTTACGATACGATATCAAATGTCAAATATTAGCTAATCAAAATTATAAAATAATACCCAACAGTCACATATATGTCCTGACCCTGATTCCCTGTGTTGTAGGTATTATAAACTTCGAGTACCCTGGTACCACAACACCCAGACCCGTAACAAAAATTTTCAGGTCATGCAAATACTTGTCCAGCACGGGAATCGAACCCTCACCCCTTGCGTCCAGCTACGCCACTGAGGTCGTCAAAATGCATATTTAATTTGTACCGTTTGATGTAACAGGAAGACGATTACATTCCCGACGACACGCCTATCGAATGCTACACGACACCCCTCGATGAAAAGGATTGCCCCGTAGACGAATACATCAAATTCAAGAATACACTTCAAGGTACTATAAGCAAATGTTCACCGTAAACGTGAATATTTCGTGGGGTGGCCAGAAGTGACCATATTACTGTTATTGCTTTTGAAAAATAACAGTAAAGTTTGGCTCGCACCAAACCATAAAAGCTTTTTTCAATTTGTTTTTGGAATCTGACTGTGTTCAACGTGAACTTCGAGTAAGCCTATGTATTCTAGATTGCTAATTTTACCAACGTTGCTCGGAAGCTCGAGAATTTTTCTACGTGACAAAAAGAAGCATGATGCTTGTGACTTTGTTTTTTTTACCTTTATAACTGGTAAACACTGCCGGGAGTAAAGTTCTCGAATCACGACCAAAAAGAACAGCTAAAGAAGCCTACCTGAACAGACACTCTTCTCTCTCTTTCATCTCTCTAGTGGATTAGCCCCATCCACGTCTGAAGTTGTCCAAAGAGGTTGACTTGGACTTTGACTACCATCAACTTTGTTTTTGGTGTCGTAAGTTGACTGTATCAAAGATCCACGGTTCAAATTCGTGTAAATTAGCGCTGACGCGAACGTCATTTGGCTGACAAAAAGATAATTTGAGAGCACGCTCAGCTGAACACGGTCTCAAAAGTGAGTGGCGGTTGAGTATTCCACTAAAATCTAACGCTCCCTCAGAAATAAGTAGCCTTTGCCTAAGTGAATGAGTTGCGAAGCGTTTCAGTAATCGAGCGAATAAGACGTCATGGCGAGCCCCATGACCCACGTGTTAACGTAGCCATCGCTGATTTTGTTATATCGATAACCATCCATCGTGATAACCACGTGTATAATCCAGGTTTAGCCGCAAGCGAGCCGGCGCTATACACAGCACTGACGGGCGCACTGACCGAGCTCCAAATGAAGAAACTGAACGGTGTATTCGTGCTCGCCGACCAACGCAAGGCACAGCAGGACAGCAAGCTGATTGAGCAGCAAGGAGGTAAGGCATCAGCTATACTTGCGATATTAACTAGTTCTTCTATGTCGCGTATTACATTAGCCACCTTTATACGTAAGCGCTTTACCGTGCGATTGATTGAAAGTGAAAGAAGGCGTAGTGATTAGGATTGAGAAAGGTATGCTTGATGGTTTGGTCATGTAGAGAGGATGGACGAAAGAAGATTGACGAAACAGGTGTATCAGGCGAGTGTGAGTGCAATGAAGATGGATTTAATTGACATTGGACCATCATTTGATTTCGACTTAGTCTAATATGCCGAGTCCTTGCATCTTTAACGTTATTTTTTCCATTTTATTTTTACTTTTGTAACCTTAGATTGTACCCCATATTATGTTGTTACAGGTTACAGCTTCACGGTACCAGCTCAAGTGCCGACCACATTCAAATTCGGTTCGTAAAATCAAGTGAAAAGTTAAAAAACTATGTTAATGGCGAAAACCCGAGATGGCTACATCACCTAACATCTACGTCTGCGGCAAACATGTATATTATAATTAAAACTTGCCGCACACCACACGATTTATAATGCAAGGCATTACCCAATGTTACAGCTTGTTAGATTAGTATGAGTAAACAATATACTGTTGTCATTCAGGAAATTACGTTTAGACAAAAAAAAGCTATTAAATGACTAGTGATAGTTTTTGTTGCGATGCGATGGTGCACCGCCTTTACTCTAGACGGCAGTTAAGGTGCTGATACACAGAACATAGATTTTGTTATTTATACTTAGTTTGTTTAATGCATTTAGCTATGCACCAAGTGATATTTTTTTTATTTTAGCTAAATGCTTGTTCAGTTTGTCAGCACTTGGGACTAGACTAGTAATAACTAACAACAATAATAATTTAGATAATTTGGGATTTAATCTTCGGAGACTGAAATGGAATCCTTAAGAATTGCGTTTAAAAAATAAATAAAAAGCTGCAATGAAGTGTCAATAGGGCGGAACTCCTTGGGGCCATCCTATAATGCTTAATTTCAGCAACAGTTTTATAGAACGGTCAAAATCACAAAAGTCACTTACGGTATTTGATAATCAATCCAGCTGTCTTCTGACACTTTTCCACCTAATTACGTACCTAAGATGATATACAGCAACAGTTTCCTGTCTCTAAGGTAAGTAAAGAGGGGGAAAAGTATTAGAAGACAGCTGAATTGTGAAATTGAGCATAGAGCACCTAGCGGTAGTTGGCGTTTAAGCATGCGCGGACGACACTGGCCACTCACACTTTCGTTTAAAAAACAAATGTATAACCAATCATCCACAAAAAAAATCAGGACGTCGTGACTCCAGTATTTTGTTTTTTAAATTTTATGAGAGCTGACGAAATCCCTTTGTAATAAAATTAATATGGGACCACCTCGGAGTTATTCCCTACACAATAATGAATCCTTCAAATCAGACAAGTAAAAAAAACGCGTTGAATTGATAACCTGCTTCTTTTTTGAACATGGCAAAAATAACGAATTCGAAATAAAAAACTAACAAATGGCAAACATAACGAAACGAAAAAATTTCATTAAAAAACCTTGAGAAGGTAATATCTACCTTCTCAAGGTTTTTTAATGAAATTTATTTAACAACACAGCGGTTTAATTAGTTTATGTACATGGATATTACGTACCAATAATATACCACGTCGCCTGTAATGAATTCCCGCCCTATGGCTTGGTATCAATTTTCATTGCATAGATTGTGGCATATTTATTAAATTTTGGTGGACAATATTCTTATTATATCGTATGTAATAAAATAGGTATATTAAAATAAAAAAGTCTTTATTTCTAATACAATAATTACTTCAGTACATATTAATTTTCCATTTATAAATATAATGATGCATTTAAAATCTAATTAGGCACTATGAGGGAGACCCTAGAGAGGTGACTACTACTAGTAGTCACCTCTCTAGGGTCTCCCTCATAACTTGCCATAGATTTCGATCTCTGGCCTGTCTCATCCAGTTTGGTCCACTTCTTTGTCGGAATACTTCTTCCCAACGTGTTTTCGGACGCCCGTTCCTCTTGTTACTGCGTGGTATCCATTCCATTACTCTTTTTGTCCATCTTTCTTTCTCCGTCCTTCTCATATCTGTAGGATGGAGATGGAAATAGAATTATATCGTATAGTACCTATATAATAACTACTTTCAAAAAATGATTGCCAGCGAGATTTAGTTCAGTGGTGGGAATACTATGACAATGGCACCCATATATTCATACTGTTATGCCGTTTACACAATCATACGATATACGAAATACAATAACAAAAGCAAATTAATGGCCTCCATTATTTAACGAATCTGAAAAGGTATTAGCCCTGGCTGTATTAGGCTGGTGACTTCATTGATGCAGCTTCGACAAATTTACGTTATTGTATGTTACCTACTCATTCTTTGTTCGCTTTATTATTACTAGCTTTTGTTTTCTTCAGATGATTAGTTGATTTATCTCATTTAGCCCCTTCGTCCACGGAGCGCACTCAAAAGGAACGCGACTGAAACTGTAGTCACTTATGAGTAGCCTGACTGCGATAGCACTAGTATTTCAATGGCGGCTCGTCCACGACGCTACTTAAAAGGAACGCGTTTGTAACTAGTCTCCTGGCGACTCGACATGCTGGTCGCGAGGCGACTGGGTTCAAGAAACTGTTGAAAAATGAACGAATGAAAAGTAATTATAAGTGATTCTGACGTCTATGTGACTGGAGAAGTAATAATTTCCATGTCATCGCTTGAATTATCCTGGTCATGTTAATTATTTCCGTTTTCAAAACTTTGTTTACATAAAAACTAGTACTGAGTGACTGAGTTTCAGGAAATTCCAGTAGCGTCGTGGACGAGTCAGAGTTTCCAATAAGTCCGCAACTCTAGTTTCTAATGAGTTCCGTCACTTTTGCGTAGCGTCGTGGACAATGGCCTTAGTGTAAGCGGTTTTAAAATATGTTTTCTTTACAGTACGCGCCAAATATTTGAGCGTGACCATAGCTAGTACCTTAAACCAGCGCGAGTTAACGCGTGTGTAAAGGTTCTCCTGAATAGTGGCGCGTTGCATCACATCACATCTTTCTCAGAACACGATTTACGTGGAGTACAAGCGCGCGCGGGAGTATACGTTACTTATATAATAATAATTATTATTATAATGGTGCGAACCTATGGCTGACTCTCCACTTAGTAAATAAAAACTTATAATGATCAAGATGACCTTTTATGCCATTTTAGAAAGTTGTATATAGCTTTGCCGTTTTATTATCTTTTTCTCGTGTTTTGTTGAGTTTTAGTGTGTAATCTCGTTGGTATTTTATCCATTAAAGCTTAGGACCTTAGCACGAGTGTAGGCAAATAGAACGGGAGTGTATTATGTGATTTTCTTATTTGACTGATCTAAAAATGCGGTTTGAAGTTTTGAAGAAAACCGCCACCATTTTCTTCGGAACAAACTTGACATTCATATTTACTTGAGACTGGCAATTTTGACTGTAAAACAGCAGAGGCCATAAAAGAAAAAAAAATGATCATGATGCGATGAAACGCGTCGCTAATCGGGAGCAACCCTTAGACTATTCGTTGCACTGCTCTCGGCAGTTGTAAATAGATAATAAAATATTTTCCTTGTAAAGGATGTTTGTATAGACCCGAACGCTTTGTGCACCTGAATCTCCTGGGCTCAGTTGTATATTATGTAATTAAAAAGGAGCCATTTCATTCTGGGCCTGGTCCATGTACACTACATAGAAAAATTAGGAAAAAATAGGAGATTACAAGAAAAATACAATTGCATTAATTTGAAGAAAAATGCGATGGTACAAGAATAGTTCTTCTGGTAAGTTTTTTACTATGTGAACACTATTTGAAGGCCGCCATGTTGGTTTATAATTGGCGTTTGACATGACATTGACATATTTTTCATGTCATGTTGTTTGGTTTGATGTTTTTGTTTTGTCAGATAAATGTAGGTTGTCAAAATGACATTTCACGCACGTCCATCCGCCATATTTTTGTGTTGCTCTCTTTGTCGAAGAAAATCTTAATGTACCTTAGAACGAAGTCAATTTGAATAAAATAACCAATTAAATACGTTTACTTTATTGCTTAGCCATATTTTAGAGTAGTGTACACAGTGCAGGCCCAGGCTCCATATATTGTTGAAACGTCTCTTTTATAATGATTTTTAGACCCTTGACGGGTCTTTGTTATTTATCCGAATATTCGCGACGCCAAGGTGTGTGACCCGCAATGTTTCTTAACAAGATTTGTAAAATAGTTGTGGTGTTACAACACCATAACTATTCCAACAGATAATACATTTAAATTCAACAATATTTTTTTATATTATTATTTCACGAAAGTAGGGGTTAAGTATGTGTAATTGACGTCTTGATTTATCAAAGATTTGGATCGCGGTCAAATGTTTTATAGTAGATACGGGCAAAGCTCAAGATATATTTTTAATACATATACATAGAATGTCTGAAACACAATGTACGGAATATTACCAATCTACTCCTCATAATCTGATGCTAAAATTAAATTGTTTACTAAGTTGGCACATCTAATCTGGGTTTCACCCTTTAAGGGGGCTAGTGGGGAGTTAGCGCGTCGTCCACGACGCTACTCAAAAGGAACGCGTTTGAAACTGTAGTCTAATTCCATGTCATCGCATGATTTATCACTAGTCATGTTAATTATTTTCGTTTCAAAACTTTGTTTATATATAATAGTGTACTGAGTGACTGAGTTTCAGGAAATTCCAGTAGCGTCGTGGACGAGTCAGAGTTTCTAATCAGTCCTCTAGTTTCTAATGAGTTCCGTCACTTTTGCGTAGCGTCGTGGACGGACGCGCTTATGGAAACAGACAAGAGCCCCGTTTGATTTGGAATGTAATCTTACATTTTGGAGGAGACTGTTATAATACTAATGAATGATGTAGAATTCTGAGCGCTTAGTCAGCGAAATCAGTGACTTTTCGACCGCCTTTTTCGTGAATCCATACAAAAACGGTAAACTTTTCACGGTCGAAAAGCGAAAAGCGAGAGTTCTCTGATTTTCAGGCTACTGGTCACTGGACTGGAGACTAATCTTGTGACAGGATAATAAAATGTATGGACTTACTACATGATATTAGGTAATAAAGAATCGACTTCAAAAATTTCTTTAGTTTTATATTTCCCAGTAGCCAAGGGAAATCATTAAATGGTACTGTTTATTTTGTCATCGGTACAGGAAATTCAACTTTGTACTTTATGTACCTTTAAGTTAAGGCTCTTGTCACATCACACAGGCCTAAAAACAGAGTTCATAAAGTTCAAATATGAAAGCAGGACAGCTATACAAGGTGATTCATAATATGTATGATGTCCCGAAAGGGGCTTATTGTACGCCCAATTGAAAATGAAATTTTGTTCTATGACTTTTTACATTGAAAAAAAAACACTATGAAAAATCAGCTGTTTTAGGTTTCAATCTTGATGCCGAACTTCTCGTACGATATAAAGTTGATAAAAAGAACAAAACAGCTATTTTGAAAAAGTTCTGGAAAAATATTTTAATCTATTTTTTATGCTTATATTCTTATTTTTGTTGATTGACGCTTTTCGTGATAGTATACATATTATGAATCACCTTGTACTTGAAAAACAGACAAAAAAAGGCAAATTGAAGTTATCTCGCTACGGTAAATTGTGGCGTTTACTTCAGTCGTCAGTCAAATATGTGATCTACGAATTGGTATACAAATTTGTTATAAATTTTATATTGTTATTCCCAAACTTTGATAGTACTGTATTTTATAGCTAGGTATGATATGAAAATAAAATTGCTGACAAGGTTCACATGTTTGGCTGACGTTCGTAGATATGATTCACTATATAATTGGTGTTTTTTTTATGCATGTGTTTCCTTAATTTGTGTTTAGTGTATGCAAGTTGATGTTTTGGGGGTTTTTGTTGAAGCGGGTGGGTGGTTGTCAGTAGGTACATTTTGAATCTTCGATGATTTTGTTGTGTCCTATTTGTTATATACCTACGCTGAGTATACTGCTCTTTCGTAAACCAACTAAGTACCTAGCAATGTCGCAATCATGCGCTCTTCGTTAAATTGAATCAATTAATTTATCTGTTGCTGAAATGTCTGCATTTATTTGAGGTTTAGAGATACTTCTACAAGCTATTAGGTATTTCTTGTTTATAAATTATTTTCGAAATAAAAAATATGTATGTAAAAGTTTTTTCATTCCAAAACCTTACCTTCTCATACGCTCCCGTCTATGCAATAGAATAGAATTCATTTATTGATAGTTGAGTGGTACCAAGTAGGACATTAACTGATGTAAATCCGATGTTATAGTTATCGTATCTATGGGATTTTAAAGATCGGTAGGTACTTATAAGAAAAAAGTCCAGCCGAATCTTGTTGAAAAAATAAATAGTTGTTAGTTAATACCTACCAAATTATAGCTTATTTCAGCAGTTAAGCTATGAAAATCTGTAAGTATGTAGATAGGTCTCTAAAAAAATACTAGTTTGCCTGCGCAACGGAAGAAACATACAAAACTCTTAGAGTGGGGATATCCATCAGAGATACCGTAGCCGGTAGCGTCTCACACGACAATGTCCCAAGAGAGGGACCATTGTCACGCTAGGTACTAGTACCTACAGCTACTATTATTGACATCATACTAAACGCGAACATTATTTAGGTTAGGTATGTATGCATATAATGTTCGTGGAACTGAAAAAAGGTGACCCACTCTTTCCGATTATGTCTACCAATTCTTGAAACCACACTATTGTAGATTTGCTTTTGGAAAATCCTATACGTAGGAAAAAACTGGAAGTAAATACTGGACCTAACCACGTCCTACGATGGGAGGATCACCGTTTGTTTCTTCAGTGTCACGCGTCTGGGTCTGTACTTTTCCCACCTACACAAACAAATACTTACAAGGGCTACATGTAGATACAACCTTTTACAGAAAGAAAGCTCGTACAAAGACGTAGACGACCTTTATTTTAACTCTCAGAAAACTAGAAGGTAAATTACAAAAAATAATTTAATAAAGTACCTAAGTAAAGTATTTAACTAAGTAAAGTATTTTGTTATAGTGTCACAGACTTTATAAATACTCGCAAAACAAAGATCTTCTTGATAATGTACCTAATTTACATTCAAAAGCTCAAAAACAAAACCAACACCTTAAAATTACGATCATCAAATTTTACATCCCTCAACAAAATTGAGCTTTAAATTTAATTAAACAGGCCTTCTTAAAGTTATAGAGCTATTATATTACTTAACAACATGAGGCTACACATTCCAGAAAAAAATATATACCGTATGCAAAAAATTGAAAGTCTGAATAAACTTTATCCACAACATTTCTTGCATCACACTATACACAAAATATTGATGGTATCTATTATATAGAATATTAATATTGATGGTATCTAAAGTTCCTTCTTTTTGTTCATAGAATAACTCCCTTTCGGGATGGTATACATGTTGTGAATCACCTTCTAATTCTAATTGGGGGCGGTTAGACCTGCACTGACTTCCCGCTGTGGAGTGTTTTGTGCATTGTCCCCCTATGCTTACCCTGCCCCAGCCATGAATCACCTTGTAGATAATATTTCCTTAATATTGAAATGGGCACTTTTCAAATAACACAATATTTTTTACTGAGCAGTAGTAGTAATTGAATTTTATTATCCATTTTGTTCTATTGTAGAATGAATAGTAGAACAAGATAAGACTAACCCAATATTTATTACATAATGTTTTATTATTTACGAGGGATTTTACTTTAATAACCAAAAACCACACACATAATTACTAAGTAACCTATTCATTTGGTTTCAAAAGTATGAGCTAATTATAAATACACTAGTGCTAACTAATCAAAGACAATTTAATCCTTGTAACAATCTGTCAACCACTTGATATCTGATCTGCTTTTATTAAATGCATTAGTTACAATTTTTTTTTCATCTGTTTAATGTGTTTTTTTTTGATACAATACTATTAAAATTACAACTAATACAAAGCCTAATCCATAATAGCTACTTTATTTACTTCTAAACAAAAAACTGATGTATTTTTGAGTAAGAAGTTATAAATAATCCAGTTGGTCCCTGTCACAACCAGAAGGCAGCATACCCAAAATACTCGCGACATTGGCACATTGTATGGCAATGTTTATTCACAATAATATTTTGGGTTATTTTCAAAAATACTAGCAAATACCAGCACCATAATTCAAGATTACCTACAGTAAGCATTCCTAGTGAACATCATTACTACACTAAGTGTCATAGTATGTATCTAAATCGCAATACCTCTGAAATAGTCATACCGATCACGTCTTTTGTCCTGAAGCTGACCAATTTTTGATGCAGAATCAATATCTCTACATACGCCACAAAACATGCTGGATATTATATGGAATGGGCTACGGTAGTACAGGTTGGGGTCATGTAGCATTCTGTTCTTTTTGTGACAGTGAATGTGCAAATATACTTCCATAATCGAGAGAATAGAGCACAGTATTGCAGGGCAGATCATCAGTGTAGGCAATAATAACATGCGGGGACTTATAGTATTTGATCCAGAGAGTATTTTTGCTTTTAGTGATTGGAACTTCTTGGTCTTGCACATGTAGCCGTGTTTTGGAAAGGCTGTGCTTTTAGGCTCATTTGTTTGCGAGTTCCTGTCATCATAGTAGATTGGAGTGTGGTGGTTTTCAAGCGATGGCTCGCCGGTTTCTTCATTCACATCGTATGTTATCACTTCTCCTGTCTCATCATCGCAGCAAAACTGTCGTATGTATGCCATTGCTTTCACTAAAAAAACGTAATAATTAATAGATAGGCTTTATTAGAATAATGTTTTTTTCGATATTATGAAATCATACATCATCCTCGTTACAGGTTTTTTTAGAGTTGATTATAATTATATAGGTGGCTTCGAAGTTAGTCTTAGTGCGTGCACACTGATGACTGCTAAATATTTTTTCAGGTTATGGATGTGTAGAACGTATTGAACTTCATACGGTGTAAGTCCGATTTTATTTCTGTCTTGGACGAAAAATATACGCAATAGATGAATAATTACCTGTGATAGTCTGGTAGCATGCAATGCAAGCTGCAAAATGGAATGTCAAAGTTATTTTAACAATGTAATGTGCAGTATTGTAAATATACAAAGAAATCAGTTTTCTGTAGCTGGAACACAGAACACTATTACTTATTTATTATTGAGCTAGAACCAAATAGAATAAAACCACTGAAACTTGGAATGGAAAAGAGTACTCCGTGATGGTTTACTTTGACTATGGATTACTTGTTTGTTTGTTTGGATCGTTATCGCGCTCTACGGTTTGGATCGGTTAGGATGGAACACAGATTCGTTAGCAACTATTTTTTTTTTTAAAACTTTATTTTCTTTATTAATTTCTTTTTTTAGCATCTATTGGTCTAGTATTAATAGTTTAGCATTATTGTTCAGTGGACCTTACTTAGAATACATAGTACTAATCTGTGACCTTACTGGAGTGACATAATAATCACTCTGTGACTAAACTCCCATAACAAGGTTATGGGAGTTTAGTCTACCGCTGTCTACGCACAGAACGAACATTACTCCCACTGACTACTAAGGAATACTCCCGTAAACAGAGTATAACATAGACCGGGCTAGCGCGTATACCCGAGCAAGACGAAAGTTCGTATAATCCAGCCAATTAGAAATGGATATTTTTGTACGTGACTCTAGGCATGAGAATGACCGTGCAGGTTATTAGTGGTTATTAGGATTAGTGCGGTTTATGATACTTTTTAAAATTTAATGAAATGATAATGATTTAAGCATTAGAATACTAAATAAATAATAACGTGTTCAATTATATAGCCAGATCCTTTTCCAGCATAAAGTTTTAATTGCAAATAGAAACAAAAACGGTACTTATCGGTGAAAGGTAATATTTTCCACTTTCCTTAAACTATCGCTCGTGGAGCCTATAATACTGCAACGTACCATGTTACCAGTTGAATTCTGCACCTGCTACACCAGGCACACAAAAATATTAGTTAGTAAATTAGTAATTACTGCACTTTTTCACACTAACCATTGACTTGACGTTGTTGTGCACCAATATTGGTGCATACGCAGACAGTGATGGAAGATAACAGTTCTCTCTCCTCTACTCATACGTCGTTTCATATATTTCTATCCTCTTCTTTCTTGGTATTATTATTTAATATGACGTCTATGTTATTTTCGGTCTACGAATACTCCCGAGATGTCTCAAACGGTCTCAAACCTAATAATACCATAGATTAAAGAGCCGACTACTACCATCTACCTATAATTTTCCCACCAAGTCATGCTGGAGCATGTGCTGCTTGTCGCCAATCAAAGTATCTGGTCGCGTCGCTTCTTATTTATCTCGGTGTGAGCTGACCCTAAAGATAGAATATCGTTGGATTTTAAATATTAACAAAGCGTAGCGGTATTACTTGCATTTGATGGAATTTAATTCAGATTTTAAATCACACAACGCTACGAAATAAATGATTAAATCGTTTACACAGACGTCCGTAATTAGAATATCATGCCTTCCTCAGTTCCTCCTCTCCGTCACAGATAATACAGCCAAAACTAGCGGTACCTCCATAGATTAAATAGCCGCTACACTCCATAGGTACTTCAGATGCCGCGCCCCTGTCGACTGCTGTCGAGCGCTGCCTGTTGATAAAGGTAGTCAACGACGACCTAGATAAACGTAGGTACAGTCGCCTCTACATAGATGTATAAAAATAAATAAATAATAATTAGCAATAAATAAAAACCTCGTATATATTTAATTGCTTTATAAACGTATAGTCATTAAATTATAAAATAACATAAAAAACAGAATCTATTGAAACAAATAATTTTGATCATGCAGCAATGTGCCAAGAGCATGGTTGCATTCCCGCATAGAATTGCCAAAGAAGAATGAGTCAGCTCTCTTATCACTGGCGTCGGTCGACTAAAATAAGGTGTAATTTTTTCATTGAGTTAATATTTACAGTAGTACCTACCTCATCATTCATTCTTTATCTACATAACGACACAAGAGTTGACTGTACTTGTTTACAATCTAGATATTTCCAGGTCCTGCACTCCGCGCCGATCAATACCGCAGCAGGGGGGAGATGCGCGCGTCTAGTGCGTCTATCCCGTGGGGGTTGATTTATTGTATTATGCTCCCTTCAATTTCGCTTCAGCTGCAGCATCGAGAGCACTTACCTACTGCATTTCCGGCTATAAGGCCTAATGAAGGTAAGTAAATATCACATATTTTGAGTCAGAATTTAATTTTGCTTTGTAGAAACTACTAAGACGTAAGTAAGTAGGTACCTACTGCGCTAAAAAGTTTTTTTTTCTCATTTTATGCCTTTTTACACTTGGTTGGTACTAAGGGGCGGAGGCTGAGTGGCCTTTGGTAATAAACCGTAGGTCTACGTATTAGACTACAGTACGATATACTTAGGTAATTTAAAAAAAGCCTCGTCAAGCGTCCTATTCAGTGTTTTATTATGAAACTTACCTACTTATGTGTCAAGGTATTGGTAAACTTTATGATCGTAATAGCCCCGGTTGCTGTTTAATTTTTGTCAGGTAATTTGTATTGTATACATCTTAATGCAGGCGACTGTACGTATCTGAAGTTACGAATGTGTTGGTCGCAATTTTGTCAATTTTGTTCATTAATCATCGGCGAACGCGCCAGCGACGGCAGTAGGTCATATATCCTCATTGGCAGTACCATAATCTATGGGCAATACCTAGAAGGGCGAGGTTCTTGTATTGATGATGGATGCTACGATTAGTTATTTAGCTACCTACCAAGGTAAGGTAGGTAGTAGAAAGGAAAGTAATGCGCACGCAGCATCAGCGGGGGGGGGGGGGTCACCAGAATTGCGTGCGCATCGCATGTTTCGGGTTTCTGGCGAGTAGGGCGTACCACAGGGGCGTACGGCGTTCGAACTGTTTCGAACCAGCTGAGTTCCTTCGTCGTTGTGGCCAAAGACTATATAATTCACTACGTGTAATAGTTGTGGCGCGGAACGGATTTCAAGAATGTGTTTTTCTCAATCATGCTCATGGTACCTTTTAATCTATTGTAGGGTTTCTTTTTTAATTATTAGGTAGGTACTTAGAGGTGGATAATGTAACTAAGCCGCCTGGCGAGATTCCTGCCACTGCACGTGGTAGGTACGCTCTTGTTACTATGCGACTGTTCACTCACTATTGCAGTGGTACGGAGTTGAACTGTGGGGGCGCGCGGCCGACCGGCAGCGCGCCTTCCGTATGCAGATACGTAAAGTAAAGTAAATGTTTATTTCAATTAATGGTACAATTTCTTGTAACTAAACTATTACGAAAGCAAAAAATAACCTCACCCTAATTCTCCTATTACTCACAAATTGGACTAAGTAGTTAGGTAAAGTCTGGAGTAGGTCACTTTTTACCCATAGGCAGTTACAAAACCTTACCCTCCGTGCTAGATTTAACTGTGTTACGGCAGTGTAATGCTTCGAACCTCTAACTAGAAAAAAACTCTAACTAGAAAAAAACAATTTTGAGTGGAGTAATAGTGCCGACAAAAGCTGGTGGGTATCGATATAATATAGGCATACAAAATCTTAATATTATAACTATATTCTTAACATTTAATCTAATTAAGTAGGCAGGTATACATTATCAAAAATAAAAAAATTAAAAACAAGGTACAAGTACAAAAGCTATTATATAAATGTAGGTAACAATTTAGGCAATTTAAAACTAACGATACATGTATATACAATAATTATGCTGGGTTGGGTTTTCCAATCAGTCCGCAACTCTAGTTTCTAATGAGTTCCGTCACTTTTACGTAGCGTCATGGACGAAGGGGCTTAGAGTTCAGGGGGTCTAGACAAGATCCATTTTCTGTTAGCGTTCACGCCTGCGGAAAGATAAAATTGTATGGAACTGACATTAGCTTGTGAGATGTCACGTGACTGCTGCAAAGTTGGTAGACAAAATCCTGTTGTCCGCATGCGGAAAAGTTAGCGTGACGTCTGGATTGGACACAACGCTAACTCCCATACAAATGGTAGACAAGATCCATGTTTGACAAGACTAAACGCCATTTTATCGTTTCCGCAACACGCTCCACTAGCGTGAGCTCGGACCCTCACGTTTGTCCTCGCGTTGCGGAATAGTGCGGAATAAACAGTGAAATAGTTTTAGTTTATTGATCATAATTCAAATAGAAGTACGCGTTGTGGGCTGCCAATAATGAAGAATCACTACAAAATGGTTAGCAACAGCAAGAAATCTCCGAAAAATAGATAAAATTGAAGCGATGCCGGGATTGGAGTTCATTCATTGTTTTCGTCTGAACAAAGAATGTTTTCGGTGTCTTTGTAGTGTTCAACGTTTTACAAACCATAAAGGCACCTGGGAAATCCATTTTGAGATGAAGGTAAGTCCTGCATAGCTTGGATATAGATAAAGTATATGCAAAAACCGCCCATACTTAACCTAAAACTAAAAATCTCTTGATGTGTGATTTGGAGAGAATTTGCATTAAGTTTCGATTTATGCTGACTCCTTCTTATTGATACCTTGTCAAAAAAATCTTGAAGAATAGATTATATCTTATTGTATTACCTACTAATATAATAATAATAACACCCAACAGTCTCATAGTCCACACTAGGAGGTTGTAGAGGTTCCACAACACCACAGACCCAGAACAAATATTTTTGTCCCGTAGTGGGAATCGAACCCGCACCCCTTGCATCACAGTCGGGCTCTCGCCCGCTTATATACCTTCTAATAACATATACCATCGCCTTAGGGTTAAAAAATACTGTCTTTTATATAAATAAATAAAAATTATAATTATTATATTTTCAGGTGATTCTGGAGATCCTCAACGACCTTGGCTGATGACATCTGTACTAAATGCAGATCCTGGCTCTCGTGAGGAGATTTCTACTCAGCAACATGCGCCAGCAAGAAATTGTGTTAGAGCGATGGCTTACTGAAAGCATGTTGGTGTTCAAACACAAAACTCTACATTACCATCCATTGTTGTGTATCACACAACATGCCATTAGATGCCAATATACCCGCTCCATCCTAGTGTGGACTAGAAGAAGGTGAAGAAGATACAACTCATGATAATTTTCCTACTGTTGGTCAAAATGAGCTACTGCAAGGCTGAACAGTTCGAAATAGTCTTTTGTCAAGATTATAATGATGCATGTTAGTATGTGATTGATTACACTTTTCCATTTATTGGCTGTTTTACTGAATCCACTCCCATCCACTAATTTGAGATTTTCCAGCTTTCTGCACAGCTATTCGCATCTTTGTCTCCCTTGTAGACGTGGAACGGAACTTGAAAGATACCTAGGCCTAAAAATATAATTTACAAATTACCTACCTATGAATACCAGTAAGTTAATAGTAAAACTTTATTTGTAAACAAAATTAGTAGGTAGGTACATACTTACCTACATAATTGATAAAGTTTTTTCATAAATTTTCCCATCCAGTGGATGGATAATATTGCGAAGGTTGCAAGAAGTTGGTGGGTGGAGAAGGCTCAAGACCGTTCATCGTGGAACCAGCAGTGGACTTCCTCAGGCTGATAATAATGATTAAATTCTAATGTATCATTATAATAACAATAAAATTATTGCCGAGAAGTAAGACAGTCATGCATGACCCAAAATCTATTTATAGACTTGACCTTATTACAAGAACAAGAACCCCATTGATGGTGTGATCAAAGATTGTTTATATTATTACATTTCAGTCGAGAAGGCAGGTAGAAGTACTTATTCTTTTGATTGGTAAATAAAGTCATAATCACTACGTAGTTCGATAGGATTGTATGAAACAATAGAGGGATAAAATCTACCTACCTAGCCATGAACTCCCAAAAGCAAACTGCTCGGATTCCATCTATAAAAAAATCGGGTCTATAATGTGTGGGTATAATAAGGAGGTAAAAATGTTTCGTATAAAACACTACATTAATGGACAATACTTACTTACATTCACTCACTTTTATTACTAAAATAAACGTAGATTAGTTATTTTTCTTCAAACAAACCTTTTCAAAATTTCGCGGCGTTACTTTTTTGCGGTAATAATGACAGATGCTAGATGAAATGAAGGTTCGTTTCAATTGACAATAACAACAGCCACACAATATTCCATAGACACTAGCGTGTGTCGCTCGTGTGTCGCTGCGGACTACGCGTTAGCGTTCACTATGTATCTTGTCTACCATTTTGGTCACGCTAACGCAAAGGCGTCACACGCTAATGCAAAGGCGTTAGCGTGAAAGGAAAAAGAAGCGTGAGGATCTTGTCTAGACCCCCAGGACTTTTAGGATAGAGCGCTGAGTCCTTTCTAGTTTTATCAAAGTCGTTTTAGATGCACCGCCCCAGGCTGAAATTCCATAGGTTATGAGGGATTGACACAAGGTGAAATAGACAGTTTTGCAGGTATTATTTTCCTTTAAGTGGAGTATTTAAAAAAAAACCGGTATAAGTTTTCTTATTCGCGATTTTAATGTTTCAATGTGTTTCTTCCAATATCTCCAACCTTAACAGTCTGCGAACGATCGCTTAAGTAACTTCTAAAAAGTTCTAAGGGGATTCCTCGAATACCTATGGATTCTAACTTGCACAGTAGTAACGGGATCGACGCCGTATCGAAAGCCTTGGCCAGATCCAGGAAGACTCCGATACACTTGAATTTATTGTCTAGCTTATTCGAGACTTCAGTTACAAGGCTTTCAATAGCGTCAGAGGTTGATTTTTTCTTTCTGAAACCATATTGGTTATCCGAAAGAATCTTGTATTATTCAAGAAAGCTTACAAGACGGATATTTATCACTTTCTCTAGGATTTTAGCTAGCGTTGATAATAGAGAAATTGGACGGTAGTTTGTGATTTTATCTCGATCTCCAGATTTGTAGACAGGAATTATAATAGAGTCTTTTAGTACATTTGGGAATATTCCAATTGAGAGGCAATTGTTGAAAATATGGGTTAGTGGGCCGCCAAGAAAGTGAATACATTTTTTCAGGAATATTGAAGTGATCCCACCCCATCCCGACGAAGACGAAGATTTAAGGGATGCTACAATTTTATTTATTTCGAAGACGTCAGTGTCTAAAAGCAGTAATGAATTAGGTTGAACTGTGGCTGGTGTATAGTTTTGTACTAGGTTGTCTTGAGTACAGTTTAAACTGCTTAGTATTTTCCCAGCTAAGTTATGGCCAACCTGAGCAAAGTAATCATTAATGTGATTTGTGATTGATGATGTATTTGATTTATGGGTAGATTTAAACTGTAAGAGTTCTTTATTTGATTCGGTATTAGAGTTAATGAGACCACCTACACGCTTTATAACTTTCCAAGTTTTTTTAATGTTGTTCTTTGCGTCTAGTAATTCTGAGGAATCAAATTTGTTTTTGAGACTGTGTAGAATACCGTTGCAATAATTCCTATAACGTTTATAGGTTATTCCAGGTTCTTGTCTTTAGGTGATTTTTTATGGCGACGGTGAAGATTATCTCGGAATCTCATGCATCTAAGTAGACCCGGAGTTACCCAAGGCTGCATTGTCTGTTTTCTATTTGATACTTGATGTGTTATGGTACATTTGTCGGTGGAAAGAGTCGAGATGAACTTTTCAGTTAAATAGTTTGGGTCCTTCATCAGATAAAGAGAGTCCCAGTCTACATTAGATAATAATGTGAACACTTTCTGATAGTCAGTTTTTTTATGATTTTTTCACTTTATCTAGTTCTTGTATAAGAGATATGGCCAGGTAGAGGCAACTATGATCAGTTAATGAGGGGTTACAAATAGCTGTAGCTATCCTAGTTTGTGATTTAACTAAACTATGGTCATAGCATTTTAGTTCACGGGTACGTGCAAGCAATGGTGAAGATACCACAGGACGTCTCCGCAAAACCGTACTTTAAAGAGCTGGAAATACTTACCTTTCCTTGCATTGTGATATTCCAAGTATCAGTGTATGTATGTTAGGAACAACTTGCAATTGTTCACTAGGAAAAGCGACGTTCACCGGTACAATACTCGAAGAGCGGACAAGCTCACCCTACCCTACCCTACCACGTACTCTCGCAAAGTCGGGGAAGTTAACGCGCATGATGGGACCGACAGTGTACAAAAGACTTCCTGAAATGGTTACTAATGCAACTAGCCTAGCATCCTTTATTTTATGAGCAAACTGAAGCACTGGCTCACTGACAACAGCTTTTACAGCTATGAGGAATTCATAGCCTGTAAAAGTGGCTAAATGTATCTAGCTAAATAAATAAGTACTTAAAATTTTTATTATGTTTGTAATCTATTATTTTGCGTTTTAATTATTGATTTATAATTTGATTGAATTTTATTTTGTATTAATATTATTGTTAATTCATATTAACTTAATTTTTAAATACCTAATGAATTATATGCTAGGTAATTAAAAACAAATACAAATTATGACGTGTAACTCATGAACGAAATAAATGATTATTATGGGATGCGTTTCATTTATTTTTTATCTACCTACAATGTTATTTAATACATTGATGATTAAATGCTTCGGTGATTTTCATGCTTCTATTATTAAATATTTTATACCTACAAAATGTTTCATTATTTGCCGCGAAAATAACATTATAATGATCCCGTTCTGAAGGAGCACAACACAATTTTCACTACTTTCTTAAGGTCCCAACGTAATAATGTGCTAATTTTAGGTATTATTACAGGCAGCAGTTCCAAAATGCCGGGCTAAATAAGAATTTTGAAATGATCAGCCACAAACTGGTGCCCAAGTATATGAAACAGCTCGAGTTGAAATCCGACTTGGTTTCGCATCGGCGGTATGACGACAAATGTATTGTGACTGGCCAGCGAGCATTAGTAACATACGTGCGCATGACAAAGGAGAACGCGCACACCATTAAGTACAGCGACTCTGCTATCCCTATCACCCTTTACGTGTTGAAGTGCGACCACGAGTGGAACGCAGAGAACTGTGCCGACCGACAGCCCCCCGGCCGAGCTCAGCAGAGGAAAAAGGAGACTTCTATATAAAATGCTGGTAGGCAAGCTTCACCTGTCATCTAGCTTATTTGAGAATAACGAGGATATAATGATTCAGTCAGTCAGTCAGTTCAGCCGTTGGACATCCACTACTAAACATAAGCCAACCCACAGATTTCCAAAGCGACTTCATATAATGTGGGGGGAATCAGCCCCAGCAGCAGCCCTAAACCTGTTCTATGTGGAGTCCCACGAGGTTCCATATTAGGTCCCTTGTTGTTTTTAATATATATTAACAACATACACAGCATAGGCCTGAAAGGCCACATCACATTATACGCAGATGACACCTGCCTATTCTACTTTGGCCAAACCATTCAATCATTCATTGATGAGGCACAAAGAGACCTGAATTTACTTCAGACGAGGTTTTCGCGTAATTTACTTACCATCAATGCATCAAAAAACAATTACATAATCTTCTCGGCCAAAAATAAAATAATCCCCGATTTTGAACCTCTTTCTATAACGGTACCATCATCAATAAAGTTGACAAAAAAAGTATCTCGGACTTGTAATGGATAGTAAATATACAATCACAAATTATTTTTACTAAAAACAAAGACATCTCCAGACGCAACTTACGAAATGCCCAAAATATTCGTTTACAAAAAGCTAGAACTAACTATGGCAAGAAAAACCTCATGTTTGAGGGAGCACAATTTTATATTGCTTTACCCAAAACCATTAAAGAATTGAAAACATTATCTCAATTTAAACTATCCCTAAAACGCCACATTTTGGAAGGTTGTGCCGACGAATAACACTTAAATGAAAAGCACCTCGTGTGAACATGCCCTCGCCGGTTATCGCCAGTGTCCATTATTTTGTTCAGTGCGTATTGTGAAAGTTTTTAAATGTACCCGCATCTGTTATATTTTGCTCGTTACGAACAATATTATAAAACTTTATTATAAGATAATTATTTTAGTTCTTGTAAGCGATTTTTAATCTTTAGAGAATTAATAAAGATCTTAAACCTCAATACTCACCACACTGAGCACGGGGTAATCGAGCGCAGTTAGAGCTATCGTTGTTAAAATTGGTGACGCTGCTGCCTAACCTTACCTTTTTTCCCTTAGTTGCCTGTTACGACATCCACGGGTAGGTAGATATGGAGGGGCCTATTCCTCAGCCGGGGCCACCACGGCCATTTAATGATTATGAAAGTATAAATATTTTGTGAAAAATATTCTTGTTCCAGACAGAGCTCAGTGACGAAGATATAGAAGACCGCACTGGAGTTCAAGTAGCTGCTGAAAATACCGAGTTCATAAAAAGGAAGAACGAACTTAGGGCCCTAGAGCGTCAAGTCATAAATAGAATTATCAACTTAGGAAGCGGAGCCCCGAAAGACTTCAAGGAAATCAATACTCTTCTACGCCGGCGGCGTTCTCTGCGTTTGTTAATGGAAGAAAAAGTTGCAAAAACTCGAACTGACCCTCGCTGGCCTGAAAACAGGCGAGTTGCTCGTCGTCGGACCGAATGTAGATGCAATGAATTGCGCCACATTACCCCTCGTAAGTGCTCTAAATTGAGACAGGCTGGTCACCGAAGCTCTAAACCCCTATCGATTCAAATACAACGCTCTGAATCAGTACGAGTTCAGCAAGTAAAGCAGCAGTGGACTGAAATTCAGCAAGTTGAACAGGAGGCCCAAATTACTAAACTTCAGGTTACTCCGCAATGGGTTGACTGTGTTCTGCTTGAAACTCCACAGGGTACACCAGTATTGCTTGCCCCCGTAGAGACCGCTCAACCTCGGTATGCAGAGCTACAAACAGAAGTTACTGTCGTGAAAAAGATCCGCATATATGAAGAGATCATTGAAGGGTAGTCTGCGTTTGAGAAAAGTGAAACGTAGGTACATCAGAGGTTAATTCTGACTAAACTACTAAACAGGATATCGTTTTATTTCTTGTGAGTGAGTACATAATACGAAAGATAACTGCTAATGAAACAAAAATGAAGGTCAAATTCATAGAAGAAGTTGATGAGGACGTTAGTGATGTAATGAGTGAACAGAATGAGGCAGCAAATGATGATGGAGACGAGGAAGTATTAGTAGACGCTGGAACGGATACAACGCTATTGGATGAATTGTATAACATGTTGTATGCCGAGATATGTCATGAAATAAAAGTGTTAAACGATGAAATGGTTGAAAAGCTTTGCGATCAAATATTTGAGGAAGTAGTTGATATAACAGTCGATGAAACTATTTCTGAAGCTAATCATGAAATACATAAATAATTAAATATGATTTCAATTTGTCTGAACAAATTTCTCCTCGTATAGTTTCAGATTTCCCCATATTGACCCTTCTTGATGGATCACCTATTTATAGATTTAATAACATATTAGGAATACATAAATAAATACGTACCTACCTAAGTATAAACTGCTGCTAATATATAAATAATGGAAGGTATGGTGTAATCATGGAGGTGAGTGGGGAAACTGTGATAGGATTCAATCATAGTGAAACACTTTGTTTGCCTAAATAGAGGTAGGTACTCAAAAGAATACCTACGCTTTTGGTTGATATCCTTATTTCTAAAGAAGCTTTTCAAACAAAGGTTATTCATAAATGTAGGTATGTATACTATCCCGAAATGAGCATAAATGGCTTATAAGCTTATTCTACACCCAATTTGCAATTTGTTTCTTGTGTATTTTGTAAATTTGTATTAGTTTTAAGTTTCTTTCTGTTTGTACCAAGACTTGGAAATTCGACAATTTTCAATGAAAAAACTCTGTTTTAGGTCAAATCAGTTCGAAGTTCGAACTCAATTATTGCGCTGTTTAGAGAAATCTTCATTTGGAAATTCTCATTTATGTATAATAAATACTAATGAAAAATGTAAAGTTATAAAGATGATAAAAAGACCAAAAAGCGATGATTTCAAAAAGTTCAACAAATCTTTATAAATTAGGTATATATTTTTTCATTAGTATTCTTTATTATGTTTATTGATACAATGGATATGATTTCTGGATAGTATACTTATTATGAATATCTACCTATTTAAAGTAAAACTGTACACGAAATCATAATAATATAAATGAAAAAGTTTGTGAGGATGTTTAGATGTTTGATAATCAATCACGCCATAACGGCTCAACCGATTTCGTTGAAACTTGGTATATATAAAGTTCTTTACCTAGAATAGCATATAGGCTAACTTTTAACTCAAGCTACCAATATTCTTTGGTCCTGTCCTCTTTCTGTAGTAGGTACGTAATAGTCGCGCTAATTGGCAAATAAACGGAACTTGGTTTCACCATAATTGATTCAACACAAAAAAAGTTATGATGATTAAAACATGACACGTGCTCAAAAATGTTAACAAAGGGAGGGTTTGAGAACTTGAGGATTGAGAGACTTGAAGATTTGCGACTGGTTCACTTCATGTTTGCCTAGATACTTAGTTCCACCAACGACCGTACTGTAATTCTGAGAAAGACATTTCTGATTTAACTATAAGTTATTAGGTAAATGTATGTGCGTAGTTTAACTTTATGTATGTAGTTTAACTCTATGTATGTAGTTTAACTCTATGTATGTAGTTAGGGGGCAGGTAGATAGTTACTAGGCACATAGTAGGTGGGAAGAAGGTAGTAATTAGGTAGTTACTCACTGTAAAAGTAGTGGTTTTCGAGTAGGTAAGTAGTTTTATAAAGTTACATTATGTATTAATTACGTTATTGGATATTTAATAACAATAACGATCTGGGATAACCTATATGTTACCTTTTTAAATTAGTTTTTAAAAAGGTAACATAAAGGTTATAGTAATTCGTTTTTATGTTACCTTTTTATTATAACTACATATTTATATTCCTACATATTTCTTGTTATGTTACCTTTTTATTATAACTACATATTTATATTCCTACATATTTATATCCCTACAAAGGAGTATAGGTTTAGTATTTTTAACTTAAAACGATCGATGTGACTGACTGTAACCTAAGCTACTCACTATTATTACAATTCGTTATTGTGTGTTGTTTGTTTTTAAGAGTAGGGTTAGTGCCCACATTTTGCCGAAGATTGTCTTTGTAGTTCTTAATCATCGATATAGAAAAACCTTAATGCATGCTGTTCTGCCACACCCTGTTAATGTAGGTCTATCATTGTGGAACTATTTTCGATTGATGTCTAAGTAATGAAAAAATTTAATGAATTATCTTATCAAATAAAATAAACCTACTTAATAAATGGTCTACTTATTTACCTTCATATACCTACGAGGTGATTCATATTATATAATATGCTATCCAAAAAGAGGCTTATTTAAACCCGATTGGCGATAAAGTTTTTTTAAGACTTGGAAATTCGACCTTTTTCATTGAATAAACACTTTGCAAAACCCAACTATTTTGGGGTCAAATCAGTATGAAGTACGAACTCAATTTATTCAGTGGTAGTAATTTTGATGCCGAACTTATTGTAGTGTTTAATAATTAGTGAAAAATTCTAACATTACTAAAAACAGCTAATTTAAAAAAGTCCAGAAAATATATTAATAAGTGATTGTTTTTTTTTCACTTATATTTCTTTTAGTAAATTTAATAAGCCCCTTTCAGGATAGCTACCATAAGGATATTAGTGTTTTGTGTACCAAACCAAGTGCAGAATCAGAAGGAACCCTAGCCCTAGGTATGGTGAATAGTGATCACTCGTTGCCCATGGTACTTGTGTGTTCGGACAGGACCATTGTCCGTTATTGAAATAACCCATCTTTTTGATGGGTTATTTCAACATCCCCATTGTGCAGAACATGTTAGCTTGAGGTAAAAGGCAGGATAATTTCCTAGTGTGGGTAGGGAATAAAGCTAGAGTTGAAATTAAAGATTAGATCCTCGATTTTGTTCACTACTGTTTTTGGTGGTGTGATGAAAATTTTGTTATGGTGTTTAGGAAATGAAGTTTTTTAAATTCGACGACGATAATCACATAAATGAACAAAAACTAACTTGATCAGTATCTTTATTATGCCAAGAAGAAAAACTTATTTAACAATATAAATGGATATTAACTAAATTTTTTTAAAGAAATCGCTTTCTTTTCATATATTTCATTGTTTAATGAAATTGATAGGTACTGATTTTAAGTATCAAGTTTGGCTTATTTTAATCTCAGTCTATAAATAAATAATTTAAATTATACATTTATTTAAGCAGGTAAATCACACTTATCTTACAGGAAGCAATTAACTGAAAAATGATGATCCATGAATTAACTAGGTACAGTCAGCAATGAAATAATACCTGAACAACATTACTTTCCATAATGACAATGTATAAAATATTTTATACTTTGGTCAGTTATTTAGGGAAAGTAATGTTTTTCAGGTGTTATTAAAAATAATTTGCATTCAACGAATTTTCTTGCTGACTATAAAACACTTCTTTATGTATATAATTATTTTATGAATTACAATAATTTGATAGTAAAATTCTGATAGCTGTGTTGTTAGTTGTATTGGAATTGAAAAAAATTACTAACAGACTCAATAGTTTCTTCAGATTTTTGGCTAAATAGCAGCTTATTGAGACTTTTTAGAACTTTTCTTTTTGCTTGTTCGCTCCTTACAACAATCCTTAAAAAACTTAGCTTCACACTTGCCCTTATAATACAGCTGGGTTGGTTCCACAACAACACTGCATTCTGCAAGTTTCTTCAGCAAAAATTTCCTCTCAGCCAGCACCTTGTTCACTTCTTGGTTGATTGTTGCCGCTCTATCATTTTGACTAGCATTATACTGAAATTAAATCACGCACAGGATTAGAAGAACAGAAGACCAGGCTCAGTGGTGGGTCTTGAGAGAGACCAACATCCAGCAGTGGAATGATCTAGGTGGATGAGGTTTCATGCTGGTTAAACAAGCATTGACTATGACTGAAATATTACATACTGATGATGATGAAGGAAAGTAAACCTCCACAGAAGGTTATATAATACTAGCTTCTGCCCGCAGCTTCGTCATATGTTTATCGCTTTAAACATACATAGAACAAAATGTCTTTCCTTTGGATAAGGCGGACAGGATGGTTAGTACATCAAAGGATTGTCAGGCACTACAGCGTCCTGTGAGTCAAAGCTTCCAACTGATGCTCTATTCATCTATACTCATTGGCAGAAAACGTGGCCCAAAACCAAAAGTTCTTAATTTTTTAATACATGTAATACCGAATTTCCTTTTTTACTGGTTATGATAATAAACTCATTTTAACGTAAAATTATTGACAAATTAGACTTACCACCTAGAACCTTTCTATTCTACCTAAACTACTTCTTTTTCGAATTCGCGATAAGCGTTTGGGCCACATTTTCTGCCAGTGTGTAGAATGGATGACATAGGGTCTTGTTTGATTTTATCAATCTAACAATATTAAATTTGAATTGAATACAGAGCGCTGGGCCAGCTTTAAGGATGTAAAAAAAGGTACCTACTTACCACTGCCATCATTTTTACGAGTTTCTCAAACTGAATGCATTTTTTTCGATACATTTTATTGGTAGCGTGGATACTTTTCATATTGATTGTTTTCATTATCAAACTATCGAAGTCGAGCGGAGGCTTTACAGGATACTGAAAATAATTCAAATAATTGGATTGCAAGTTGTAAAACAATGTAGAATTTTGCAGAATCACAGAATAATAAGGAATACTACATTAAATTGAAAGGCAAATGAAAGGTAGTTAGGTATGTATATATCTCAGGTATGTATGTACTTGGTAGTTTATGCCGCTTTCAGCTCAGGCTTGGTAGTGTCCTAGATTATCTTTGCAGGCAGTTCTCACCTCACGGGCAAAATACTGCACAGACTAGGAAGATAAATAGTGTAAATATGTTTTTTTTTTTGAAATTTTTCCCCTTTCGGGATGGCTATGGCATCTAGGCCTTACCGCCAAGTTTTACGTTTATATTTTCTTCGGTGTTCTTTTTATCTTTCTTCTTCATTTTACTTCTTAGTCATTGTCAAGTCAAGTTTAGTTCTGTTTTAGTAAGATATGATGGTGGCTATCTTACTAAAACCCCTTGAGGTTTTAGTAAGATAGCCACCATACCTCTTGGCGCCAACTCGGAAAATGACGATACACGCAATCATTTCATTTCACTTCACTTTTGCGGTTTACTCATACAATATTACGCAAAACACCACCGTAATCACATAATATTATTCAATTTATCACTAGTTATGTAAAATATATTGAGAGCACAACATCACTTTGCAAATTCCCGCCAAAAAGTCCGTAAATTATATGAGGTAAATGAACAGCGAAGAAGTCTATCAACAGGCTAAATACTAATGTATTCCATTCCATAGTAGTCTGTGTGAGTCTGTCTAATTCCTTAGTTTGAAAGTAGCGCCAGTGACTGAGAAGTTGAAGAGCAAAAGGTTAGCGTGGTATGGGCATGTCATGCGGAGGGAAGAATGCCATGTGACTAGAAGGGTGTTAAATATGAATGTGGAAGGATATAAGGGGAGAGGTAGACCAAAGAATAGATGGATAGATTGTGTGAAAGACGACATGAGTAAGAAAGGAGTGAATACTGATTTGACGGCTGATAGAGGGGAGTGGAAGAGAAAAACATGTTGTGCCGACCCCACATGAAGTGGGATAAGGGCAGAGAGCACCATGGAGATGATGAACAGTCTATTCCTTAGTAGTATGTGGTCTATTCTATCATCTCGCTCTCGGTCTACGCATCGTTCACTCGGCGACTAATGATGAATCGTGATGAATGAAGTACATGCGTGCATGCCATTCATGATTCATTGCCATTTGCGTTGTCATGTCAAATTACTGTCAGTCAGACTGTGGTTTGTAGAGAAGTGTAGTTGTAGTTTTAGTGTAGTGTTAGTTTTCGTTTGCGTGAATTTTGGAATCGAATCACGTTATTTTGCATTTGAGGTATGTAAAAGGACTACATTTTGATAAAGTATCACGCATTTGTACATGAATCAATGAAAATTCTATTGTTAAATAAATCGGGTACACATTGCGATTATTATAAAACAATTGTGAAGTGTAAATATTGCATAAATGTGAATTATTTACAAACGCGTTATACATCGTTGCATGCCTAGTTTGTTTCATCCAGTGGTTTGTTTTCAGCCGCAAAAGGCATTCACTGTTTTTCAGCCTGTTACCTGGCCTACCTGCTAGTAGTTAGGATGTAAAATTCCGGGAATCGGTACGTGTTTTTCTTGACAGAGTACATACGTATGTATGTATTCGGTTTTACATACTCTAGAAAAATTCCTTACCTATCAGAACGATGCATGTTGTAGCTGGATTGTGGCTGGATAATTTATCCTTTGACCTAGTTCTCAAAAGATTGAAAATGGTGTGTTGTGTTGTGGCGCGTTCGGAAAGTAAGCACATTGTTCAAAACCTCAAACACGCTCTGGCGGCACGACTAGCCATTGCAACACACTACACCACACTTGCTTGCTTGTTGTGTCACTGATTATTTCTTGGTGTACCTGTAATAGGTCAGTGTATTAGACCAGGTTGAGGTATGGTGACATTGAAAAGGACCTATGACTATCAGTGAAAGAGTCCGTATAGCTCTTAGAGGCTCCAAGGACGCTAATGTGCATGTACCATATAAAATGTAGAATCTGGTAGTCTGGTATGTCACAGCTGCCCGCAGTTTTGCTTGCGTGGGACCTGGATAAAAAGTAGCCTTGGTCATACTCCAGCTCTTTAGCTGTACCATTGCTTTGTTGCTGCATGAAAAGTGAACAAACCAACACACTTTTGCATTTATAATATTTTGTTAGAATTAGGATATGTATATTCACTTTATCAATATTTCGACTAAGAAACTGCGATCTCATTCAACCTTTACCTAAACTCATTCCTGTGATGGTCCCATCCATTTATAACCATATCCAGAATGCCACATTTCTTAGGTAATGTTTAATGGATTCTGGAAAATTCGAAAAAATTGTACTGATAACTGAGATAGTCTTATTTTTACATGCATACCCCATTTTCTAGGATATTATTGCAATGTTAAGATTTAATATACAATTTTGATACAACGATAAATTATTTTGAAGCTCTGAAGTGGACGTTTCTGTTAAGAACCAAGTGTCTCAAGCCTCTATTAATCAAAATGCTTTTTGTGAGTAAAAATATCTTCAAATAGTAGCACATTTAATGAAATAATAAGGAAAATGATCACATTTTTATAAGTTATAGTTAGTTACTATTAGTTTTCCAGTTGTAGTTACGACTACATAATATAATACTAATAATATCCTATTGGTTCATAGAAGACTCTATACTAAATTCATTTGATCTTGCAATCTTTTAGTTTCACTTTACCTCACTGTTGTGTTACAGGAGATACATCTAAGCTGTACTTACCAATAAACGCTGGGCCTATTCATCATCTGGTTACCACACAAGCGAAGCTAATGGCTTCAGCATGTATCCTACAAAATCTTTAAGATGGCATACAATTTAGAATCTAGCTAAGAAAGACATAAACATTTTTAGGAGACATCTTAGGTGATAATTATTCTCATATGGAAGTATGTAATACAAACAAACATAAAAGGCAATCTTTATTTGTTTTGCAGATTGACTTTATGAACAGGAACTAATAAATCTACTTCACCATGGGAAGAGAGTAAGTACCTCATTGTACCTTACACAACATTTTTAATCCTTATTTACCTTACATCATAATAATTTGATGATGAGACTGACATAGTCGTGAGTCGACTCAAGGTGACAAAAAAATAGATTAAAAAAAAGCTTTAAATTTTTCAGCATACCTACATGTTTAAATTCTTGATTCGGAGATTTTACCAAGAACTATGAATGATTATGGCATAATGGTATGCGTCCATTGTGACAAGGCTAGCATTTGCCATTTACAATATGACATGTTTTTGGATTGAAAGTTATCCACAAGATAGACACCAAAGTAAAAATTCAATAAAACCTTGAGGTGGATTTTAAAACGTTAAACATGGGCAATGGGCGGCTGTCCAACCAATGCCTCTTATTCATAACATGATGAACGGTCTTAAGCCTCTTCCATCAACCAACTATCCGCAAGTTTAACAATGTCTTCAACAATGCGAACTCTGATGTAAAATGACCTCAACTAACTGTAGAGCGTAAGCTCGGTTATAACCCATATCTGTGGTTCTGACATAATTACTTTTAACACATTCTTCTTAATCTTCATAATAAAAAAAATCTATTGGTTTTATTCTCTTTGAAAATGTCAATGACTTTGCCTTGACAGGATACTGTATTTTGAGATATTAAATTTATAAATATTCCGAAAATTCATAAAAATATAATATGGTTCTTATTACATAACTGCATTTTTTCTCAAAACAATGAAGAATGCAGACTTTAACATAAATATATCAATAGAATTAATAAATGCACCTAACTTAAAGACAAGGTACCCACCAAGAGGCTAATTTGAAAGCTCTGGTAAGATGTGCATTGTGAAAGCGATTCCATCAATTCATTTTGGTGTAACATTGCAGAGTTTTTCAATATGTTGTCAAGGAAATGGACGGTGACCAAGAACCCCCGAATAAAACACTTGTAAGTACACAGTCCATGTATTTGTTTACAGGAGAGTCGATACAGATTCCAGCAGTGATAATGCTGCCTTTGAGCAAGAAAGGAAAAAAAAGAAGTCCAAAAAGCACAAGAAACGCAAAAACGAAGATGAAGAGAAAGCGCACAGGAAGAAGAAAAAAGCTAAGAAGGAGAAAAAGAGACGTAGCCCCGTAACAGAAAGCGAGACTTCCTTGTCGGACGTAGACGAGCTGATCAGAAAGTCGCAGCAATGCAAAAAGCATAAGGACGCTAAAGGCAAAGCTAAGAACGGTTCTAGCTCCCTGCCAAAGTCCTACAATAAGAATAAGGTGGAAGATGACACGCTAGAGATAATATCGTCTTCAGAGACGGAGAACTATCAGGAGGATTGCGCCAGCCCCGAGCTCACGAACCTCGACGACGACCTCAACCTGGAGGAGCTGATGAAGCAGAAGGAGCTGCTGCAGGCTCGCCTCGTCGCCTTCAACTCTGAGCGCAGCAGTGACAGCGCCGAACGAGCTGAATCCATCATCTGCCTCGACGAAGACACGCAATCCTCGCACAACAAATCCAAGCGAGATAGAGAACACCGAAGCAGCCAACACAAACCGAGCAAAGACCGCTCCTCAGAAAGAGAAAAGCACAAGTCGCGCCGACACGAAGAGGATCTCCGAGAGATCATCCGGAGGGAGAACAGGAAAGAGATGGAGAAGCGATTAGACGGCCGCGAGCTCAAGGAGAGGAAGGATCGGGAGCGGAAAAAGATCGAGGAACGCGAACGGGACAAGAACCGCGAGCGGGACAGGGAGCGGGATCGGGTGCGGGAGCGAGAGCGAGAGCGAGAGCGGGATAGGGATCGAGAAAGGGAGCGCGAGAGGGAGATTAGGGCTCGGGAGATCGCGCGGAGTACGCGTCGGAACGAGCCGGACCGTTCGTTTGGTCGGGGGCGCGGGTCGCGTCGGAGCCGCTCGCGGTCGCCGCGTCGTCGCGACGCACGTTCGAACTTTGACCGCGACAGACGATCGCGTGATCATATGCGCGGCCGCTCCAGGGATAGGCGCCGAAGCAGAGACAGTAGAGAACGTAAGGTAAGTTGAGAGACGTTAGCAAAAAACGGAGCCCTCCTATAGAATCACCTTGTTGTTCGTCAGTCTGTCTGTCGGTGTGTCAAGGCCCTTATTCTCAAAAACGGCCCGAGGTATTAAGTTGTAATTGATAACGAAAAAAAAATCGACTCAGCCTTCCCCTAGCTACCGAACCACTTACCGTCTAGGTGAAAATCTTTATTGGTATTAAGGTAAAGGTTGCGATTTGAAATATTCCGAGGCCCGAGTCCGTAATGTTGGTGAGTTACTCACTTGTCACCGGTAAGTGGTGAAAAGTATATAGCTTACCGTTTTTGTATGGTGTCACGTAAAGCGTCGCTTTAAAAACCGCCAAGCTGTTCTCTTTTCACCACTCTCTAGGTTTAGTGAGACGGCTCATTTAAATTCGCACTCGCTACAATGACAGTCATGAATTTTATTGGAGTTTAAAAAAAAATATTGGTGTTTTCAGTATTCTACGAATGAAGTGGCTCAAATAGTGCCGAGCTCGAGCGATGAAGAGTTGGACATATCCATCAACGGATCAGACGACGAGGAGACTGAGGAGCAAATTATCGAGCGCAGGCGGAAAGAGAGAGAGAAACTTGTGAAGGTGAGGACCTTATTTAATTTCACTAATTTTGACAGGCCTCATAGCTCAGTGGTAGTATCTCTGCCTTCTGCGCTGGTGGTCGCGGGTTCGATTCCCGCACTGGACAAATATTTGAGTAATTAACATAGCTATGTTTTTTCTGTGTCTTGGTGTTAAATATTTATCTATTATGTATATCAGTATCTGGTACCCATATTACAGGCTATACCTAGTTTGGGATCAGCTGACCGTGTGATATGTCCGGAATATTTATTTATTTATTTTATTTATTTACTAATTAGCCGATCACGCTTATCAGTTCACAATAAATAGGCCGATCTTTGATCCGATGCAGGTTTTTCAAGGAACAACCACTGAAACAAGATACCCAAGCTATGTGCTAGATATAGCTAAATTATCAAATAGCTAATTTAAAAACTTAATCAAGAGAAAATATCCGACTTTTTAGAAGACAAAAAAAGCTTGGGATTGAATATGCTCCAACTCAAATAAAAATAAAGAAGTAGATTGATAAATAATTTATTCGACACACAAAAATAGACATAGACAGAGATAAAAGCAATCGGAAGAAACAACAGTAGGTTACAATCACTATAAACAACAGCTTAGGCACTTAGTAGGTAAGCTAACAGTGAATTGAAACTAACAGTTCATTATCAGAAAAGCAGGCGCCTAACCCACCTATCAAGTGGGCGCCTACTGGTGATACCTACTTAAGGTGAGAAATGTCTACACTGCAGTGGGTCAAAAAGGTCTTATCTCAGCTTATTGCTGCTCCGCCGAGGCGTAGCAGCGCTGGTTTTCAGATAGGTCCTGTGGACCTCAAGACCTCAAGATCGCAGTGAAATTACCTACCCTAGACTCTCATTACCAAGTACATAAAAGAGTAATTAAAAAATAACCAAGCCGTGGTTTAAGCCTTCCTCATTCCATTTTATGAAAAATGGGATCGTCGGAAAAAATTCTAGGCACCAAGACTGATTGCCTGATTTCTCTAGGATTGGTCGCGAGGAACAGGCTTACTTCAACTTATTTCTAAGACGTTTTAAAGCGATCCTAATGATTTTATTAAAATAAGCCCCTTTCGACCTTGTTTTTGATTTTTCATCAAAATCAGTTGAGCCGTTACGGCGCGATTGAACCACAAACATCCATACATAAATAAATAATAAATCAAAAATAATAATATCGACAAAGCTCTCAGAATTAGCAAGTTGAAGTGGCAGTGGGCAGAACCGATAACCGTTGGGGGGTGAAGGTTCTCGAATGGCGACCACGAACCGGGCGACGCAGTGTTGGAAGGCCCCCCCACCCGATGGACCGATGACATTGTAAAGGTTTCGGGAAGTCGGTGGATGGAAAGGGCTCAAGACCGTTCGTCGTGGAACTCTTTGGGGGAGGCCTATGTCCAGCAGTGGACTTCTACAGGTTGTTGATGATGATGATGAATAAATCAATATTCTGGACATATCACACACGTTCAACTGATCCCAAACTAGGCATAGCCTGTACTTTGGGTACCAGAGACTGATATACATAATAGATATATATATATTTAACACCCAGACGCACAACATACATCTGTGTTAGTCACAATTAATGTTTGTCCAGTGCGGCAATCGAACCAGCAACCTCTAGCGCAGAAGTCAAAGTTACTACCAACTGAGCTATGAGGCCAGTCATTCTCACAAACTTTCGCATTTATAGATCATCATAATGGAAAAACAGAACCTTCATAGGATCACTTTCTTGTTTACTATAGGTTTATGAAATCTTTTATCGGGACACTTTTAGAAAATTATGATTTGTTCATGGCTTTTTATTGCATGCGGTGTGGGAGGTGCCTCGCCTCTGCTGAGCTTATGAGGAATAGATTATCGAGCTAGTAATATTTGTGTTAATATACCTTGTACTAGATATATTTGTTTATTTATGATCCATCTAAGTTGTTATTCATTCATTACATGAATTTTGCAATATTTCGAAGCATTTCTTCGGTTATTTAAAATGTTTTGTCTAGGAAAAGATTATTAGAAAGAATGTACTGTATACTTGCAGTGTAGGAATTTTATAGAACGAAATAAATAATAGTCATTTTTATTTTTAGTTTTCAAAACCTAATAATACTTGCAGAGTCTTGCTGGCAACACCAACAATGAACTCCAAAGCCAGAATGAGGCGGTTGTGGCCGCGTCACCAACTACATCAAAAGCATACTTGGAAAAACCGCAAACTTCCGAGATCAAAATCATAGAGGACAATATCGAGATTGAAAAGGCGGGCCCGGAAGAACAGAACGACACGAAGGATTCCAAAGAGTCGAAAGATTCCAAAGACTTGAATGACTCCGACGAGAGTTCGACCAAGGAGCAGAAGAGGGAGTGGGATATGTTTGCGGATCAGGACAACTTTGAGGCTATGGATGTAAGTTGCGGTTTAAGGCTCGTATTCAGAGACAAGACTCGAGTATTGATCTGTACTTAAATCACGATTTGAGTCGAGATTCTAATTCTTGAACAGTGCTTAAGTATAGATTCAATGATCACAGTTCACCTGAGTAAATGCTTATTCTGAATCGTCAATCAGACGAAATCGGTGCTTGAGTTTAGATTTGATTTGACATTAATCAAATGACATTTTCGTTCCGTTACACGTACTTTGATGCATATTTATACTTCACTTTATTGTTCTATTCTATTTCCACCCTGGCTGTTTGAATTTCTGCGTAAAACGGATCGAAAATTATAAATAAATCAAAATGTAAACGAGAACATTTGAGTACAGATTTGAGACTCGATTCAGCTGAGAATAGTTTAAGTACCGTTCTTGAATAAAAGCTATGTTTGAGAAGAGATTCAATACTTAAGTAGAGTTCAGCTGATCTGTGGTTAAATCTATGCTTGAGTCGTGTCTCTGAATACGAGCCTAAGTATTCATGCGAGGTAGAGCTCAGCCAGATTTCCTCGCTCTAAATGAACAGCCCGCCTGGGAGGTACCTCCGCCTACAGAAGATCGCAGCTAAATAACATTATTTGTTTCAAATAGTGTTGTGTTCCTGCGGTAAGGTTGCCAGATCTCTTTAAGGAGTGGCGGTTCGGGGTGGCAACGCGTGCGTGATGCTTCTGGTATTGCAAGCGCTCATAGGCTACGGTAACCGCTTACCATCAGGTGGGCCGTAAGCTTGTTTGCCACCTTTTTTTATACAACAGATAGTATAAAAAGAGGTCTTTCCAGCTTTACTGTAGTCGGATGTGTTCTTAGAAGCGTCGATGGGCTTGCGCCCTGTCTCGTCATCATCATTATAATTTCAACCGTAAGTCGTTCGCTGCTGAACATAAGCCCCATTGTTTGCTTGCTTGTCGAGTCACTGATTCTTTCTTGGCCTAGTGGAAGGTACCTCTACTTTCGATCCGTAGGTCGTAGGTCAAATCCCTTTCGTGCACCAATACTTTATGCGAAAAAATTATACGCATTAACATGTACTCAGATCGGTGAAGGAAAACATCGCGATGAAACCCGCGGCTTAGTCAGCTTTACACGTATTGTGGACTTTCCTGTGATTAAGGCAATCTAGGAGAGGTATAGGTGCTGGGCAAGCCTACTCCATCTTAACATTTTCCAGGCACTACAGCGTCCTGTAAGTGAGTAAAAAGTTACACCGACGCTGTTTAAATAATCTAGAATAGATGTAATAAGGCCGTTGACACGTTTATTTCAGAATCCGGTGTCCAGACGACACAGAAAGAGTGCGGTCGAGAACCCATCTTTGAACGACAACTGGGACGATGCAGATGGTTATTACAGGTAAGCTGACCAACTAAATACTAACTAAAGTCATTATAACAAAAATCAAATTGCAAAGCGCCAGTCTTCACCAAAATAAAATGTACCTATATGGTATTGGCAACGACTCCAAAAATAACTAACTACGTAAATATTGTCTATTGTATTGTTCTATATTATGGATAAGTATTAAGAGCTAGGTATTATTCCAAAGTTTTCAGTGTTAATATTCAGGAATTTGAAGTCGGTTTTTAGTTTGTTAATTTTTTATTTATTTATTTATTCAGAAACAATCACAACACGATAACAGAAGAGCCAAAGCGATGTTATCCTAATAATATTATAAATGCGAAAGTTTGTGAGGATGTTTGGATGTTTGTTATTCAATCACGCCGTAACGGTTCAACCGATTTCGTTGAGACTTGGAATGTATAGAGTTATTTTCCTAGAATAGCATATAGGCTACTTTTTATGTAGGTACCACGCCAGCGAAGCTGTGGGTGGAAGCTAGTAAGCTTTTTTTGTTACACAGAGTGCGAATTGGCGAAACCCTGGATAGCCGATACAGCGTGTACGGATACACCGGCCAAGGCGTTTTCTCAAACGTCATCCGGGCAAGAGACGAAGCTCGAAGCAACGTCGATGTCGCCGTCAAGATTATACGCAACAACGATATCATGTGAGTACTTCCGCATTGTCCCAACTAAGCCGTGTTCAAACGGCATGCGATATGGCATCTAAAATATGTCTGTATTTTATTTCAAAATGATCCACACACATTAAAGTCAATTTTGAGTTTGACATTGAGGGCGTGCGGTATAGCTCTACGATATCGCAAGCCCCTAAAAGTTAAACTCAATATTGACTTAATTTAGCAGACTTAACGATCATTTTGAAATAGATTTTAAATAACACGGCTTTAGCTTTTGTTTCCGACCGGGTGAATAAAGCGAGAACTCCACTTGTTTACATTTGCGCCAATTAAATTATGTATGTCCATATCCAAAAAGGAGGTCGAGCAAAGTGAGACAATTGACAAACAGATCAAGTAGGGCAACTTGTGAGATATATTTAGTATGTAAAAAAAAACCTAAAACCAAGATGATTTTATGGTTGTGTCACTAATTCTTTCTTGGTCATCCTGCATTACGTCTGTGACCAGTTTCAGGAATGGTGGCCCTGAAAAGGGCTTAGCCAGTGAAACAATCAGTGTGGCGAAAGGATTAAAGTGCGCCTCTTAGAGGCTCCTTTCATGCACATACCACATGTTTTTTTTATTGAAATTGTTTATCACAGGCACAAAACCGGTCTTCGAGAGCTGGAGATCCTGAAGCGGCTGAATGATGCTGATCCCGAGGATAAGTTCCACTGCCTGCGTCTGTTCCGGCACTTCTTCCACAAGCGACATCTCTGCATGGTCCTAGGTACATACTCCCTGGTGGAATCAGAAATAAGAAAACAATAGATAAACTAAAAAAACTATAAATAGTAGTAAGGACTGTAATATTACAAGTTACTAAAAATAAACAAAGTATTTAAAAGTTACTAATTAAAAATTCACAATCCCAAATATCAAGTACTGATAAGAAACAAAAGGAGCCATTTCATTCTGGGCCTGGTCCATGTACACTACATAGAAAAATTAGAAAAAAATAGGAGATTACAAGAAAAATATAATTACATTAATTTGAAGACAAATGCGATGGTACAATAATAGTTCTTCTGGTAAGTTTTTTACTATGTGAACACTATTTGAAGGCCGCCACGTTGGTTTATAATTGGCGTTTGACATGACATTGACATATTTTTCATGTCATGTTGTTTGATTTGATGTTTTTGTTTTGTCAGATAAATGTAGGCTGTCAAAATGTCATTTCACGCACGTCCATCCGCCTTATTTTTGTAGCGCTGTGTGTTGCTCTCTTTGTCGAAGATAATCTTAGTGTACCTTAGAACGAAGTCAATTTAAATAAAATAACCAAATAAATACGTTTACTTTATTGCTTAGCCATATTTTAGAGTAGTGTACACAGTGCAGGCCCAGGCTCCATATATTGATGAAACGTATTTATATTTTATTTATTTATAATGTACAGGTGGAAAAATAAATAAATAAATTATTATTATTATTATTACATGTTTATCCAGAGCCGCTGTCGATGAACTTGCGCGAAGTTCTCAAGAAGTACGGAAAAAATAGCGGCATCCACGTGAAGGCGGTGCGCAGCTACACGCAACAGATGCTGCTGGCTCTCAAGCTGCTGAAGAAGACTGGCATACTACATGCTGGTATGTACTTATAGTTGGGAGGCGATAATGTACGGCCAGATATTGCACAGCCCGATAATTCAAAGACAGCAATGCGTGATGCGAGGCTGTGTAGCCAAATGTCTATAATAGATTATTAATTTCATGAATAATTAAGAATAGTATTGCTTGCTTACTTGTCGTGTCACTGATTCTGTCTTGGTCATCCTGTATTAGGTCAGTGACTAGGTTGAGGTATAGGCCCTGATAAGAGCTTTTGAGGGGGTTTGCCCATACTCACCACGCTGGGCATGCGGGTTGGCGAGCGCAGTTAGAGCTATCGTTGTTAAAATGAGGGACGCTATTGCCCATCCCCTAGCTTTTTTTCCCTTAGTCGCTTCTTAAGACATCCGCGGATAGATAGATATGGAGGGACATATCACCCGTGACCGTGTGAATATGTCCGTAATATTTATTTATTTATTTTATTATTTTTGCAGACATAAAACCGGATAACATTCTCGTGAACGAGACCAAGTTAATGCTGAAACTCTGTGATTTCGGCTCCGCGTCGCTTATCTCCGACAACGAGATCACGCCCTACCTCGTGTCCAGGTAATACTATGCCAATGGCCTCTGTTGTATCCAGTGTTGCATATTAAATAGACCATGTAACATAAAGTATTCCACTAAATTCAGATAAGAGCACACTGCCTGCTATAAAAATGCATGCATCAAATACACCAAATATATTTTGATATTCCGCTAAATTCATCATGAGTCCAACAAAATTCGGACGAATGCACCTCCCACCACACGTTAAAAATAACCACGCACAACCACATTTAATTTAGTTTAGTTTATGAGGAAATCAGCGGCATACAATTGACTGAAACTATTTTTATGTGACGTATTAAGAACACGGCTTTTTATTTAAGGTGAGGGTTTAATTATTTTATGATTTTTGAATTGTTTTTTCTCAATAACCGCAAAACGCACAGTTTTGATTTTTATGACAAAGATAACTTGAGCATTTTATTTACGTAAATCCAAGGCAGAAATGCGATTGGTAAAACTTTTCTCGATAGAAATCATTTTTAAAGTTGGGTCCTCTGAAATAGTTTTTTCAAAAATACTCTGAGACTATCTAACATAAATATATATATTTTTAAATATTTTGTTAGACAATAGCATTAGGTACCTAATTCCAATAAACTTTAAAAAAAAAATATTAAAAATAAATGATTTTTGTATCCTCTTAACATGCAATTCTTATTTTAATCTAATTAGTAACGTGAAATTTATTTGCCTAGGTTCTACCGAGCGCCGGAGATTATCTTAGGCGTTCCGTATGACTACGGCATCGACATGTGGTCTGTCGCCTGCACTATATACGAGCTATCAACTGCAAGGATACTCTTCAGCGGGAAATCAAACAATGAGATGCTGAAGTATTTCATGGACTTGAAGGGAAAGTTCCCGAATAAGATGATAAAGAAAGGAATGTTTAAGGAGCAGCATTTCGACTCGAACTGCAACTTCACGTACCACGAGCTGGATAGGGTCACTGAAAGGGTGAGTGCATTTTAACACTTAGTAAATAAAGAGTGTCAAGCGTGAGTAGGTAAAAGAATGATGAAACAACACGAGAGACTTTGGATAAGACATGTACAAAAAAATATATTATTTAAAATATAGAACGATGCAGTGACATGGAACTCTGACGAATACAGACAACTTAGAGTAATAGCATAGACGTCTAAAAAGTATTTCCTACTAGCTGCCGAACGCGGCTTCGCTCGCGTGGTACCTACTTAAAAAGCCTATGTGCTATTCTAGGTAAAGATCTTTATCTGTTCCAAGTTTCAACAAAATCGTACGGCGTGATTGAACAACAAACATCCAAACATCCTCACAAACTTTTGCATTTTGAATCAAATTTTTACTACCGCGTTGCTACCAAACGGCTGGACGGATTTTGATGTGAAAGATATGATCAAAATCGCCTTGACTTGGTTTTTTTTTCTTATTTTTTGTAAACGAATTTTACTTGTTTACAGGAGAAAATAGTGGTACTGTCCAGTATAAAACAGACGCGCGACCTCCAGAGCGAGTTGGCCCCCCCGCACCACCGCCTCCCTCCGCCAGAGGCCAAGAAAATTGGCCAGCTGAAAGATCTGCTGGAACGCATGTTGATGCTAGATCCTTCCAAACGAGCTTCGGTCAATCACTGCCTCACGCACCCCTTCATTCAGGAGAAGATATAGCGACAGATCTGCCCGCCGCCGCGGGCACCCACCGTTTAGATTGAACGGGCAATTGAGATGCTTCAATAAAGTGTTTTTATACGTATTTTCGACTAGGAAATAGAGAGAAAAAGCATGTCAGTGGGACTTTAAATCGAGGCTTTTTTTTAAGCCCGTGATCCTGTTATTGTGAAACTGGGTTTAGACGAGGTCTATCTAAACCCTTGTTTTGTGACGTGTCATTTCATTAATTTGACATTTTGACATAAAGCAACTGTATAAAATAACATACTTGACACTGGCAATATTGACTGTAAAAACAGCGCCATAGAATGAAAAAATAAGTCACAAAACCAGGGTTTAGTTAGACCTCGTCTAAACCCAGTTTCATAATTAATAGGGTTAGAATTTGCCTAGACTCGCTGATGCCCAATTTCACCCAATTTCCCAAAAGAGGGAGGGAAGTGTCAGAAGACAGCTGGATTGTCAAATGCCGTAAGTGACTTGAAACTTTGTCCCTGCTGTACTAACATTAGGTGATAGGAGATAGGAAACTACTGCAGAAATTGAGCATGAGTATCCTACAATGTAAAACTAATATATGCAGTTTTTTCAGACCATTGTTTTTTTATAAATCGAGCACACTTATGTTATTTTGCGAAAATGATTCGCTTTTGAGACTGAATTCACCGAAACCCCTGAGCATTATAAAATAAAATGTCACAATAAGTTAATATGGTCAATTACCATCTGTCAAGACAAAATATTTATAAACCAGTAATTTCCCTATTTAAAAAATAAAAATACAACTAAAACTGCTAACTAGTGCCTTAGAGAAAGGATTTATTCCATCCATTCCTACTAGAAGTTGATCTAACGGATTACGTTGTTATCAAAAGTCACCAAATTTCCTGGCAAGTGTGTGTGTAAAACTATTTCCCGAGTTGACGGTGAAGTTTCCGGGCGCCGTACATTTGTATTCGAATATAATGCTGTGTCGTAAATAAAGATTTACGGGAAATAGGAAATAAAACACTAGATTGCGCCCGCGGCTTCGCTCGGGTGGTACGTAGATAAAAAGTCTGTATTCTAGGTAAAGAACTCTATGCATTTCAAGTTTCATCGAAATCAATTTTGCTGTTACGGCGGCGTGATTGAACCACAATTTTTCGCATTTATAATATTAGTAGAATATTATGAAAATCTTTCCAAAGTATTTATGATCATTTTAATATTGAATGATGATATTTGATATCTTTCTATTTTACATTTCGAATGAATTGTATTGAAATCAATTGACAATTACATGTGTGCACCTCTGTGTACCATGGAAAATAATAAGTAAAAAAAGTTATGTTGAATACAATGTACCTACCTATGTATAACACGACAATGTACATAATGTTAATAAGTCTACAAAAACTGTAACTTTTGCCCGTTGTACCGTATGTACCATTGACTTGCACCATCAATGGTGCAGATGCTATATATGTACACTTACAAAAACAAAAACATGCGTGGAAATCTCAAACTTCCACCCTTCAAAGATTCTGTTAACTACCCTCCTTAAATCATTGTCAATTTATGTGATTTCTTCCCTTTGAATGCATTTAATTTTAATAAAAGCCACATTTTTCTAGTAAGATACGAGACCGTCATAAATGCGTCTTCCATAATTGTCTTCTCTGGAAGTAGATACTAACCCAGTTTTTTCTATAATATCTCATACATTTTAAAATCTGGTTTAAATCGAATCTGCGAACCGCCCTCAAATACAGGAATGCGCTACTAATCAAATCCTCGTCCGACCGAAATTCTTCTGTGAGTTTTTATTGTCTTGACAATAAAACCACAACTGTACCTAACCCAAATTACGCAATAAATTATTTTGATTTGATTTGAAAAAAAAAAAAAAAAAGGAACTGTCTTGCAAAAGCCATTCCCTTAAAACAAAACCCATAGCGGTTGTCATGTCTTACTACCAAAGGATGGTATACAATTCATAATAGGCATTTATGTTATGTACCCCATCGCGAAAGGTTTATTCTAACAAAGAATATTACCTAGCCGAAAAAAAAAAGTTCCCGAACATTTTTAAATTTGTTGTTTTCACTATTTTTATCATCTTTGTAAGGCAATATTAAACGTACGAGAAGGTCGACATCACGATTATTACCTTAAACAGCGGAATAATTGAGTTTGAACTGATTTGACCCCATCACAGCTGATTTTTGCATAGAATTTCCATAAGTCGTAGAACAAACTTTATTGGCAATCGGGTGTACAATAGGCCCCTTCCGGGATAGCATACATATTATGAACATTTTGTATTATTACGTAATTATATTGTAAAATAACAATTACCTACGGTTTTATACTATAAAATAAGTAAGGTATTATTAAAATTATCTATTTCACCAACGTACTTCCTAGACTGTTGTTACGCATATTTTTTGGGACTATTTTTGATAGAAAACTGGTATTTTGCTTAGTAGATAGATATTTTAAATAAAGTATTAGGTATAGGTTGGTGCAAATGGGTAGTTTTTTAATCGTTACTAGAGGCCCTAGTCTGCAAAGACAGTGCGTTCTCATTTTTCTCTTTTCGACCGTGAATTTTTTTGTATGGTGTCACGAAAAGGGCGCCTACAAAAACCAGTAATGTAAGTGTAATGTATTTACTTTTCACGGTCTAAAAGTAAAAAATGAGAACTCACTCCCTTTTATTATGAAACTGAGTTTAACGAGGTCTAACTAAACCCTGGTTTTTGACGTGTTATTTCATACAGTTGCTTATTGTCATAATCGTCGTCTAAACCCAGTTTCTTAATAACAGGGACTGACTTTGCAGACTAGGGCTTCATGATTAAAATTTTGGTTATTACACAACTAACTGTTCATACTAATTAAACTCACGAAGGATGTACATAAAGCATTTCGTAATTACCTTTTTTTTTATGTTTCCGTTAATTGCCAATGACATTTATATCGGATTTAATCCGCTTGAATCAAAATATTTGTTCTGTGAGTCATGAATATACTTGTGTTATTATTTACCAATGAACTTTGCGGCGGTGACTGACAGTCTCAAAGATTTACGGTTCAAATTTGTGCTGACTCGCTCGCATTTGAATGGCAATAAGACGTTCTGGGCGTCTTTCATAAACGTGGAACTCTTTATTGATGTGAAGTCTCAAAATTCTACATTGTACTGTTGTGATGACGCTATGTTCTGAAACTCTAATTAGGGTCAGGATGTTTTATTTCAATTAAATCACGTCACCTTGAAACGTCCTAGAAACTAGGAGAAGCTACGCATGTTCATGTATTTTTTTAGTATTGTTTATAGTACATTATGGTATAAGTGTGTAACGTTATCCGTCCTCGGCTCTCTTAAGACCCTCGCCTGACGGCTCGGGTCCCAATGACGTCTCGGCGGTTATCACCAATACACACGTGTATCATACGACGTTTTTCAACACATTTGTGAATAAAATAACACTAAAAATAACTGTAACTTCAACTAAACTAAGAACCTTATAATATTAGTGTGCCTTAATCAAACTAGATGTCGCTAGTAAATCCGGGCAAATCCTAGATCGCGCTGACGAAAACGGCTCGGAATGACTAGGGCAACAGTACTGTATCATTTTGAAAGCAGTATTCTTTATTTTTCATTATATGCTACACTGAAGCAGACAGGCTTACGGCCCACCTGATGGAAAGCGGTTAACGTCGCCTATGGACATCTGCAACACCTAGACTCTAGGTCCTAGAGCATTGCTAATGCGTTGCCTGCCCTCGAGAAATCTTTTTGTATTTTTCTTAAAGCTCTTCATGTTGTAAGTTAGCGGGAACTAGATGAGTCGTACTTGCTATTTCGCGTACCAGATCCGTAACGTATCGTATTTTACATGAACCAGGTTCTAAAACCAGGTACTAAATACTTGAAAGTATTACTTCGACCGCGCGAGTCCACTGCGCAAGTCCAATGCGCAAGTCCATTGCGCAATTCCACAGCGCAAGTCCGCCGCGTACCCAAGGGCGCGCCGCGCTGTGAGACAGAAGGTCGGGTTGTGACTGCGAGGCGCGCCGCGTCTTAGGGTGCGCGCCGCACCCGAGTATTTTTAGTACGTCTAAGTATCGTGAAGTCGTACCAGTTACGTAGAGTATGATACGAGAACCTGGTTTAGAAACCTGGTTGCGTAAATACGAACCACCTCTAGCGGGAACACCTCGGAAGGAAGCTCATTCCACAATTTGCACGTATGGGGGAGAAAGGATCTCGTAAAGCGAGAGGATCGACATACCCACGTGTCGATGAGATGTGGATGAGCCTTTTTCCGGTGACGCGAGGACTTACTTAAACCTTGATATTTGTTGGTTTTGTTTGCTTCCAACGTGGCATTCAACTAATAAAATTAAAAAATACTCTAGCTATAACACTTTTGTGAATAATAGCAATGAAAAAGTCACAGTTTGATTACAGGTATCATTACGTGCCTAATTGCGGTGACACTAGCTAGAGCCACTTTATGAGCAAGTGTGTTGAAAAAAATATTGTTATATTGATCGGTGGGTTGATTTGATATGTCCATCGCGTGGGGAGCCGTGCGTGCATGCGTCCTGAGCCGACAGGACCTTTTTGTTCCTGGGGAACAAAAATGGTGACCACTCACCTTTTGTCCCCCAGTTGTCGGCATGCTCCATGCTCATTGCCACTTTAATTTTGCTAATTTCGAGAGCTGTCTGTCAGACTTGGCGTCGTCACAGCAAGGTTATTGATAAGGGTATAGTCGAAATAGTGTCCACATTGGGAAATAAATGTTAAATAGTTACAACATTCATTTACTTTTTTATTATTACCTAGACACCTACATAAAGCCTTCCTTTTAATAAATAAATAAAGGCTCTGTTGAATAAGGATTATGAGTACTTAACCTACTACGGAATGTTGTTCGGAGGTAGAGGGCGTCAACTAATTTCGTGAGACGATTTTGGTGATTTTTCGACCCCGCCCTGCGCCTTGGTGAGAGGAGATTTGGCCCGACGACCCCCTCCCCTCATATTTTTAGTGTAAATACTTACGTTAATCTATGCTTGATTGCGTTGGTGGGCGAGACGCATAACTCTATTCGTCACCAGAACCATAACAGAATAAATAATATCCACTACGAGATACCGTATTGGATTTTATTTATAACTAGCGTACGCCCGCGGCTTTGCTCGCGTGGTATCTTGATAAAAAGGGGCAGTTTTGAAAAACCCTAAAGTCCATATTTTCATTATTTTACTTTATGAGTATTTGTACCAAGTTTCCGATAAATCTCTCCAAGCGTTAAGATTCTCCCATACAAAGTAAGTTTAAAAAATCTAAAAATACAGTTTTTCCTTATTTCTGTCATTCATTATTTTTAGCCAGTTTCAAATCTGTAGGTTCAAGGAATACGATTTTTCATACAAACCTCTTTTCACCCTCTTAGGAGTTGATATTTTGAAAATCCCTCCTTAGTGGATGTGTTTGGCACATAAGGTACTGGACAAACATTCGTGTGATGAACACTGATGTTTTTTCTGTGTAAATATTTATCTATTATGTAAATCAGTCTCTGGTGCCCATAGTAGTACAGGCTATGCCTAGTTTGGGATCAGTTGACCTTGTGTGCTATGTCCGAAATATTTATTATTATTATTATTCAAGCAGACTTTCGCATATTATTATTAAACTTTAGCGGTTCGATAACTCTCGCCCAGTTCTGTCTGGCAGTAGGTTATCAGAAGAAGGAGGTGGTGTGACGGTTGGCGGTAATAAAAACTGAGCACTAATACACAAGAAACATTTATTACGAACTGACTGAAACTTTTGGTTGAACACTATTCCACATGAAACATTTATCACTAACTGAACTGAAACATTTTCTACCTTAAGTAACAAAACCCATGCTAATAAATTCTTACTGCTATTTTCCTCTTCTGTTTCCGGAAGGTACCTACAGTGTTACAAGTTCAAAAATTTAAGGTGTACAAGGGGTTATCAAATCAAACCTAATTAAGGTCAAGTGCGAGAACTCGCGCCCTGGGGGTCCGTACCATTGGTCGTGGGTTCGAATCCCGGTCGTGCACCAGTGGCCATGGTCAGAAAATAAAAATTCTAAGTTTAGGTATTGACAAACTTATATTCACGTAGTCATTGTATGACATTGACCGCGAATATAACTTAGTTTCCTTAAAAACTTCGAAATACTTCAATTTCAGACTTTTCCCTTTAATTGTGTAACAAAAGCTCCTAGCATTCCAAATTTCAGAATTGTGAGGTAACTGGATGTACCCTAGAGGTGTTTCATTTTAGCCTTTTCCATACAAAAATTATACATTCATTGCCATATCTTTTTAATGCAATAAGCTATAGCTTTGATTTTTATACGGCACCATAAGCCCACAGACCTTAATAGGTGGTATAAATTTCAAGTTGATACCTTTAGCCGTTTGTGAGAAAAAGGGTCTTGACAGACGGACAACAACGTGATCCTATAAGGGTTCCGTTTTTCCGAATGGATATAATAATAATACGGAACCCTAAAAAACGTAAAACAATAAAATATCAAATATTTTTTTTCCATTAATCTACTTACTATATTAGGTAGGTAGGTAGGTATACACATGTCTTACCCATAACGGGATAACTCGGTATCTGAGAACATCACGCAGAAGTTAACTAGGCACCTCGCTCTAATGTTTTGTCTCATTCTCACTCGTGAGAGCGGTAGGCGGTCGGGTGTGGTGGGAGAGGGAAGCACATACCACGCAGGTGCAAGTTGATTTCTGCATGTTGTAAGTTACGCTAAAAGCTTATCGTAACATGTAGAAGGTACATAACTACAAAGTTGCCTTGGCGATGTTATGTAAACAACATCAGCTATGCGGACGATATGGCGCTGCTACTGAGTGCGTCTGTCTGTGGTCTAGTAAGGTTGCTAGATATTTGTGAAAAATATGCCCACGTCCATGGATTGAAATATAACATCAGGAAAAGTGAATGCATGGTCTTTCGGGCCAGAAGCCGTCATTGTCCGTCTTCTATACCTCCAATTAAATAATGTGGTATAGCCGTAATAGGTCGCGTCATGTAACAAGAACGATGGCGATTTATCGGTCTATTTGGTGGTAAGAGGTGCGGTGCGGGGCGGGCGGGTCACGCGCCGCATGCTTGCCGGTGCGCCATTGGTTCGTCAGTCGACCTTTGCTTTCTCATACCACCAAATAGACCGATAAATCGCCATTGCGCAGCTTGACCGCCAGCGTTCTTTTTACATGACGCGACCTATACCTTTAAAAAGAGTGGAAAAGTTTAAGTACCTCGGACATTGGATAGCCTCTGACCTGAAGGATGATGGAGATATAGATAGAGAGCGTAGGGCAGGTTTGCTCGTTGCTCGACTGATTTTAAAATCAGTCTTTTCAGAGTGTTTTGTACAAGCTTCTACACGAGCAGCCTGCGGGCGGATTACACGCAAAAACAGTACAACGCCCTACGTGTACAGTACAATAACGCGTTCAGGGTGCTGTTCGAGTAAATATATGGTGATGCAGCTATTGACGCCGCACGCAGCGGGTAACCGTGATTTTACGGTTGAGGTGAATGCAGACACGCAGATGCCAGTTATGGAGGCCATACACGCTAGGTTTTGCATGATGGTTTTAGCCGTGCATGCATAACCGACAGGCAAGCCCTAGCGTGTATGTGATTAAACTGTACAGTTATCGGTGCATGTACATGCAACCGAGCAAATATCAAAATTGATATTTTATGCCGCTCGGTTATGTTTGCGCGCGAGCATAACCGAGCGTGTGTGGCGTCCGGCGAGCTTGCCTGCCACAGTTCTCAGTTTTTAACAGTATCTTGTCTTTGTATTAACGGAGTAATCAATGATAATAGTTTCAAATAATTTTTTTCATCCATTCGTAAATAATTTTTGTAATCTGTTGGTGTAAATCTCAATTCATTTATCAAATTTACGTGGGAGAATTGCTTTCTTTTCAATAACCAGCGTTTAGACCATTCAGTGCGCTCTCTTTTTCTTTTTCTGTTCTGCAGAACAAGTGTTAGGCCAAGTACAGCTATCACATCGTCGTCGTTCATTGCGTCCTACACACCATCACGTACTACGTAGCTCAACTCAGAGTTCATGTCAAGACGGTGCATGCAAAACCTAACGTGTATGTGTAGTATGAAACTCGGTTATGCTTGTCGGTTTTGCATGCACGGCTAAAACCATCATGCAAAACCTAGCGTGTATGGCCTCCATTACATTGGTAGGGGCTGCCCTGGTTCTGTAGCGCATCAGGTATGTTCGCCGAAGCCCCCGTGGACTGCTTCCACACGACCAAGCGCAAGCGGTGCACTTCCCTGGTGCGCAGGGTCCGGGCCAACTCCAACAGCATACTGAGCGTGTTCTCAGACAGATTGGACAGTAAGTACCTACCTCAACCACTGTTCAATGGCACAATTTAATAATAAACTTAATTATTAATTTTAATTTATATTTTAATTGCGAGTTTATTTTAATATTATTTAAATCAAATAATTTAAATGTTATTTTAATTATAATCTTTATTTTATTTAAATAGTAGGTACTTTTTTGGTTTATATGGATTGTAAGAGGGATGCGAAGAGAGCTGTTGCTGTGGCACGGGCTAAGGTACAGAACAAACTGTACGAGTCTTTAGATAGCCCTCATGGACAGAAGGAGCTATATCGTATAACGAAAGAAAGGGAAAAGAATGCAAGGGATATAATTCACACCAAATGTATAAAAGATGACGGAGTTGGACGGCTTAGACGAACGATGAAGAGATAAAAGTGCGCTGGAAGAGTTATTTTCAAAAACTGATGAATGAGGAGAATGATTGGAATGGTTTGCTAGAGAAAGTTCCATTTAGCATGATGGTCAACGAGGTGAGCATGGATGAAGTTAAAAAAGCTGTACAAGGTATAAAGAATGGAAAAGCTGTAGGACCGGATGGTATACCTGTGGAAGTATGGAAGTTTTTGAAGGTAGATGGATGGAAGTGGCTGACTTTATTCTCCAATAAGTTGTTGCATGATGAGGCGATCCCAGATGAATGGTGCAACAGTTCAAAGTCAAAGTCAAAGTCAAAGTCGAAGTCGAAGTCGACAAATACACACTAATAGACACTCATATACACTAATAGACACTCATAGACACTAATAGATACCAAAAGACACTAATAGACACTAATAGGCACTAAAAGACACAAATAGACACTAAAAGATACTAATAGACACTAATAGGCACTAAAAGATACTAATAGACACTAATAGGCACTAAAAGACACTAATAAAGTCAAAGGTTTTTACAGTGGAGCGTCGATTATCCGAACGTCGCTCAACCGAACGACCGCTTATCCGAACAGAAGTAACGCGCGGGACAAGGCCCTCCAACTCGCGCGTGCCTCGCTCGCGACTACCGCGCTGTAGTTTTTCGCGCATTCGTCGCGACTCGTTCACTTGTTATTGTACTCGTATATCACTTCCAATCCAAGTAACCGCTAGTCAGTAAACTAAATTTTGCCTATAATAACGTCAGAGCTTCTGAAAGCGGGTGGAACACCGGTACTTAAAGTCCTTCAGAAGCTATTTAATTCCGTCATCCTCGAAGGTGCAACGCCTGAGGCGTGGAACAGGAGCGTGGTGGTACTGTTTTTTCAAGAAAGGTGACAACACCCTCTTGAAGAGTTATAGGCCTATCTCGCTGCTGAGTCATGTCTATAAGCTGTTTTCGAGAGTTGTCACTAACCGGCTTGCCCGTAGGTTTGACGACTCCCAGCCTCCCGAACAAGCCGGGTTCCGCAAAGGCTTTAGTACCGCAGACCACGTCCACACACTTCGGCAGATTATACAGAAGACCGAAGAGTATAATCGGCCATTATGTCTAGCGTTTGTGGACTACGAGAAAGCCTTCGATTCAGTCGGGACCTGGGGAGTGTTACGGTCACTACAGCGGTGCCAGATCGACTACCGGTATATCGAAGTGTTGAAGTGTTTGTTCAGCAAGGCCACCATGTCTATCCGACTCCAGGACCAGAGCACAAATCCTATCCAATTGTAAAAAGGAGTGAGACAGGGAGACGTAATTTCTCCGAAACTTTTCACCTCTGCATTAGAGGATGTGTTTAAGCTGCACTGGGAAGCCTTCGCGGCCATCTCGGTGCGAGTGTAGAGCACACATACCATTACGGATATAAAAAAACAAAAGACGAGCATAAGAAAACGATGAAACTTGCCTCAAACACGAATTTAGATGATGCTGTATATGTGGTTTACTCAAAAAAGATTGGGAGAACCTATTTCTGGCCCAATTATATGTGAAAAAGCAGTTCAATTTACCGCAAAACTTAAATATGTACGTAAATATGTATGTATGAGTCAATATACATATAGGTTCGATTATCCGAAAATACCGGTTTTCCGAACACCCATGTCCCCCAATTAGTTCGGATAATCGACGCTCTACTGTACAAACAAAGTACTATAGGAATCAACAAAAAAAAGTTTGATTTTCCATAGACGCGGATGATTTTTTTTTAAATCAACGAGGTTTTTTTTCAAAGTCCCCTAATTTTTTTTTAAAGCTTCTACAAACGAAAATAATTTCACTACAATCAACTACAATCGAAGTACTATAGAAATCAACAAAAAAAAGTTTAATTTTTCATAGACGTGGATGAATTTTTTTTTCAATGTCCCCTAATTTTTTTTAAGAGTTGTTACAAACGAAAATAATTTCACTACAATCAACTACAAACAAAGTACAAACAAAAAATCTATCAAAAAAAAAAAAAATTTTTTCATAGACGTGGATGAATTTTTTTTCAATGTCCACTAATTTTTTTTAAGAGGTACTACAAACGAAAATAATTTCACTACAATCAACTACAAACAAAATACTATAGGAATCAACAAAAAAAAGTTTGATTTTCCATAGACGCGGATGAATTGTTTTTAAATCAAAGAGTTTTTTTTCAAAGTCCCCTAAATTTTTTTTTGAGCTAATACAAACGAAAATAATTTCACTACAATCAATTACAATCGAAGTACTATATGAATCAACAAAAAACAATTCGATTTTACAAAGTATGGATGAGTATTTTTTCAAAGTCCCCTAATTTTTTTTTAGAGCTACTTCAAACGAAAAAAAATTACTACAATCAACTACAAACGAAACACTAAAAGAATAAAAAAATGTTTGATTTTCCAAAATCCGGTGCCAAGTTCACATAGCTATGAAAGTCATGTAACCAGAAGAGCGTTAGGTATTAATGTGGATGGATATAAGACTAGAGGAAGGCCGAAGAAAAGATGGATGGATTGTATTAAAGATGACATGAGTAAGAAAAAAGTGAGTGTGGAGATGACGGCTAACTGAAGAGAGTGGAAGAAGAAAACATGTTGTGCCGACCCCACACAATGTGGGACAAGGGCAGGAAGAAGAGTAAGTAGTTAAGAAAGTGAAACAGTGGGCATATTATTATTATTTCAATATGTTTTATTAATGTGGTGACTACATAGGATAAGAAGAATAGGTAGCTTCTAATTAACACAAATGATCCAATTGTTGATCGAATAAATGAATATTATTATTATTATAATAACTACTTACGATACGCATAAAGCCTAACATTCTAAGACTATGCTCTAGTGATAACCGTCTATGGTTTTCCACTCTAGGGCCATCAAGAGGGCGAAGTGGTCAAGTGGTGACTTGTGACGTTGCCCGTGAACACTTAGATGTATACTGAACATGGACACTGAACATGATATACATGATGCCTGCTTCCGCAACGCAAGATTTTATGATGTGCAAATGATACGCCCCGTTTCTTTATCGTAGATAAACTGATGGATGGTCAGAATGTAATTTCCCAACGTGCCAAGCAGGAAGAGGCGCCCCTCGACGAAGACAAATACGAGTCCAAGGTCGCTGATCTGCACGTTTTGGAAGTCTACCTTGTGGTATTCTAAAAGCATCGCTAGGTAAACAGCGCATTTTACCGGTGTAAGCGTGTCTCCTTCAACAAACATTTATGCTTCGTTGTTTTTGCCCTGTGGACAAAGAACACGAACAATTAGTACCCATACAAGTACCTACCCAGAGCACTTGGTCTACTGAAAAAGATACTGCGTGTAAACACGGGCTCCAGACTGCCGCAGAATTTATCGTTTTTTTACGAAAAGAGATTATGATCGGGCTACGTCGCATTGCGTGATAAGGGTATACCAGTAGCCACATAGGTACACAATCTACATAGAATCACACCTGTTTCTCATAGGGTTGGACAGAGAGAGAGACACCCGGATTTCCACTTGCTAAGATCCTGTTACACCTCTTTTGCGTCACTCGCCCGCATCACATTCCTGATACATGCTCACCGACATGGTAGATACTCCGAATCTGACCTTCAGTAAAACGTCTACAGTTTGATCAGAATACAATCTTTCCCTTCCAGCTGTCCCATTGATACTTGCCTCATGCAGCTTTCTTGTCATCGTCTTTCAATCATCCCCTCTAAATGCCAAAACCATCCTTTCATCACAGCAGCTTTCACTGCACAACGTTACGCGGGTCATTAAAACTTTTTTATTCCATATTTGGATGAAATAATTGGGGACGATTTCCGGTATTCTTTTGTTTTGGCAATTTGACAAACGTCAACAAAATTGAGAAGATGGATGACAACATGGCCGGCTCACGTGAATGTGGTAAGTAAATAGAATTTTATTATTAGAATATTTGCATAAAGATTGTGATTTTTTTGTAATTTTGTACTAATTAAACATTGCTAAGTTATTGGAGCCAGCTATTTTACACATTCACTCGTTAAATGCGATGAAATTCTGTAATGAAAAAATATGACCTTTTCATAGTACCACTGGCCGTACCGACTATAATTTACAATGGTTTTATTAAGATTTTTGGTTCTTACCGTATTATTTTTGTGAAATACTTCACCTTATGGGTTCAGGGTCGCTTTAGCTACATGGTTTTGGTTTTCTAAAGAAGAAGAGATCTAACAAAGCCATTATTTATTTTCGATGCCCTTGAAGATTTAAAGATCGAAGACTGGTGATGCTGATGGTGATATCATTGTTGACTATGGTGATATCACCCCTCAAGCTCAGAAGATGAAATACCTCAATCTATATCAGGAACAAGGGGCGGACCACGGAAATATTTTGTAATAATAACAATTTAATTGAAACCAAAGGCTTCATTAGAAAAATAATTGTTTTTTTTTGTAACAACAAAAAACTCTAATTCTTTTGTTCTTTTTTTTGTATTTATTTACATCAGTTGAAAAACTGATGTGACTTGCTAGTCATTGCGGCCCAATGTAATTTTAACAGAACAAAAGATAGTTAAATAATTTTAACTAAAAAAGGCATCATAACATTAATTTATCTATGACCTGAAAGTCTCACTTCAATCGGATAACTTTAGCACATAAAATTTTCAACTTGATATCTTGGGCCTGAATGACTCACACTTATGTTTTTTGAAAGGGACGGTTGGGCCGTAGCTAAAATGTCTGGGACTACTTACTTACCTCTTATCAATAGGTAGGTACTCACGCCAGAGTTCACCCAATTCTGATTGTCACCACGACCCTCCAGATGAGAAGCACGTTCACAAATGTATCCTCCATAAAACGGAGATCTCCTCACAGACTCGTATTGATTAATGCAGGAGGCAGGGGTGAGTTGTGGGTGGTGTGTACAGCACGCAGTTTGAAGGAAGATGAATGCACCGGCTACCACCCGCGCTTACTAAACCCCCACACGGAGGAATGCGGTAGGGGTGCTATCTCACAGTTCGTGCCATAGTTTGTATCAGTTAATTCTAGAGCTCTATCGATTCATTGGGGGACGCTGCTGTTAGAGCCACCCCGTTCAGATAAGAGCAGGACGAATGGCACTTATCCCTAGCAAGTGTGCAAGTGCAATCGAGAGAGCAACTAGTCTCGAGCGAGTAGAGATGAGTCGTACTTGCTGTTTCGAGTAACAGGGCGATAAAGTACTTAGGTACTAGGGCTGTGAAGCTACCTTTTTACAAGTACGAGAACCAAAACAAACCCGTAGGTGTTGAACTGTAGTCTAATCTATCCTATTTGGATGCTGGAGGAAGGTCTGGTGGGTCGTATATATAAAATTCAATTTGCTAAAGAACTTCGCTACCAATTGCAAGAAGGAAGACGGAAGAGAGCACAAAAAGTGTTACCATAACAATTAAATTAAAATAATATAATAAATGTTGCCATTAATGCAAACAGTAGGTAATTTTTAGATAAACGAACATCGGTTTTTTTTTTTTTTATTGGATGTTAATTATGACCTGTAACTTTACTATAGTCTGAAATAAATGAATTATTATTACTATACACGTATACTTATATAAAATCTCATTTAAAAATAACATTTTTTACTATATTTTTTTTTATGATTATTATTATTATTTGCATGGATGAATCCGTTGCTCCGTTACTAGTGAAAGAAGGACAAATCAACCAACCAACTAACCAAAAAATAAACCCAGTTTTACATTCCTAATAATAATATTAGCCCTAGTTTGGGAAGTGTGTGATATGTCCGGAATATATATATATTTTTTTATTAGTTCGGATTATAAGTTTGTCGGATATTTTTCGGTGGATATTTCCATGCGCAGCAATACTTACAGCAATACTTTCGCGATGCAATTTTTTTTGCCCTGCAATTATTAAAATTTTCGAGCCCAATACCTGATATAAGTACTTGGAAGCGCTTACCTGGTTTTAAAGTCGTCGTGTATATGCATCCCCCCTCCCTACTCCCCCCTCCCCCTACCCTACCCTAGTCTCGAGCGAGGCTGTCTCCTAGTCTCCTGTGCGTTCGGTCGGTTGTGTTCGCGCAACTTTAGCGGCTTCCTCACGGCAAATAAGAGATCGCTGGGTACCTACTTGTTGCAGATAAATTCTTGGCGCTTTCTACGCAAATTGGTAAGTAATATTCCAGTATTTCATTAATTGATATAGGTAGGTACCGGTTTGATGTACCTACCTATAAATAAATAAATAATAATAAATAAACATTCAACTTGATCAAACTCATGCTGCATTGGGATATGGATATGATAAGGTATACCTACCTACCCTACCTACTTAAAGTACTTGTAGGTAGATGTCATAGCAGAATTTTTATTTTGAGCTACGCTAAAAAGAAGGAAGTACTTATATAATAAAATTCTTGTTCAGAATCTAAGCGAGGTTTTATGTATCTTTGTTTGTTCGCAAAATCTCTCCCTTGTCCTGAAAGTACCTACCTAAGTAGATCTACGATGCGGGCAACAAGTGCACATGTACTTGCCGAAATGTTACAATGCCGTTGTCAATTCAATTCTGAAGTCATGTGCGCTACTCAGAATACGTGCGCTAACACCCCACAACTTCAAGCCGTAGGATTGTAGGGCACTGTGTTTAGTACTTTGGTGTATCTTTGTAAGTGAAAGTGTCAATTATGATAACAATCTTGAATTGAACTTTGCATTGCAGTCCTCAATCATATATAACGATGATTTGGGCGAGTGAAGTAGCTACTAGTGGGACGGATAGTTAGCACGCGGGGTGGTTAGTGAGTGGGTTGGGTGGTGTAGGGAGGTAAACGCCTTGCACCGATCGATACAGATTCGTTGAAGCGAGAGAGAGAGAGAGAGAGAGAGAGAGAGTGATGAACGCAGGGGGTTAAATGGGAGGTGCTTCGCTTTCCCCGAACACCAAAGACTATAAAATACCCTACTTTTTTTTTTTTAATGTTCTTCCCTTTCGTGCTGGCTATGGCATCTAGGCCTTACTGCCAAGTCTTACGTGTATTTTTTCTTGTTAATTTGTTTATCTTTCTTCATTTTCTTTCGTTTATGATCGTCGAGTCATCGTCAAGTCAAGTCAAGTTCAGTTTTAGTAAGATATGATGGTGACTATTTTACTAAAACCTCGAGGGACCTCTTGGCGCCTACTCGAAAAATGACGATACACGCAATCATTTCATTTCACTTCACTTGTGCGGTTTACTCAAACAATATTACGCAAAATACCACCATAATTACACAATATTATTCAATTTGACACTAGTTTTGTAAAATAAATTGAGAGCACAACATCACTTCGCGAGTTCCCGCCAAAAAGTCCTAAAATACCCTACGTGTAATACCGAACACTTTTTTTACTAGCCCGGTGTAGCTGGCAGTGGTCGTAAGAGACCAACAGCATATAAATCCGTTCGAAAAATAAAAAAACCGGACACTTTAATTCGGGGTTAGCGGGGTACGGGAGCAGGCGAGGGCTTGGACTTTCCAAGTCTTTGTACCAACCCCTGTAACATCAACTTAGCGATTATGTTTAGGCATTTATGGTTCAATCATAACCGTGTAAAATAGAGCTGACACGCTTGCATATAAATTATATTATGCTGTCATGGTAGGGCTCCAAGTCACGGCATCCTCCTCTTTCCACTTGAGTATTTTTTGTAGGTGATCTTGAAGTGGAAGTTCGGTAGTTGGCTATATTTTTATTTCTATTTTAGTCTACTAGCTTGATTATTTTTTGTGCGTGATCTAGAAGTACTCGCACAGCACACAGTAGGTGGCGAAAAGATTTGTATGCAAGCCTGATTTTTATCAGCCGTTGTCAATGTCACTGTCATGTCAACACAGCACAGCAGTTGTCAGTCATGCGCGACGATTTCGATGTCGTTCCTTCCGGCTGATCAATATTTTCCGATATTTATTCGGATAAAATTGCATTTTCCTAAATGAAAACTGTTACTTTTATACCGAGTGGTGTTACTAAGTTTTTGTATCCTTCTAATAATTATAAGGTGATAAAATATCTAATTTAACGTTGCCAAAGAGGAAGTTATGAAATAATATACACTGTTTCGTAACAATTTCACAGAATTCATGGTGTTTTATTTTGCCTTAAATGAACTTACTAAAATTATTATACCAGCGTAGTACATGCTAGTTCATAAACAACGTAAACATCTTGCTTGCTTCTTTTGTTTACGTAAGTATTAAAATAAACGCAGTATACCCAGCTATAATAACAGTAGTTCTCTTTAGGACTAGTTCTCAGCAGTTCCCTGTCTCTGCATGAAAATGACTGAATTAAGCCGTGTTCAAACGTGCTATATGTCTATCAGTAAAGACCGAAACCTAAATGAATACACCGGAAACCTAAAAAATAATAATATTGTATTAGGTATCACATAAGTATTTCTTTAAATACACAAAATTCTTTATGGTTCCATTCTAACCTCTATCTACTTCCCTCTGTTACAATATTAAGTAATGGAAAAAGTAATTGTAAATTGTTTCTTGTTCTGATAATGGTGTATAGAACAAAAAAAAGTGGGGGGAAATGAGCATAAAGTATAGAACTTTATGCTCATTTCCCCCACTTTTTTTTTACGGACTTATTCACACGGTCAACTGATCCCAAACTAGGCATCTAAATAATAGATAAATATTTAACACCCAGACAGAGAACAAACATCTGTGTTTATCACACAAATGTTTGTCCAGTGCGGTGATCGAACTCGCGACCTCGAGCGCAGAAGGCAGAGTTACTACTAACTGAGCTATGAGGCCAGTCATAGTCACAGCTGAGCTATGAGGCCACTGTGCCAGAACTGCAGCGCTCAGCACCAACGGGAGCCCTGGCTTAAACCAATTTGTTAAGGTCAATTAGGACTGTAAACCAGTATACAACGGTTATTTATTTTATTTATTTATTTCATTATAGACAAGCAGCTTCCGCTGATGTGTCTACATCTCACAGTGTCGAAATTGAAAGTCTATTTATCGGTTAATAGTAAATCAATTCCGAGCCCTCAAACTTTTTTTTTGTCGTAGAATGTCAGCGGGGCACGTAACCCGGGTGCGTAAGCTATACAAACTCATCCTCCGACTACACCGCAATCTGCCGGACGACCTGCGGGTCCTCGGCGACCTCTACGCCAAAGAAGAGTTCAAGCGACACAAGAAGTGCAAGCCGCAAGAGGCTCGCATCTTTCTATACGAGTGGCAGGTACAGTAATAAAATAGGACTAATAATAAAATAAGGACTTTTGTAATAAAATGTTAGCAAAATCCATGGCGAAACCCATGAATAACTAATTTTTAAGCGATTTTTTTTAACTAGTATTTGCAGATGTGTGTTGTAAGCGTATTAAGCATTATTTATTAATATGCACGACTTCCACTGCAGGGGCGAAGTTAGCAAGGCCTTATTACATCTATTCTAGATATTTATACTGCGTCAGGTGGAACTTCTACTCACTTACAGGACGCTTTAGTGACATGTTTTAGTTGGAGTAGGCTTGCCCAGCACCTATTCTCGTAGCCTAATCCGCCTTATCCACAGGAAAGACAAGAGTCAAAACGTGTGGACCTGACTAAGCCGCGGGTTTTCTCACGATGTTTTCCTTCACCGCTATGAGCAAGTGTTAAAGCGCTCATAAACTTTTCGAATAGAAAAATCCATTGATTCACGGCCGGGATTCAAACCTACGACATTCAGATCGAGAATAGAGGTATCCCCACTTCGCCAACAAGAATTTTTTGGCTTTTTTTCTTCTACTATATTGTTTTTTGCTAATGCTTATTTTAATGCTTATTTTCTATACGAGTACATTAGTTAGAAGGATCATTGCAGGACCACCGCTCGTCAGGCGGGTCTTTGGTCTAACACAGTACAATTGACACGAAAATCAATTTTTGTATAAGTCAAGAGAAGTGGTCTCAGTGGATTTTACCAGATAGACTGACACAATTTGTTATGAATCCTATCGTGCGTTTTCTGGCACCGAAGAAGCGAGCTTTGCTCTGCAATGGTATTTAACAAATTTATGCATACATAATATACAGGTTATAGATTATCCTCCTTCCTACTAGTACTTATTCCTACTAATATAAATGCGAAAGTATGTAAACACAATAACACGTATCAATTGCGAAATTTATTTGTAAGACCATTTGTGTTACCAACGTGAAACAATAAAAAATGAAAATGAATTAGAACTTCGGTTGGACAGGCCGGCGTCTTGAAATGGAATGACGTTCTTTAAAGTTCTGAATTTCAAACCTAGAATACTAAAACGTTTAAAGATACATCAAAGTTAACCTCACGGTTATAAAGTTCATACTTTGCGATAAAATGTTTAAGCGTCTTTCAACATAACGTCCAAATCTGAGGTAATAATCAGGTATGAGTGTGGCACACGTAACAGACAGCGGTCCATTTCATCATCTACTGCAACAGCACATTTTTAGTAACATACGTTTTATATTACAGGACTACGCAGCGAGCATGTTGCGTCAGGCTGCGCCGGCGCGAGTGCAGCGTCCGACATCTAAGGCGAGGGACGTAGCGGCAGCACAAAACATGGAGGCCGGAAAACCTCGCTTCGGAAACGACCTCACTCTGGAATCCGTCGACCGCATGACTCCCGACCAACTCTTCAACCTCTACATGTTGCTTGTCAACGCACGCGGCGACAACCCGCACGAGCCCATCGACCCCGGCATCGGCTTGGTCGAGGCAGACGCTTACGCCGGCAAGATAAGTGAAGCCAAAAAATACATAGCTGAACTTGAAAAAGTTGAGAAGGAAAGAATTGCGCGCGGTGAAATAAACGAGGAAGATATAACTTTCCAATCGGATGCGTGGCTCAATCTCTTTGACATCGCCGTGGCGGGGAATGACACGGTGCAGGATTTGGAATCGATCGCAGTAGAACGCGTTGAGAAAGCAAAAAACGAGGCGAAGAGGGCCAAAAATGTGGGAAAAGACACTGACACAATAGAAAAATAAGGCCCTACCATACCTCAACCTGTGATGCAATTGCGTAAGCGTAATGGCATTTTTACAATCTAAGCAACATTCAAATCGTTCCAAACTTGACAAGGGAAAACTTCAAGACCTTAGCTTCTTCCTTTTCATGTTTTAAATACTTCAGATATCGTTAAAATTGATAAAATCATCCATAAATTGCGATCTTCATTACCATTTTGCTTACGCAATAGCCTGGCTGGTCCCTGACCTAATACAAGATGACCAAGAAAGAATCAGTGACACGACAAGAAGAAGAAGAACTCTTTAACTGAGCTCTTTAACGCTACTTCAAACCAGTTTTTATTAGGTACGACATAGCTAATCATAATTTTAGTCCAGCTTCATATATGTGCGCTTATGTGAATATGTATATCATGGATTAATTTAAGCGAAAGTGACAATGAGTTGGTTAATAATTTAATGTAAATTATAAACATTTAAACAAACATGCTACCTCATGACGTAGCTAGCACACAGCGGTCAGGGTTGATTGACCTTATTTGCAACGAGTATTCCTTGGCACAGGTCACCAGTGACCCAAGCACGAACAATTCACGATAGCGTTACGCTAACGATACGATATTACAAAAGGTAGCCAATGACGTCGGCGATGCTTGGGATCTTTTAATTTTGATTGGCTAATATTTAACATTTGTTTTCCTATCGTAAGCGTAACGCTTTGGTGAATTATTAGTGCTTGCGTCACAGGGGCCGTAGAAACGTTTGACGATTAAGCCTGCTTTTCCTCCAGAGATTTGCTATGCAGCTGTTGCCGAAACTATGAAAGCAAATTGCCGAAACTATGTGACCGTTTCCACTGATGGTATATTGTGTAGCAGAGCGAGTAAGATGTGCTATGAAGATGTGCCGCCGCGAGATAGCTGTGCGAGGAAGATGCACAACTCGAGCTATGTGCCTGCAGTAGGTACTCTGCATCCATAGCATAATTCATAATTCATTTATTGTTCGTGAACCTATGTACATTGATAGATGGTGAGGTTTAGAGTACCGATCACTAGATTCTGACATCGGTCAAATAACATTATAAATATAAAGACTTAAACCAATATTAATTAGATTACACAAATTCAAAAAAATATAAATTTATCATTATATTTTAGCAAGCGTCCATCATTATAAAAAACATAGCTTGGGACATCATTTTAAAAAACATACAATGAATACGATTGTTGGATATCAAACGCATCCACAGCAACGTAGCATAGCACATCTCTGGTGGAAAAACAGCCTAATGGTAGAGAATGGCGTCAATCTCGGGTGAAAGCTATGGTTGTCACAGTTTTCGCGCGCGATGAGACGTCATTTCTACAGTGAGATTTTGTCGAACGCTTCCGAGCTAAACTACTCGTGGCTAGGGTTGATAATCTCGCATGACTCTGATTGTGTCTCCATTGTACGCAGTTCTTTTCTCGCATTCGGTAGGTAGGTTGTAAATAATTAGGTAGTCGCTTGTCGCTTTATCCTATCCATGCTTTCGACAGAGGCCCGGTCTAGAGTCTAGAAAGAGAAATCATTTTATTCATAAATATAAAAATAAATAAATTAATATTCCGGACATATCACACACGGTCAACTGATCCCAAACTAGGCATAGCCTGTACTATGGGTACCAGAGACTGATATACATAATAGATATATATTTAACACTCAGACACAGAACAAACATCTGTGTTAGTCACAAATGTTTGTCCAGTGCGGGAATCGAACCCGCGACCTCTAGAGCAGAAGGCAGAGTTACTACCAACTGAGCTATGAGGTCAGTCAAAAAATTTATAAAAAAAAACATTTAATTTATTATAATAATTTATTTAATGCCTAACCTAACTTAAAGTGTATCTAGTCGTTTATAGCTAGCAGGATTGGTTTATGCATTTTTTTTTCCATTTTCATTTTTGCTTTTTTCAACCAATCACAGTTAGAAGATGCTTGAATCGCCGATGTCATTAGCTAAATTTGACTTTTTCCATCGTATCGTAAGCGTAACGCTTTGGTGAATTATTAGTGCTTGGGGCACAAGTGCCCGATCACGGTTGGTTGATCTAAGCTAAGCTATCTGTCCTGGTAAGCAGTGTACTAACGAGAGGGTATAAAATTTAATATGTGCATAACAATAGAGTGTACCGAGCGGGTATAACCCGTTGAGGGAGGCAGTTGCACCCGTACGGGATGGGATCACTTAAACGTAGTTACGTTTTTGCGTCAGCGGCCATCTCGAGTTCAGCCGGTTTAGGGTCCGCGCGTATCATGAAGATAAAGATCATTTATTTGCTTAAACATGTGTACAGTGGATGACAAAACTTGTAGGTGGTTCAACATGCTTGACCGGCGACGATATGCAAATTTAAAAAGATGGCATGCAAAAAATTATAATAGAAATAACTTAAATTAACTAAGTGAACAGTCAATTAATAAAAAACAAGAAAATATATTAATCATTAGCAAAAAGTCAACACAACTATAAAATTCAAATAATAATAATAATCTCAACAAAATTTAAATCAATGTCCAAATAGTTTAAAATAGTATCGTAAGTCGTTGAAGTAAATAGGGTTGTGTTTAAATTGTTTAGCGAATCAGTCGCATTGCAGCCACTCCGTCCATCGATGAAGACAATGCGTAGCCGTTGCTCTGATGGGGGGACGATTATGATACAAAGTAATAAAAATGTAAAATTCTTACGTTGCATACACGGTTCATCCCTGGACCATTTTAGGGTAGGTATCAAATGGAAAAATAATTCTTGCTCGCATGCACATTAACCTCAGCTAAGACTCCATGAAGGAACCACCCGTTCAGAAATTACATATCATACAACGTGTTCCGTAACAAGTATCCTATCCCGAAAGGGATAATATCTTATTCAATAAACGTAATAAAAGAATAATAGAGAAAAAATGTTTTTTAGTAAAAAATTTTCCCGAAAATTTTGATGTCAGCTGTCAGCAGTCTTGTTACCAGCTTTTTAATTACTTATTATGTATAAGAGGAGCTACCTAAATTAGAGCAGCTGATAATTAAGTTTGAACCTATTAATAATTAACACTAACAGCTGATTTTGAACAATGCCGAATTTCCAAATGTCGAAACAAAAGAAATTGCACCCTTTGTATTATGTGTACATACATTTACAAATTCACCAGACTGATTCAAAATATAAGCTGTACATACATAAAGATAAATAGATCAGGAAGTAACCTCGCAAATACAATACTATAAATCACATGAATTTTACCAATTTTAAGTTCACGATGATAATTGGTAGGTTTTTTATAGGAAATAAGGTGTTATTTTGTTGACATGTACACACTATGATGTCCTTACAAATGCTGTTTTGTTAATTCAGTAATGTTTGATTTGATATAAGAAATCACAAAGCAATTGCAATTTTCGTCACAAACACACAGTCTTTGAAATTTTGTGTATTTTTCTTGTTCAGTTTTAAAATAGCCAATAAGGACAAACCATAGTGTGTATAAGTATACGCAGCGTAAAGCGAGCCTTCCTTTTCAGCATGGCGCCACCGAGCCGTTTTACAGGTTGCACTGTAGAATAACGGCACGATAGATACGGTCGGTGGCGACAGGTGGTGTTCAACTAGGGTCAAACTGTAAGGTTAGAGTCCGCGATACAAAAAAGTCACATAAAAACTGGTGGAATTATAATGTAATGGCAAAATTCCGCCGCACTAATGACGCACACCTTGACATGTGCACTTACATAGCGCGGACTTTAAATATGAGCATGCGGCTCTTTTTTTGTTTAGCAAACTTCAAATCGAATATTCAAAATTGTCATACCTAACTCTTCTTCTGGCACAGTTTAGGGCGGGTGGGGTTGTTGTAGCGGCACCTTCCGCGCTAATCTACTTTCGCTTTGTATGTTCCTTAATTCTTAAGACTATTGATAAGTTAAGGCATCAATCATAGCTTATGCATAGTTTAGTCATAGTTATTATGTAGCAGCATTCTATGCTTCTTTGAAAAAAAAATTATACATTCAAGGTGATTCATAATATGAATACCCTGCCGAAAGTTGAATCAGTGCATACAGTTTTTATATTGAAAAATGCTGATTTACCAAAAGTCGTTGAACAATCTTTATTGCCGTTCGGCCGTAGATTAAGCCCCTTTCGGGATAGCATAGGTACATATTATGAATCACATTGTACTGAAAAGAAGCTAGGGCGTGATTCTGTAAAAATAAAGAAAACAAAACGACGTCGCTGCTATATTTTTCTAATAAGTCACTGTTAATGTAAATGTAAAATGCAAGGCAAAACGTTACTGCTAAGTGCTAGGTTCTAAGATAGATTACAGACTATACTAATAAGAGCGGCAATGAGATAGAATAAGTGAAAAGGCTCCCTTTGTAAATATAAAAAGGTTGAACAAGCCGTCATTTGTGTAGGCACGCCGCCAGTGCCAGATCATAATCATCAGCCTGTAGAAGTCCACTACTGAACATAGGCCTCCCCGAAAGAGTTCCATGACCCTTCTCCATCCACCGACTTCCCGAAATTTTCGCTTATATTATATTCGATATTCTAACACATATTATAAAATTATTTTGTCGAATTTTTCTAAACTAGCACGCCCGCGGCTTCAGCTTCGCGGAATTTATCATCAGCCTGTAGCTGATGATAAATGATGATGTACTATTTCAAAAGGCACTTGACGCCAAAATCATGCCCATGAATGTGTGCACTCGTAACAAGTTAGTCTTGTGGGATAGATCTAACAAGTGTTGATAAATTATTGTGACTTGTTCAAATATTAAGAGCAAAATATAATTTTATTATCTACAAAAGTATTTTTGAACGAATGTATAGAAGATATCAAGAATGATTTCAGGAAATCTAAATAAACTACATAATACTCATTATATTCAACACCACAATTAATTAAACTGAATTCTCCAACGAAACAGAACACCAGCAAGAAAAAAACAAAAGAGCGGATTATAAAAAAACATAAAAAAAGGTTTGATGATCCTTTATAACTTAATAAGTTTAATAAAAATTACATACATACTTAGAATAACGCCTGTTTCCCACAGGGGTAGGTAGAGAGCACGTGTTTCCACAAACACAAATTAGGAAATGGTTCTGAGTACAATAATTGATGCGACCAAATCATTTTCAGTATCTTTATTTTGCATTTAGGGCGGCCGATGTGCTGTTTGTTTACAGAACATCATAAAACAAATAAAAAAGTAATAAAATAATCTTTAAGAACATAATGACAAAATTGCTTATTTTTACCGGTGGATACAAGAAAAACGGGCTAAGCTAATATTTTTATTTACAATATTTTTATTACAAACTTACAACTTACCAAGTAAAAATTTGCGAGATCTTTTTTTTTCAAAAACTGGACTTCATCGCGCTCTTTAGGGCTTTGTTACGTTAACCCTATTAATTATAATAACACAATCGTATGTAACTTAGTTATTTAAATAAATCATAATACATAACTATAGTCTAAATGCATTCTATACATTTACATCAAGTGTGAGTATTTATCATTAAAATAAGAAATTATGGTAAGGCAAATATAGGTAAGTACTAAAGCCATGTTCAAACGGCAAGCGAAATGTTCTTGATATATAAATATTTTATTTCAATTAAAAACATGCTTAAGTACAGTTGTACTCTGCCTATATGACAAAAAAATATTTTGAAAATTTGGGTGTGCGCGATATAGATCAAAGATATCGCAAGGCTTTAAAAGTCAAATTCAAAATTAACTTTATTTTGAAGGATCATTAAAAAACAAAAATTTTGATGACATATCGCACGCCATTTGAACACGGCTTAAGAAATTACATGAGAACATTTAAAGAGTTTTTATAAAATTTATGTATTCAATAGTAATTTTCTATATAATCACAACGATTGAACCTACTCGTACTTCTTGAACTATTGTATAGGTACCTACCTAATTCTGGAACAAGATGCATTTTAGACAACATTTATCTAGGTGTAAGACAATTAGGGCTAACCCCGTAGAGGTGATTGTATAAGATTAGTTTAATTGCCCAGCGTGACCAAGTTAATGCAGCGTGCACGGGGAAGTTGCGCGTGGAATCCCGCAAAGGGTGCCAGCTGTGAGTCCGGGGTTCAAAATCCGGCGCTTCCGAATGTAATCTTTATGCAGAGGAACGCTTAACTACGTAGCTTTATGTGTTGTGTATGTAGCGCTTCGTCGGCTGATTCTTCAACACATGAACGAGCTGTGAAGCCACTGAAAAAAACGGACTGCGTTACAAAAGTTACAATTTTTAGAGAAATTTCGTATTTGTTTCCTTAAACTAGAAAGTGCATATCTCATCCAAAATATCCAGCCCCTTATGAAATTTTCATTCAGGTGACGATCAAAAACACGTGCTTATGCATAGGTAAATTAAGGCTCGTATTCAGAGACAAGACTCAAGCGTTGATCTGTAACTTAAAATTCGATTTGAGTCGAGATTCTAATTCTTGAACAGTACTTATGTATAGATTCAATGATCACAGTTCACCTGAGTAAATGCTTATTCTGAAACGTCAATCAGACGAAATTGGTGCTTGAGTTTAGATTTGATTAGACACTAATCAAATGACATTTTCGTTCCGTTACACGTACTTTGATGCATATTTATACTTTACTTTATAGCTCTGTTCTATTTCCACCCTGGCTGTTTGAATTTCTGCGTAAAACGGATCGAAAATTATAAATAAATCAAAATGTAAACGAGAACATTTGAGACTCGATTCAGCGGAGAGTACCGTTCTTGAATAAAAGTTATGTTTGAGAAGAGATTCAATACTTAAATAGAGTTCAGCTGATCGATTCACGCTGATCACGATTGAGTCGTGTCTCTGAATAAGAGCCTAAAATTTGGAAAGTAACTATGTCACTGGAAAGCTATGTCTGATAGACTATCCTCGAGGAAGTCTATCAGACACAGAAAAAAATTTATTGCTTTATTTACCTTTCGATACTAAACAATCTGTTTTAAGGGTTTACGTATTTTATAAATAACCCTGTAAACTTTTTTCCCTTTTAAAAGTCCTAGTTTCATGTTATTGTGTATTATTAATAAGTGTATTAAAGATTGTTCGGAATGAATTTTTGTAGAAAGTATTATTAAATGGACTATTAAATTATTTTTTATTTCAATAATGTTTTTGACATATAATTATTTCCCTTGTTCCTATTATGCGCTTACGCAGTCTAGTTAATTAAGAGTTTAAGAGCCTTTAAGAGGCGCACTTTAATCCTTTCACTACACTGATTCCTTCATCGACGGTCATATGCTCTTGTCAGGGCCACCATATCTCAACATGGTCATCGACCTAATACAGGATGACCATGAAAGAATCAGTGACGCGACAAGAATAAGAATTCTGCGCTTACGCGGACTAGTTAATTATGTATTTAAGAGGTTTTGAGATCGGTAATAAAGGCGGGTTCAAAGGTAACAAGGGGTCGGAAAATCAAGATCTCAAGTGTATGAAGTGACAATAGTCAAGGTAAGGAACATGAACACATGGAGGCAGCGGGAGGGTCAGCTAGTTTATATTAATTGGATGTTTGTGTTGTTACCATGGTTACCGAGGCGTTTGATCAGAAGTCACCATAGTTACACATGTAGACTGGCCTCATAGCTCAGTTGGTAGTAGCTCTGCCTTCTGCGCTAGAGGTCGCGGGTTCGATTCCCGCACTGGACAAACATTTGTGTGATGAACACAGTTTTTTTTTATACAACTGAGGTGGAATACAAGCATACGGCCCACCTGTTGGTAATCGGTTACCGTAGCTTATGAGCGATTGCAATACCAGAGGCATCACGCACGCGTTGCCGACCCCGAACCCCCCCACCCCTAAAGAGCTCTGGCAACCTTACTCATCGCAGGGACACAACACTATTTGAATATATATTGTTATTTAGCTGCGATCTTCTGTAAGGCAGAGGTATCTCCCAGGCGGGCTGCTCCAATTCAGAACGAGAAAATCTCGCTGTGCCCTACCTCCTCCTAAAATGTTCCTAATCTCTGTGTCTGGGTGTTACATATGTATCCTACTAATCTATTATGTACCTATATCAGTCTGGTACCCAAAGTACAGGCTATGCCTAGTTTGGAATCAGTTGACAGTGTGTGATAACTGTGATAAGTCCGGAATGTTTATTTATATTTATTTTATGTCCACGCTTTTAGTGTAGGGAACAATACCAGACCCTCTGCTCTGAGTATGGGGATTAGGTACTTACTTCAGAGAGATCCATTTGTACAGTATTGGAACGCAGTATCTCATTGGAGTTGAACACATCTGTAACAAATAAAAAGATTGTTGTTGAAAATTATACAAGGTTATTCATAATTGGTCGAGCGAGCGAAGCCAACGAAGATCTTTCAAACAACTTGGGCGAATCGATTAGAAAATATTTGTTCGAGCATAACTTTCGAACCGTTAATCCGATCTACTTGGAATTTCATAGGTCAACAAGTTATACGATTTTTATTCTTATTCTAGGTTTTAGGGTTTGAAATATTTGAAAAACCAATATAACCTGAACTCTCATTATATCTATGACTTCGTAGTTCAAGGAAGATTGGTTTATTTAGATGAGAACATTCTGATACTACTATTTTCGAATTTTAGTTGTAACTCAAATATCATCGAAACACCGAACATCTTACTCGTAAAACCCAAGTTTTACCAGACACAGCGAGGCTCAGTTCGGGGCGACCCACTAGTAAATTCTATTCAAAAACTAGGTACTAGTAGGTAGGTAATAAATGACGATAATAATTAGGTGATACCAACTCATATCACCTACTAAACTTACTTATTAAACTATATTTTAAACTAATCCTAAAATTGAAACTAAGCTTATAAGATAAATAAATCTGAAATATCTGAGGTACTAGCATAAGTTATTTTATTACAACTAACAAATTCTCTGTATCATCGTAGGACATACTTAGTAAGGCATCCTTAATGGTTGTCTTACACTTATTGTAATTTAGGGGATAAATATTGACTAATGCATTTAATCTATTGTAGAGTAGAGGACCATTGAAAGTGAAAAACCTAGTCGCAAAAGTATGTTTTGTGCCTCCAGGTTGTTGAGGGCAAACTTTATCTTTACGTCTTTTGTTAATAATTACGCAAAGTCGCGAGAAGCAGCTATCTCTTCTTACCGAAAGCTCTATGTAGATGCAGCACTGCTGAGACATAGTCCCCGAACCGGAGCATACCGTCTTTCCTCATATACCGCAGCACAAGCAGACTCATCACCCTCTCGGGAACGTCGAAGCCAGCGTCTCTCAGTGCGTCTCTGAATCTGGTCGAGAACATAAAGTAGGTAATATTGACTGGCCTCATTGCATAATTGTTATTAATTAAGTTTTTGTATGTTAGTTTTAGGGTATATATGGACCGAAGTTAAATAGGATCTGTTACTTTACTATAGTCTGAAATAAATGAATTATTCTTTATTGTACACAAGAAAAATACAGATACAAAAATTAAAAAGAAAGGTATGTACAAAGGCGAGCTTAACCCTAAAAAGAGTTTTCTTCCAGCAAACCTTTATTATTATATTATAGCTCAGTTATTATTATTATAGCTCAGTTGGTAGTAACAAGGCCGTGGTGGCCCGGGCTGAAGAATAGGCCCCTCCTTAACTACCTATCCGCGGATTTCGTAATAGGCGACTAAGGGAAAAAAGCTAGGGGATGGGCAGCAGCGTCCCTCATTTTAACAACGATAGCTCTAACTGCGCTCGCCAACCCGCATGCCCAGCGTGGTGAGTATGGGCAAATCCCCCCACATGATAGGAATTCGCTCTGTCTGTGGGGGAGGCCATGTTCAGCAGTGGACGTCTAACGGCTGAAATGATGGTAGTAACTCTGCCTTCAGCGCTAGAGGTTCGCGGGTTCGATTACCGCACTGGACATACATTAGTGTGAGTAACACAGATGTTTGTTCTGTGTCTGGGTGTTAAATATATATCTATTATATATATCAGTCTATGGTACCCATAGTACCTACATACAGGCTGTTCCTCACTCTAACTTTCAAAGTCCCACGGACTCTACCTTGAAATAATTAAATAAATACTTTTTTTATAAATATGGTTAAAAAAAGCTTATTTCTCATAAATAATGTTACATTCACTTCATCATCATCATTTCAGCGGTAGGACGTCCAGCATCATCAATCAAAGCTCTTTCTTGATCATAAGTTCAATGACAACCAATCATATAGTCAATGGTCGAGGTATGGTGGCCCTGAAGAGGACCAATGTTGAAAGAACCTGTGTGATGAAAGGATAAGTGTGCCTAGCAGAGACTTCTTTCGACCTCACCATGCGGTGGCTAATCCACTTATCCACTAACTTGAGAGCTTTTTTGTGTGATGTCTTCAGTAGCATACCTTTCTGCTCGAAGAACGCCCATTTTTTCAACAGCATGCTTCTTGAAAAGGAGCTGCCAGTGCTTCAGACTGCACATCAGGTCCTTAAAGTCTGACAGTGATATGCGGCCCGTGCCGTTCTTCTGTTGTGGTGGTTAGGGGAATAATACCGCATAAAAAGTAAATAAATTATACCTCGGACAAAGGATCAGTATAGCGATCCAACGAGGTAACGTTGCCAGCCTTTTGGGCACAGTGCCCGTGGTTGGTGATCTGAACTCTGTTTTCTACTTGTAGTCGTAGAATACAGAATTCATCCATAGAATTAAAAGCTTAATTTGTAATATTTTTTCTATTATTTATTTTGATGCTGTCCTTTTATCTGAATAAATAAATAACACCCAACAGTCACATTCACAGTCCTGACCCACACTAGGATTCCCTGTGTCGTGGGTATCAGAAACTACGAGTACCATGGTACAACAACACCCAGACCCGGAATAAATATTTGCAGATCATGCAAATATTTGTCCCGCAGCGGGAATCGAACCCGCGCTCGTGCATCTCAGCCGGGCACTCGTCCGCTACGCCACCGAGGTCTACAACGCTTACATGATCTGCAAAATATATTTGTTGCGGGTCTGGGTGTTGTGTTACCATAATTGGTACTCGAAGTTTCTCGGGTGTTATTATCTCAATGAATAAATGAATATTGAGGTTTGATGTGTGGTCGAGACGCTCTCACGATTAAAATACGTACTCATCGGCGATGTTTGCAAAGTCCGTTTATAAAAGGATACGTCTAGAGAGAGCACGATCTGCCTGCAGGTGTCGATTGACGCACAACTCTTGATGTAATCATTCGGCAAGCACGCGTCCAGCAGTTCTTGCAGCTCGAATATATTTATCGTCTTGTGTTCGTCTGCTAGCTGCAGGAACAGCGCTTCGTACTGCGCGAAACTGTTGGTCTTCGCTCCTTGTGGCGCTTTGAGCAGCGCAGTCTTTGTTTTTCTCGGCGGATCATCTAGTACTTTCATCTTGACAGGCCGGTTTGAGAATATCCTAAGTGTGAAGTGCGCCTCTTCCCGAGGTGCGAATGTGGTGGGTATAATAAGGTAAGCTGCTGCGTCGAGTTCGCATCTGCAACAATATTTTATCTTATCTGAAACAGCGATATTTTCTGGCTTACAGAAGATCGCAGCCAAATAACATAATTTAATACAAATAGTGTTGTGTTTCTAGTATTGAAACTATAGAATATAACTATGGAATATAATAGAAACGGGTGAAAGAAGATTGCACGCCGCGGAGATGCGAATGTCAAGATGGATGTGTGGAGTGACTAGAATGGATAAGATAAGGAATGAGTATGTAAGAGAAGTTTGGAAGTGGCGCGAGTAACGGAAAAGCTGAGGAGCAATCGGTTAGCTTGGTATGGGCATGTCATGAGGAGGGAAGAATGTCATGTGACAAGAAGAGTGTTAGATATGAATGCGGATGGATGTAGGAGTAGAGGTAGGCCAAAGAAAAGATGGATGGACTGTGTGAAAGTGGATATGGTGAAGAATGGAGTGAGTGCTGAGATGACGACTGATAGAGGGAAATGGAAGAAGAATACTGTTGTGCAGACCCCACATGATGTGGGATAAGGGCAGGAAGATGATGATGGTGAGTGTTGTGTTCCTAGTAAGGTTTCTACAGCTCTTTAAGGGTGGTTCGGGGTCGGCAACGCGTGCGTGATGCCTCTGGTATTACAAGCGTTCATAGGATACAGTAACCACTCACCAACAGGTGGGCCGTATGCTCGTTTGCCATCATAACCATCATCAGCTGTGGAAGTCCACTGCTGGACATAGGCCTACTAGGCCCCCCAAAGAGTTGCACGACGAACGGTCTTGAGGCTTTCCCATCCACCAACTTCAACCGTCACCACCACCTTAGTTGTATAAAAAAGGGCAACTACGAAAACCATCTCTCACGAGCTCACTGACATCTCATCAGTCGGGGATGAGTAATCTCACCAGAAAATAATAATATACATTTTATTAAATTAATTAAAAGCCCAGGCTTTGCGGTGAACTTTGAAGACCCTGTAAAGGGGCTTCACTATATACTCCAATAGGCCAGTTGTGGCTGCAGCGACAACATAGCCACACAAAGGAAAAAAAAAACCCACCTGTGACTGATTTGCCGGCTGTTGGAATAGTTAGAGTTCATTGTGCTCTTGAATCTTCTGAAGAAGGACGGAGAGGCTTTCTCCTGTATCGGTGATGGTAGCACGTAAACACTGAAGCCTATGACTTTGGGCTCCATGATTTTGTGCTGGTTGAGCGACACTATGACGGTGCCAGGCTCGTTCAGGACAAGCTGGACTTGCGGGTTCATATGGAAGAAATCTGAAACAATACTCACAGTTACAGCAGTAGATGATGATCCTACTAACATTATGAATGCGTTAGAAACGTTAGTAGGCTAAGGTAACCACTTATCAACAGGTGGGCCGTGTGCTTGTTTGCCACCTTAGTCGTATAAAAATAAAATGCGAAAGTTTGTGAGGATGTTTGGATGTTTGTGGTTCAATCACGCCGTAACGGCTTAACCGATTTCGATAAAACTTAGAATAGACAGAGTTCTTTGCCCAGAATAGCATATCATCATCATCATCATCATCAGCCTGTAGAAGTCCACTGCTGGACATAGGCCTCCCCCAAAGAGTTAGCAGAGAATAGCATATAGGTACTTTTTATCTAGGTCCCACGCGTGCGAAGCCGCGGTCGCAAGCTTGTCGTAACACTGATTCTTTCCTTGTCAACCTGTTTTTGGTCAGTAATCAGGTTGAGGTATGGTGGCCCTGAAAAGGGCCTATGACCGTCGGTGAAAGAATCAGTGTAGTGCAAGGATTAGGCGCCTCTTAGAGGCTCCTTACGTGCACATGTCGTCGAATATTTAGGTTCTAGGCCGGTTTCCTTATGGTGCCGAGACGTGGACACTCACAATGGGGCTGATTCACCAGTTTAAGGTCGCACAGCGAGCTATGGAACGGGCGATGCTCGGTGTTTCTCTCAAGGATAAAATCCGTAACGAGATTATCCGACAGAGAACTAAAGTCATCACATAGCCCAGAGAATAAGCAAACTGAAGTGGCAGTGGGCTGGTCATATATGCCGAAGAACCAACAACCGCTGGAGTAAACGAGTTCTTGAGTGGAGACCACATCAAGGCAAACGAAGTGTGGGGCGCCCCCCGGCTAGTTGGAGCGATGACCTACGAAAGGCGGCGGGCAGTAAGTGGATGAGAAGGGCCGAACACCGGGCTCAGTGGCGTGTATTGGGAGAGGCCTATGTCCAGCATTGGACTAATATGGGCTGATGAGATGATGATGATGATGAGGCCGGTTTCCTCAAGATGTTTTCCTTCAGCGTTTGAGAGCACTAGTATAGTGCACATAAAGGTTCCGGGACGGGATTCGAGCCCACGACCTCTGGATCGGAAGGCGGGGACGCTACCACCACTCCACCAGTGCTCTCTCAAGCTAGTAGTGCGCAAGTTAGTAGTATCTAAATGTCTTACCAATATTGTTCCTGCATCCGCCGGCGTTAACCCCTCGTTTCCATCCGCTCTGGTACATTTTCATCTGCCACTTGCTGCGGTCCACTAGAGAAGTTTCCGCCTGCAAGCATAACAATAAAAAAAGCAAGCATTACTGACTGAATGACAAATAATATAGCCTTACCATGGCAAAGGCAAAGCCATACGGAGGCGTCAAAACTTACTTACCTCGAGATGTAGTGGGGGCTTAATATCTCTATGCAAACGAAGTCATGGAGTTTCTACTAGTTGTGCAATATAATCGAGCATTCTGCCCCGATTATTTAACGGGGGCTATTTCTGCATAGTTTTTAAAAATACAAATTAGGCAACCGATTGACCACCATCGCACGATGTGGTCTACGGTGTAGTACGTTTACCTAGAAGAAACATAATCACTCTGGTCTTAAAGACACCCCAGTTTTATTCAAACAGTGATTAGGATTATAAAAAAAAAATCTTTTACTTCTTCGAAGCCAGGGGTGTCCCCTTGTGCCCCCCTCCAGGAGCCCATGACAACCCTCCAACTGGCTCATGCATGATAGCTGAAAGGCAATGCTAATGGTATACCTTGCTGGTCTCCTCATCCAGGTGCACCGTCTCCAGCCGAGGGAACACCTGCTTGAAGTCGCTGAACAGTATCCAGAACCAGGAGGTAGACTTGGCCGAAGATATGAGGTGCTCTCGTTCTCTTGAAGGTATCGACATCCACCTGAGTCATTTAATAAGTTATTTTCATTTGTTATAGGTACAACTGACAATAAAGGTTCAGGACAAAGGGCATTAAAAGGCGACCACGAACCGGGCGACGCATTGTTGGAAGGCCCCCCACCCGATGGACCTACGACATTGTGAAGGTTGCGGGATGTCGGTGGATGGAGAAGGCTCAAGACCGTTCGCCGTGAAAGTTTAAGGGGGAGGCCTATGTCCAGCAGCGGACTGAGGCTGACGATGATGATACAACTGAGGTGGCAAACAAGCTAACGGCCCACCTGTTGGTAAGTGTTTACCGTAGCCTATGAACGCTGGCAGTACCAGAGGCATCACGAACGCGTTGCCGTCCCTGAAACCCCCCGCCCTTTTAAGAGCTCTGGCAACCTTACTCACCGCAGAAACACAGCACTCCTTGAAACAAATAATGTTATTTGGCAAATCAAATCAAATTGTTGTTGCACGTTGTTACAACGAGGTGTTGTGTTAGTGTCATTTTTGTTTCAAACATAAACCCTGTTAGGGTACAGCAACATATCACTAGGAGGCGCTATAAAGATTTCCTACTTCTATTACTAACTATACAAAATACTTATTATATCCTATCTAATCATTAAAACATACTTTTATCCGCTGTAGGAACCGGCCCGGAACAAATACAGGCCTCATAGCTCAGTTGGTAGTAACTCTGCCTTCTGTGCTAGAGGTCGTGGGTTCGATTCCCGCACTGGACAAACATTTGTGTGATGAATACAGATGTTTGTTCTGTGTCTGGGTGTTAAAATTATATATATATATATATATATATTATGTATATCAGTCTCTGGTACCCATAGTACAGGCTATGCCTAGTTTGGGATCAGCTGACCGTGTGATAGGTCCGGAATATTTTTTTTTAATTCTTTTTTTATACAACAGAGGTGGCACACAAGCATACGGCCCACCTGTTGGTAGGCGGTTACCGTAGCCTATGAGCGCTTGCAATACCAGAGGCATCACGCACGCGTTGCCGACCCCGAACCCCCTTCCCCCCTAATGCGCTCTGGCAACCTTACTCACCGCAGGAACACAACACTATTTGAAACAAATAAAGTTATTTGGCTGCGATCTTCTGTAAGGCGGAGGTACCTCCCCAGGCGGGCTGCTCCAATTCAGAACGAGCAAATCTTGCTGTGCCCTACCTCCTCCAAAATATTTGCAGATCATGCAAACGTTTGTACGTACGGGTGTTGTGGTACCATGGCACTCGTAGTTTCTGATACCCACGACACAGGGAATCCTTGTGTGGGGTCAGGACTACGGCTACTTACGTAGCTTCATCGAGCACCACATGTGACTTGCCGATGCTGCCCTTGGGGAGAGGTCTCCGTAATCGTACCACATCCACTGGTCCATCTGATGTATCTACCTGGAAACAAAGCTCAACTAAGACTTTTGAAGCCATGTTCAAACGGCATGCGATATTTCATTCAAAATTATACTTACGTCTTCTGAGCCCTAGTCTGCAAAGTCAGTAAGAGCAGTAGGTAAGCTATTCACTTTTCATGGGCGAAAAGTGCAAAATGAGAACTCACTAACTTTGACTAGGGCCTCTGAACGTTTCGTTTTGACTATAATATATCGTAGTAGAGGTAAGATCTTTATTAAGCTACTTTTATATGAATATCCATCACATTATACGTTAAATTTTTATGAGAAAAGAGTAGTCAAACAATGCATCTCCATTTATAGTGAGTTGTACCCGTTCGGTACACAGAAAGTATCATAAAGAAAATTGTTGCAATGCCATACATTCATACCCGTTTTGTACACTGTTTCTTTAGGGTTGAAATTTGTATTGAAAAATTTGAAGCTGAGTACAATGAACAATCAATGTTGTTAGTGTGAGCTTTTATATAAGCTTTTATATTGCGTGATTAGTTACCTCTCGAACTTCGCACACGGTGTAGTTCATCTGCATTTCCAGAGCCGTTCGTTTGATTATGTTTTCCTGAAAAACAAAGGCTTATTCTTCTTCTTCTTGGACATCCTGTAGTAGGTCAGTGACCAGGTTGAGGTTTGGTGGGCCAGGAAAGGGCCTATGACCGTCGATGAAAGAATCAGTGTAGTGAAAGGATTAAAGTGCGCCTCTTAGAGGCTCTTCTCGTGCACATGTCACATGTTTTCAAATTTTTAGATTCTAGGACATGCCGGTTTCTTCACAATGTTTTCCTTCACCGTTTAAGAGCACTAGTATAGCGCACATAAATTTTCTAAATAAATGAATGAAGAGGCTTTTATTTAATGCTATTATGGCTTTGCCATAGTATCCTATAAAACCTAGGTCAGAACCGACCAGCATTGGGGAGTAAAGGTTACCACGCACTGGACGACGGCGTGATGAGTAGAATAGCTCCTCAAAATGAAGTAAACTGCTCACTTTTAGATTTGTATAAGTGAAATTGGCCTTTAAATTACTAGGTAGGGGTTGATGGAGCACGTGGGAACACCTTATCAACACACTAAACTAGAAAAAGTTTGTCCTCGTGAGGTCTACTGTTCGCAGAACTAATACCCTGCTATTACGAAACTGGGTTAAAACTGGGTCTAACCCTGTATTTGTGACGTGTCATTTCATACATTTGACATTATGACATAAAGCTGGTTCAGACTAGGTCTAATTAGAAATACAGGGATAGTGACTAGTAAGGCCACTCACAGGAGGGTAGTAGTGTGCTGTGACGATGCTGGTGATCTCTAAAAGCGTGCGAAGTGCGGCTCCGTCGAAGAGTTCAGTCGTGGGCAGCATTTCCGTCAGTCCGCCGGTCAGGTCGGCTAAACCGTCTACCAGGCTTCCGTATTTAAGCGCCTCGTATGAACCGTGAAGTCTGAAAATGATATTTTACTTCATAAGATATTTGAAAGAAAGAAAAATAAATACTTACTACCAATTTATTCGTCGCACAAGCACAAGTTCATTAGGTACCTACTTAGCCAAGATTTATATAAAAAAAAGAGATTTCCGTCACCTGTGAGCAGACTATAAAGGTTTTTATAAAGGTCTACTATAAAGGTCTACTATAAAGGTCTTAAAGACTATAAAGGTCTTTGCCGAAAACAAACTGGTACAGATCATACGATGAATTTTGTTATTTCGAAACGGCATGTTTTTAAATAAATAAATAACATCCAACAGTCACGTTCATAGTCCAGACCCCACACTAGAACACCCCAAATCGTGGGTATAAGAAACTACGAGTACCATGGTACCACAACACCCAGACCAAAAACAAATATTTGTAGAACATGCAAATATTTGTCCCGCAGCAGAAATCGAACCCGCACACTTTGCGTCGCCACCGAGGTCGAATCAATTCAATTCAATTCAATTTATTTTAATTTCAGACATGTCATCCATTTTGTTAGTAAAAAATAATAACTAAAAACTTAAAAAATATGTTAGTAAGCACAAAATTATAAACAGTAAAAAAAAAAACATTATTGAGTGACCAACTGTGCGACAGGCTGGTGTTTTGAAAGCCAGTGGCCTATGATGCTGGAACCATAATTAAAACTATCTGCCACAACGGCCAGCATGCTGTTGCCACTGTCGCGGACGCGGCGCGTCGAATCGAGGTCGAGGTGTTTTTTCAAATATATTTTTTTTATACAACTGAGGTGGCAAACTAGCCTACGGCCCACCTGTTGGTAAGCGCTAGCAATACCAGAGGCATCACGCACGCGGCAATTAATCACATACTTAGCATAAGCCTTCTCCAGCAGTGCTGGCCAGAGCTCCTCGGATGTGCTGGTCTGCACGAACGCGAGTTTGCCGTTGACGGTGGGCAGCCTGTCATCTACCAGCACCTCCACCCATTGCCCGCACCACCATAGGCGGAACCTGAGGACATAGACATTTTTTTTTTTTTAAATTACTGTGGCGATTGTATCACTGCGGCCACTGGCCTATTGTGATCGCCACTTTATTTGCGGAGCCCCTTTACAGGGCTTTCAAAGTTCACCGCAAAGCCCAGCAGCGGTTAAAAACTGAAGGATTTTCTTTGGGGTGAGTTGCTTTAGCTCCATTGGGCTGAGGATGTGTTTTCCCAAATGGATGCTACGTTTGAGCATAAGTGCTCCGCACTCACCTAGCAGGTGTAGAGGCGTTTCGTCCGCCTCCTTGCATAGCCTGCAGGTTTGTGTGTCGCATAGCCTTAGTTTAAACATGTGCTTATTAAGTCAACAGTGTCCAGTTAAGGCTCTTGTAAATAAAAATGTATGTTACAAAGTATGCCTATGAAATTGCAGTTGGGCCGCGCTCCGCCGAGGCAAGCATAGAAACATATATATAAAATGACTCCTTATTTAGCAACTAGCTTGCGTCCACAGCTTCACTCGCGTATGACTGACCTCATAGCTCAGTTGGTAGTAACTCTGCCTTCTGCGCTAGAGGTCGCGGGTTCGATTACCGCACTGGACAAACATTTGTGTGATAAACACAGATGTTTGTTCTGTGTCTGGGTGTTAAATATATATCTATCATATATATCAGTCTCTGGTACCCATAGTACAGGCTATGCCTAGTTTGGGATCAGTTGACCGTGTGTGATATGTCCGGAATATTTATTATCATTATTTATTACCTAGATGAAAAAGCCTATATGTTAATCTAGATGAAGAACTCTATCTATTCCAAGTTACATCGAATCGGCTGAGCCGTTACGGCGTGATTGAACCACAAACATCCAAATATCCTCGCAAACTTTCGCATTTATAATAAAAATAAGTATCAAATATCAATAGTTTTTATCATATTTTGTTTCATCGGTATTCGAAAGCAGTAAATACACAGTACAAAAAATACCTATGGGATTTAAGTTTTATGTCGATCACTTTTTTAATACCACGGTCGTTATTACGGCTTACAAAAGTAACTGGCAATTATTACCTAATTTTGCCGCCAGAGCGTATTGAGGACGCTTCCGAACTGTCTGAACCAGTTAAGCTATGCGTAAGAACAATTGTTGGCATGGACGGAGATAGCGCGTGCGGTGTTCCAAGTCTCCTCTTCGAAATGTGAACTAAGTACCTGAAAACTCCGGCATAGTTGACGTCCATCTTTTGGTCAGCCGGCACCACCCTGTAGAACAGACCCTTGCACTGGTAGAGCACCCCTAGACACGACACCAGCCATTTGTCTCCTGGAAAAGAACATTATTGTTTTGCAGATTGTATCATTTCCATACAGACGTTGCTTGCTTGCTTGTCGTGTCACTGATTATTTCTTGGTCATCATGTATTAGGTCAGTGACCAGGTAGAGGTATGGTGGCCCTGAAAAGGGCTTATGACCTTCGGTGAAAGAATCAGTGCAGTTCGAGTTTTTAGGTTCTATGTCAAGCCGGTTTAATCACGACGTTTTCCATCGCCATTTGAGAGCCCCATGCCTCAGTATACCGCACATAAATTTTCCGAATGGAAAATAGATTGGTGCACAACTGGGATTCAAATCCACGACATGTCGGAAGGCGGGGCCACTACCACCACTCCACCAGTGGTCGAATCATACAGACGTAAGACGCGTCACCAAGCAATCCATTCATGAGATCAATCTCCTTGCCCTTGGCATCCAACTTTATGTGGGGTCTGCACAAAATTTTTGTGGTATTAAAAATCAAAAAGCAACCCAAAATTCGACCCAGCTAGCAATATTTACATAATATCATCGTCCACGACGCCGCCGTACCACTGCTGGGCGCAGGTTGCCCTTTGTATTTTAGTGTCCAATTGTTTTATTGTAAAAAAATAAACAAATCGATTCAAAGAAATTGCATAGGCAAAAGTCGCATTGATCAAAAGTTTTCAAACACGGGTAAGTACATAGTTTTACATAGTTTGGTAAGGAGTAATCATTCGATAAGAACGCTGGCAATTGGTCTCAAAAGTAGACAACAAACTAATTAACTAAAATCCTGAAATAACGCACAACTTGCTCTTAAATTCGCTCGCAACTGCCGGTAACAAAACAAACATAGAAGGTATCACATTTGCTGGAAGCAAATACTAGTACATATGTACATAATAAATGTACATTACCAAAGATAATATAGTAGTAAAACTAAGGTTGTAATGCAAATTAGTTTACTTACTTGTCTCAAAGCTATCTAGAGAAGTTTCGTAAAATCGAGAAATCTTCAAACTAGAGTAGCGAGTTCGCATGACTGAGTGAGCCGTCACGCTAGTCACCCGTGAGTAGTGATATGTGAAACGGCTCACTTATCATCGGTTATTGCAGGGGCGCTTTACGTGACAACATACAAATAAAGTTAAGCTATACACTTTTCACCAATCACGGTGTCAAGTGCCTAACTCACAAATATATATTAGGACTCGGGCCTCAGAGGGTGACCAGAGGCGTGTTTATGAATAGCTATTGTAAGTCATTATGAACTATAATTTATCATAGCTCTGGAAGGGTTGAATACAACCAAACGACAATTGGCACACAGCCAGTTGCGGATTGGCTGCAGACCGACCAAAGTCGCCCAACAGAAACTTCTCTTATATGCAAACCTCATTTTTACGGGCGTGAAGTTTGTTATAGGTACGGCCAAAATGGCCTTTTTTCCGTATAACAGAAGTTTTTGCGGAAATTTACCCACAAGGTAATTGACACAGGCTTGTATTTCATACTACTCTGCTGTCTTTGGTTTCATGTACGGTGGAAGCAATCACAAATTAATTCTAAGGATTACAAGCGAGCGAGGCATTATGTACCTTGGGATAAAGAGCGCAGCACAGCAATGATATACCTACGAAGGAAAGTTTTTAACCCGAAAATTTGATGTTCCTTAAATAATAGGATCCTTCGGGGTGGACTGGTCCCACCGACCGTCACACAAACTGGTAGTAGGTTAACTCATAGTTAAGGAAAATGCCAACAGATGGCGTAAGTAGTCTTTATTGGTTGGAGCGACGTTCTGAAATTATACCTACCTACATTGTAGTGTGGATAATCGCAAAATAGTTAACCAGTTTCTCACCTAGTTTTCCTGGAATGACGTCGAAAGCTTCACTGGTGTCCGAAATAAATACAGGATTCTCGTAAATCTCCTGAAAATTAAAAAAAAAATCTAATTAGAAAATATTTTAGTGCCAACAAAGATTCGCGCACCATGGGTTTTTTTTTTGTGTTTCGATAATGGAACTCAAAGTTTTTGAATTAGATTCGTGATCGTTTTTGTCGACCACGATGTTCTGTTGGGGAGATGATGCTAATGGCTATTAGGTGTAGAATAAGCCCCCTTCCGGGATAGATGCATCACCTATAAATAGATGGTATAATTTGGGCAGACTGCTAAAACGAGATAAGGTATAGTAAGATAAGGTATATGCGTAGAAAATACATTAAATTTACTCCTACCCAACGTTGTAAAACGTATGTTTTATTTTGGGGTAGCTACTGTTTTCTTGCATCACAGAGAAATCTAAAACAGGAATCAGTGCAACACACTATGTAAACTTATATTTAATGCTATAAATATATGTCTTTGTATTTATAATCGGGTAGATCATTTTGAAAAGAGTTTATTATTTACCTATAGGTTATTGTCATAGTAGCTAACAAAGCTAACAAAGCTTGGCATATCGCACGCCGTTTGAACACGGCACTATACCAATTGTAATACAAAAAAAGAACCGGTTTCCGTAAGTAATCTGCAATTTCTTTAGTTACTGTGTGAGCAAAAACTGACTTGTAATGTAAATACCTACGTCTAATCAGTAACGGCGCTTAGGAAGTGCTGTTAAACCGTAAACGATACGCGCGCAGACTTCTCTTAAATAAATCAATGGATCGTTGCAGGGATTACCTGCAACGATCCATTGTTTGTCCATCCATAGTGTACGCCTCACTGGGTATTCACGCCTAACCGGGACTCACCTGTTGACTGAAAGGCGGGGACACTCCCCCTGCGCAACGACTTGTAAACTTACTTCGAGCCTTCTTCAAGACGCGTCACTTTACTTTACACATTTATCTTAGTTTTATTTTAGGATTATGTATTATTTTATACTTTGTAGTAAGTTTAAGCTCTGCTATGTTCCATCCAAATGTTACCTGGAAGATATCGCTTTCGATAAGGCCGCCCATTGTTTTACCCTCTTGAGTGTCATGTTTCTCTAAATTATTTCTTGTGTGATAATCTATAAAGAGTTATCTATCTATCTATGTGGGGACAAACTGATACCATAACGTCTAAAACGAATTTAATAGCTCGGCCAAGTGTAACAGTAAAATACTGAGTCAGGCGGAAACTAAAATAAAACATTGCTATTGAGCAAACCACAATGCCGTCAGCGTCTTTGGGGACGCTTCGGACTTGTAGTGATATGGATCAATAAGGCTACCTATAGATCGTCAGCAACGGTATTTAGATGGATAGCTGAACTGCTTCTTCTGTATTTTGTTGCGTCGCTCGCGTGGTGCTTATATAAAAGTTGCCTATATGCTTTTCTAGAAGAACTATATTTATACCAAGTTTCATCGCGTGATTGAGTAACAAACATCCATTCATCCAATCTTTACAGTATACATACAAGAAGTTTTTTTTGTCAATAAATAAATAAAACAGTTAAATAATACATTTATTTAATCGCTCTATCAAATATCGAGACATGAGAATATTATTGTTGATCAAAGGTTAGTTATTTTTCAATCAATAGTTTGAGGATAAGAAATTAAAAAGATAGTCGTATTTTGGATCGTGAAGAATTCAAAGATTTCACGCATGATCATCATACATACATATATTTCCTCCCATATATTTACAGTAACAATCATTTGGGGGATTTGCCCATACTCGCCAACCTTAGAATGCGGGTTGGCGAGATGAAGCTATTGTTGTTAATAAGGAACGCTGATGCGCATCCCCTAGCTACTTCAAGCATGGCTGGAGTGATTGGCTAATATCTTTTAGTATCGTATCGTAAGCGTAACACTATCGTGAGTTATTCGTGCTCAGGGCATTGTTCTCTTCATTTTATACAGTTAAAGGTAGCCGTGCTCAAATGCCGACGCTCTCGCCTTAACGCGGCGCGAATACCAATAGCGTAGACCTGTTATACTCTGTTTACGACCAATAGGAAGATATATTGACATCATCGTCTTGTTTCTTAATAATCTGACCATAGATTACACAAAGGTTCCCTTTTAATACGTATTTAGTTTACATCATATTAATAGGTATGCTTTTTTTATGGTATTAAATTACAAAAAAATATGTTCCTATCAAATACACAAGGTGAAATATTTATTAACCGTGAGAGAAATCGTAAAGTGATGTTAGGAGGTAGCCCGATTTTCAAGATAATAAGATCTGCATAAAATAAAGTTGAAATATAATTTATTTTTTTAGAAAAAGTAGGTTTTTATAAAAAAAACATTATAATAAATCCCATGCAGATCGGATTAAAGACTAAAGTCATGCTCTAACAAATAAATATAGGTATTAACATACAATGCCGATTCATCCAAGATGTTTGAGGAATCTGAGAGTAGCTTCGCTTGCCTGGTTAATCAAATATTTTTCACTTACATAAAATGTCGTCTCAAATGCTGTCAAAGATGTTTTTTTTTAATAACCATCTTTCTGGGCTTATAAACTGAAGGCTTTCCTTTAAAAATTGCAATTCGTACACTGCGCTGGAATTACGAAATGACTCCTGCCATGTCAGTCTTTTGACATGCAAATGTATACTATTTTACGGACAGGGCGTACAAAGCAACCATTTAAAATTTTCCTGCAACTTTTGAGCACAAGCCGTTATGAAAAAAACCTGTTTTTTTAAGAACGTTGAATAAACATCAAAGTTTTATTGGGGACATGAATATCAAACGCTTTTGCATGAAAAGTACTTCAACGGTGGTAAGTATGTGATAAGTACTATTATAGTTAGCCGTGCTGGCACCTTCTGAAGAATAGGCCCCTCCATTTCTACCCGTGGATGTCGTAAGCTACGGGATGGGAGGCAGCGTTCTCTATCAACAATAGCTTTATCTGCTCTCACCAACCCGCATGCCCACCGTGGCGAGTAGGGGAGAGTGGGGACCATCAGGCACTTTTTTGCTTAAGTGGCAATAAAACAGTAGTTTTTTCACATAATCGAATTTTTATTTCCTATGTCAATAGCACATATATTCGGCTATAATTATTGCAAAGAACCGTACTTTAATTTTTATCAGTCCTTTCATTATTAAAAAAAAAAAACAACGAAACCCTTACAAAAGTGCCCAAACCTCCCTGTGGGCGAATTCCATGTTTGGTTTTGGTGTACGTATAAAATACTATATGCGCAACAATGTCTTTGGGTATTTTACACCGTTTGTTCTTCTTCATGATCGTGAATGGCATTTTCCTGAAAATAAATGATAAGTAAACATAAAGCAGAAACAAAAATAAACCATTCCACCTATACACTATATACCGGAGGGAGCATTGGGCATGCCCAAGCCTCCCTTCAAAATCAGTGCCCAATGATCCCCAGGTACCTATTTTCAAAACAAACTTCTTTAATTTTTTTTCTATGTTTATCATGATTTACATGTTAATATAATCTCTAATAGACATACAATCAGACAAATATAAAGAAACTCTTACCTTTTCACAAACTGTTGAGTAAGTAACTTGGCAATAACAAACTTTTTTTCGATTTTGTACGCGCCAAACCGTTCTGTCATTTAGACAATTCAAAAAAAATACAACTGAAATTTGGTTGAAAGGTGCTGCCTGTTACTAAAATATACGACATTAGTAGATTTAAAAAAAAAACTCTAATGCCTTTGAGTTATAAAGGGGTGCCCGAGCCTCCCAACTGCCCAATGGTCCCCACTCTCCCCTATAGGCAAATCCCCCATAATGATTGTATGGGTGCAGTCCGTACAAGGTCGGTCGCGCTGGAAATCTATGGAGGCTGATGATGATGTAGGTATTATAAGTTTGACATTCCGAAGCTTGTATATTTTTTAATCGTCGTTTTCGAGAGAAAATAAAACAAAAGCACTTTTTAAGAAAATACTAATATCACTCCGATGTCAATGTGAGGTGAGTGAAAGTTCAGAATATTTCCTCACTCCCTTCACACTGAAATTGTTTTCATCGCAATAATTCATCATCATCATCAGCCTGTAGAAGTCCACTGCTGGACATAGGCCCCCTAAAAAGTTCCACGACGAACGGTCTTGAGCCTTCTCCATCCACCGACTTCCCGCAACCTTCACAATGTCGTGGATCCATCGGGTGGGGGGCCTTCCTTCGCAATAATTATTCAAATGAAATTCCTCCTAATATAAAAAATAAATAAATTAGGCACTACTTTAATCCTCAAGCATGGTAGACATCCTCTAAGATCTCCAATTGATCATCTCTCATTTCATTTCATTTCTAAGATCTCCAAGCGATGAGATTATTTAAGATGTCTAAGGGTAGTCACAGGGATATCCCGAATTCAGCACATGCCCACATTCCATATTATTACATACGTAACAGGTTGCAATTTGATGTTGATTGGCTAATATTTGACATAAGCGTTAAAGAAATTAGCTACATGTCTGCTTTTATAGACGAAACTTTACTTATCTGTAAAATTATACACATATAAGTACATAAGGCCACATAGCTCAGTTGGTAGTAACTCTGCCTTCTGCGCTAGAGGTCGTGGGTTCGATTCCCGCACTGGACAAACATTTGTGTGATGAATACAGATGTTTGTTCTGTGTCTGGGTGTTAAATATATATCTATTATGTATATCAGTCCCTGGTACCCATAGCACAGGCTATGCCCAGTTTGGGATCAGCTGACCGTGTGATAGGTCCGGAATATTTATTATTATTTATTATAAGTGAAAAGGTGTTGGTGCATTGAGACCTTACACTTTTTGCTTAAAACAGCCTTGACCACATCTAGGCTAAGAGAGTAGACCTCCAAAACGGGCACTTAGATAACACTTTCCGTAAAGTGCACCGACCTATGGCCTTACTTTCACATTTTAGTACAAATCGCCCGCCGGCTCACTCGGCACTGTATGCCGTGTTGCTTTGCATAATGATCACATAATCGTGATAAATCAAGAGAGGCAAGAAAGTCGTGGAAATATCATGGCTCTACAAGGTTATTCATAATTATGTATACTATAAAAAGCTTATTCTAAACCCAATCCTATTAATATAATGCGAAAGTTTGTTGTAAGGATGTTTGGATGTTTGTTATTCGATCACGCCGTAACGGCTCAACCGATTTCGTTGAAACTTGTAAAATAAAGAGTTCTTTACGTAGAATAGCATATAGACTACTATGTAGGAACCACGCGAACAAAGCCGCGGGGGAGCTAGTTGGCAATAAAGTTTGATCTATGACACTGTGTAATACAACGTTTTTCACTACATTTTTAACAAGTAGAGGCTGTCCCTGACATTTAGTAGATATCTTAAATCGTAGTGAGTCTAATTTTGAGGAGTAATTTAAATACAAAAAGAATCAAATAACATTATTTGTTTTCAAATAGTGTTGTGTTCCTGCGATGAGTAAGGTTGCCAGAGCTCTTTAGGGGTGGGGGGTTCGGGGTCGGCAACGCGTGCGTGATGCCTCTGGTATTGCAAGCGCTCATATGCTACGGTAACCGCTTACCAACAGGTGGGCCGTATGCCTGTTTGCCACCTCAGTAGTATAAAAAAAAAAAAAAAAAAATCATTGAGGACATTATTTTCTATGTAATTAATGTAAGGCTGCTGTAAGTGTAAGTGGAGTGAAAAATATTTTAATCTTATTAGTGCGTCAGCAACGAGCTCTACCTAAGCTACGGCATCTACTGGATAACAGATAGTTTTACATTCCGGGCGTGTAGGTTAAACTGTAAACGCACAGCAGTGTAAGTACGCAATGTATTACGTGTCATTCAATGTGTCATTGTGGTTGGTTGTGTACCAACAAACGCAGATAGTACATTTACACTCGCGCCTCGTCCCTCGTGACTCCGCACCTCGCGTAATCGATGGTAAATGAGCTTCCCGCTTACACTATCGTGGTAAGTTTTTTTTTTTTTTTTTTTAAGAAATCTTTTTTCAGCCTTTTGTCGCGCGGTCCTTTGACTCGTGCGTGACCAAAAACCGCTTCGGACGCGAGCGTTGACTCGCGTGCGAGGCGAGAGGCGAGCCGCGAGCGTCTGTTCACACTCGTATCTCGTGGTTGGCCTCGCAGCTCGCCTCGCGACTCGCACGCGATTGTAATTGGGCTAAGACAGCCATTTTTATTTTTATTTTGTATACAACTGAGGTGTCAAACAAGCATAAAGCCCACCTGTTGGTAAGCGGTTACCGTAGCCTATGAGCGATTGCAATACCAGAGCCATCACGCAAGCGTTGCCGACCCCGAACCCCCCACCCCTAAAGAGCTCTGGCAACCTTACTCATCGCAGGAATACAACACTATTTGAAACAAATAATGTTATTTGGCTGCGATCTTCTGTAAGGCGGAGGACCATTTCTTCACCACACAGGCTATACCTACAGGATCATTGGGTAGTTACCGAGGCTCGTTTCCAAAGGAACTGGAAGGGCGGTGTCTGGTGGTAGAAGACAGAGGACTGGCAGGCGGGGAAGTCGGGGTCCTCCCACAGCTGACCGCGCGTCAGGCAAGAGCTCTTGATGCGCTCGTAATCCGTCATACTGGAATAAGAAACAAAATGTTACATTGAAATAATCTTCAAATATGAGAGAGTCAGCTATACTGCTTGCTTTTCATGTCACTGATTCGTTCTTGGTCATCCTGTATAAGTTTATTGATCAGGTTGAGGTATGGTGCTCTGAAAAGGGCCTATGACCGTTGGCGAAAGAAGCTTTAAGTGCTCATAAAAACGTTTTTTATGAACTATTTAGTACTTATTCTTAGTTGATCGAGCGAGCGAAGATCTCTCAGACAACTTGGATAGATCGGCGTTGCATGTACATAATATATATTTGGAAGACCATAACTTTCGAAATGTCAATCCAATCTGCATAGAATTTATTAGATCAACAGGTTGTACTATCAAGATTTGCTGGTGCTGATACGGTTACGTTCATAGTATGATCCGTTGTAGTGAGTAAAGCAAGTCCCAGAGCCGGTACATAAGTATTACAATAATTATTTTGACCCGATGACGTATGGTTTTGTAACGAGCGCCATACGAAACGGACACAATGCACAAAATTACTTGTATTTCGGACAAGAATTCCAATACTTCGCACATTGAAATGAAAAGCTATGATGCAACAGCCAGTCCTGTACCTGCACAGATGGTAACACAGTTTGTATGGATGGATTATAGAATAGTATCAAGTAACCCACACAGAGGTGGATATACTCTCGCTTTCGTTTTGCCTACGCGTTTTATGCAAGTTTTTGGCAGGAAAGTCTGTACCCAATTAGGCCTTATTCCTCTTTCCATAGATCACATTATTGGACAAAACAGTTTTACCACGAGGAAGAAGCCTTCACCATAGGTGTGACGACCTCGATGGCGTAGCGGGCGAGTGCCCATCTAAGACGCAAGGTGTGCGTGTTCGATTCCCGCTGTGGGACATATGTTTGCATGATCTGCAAATTTTGTACTCGTAGTTTCTGATACCCACGACACAGGGAATCCTAGTGCCAGTTTAATATCGGTGTGAGTGGAATGAAAAATATTAAAGACTTAGGATACCCGGGTAAGTTTAATTAAATTGATTGTATGAGGCATTGTATGGGCCCGTCTAATAGCCAGGGCCGAGTTAGAGCTAGTATCCCCTAAAGAGGCAATTGTGTAGGTACGAGTTAAATCCCGTCATCAAACGCGATTCCATTAATGATTGATTTGTTCGAGGTTCTACGCCATCTAGAATATACAAGGTGATTCATAATATGTACGCTATACCGAAAGGGGCTCATTCTACACCCAATTGGCAGAAGACTTACAGACATTTGAAATTTTTTCAATGCAATAAACCACTATGCATAAATTAGCTGTATGTCAAATCAGTTCAAACTCAACTAGCTGTCGCTGTTGTTATGCAGCAACTAAGCAGCGTAGCAATTATGATGTCAAACGTCTCGTACGTTTAATTAGTTACATATAAAGATGATAAAAATACAAAAAAAACAGTAAATTTGATATCTATTTCGGCGAAAAAAATCAGGGCTATGTATGTTAATGTTGGAAGCAATTTATTTTTAAATCTTTTTCTTGTTCGAATGAGTCTCTTACCTGATAGTATACATACCTATTATTAATCACCTTGCACAGATATACACCTATTAACCTAAAGTGTACCATAGAGCACTCCGGGGCTAGGTGATTTTCCACATGGCAGACGCCTGACGCCGCACTGATTACATGGCGATTGATACTGATGTCTTTGAGAATGGTGAGAATTACAATCACTAATTACTTTTCGTTCACACGACATGACATCGAAAAGAAACGCTTTGGTAGAGAGTGCATACTAATTTAAAAATAAGAACATTGAGTACCTAATAAAAAAATAACAATACCTACATAAACCATGCATGAAATTAAAAATAAACTCATGAACACTTGAAAGTCGATCCAAAGCAAAGAGGTTATGAGCAAAAAAAAACTTTTTTAAAATACCTAGTAGATCCATTATTTTTAATCGACATTTGATTATGTAAGGAATTACATTTTTATTTTACGCGTAATTTTATTTTTCCGTGTCGTGGTGCCTTTCACTTGGTTTATTTGTTATGAATAAAAATGATAATCGCTTTAACAGTGGCATTATTTAATCAAGTTCTGTAGAGTGGTCATAATTTGAAATACGATGGCTAGGCTAGGGCTGAGTGAGTTTCATTCTAGTTTCGCAGTCACCTATTCAATTAATTTAGTTTGAAAAGTTCGATCGATGGCCTACATAAACACTCATTTGTATTTAGGCAATGATATACCAATAACTACTTTAAAGCCTTTTTAGACAGTCCAATAAACAAAACTTATTAGCTAAATTGTTTTAAATCAAGTAAATATAGATATTTATCTTAGCACATATCTATTATGTATATCAGTCTCTGGTACTCATAGTACAGGCTATGCCTAGTTTGGGATCAGTTGACCGTGTGAATATGTCCAGAATATTTATATACACTTAAACATACTATATACATTAACTATAAAATCAAATAAATAAAAAATAAAATAGAAACTAATGAAACAAATAATTTTGGTCATGCGGCAATGTGCCAAGAGCATAGATTGGTTAATGTTTGATTGCTATGGGAGCCCGTTTGCCGTGATGGCCCCGGCCGAAGAAATAGCCCCTCCATTTCTACCCGTGGATGTCGTAAGAGGACTAATGTGAAAAAAAGGGGATGGGCAGCAGTATTCCCTATAATCTAGCATATAATATAGCTTTTCTGCGCTCACCAACTCGCATGCCCAGCGTGTCGAGTATGGGCATGTACGGCCTGCACCCAAACAATTATTTGGGGGGAATTATTGTTTGAGTGCAGGGCATAGAAGGTCCGTCGCGCTGGAAATCAATGGGCCTATGTTCAGTAGTGGACGTCCTACGGCTGAAATAAGTAGAAGATTATTTTTATATTACTCGGGCCACTGGTAACGAACTGTCACCTACTACCACAAAAACAATAGAATCTCCGTAACGAGAATCACAATTTCTCCAGATGGCGGTGGAAACTATCGATTGTTCTACTTGCAATGGGAAACGCATTTTAAATTAGTAAACGTTGCCCATTTCAATGTGGTTTCGATCGAAAGAAACTTTCACGCTTTTATGTAGAAAATGAGTTTTTATACTGCGGACCACATAAAATCGTTTTGTTACGAGCTATATAATTCGATGTAGATTATGTTTGAACAAGGTCTTAACATGGTTTTAACTTTTTTGACCGGCTGAAGAGTTTTTCCATGAAAAATTACAAATTTCAATTTAACTCAAAACAATAATCTTTGCTTGAAAAATGATTATGACAGTGTGAGTGCAGTGAAAAAATACACTATACAAACCAATAACAGGGTTGTAGACAGAACAAAGAAAGTAATTTTTGTCCCGACCACAAACTATGAGTGAAGATAATAACAAAGTTTATCAAAGAAAAGACATGAACGCGCTTCTTTGGCAAAAGTAACTAAATAAGAAAGGGCACTCCATAGACTTATTACTACGGGTACTCATCTTTTTCCCTCTCATCTCGAAATCAAAGGTCCATTACCAGTATAGAACTTGGGGCTTATCCTTGGAAACAGTTTCAACCTCGATCCAATCCTAATCCTAATCCAATTTAAATCTGACCAAATGCTTAGGTATTTGCTAGGTAGGTAACTACTCTTGAAAACAATCGAGATCGCAACTGAAATCGAGTTCACAATCGACTGCATTCATATACCTACTGCCTGCTATATTTTGCACAAAAATCGATTCCAAATAAGATATTTTTTACAGAAACTAAAAATCGACTTCTAATTCCTGAATATTTACAAGATTAATATCAACCTCTTTTTTGTTATCAACCTCTTTGCGTTTTGCTTACCTACTCAGTATGACACTGGCCACCTACACTTTCGAATAAAAACAAAAGTAAGTATGACATCCATTCATCATCAATAATAACTCTTTCGGTACTGAATGACTGGCTGACAATCAAACGTAGTAGTTTTATTCTCTTTGAAAATCAACGCAGAGCCTAACCAAAATCCCAAGAGTATGAAATTTGCAGGGTAGCTTCCTGTTGTAACGTATGGGTGCACAGAAAGGAATTCCCGACACACAAACCCTAAGGTTAAAGTTTATGTAAAAATAGCAGCAACCGAACGAAGTCGCGGCGATAACCATACCACACCACCGTCGACAAAAAAAAATCGGCAAGTAGTGATTTCAAGAGATGGTGACGTTTTTTTTTAGTTTTACAGGACAAGTAGCTATCCCTCATGAATTAAATTAATATGGGACCACCCCGGGATCATGCTCTATACACCACCGAAAGAATTATCAAAATCGGTTTAGTATTGGCGAGATATCGAGTAACATACACACAAAAAAAATTACAGCCGTCTTGAGAACCTCCTCCTTTTTGAAGTCGGTTAAAAAGAATTTGTAGAAATTATAAATAAATAACACCTAACAGTCTTCAACCTCAAATCGCGTAAGATTGCCGTTTTCTCCGAAATCGATTTTATTTAGTTCCATAATGTTCCACCGCCATCAATCTCAATCACACGATAGTAAAGCATTTAATGTCCAAAGAATTCGACCAAAATCCAACTAACCTACGATTGGAATCGAGATTAGAACTGTTTTCAAGGGTAAAGTTTTCAGTTCGTAACAACGCGCAAGTTCAGACTTTCTTCCCATTTAATGAATAACAACTTCGGTGGCACAGCCGCCAATTGTTCATCTGAGACGAAAGGGGTACGGATTCGTTTCCCGCTGCGGGAGAAATGTATGCATGATGAAACATTCGATACATTCATAACATTCATTGATATTCGTTCCGGTCTGGGTGTTGTGGTACCATGGTAATCGTAGTTCCTGATAACCACGAGACAGGGAATCCTGAAAAACTGTCAAAAATATATGAAGTCATACTCGTACAGTGTGCAAGCGCATCGCAACAGCGCACAAGTAAGGATTACCTACGTGTTTGTATCACGAGGTACAGTTGCGTTTAATTGAGTGGAGAACACGAACTAGGCTGAGCCAGAATGTAAGAAATAAGACATGTAATGTTATACGGAGTTCCAAGGTGCCGCCTTGATGGGTTAAATACCCGCATGCCTCAGCATTGCGCCCAATGTGGCAAACACGCTTGTTTAAGGTACGCGTTCCTTGCTGCGTATGAGCGCAATGCATGTACGCAACGTCAAAACAACCTTTTTTTTAAGGAGGAAAATGCCGTTGCTTTTCCTTTTCGCCATGGGGGTGGCGGAAAGGGGTATGTGGGGCTCGAACCCACTAAAAAACCCCCCTGTGAGCAGTCCTCCGCCTGGTTAAGGCGAGATGGTGTCGTGTTAGCATTCACCATCTAACGTCAATACAACCTACCCCATCCTATTAATACTATATAAGATATTTTTAACAAAAACTAAAAACCGACTTCAAATTCCTGAATAAAATTCATATCGACCCCTTTTTTTTGTTATCAACCTCTTTGCGTTTTGTTTACCTACTAAGGATGACATTGGCCACCTGCACTTTCGAATTAAAAACAAAAGTAACTATGACATCCATTCATCATCAATAATAACTCGGACTTTTTGGCGGGAACTTGCGAAGTGATGTTGTGCTCTCAATTTATTTCACAAAACTAGTGTTAAATTGAATAATATTGTGTGAATAAAGTGGTGTTTTGCGTAATATTGTTTGAGTAAACCGCACAAGTGAAGTGAAATGAAATGACTGCGTGTATCGTAATTTTTCGAGTTGGCGCCAATAGGTCCCACCAGGTTTTAGTAAAATAGTCACCATTATATCTTACTAAAACTGAACTTGACTTGACTTGACGGTGACTTGACGATGATAAACGAAAGAAAATGAAGAAAGATAAACAAATTAACAAGAAAAAATACACGTAAGACTTGGCGGTAAGGCCTAGATGCCATAGCCAGCCCGTAAGGGAAGAACATTAAAAAAAACAAAACAATAATAACTCTTATGGTACTGACTGAGTAACATACACACAAAAAAAAAATACATCTGACTTGAGAACCTCCTCCTTTTGGAAGTCGGTTAAAAAGCGAGAGCTCTCAGAATACAGAAAAAGAGATGCGAAGCTTATAATATATTCATTCAGAGCACAATTTCAATGTAAGTATTTGACGTCAGCGTTTTGCGTAGCGTATCCATAGTTTTAACAAACTTGAATAAACTTTAATTTTATAACACCTCAAATAGTAACCAATCAAAAACAGGTTTTTTAACATCGAAGTATACTTGTAACTTGCATAGGTCCAAATTTTCTTGAATCATTAGTATTTTCTTTCATTTTCATACAATGGATATTTAACCTTCACTACACGTTGCAAGTTGTAGCTAAATAACGTACATAGGTGGAATCACTCGCGTGGAGTCATAGGTCTCCACGCGAGTGAAACCGCGAGGGTACAGCTAGTACAGCAAATAAATTCCTTCACGTAGTTACATTCTACTAGCAGTTATTGCTTTACCGATAGTCATTGTAAGTAGTTAGTAGGTTGTAATATTAATAAACTCAGTCGTTAGTTGTACCTTGAGGTAAGTAATTTCATAGTTACGCCAATACGGTTACATAGTTTATTCAGACACGCGTAAAATTATTTTTATCTAAATAAATTATAGCCTTTGTTACACAAGGAAAGTGTAGCTTTCTACTCAAGAAACAATTTTAAGAATCAGTACAATAACTAAATAAATAAATATTCCAGACATATCACACACGTTCAACTGATCCCAAACTAGGCATAGCCTGCACTATGGGTAGCAGATACTGATATACAGAATATTTAACACCCGGACACAGAACAAACATCTGTGTTAATCACACAAGTGTTTGTCCAGTGCGGGAACCGAACCCGTGACCTCAGCTCAGAAGGCACAGTTACTATCCACTGAGCTATGAGGCCTATCTACTGTAGTTCCTGAGATTACATCCTACATATAAACAAACAACTTGCAGTGGTGGCCCGGCTGAAGAATAGGCCCCAACATTTCTACACGTGGATGTCGTAAGAGGGGACTAAGGGAAACAAAGCTAGGGGTGGCCGCAGCGTTCCCTATCAACAACAAAAACTTTATCTGCGCTCGCCAATTTGCCTGCCCAGAGCGTGGCGAGTATGGGCAAATCCCCCCAAATGATTGTTTTTGGTAATCAGAAAAAAAGCAGTGGACGTCCTACGGCTAAAATGATGATTATGATGATAAACCAAACAAATTTTACGTCTTTATAATATTAGTGTAGAGGTAGATTAACATAAATCTGTTATTCTCTAGGCTTAATTTCAATTGAAAACCATATTATGTAACAAGCAAAGTTAATTTTAACCTTAGAAATTTCAGTAGCATTGGAAGTTGATTAACTCACCGGTACGTTCTAAATTACGCAAGTCATGTCTACTGGTTTATAATACAGCCAATACAGTTTCGAGAATTAAGTACAAACAATTTTATTGCTCACTTTGTAAATAAATGAAACCTCGCAATACAAAATGTGGATTCAAATTGGTTCAACTACGATATATCTTTAGCCTATAATCTATTATGTAAAAAGTGACTCCTAGATTACTGAAATAAATAAATGTTGTATTAATAAAAGAATATCGGCTAAAAATAATATTTGACATAATCTTTTACCGAAGGAAAGGAAAGTTTGTGTAATTCTTTGTCACACGGTTGAACTTGTTTTTCACGTTGCTTGCTGCGTATGAACGTAGCAAGGAATGCGTGCTTTTAAAGTACCTATGTACGTTATATACATATACGTAAGTGTGTTTTATTTTGCTTATAAAAAAGCGTAACTTGCTGACTTTCATAATTTATCAGCTACGTCAGGCAACCTTCAGTTCGGTCACCAATGATGAGTGACTTCTGAGCACGTCCTTGCTTCAGATGTCGGTCCAGCCGCGATGGAGGCCTTCGAGCGGCCAAATAACTACGTCAACAGAGTTGGCCACAGCTAAATGTTCCGCTGACATATTACGGATGCAGTTTTATTAAAGACCGTAAGTAAATGTTTAAGTATAATTAGATAGAGAGTAGTGTGACCGCTTTTATTTAATGGTAGAAGTAGCATTTCTCTATGGAAATGTCTCGATCAGAGAACAGAACCGCCTGACCCAGTTGCTCAGCTCTCGACTGTGCTGTGACGCTCGAGATTACGTTACTGTTGTGGCCCGGGGGTAAAGAGCGAGCGATTTCAGAAGGGGTCAGTGATTTGCTTTGTGAATTTTCATAACAGTAATCATCGTTTCAGCCGTAGGATGTTCACTGCTGAACATAGCCTCCCCCATAGATTTCCAAAGCGACTCCTATTATGTGGGGTGAACTTTCTCATACTCACCACGCTGGGCATGCGGGTTGGCAAACGCAGTTAGAGCTATACATCAACTTTATGTTTCTATTAAAGTGCAATATTTCAACATGATATCACTAATGGAGCGAGTAGAACGGCATTGTAGAACTATAAGGGTTCCTAGTCGGACTTCGGGACCCTAAATATCGGTCAAATAAATCATCAATAACATTGTCAAAGTTTAATTGATTGGCCGTGGTGGCCCCGACTAAAGAATAGGCCCCTCCATATCAACCTATCCGCGGATGTCGTAAGAGGCGACTAAGGGAAAAAAGCTAGGGGATGGGCTGCAGCGTCCCTCTTTTTATTTAACAACGATAGCTCTAACTGCGCTCGCCAACCCGCATGCCCAGCGTGGTGAGTATGGGCAAATCCCCCCATATGATAGGAATTCGCTCTGTCTGTGGGGGAGGCCATGTTCAGCAGTGGACGTCTTACGGCTGAAATGATGTTGCTGATGAATCTGGACGGAACTCCTTATACGATGTTTGATTTTGATGATACGCTGTCTCTTCTCCCACGCACCGCGACAAAAAACACTTAACTACCGGATATGGACGCTGTTAGAGCGCACGTGTTTCGTCTATGCGCTCCACTGAGCAAGCCATGCGTCTTAACCCCCATCGAATAGAGCCTTCATTCGTGCCAATGGCTCTTGTTATGTTTTGTCTCTTTGGACTTCAATTACAAATGATTTGAAGCATTAGCCGAACGGCGTTCAATGCGCAGACCCACTCTGCTCCGCGCGTCAGCGACAAAGTTCAACCTAGGTACTACTTTCTCCCGCGTTGTGATCGGTAGGTTACCGCAGCTCGTTACTTTTATTTATTTATTTATTACCAAAAAAACACAAATACAAAGTTTTTGAAACTTAATCACATACATACATACATAAAATCACGCCTGTTTCCCAGAGGGGTAGGCAGAGACCACGGTTTTCCACTTGCTACGATCCTGACATACCTCTTTTGCTTCATTCACTCTCATCACATTCCTCATACATGCTCGTCGGTTTAGGGTACTTAATCACAATTTACAATATTTATAATTTCGTAGTTTACCAGCCGTGCTAGGTCGTACCTGTGTAATGGACTGCTAATTTTTGCTTCCTCCTGGAACGAATTCTATTGTACTCGCCTCGTAGCTCAGTTAGTAGTAACTCTGCCTTCTGCGCTAAAGGTCGCGGGTTCGATCCCCGCATTGGACAAACATTTGTGTGATAAACACAGATGTTTGTTCTGTGTCTGGGTGTTAAATATTTATCTATTATATATATATATATATATATATATATATATATATATATATATCAGTCGTTTGGGATCAGATGACCGTGTGAATATGTCCGGAATATTTATATTTATTTATGACAATTTACAATAGAATATGTAACCAATCCAATCATTGAGTAAATGATCGTTCCGATACATGACATCTTAGTGTGTATCACAGACTACTAAGGAATACTACGTGTGTATTTATTTACTTCAGAATACAAGGGTAGCGACTTTGGGTCCAAAGTCCTGCTTCGCTATTTTAAGGAGATGGGCTGGCTGGGGTAGGGTTAGCATAGGGGGACAATTCACAAAACACCCCACAGCGGGAGGTCAGTGCAGGTCTAACCACCCCCGACTAGAATTAGAAATTCGCGACTGCTGCGCGAACTCCGTCTGATTAAAAGGAAATGTCACTTAAACCTACGTGAGCGTAGCCGTTCCCTGAACTATCGTTTAGACAGTTTAATTATGACAGTTGACGATCGGTTTATTTCCTCTACGATATTAGTTTTTCTGAGCGGGATTTTCCCAGTAACTAGAACTGATACATACATACATCTGAACTGGTACCTCCGCCTTACAGAAGATCGCAGCCAAATAACATTATTTGTTTCAAATAGTGTTGTGTTCCTGCGGTGAGTAAGGTTGCCAGAGCTCTTTAGCCAATTAGTCTCTGTGCATAGGATAGGACCAATAGGCATTCATTATATGTCACTCTTTGGACCAATCAGAAGAATACGGAAGATACGGTGTTTTTCTTAGATTATGGAACCGCTACGCTCCTCTTTTCCTTAGTCTATGCTTGCCAAAGGTAATGAGCGCGGTCCGTCTAAATTACCAACGCACTGCGTGTTATTATTTTTTCTGTTTCAGCACCACCATGTACTACCAAGTCTACCAATATAGCCCGCAATAAATTTCTTTATTTAATAATATACCTACCTACTTATTATTTTATATAATATATCTACTATGTACCTACTTATAATATATAATATAACTATCAATTAGGGCTGGTGCTTACCTCGGACAAAGGATCAGTATAGCGATCCAACGAGGTAACGTCGCCAGCCTTTTGGGCACGCTGCCTGTGGTTGGTGATCTGAACTCTGTTTTCTACTTGTAGTCGTAGTCGTAGAAAACAGAGTTCATTTCTAGTATAATATTATTTTAGTTTAATTTACAACCGTTATTATTATTATTTTTCTGTTATTTATAATAAAAGTTTTATGACTTAAAAAAAAAAAAAACTATCAATTTATTAATACATACCTACTATAAATATTATGCTTATTGATGTTCGTCACGTCACGTCGCCTAGGCCCCGTCTGAAAACCAGTGCCGCACCGTACATGTTATGTTCGGTGCAGCTTTATGCTGAGACGGGACCCATTTGACCCACACAACGCATACCTACTCAACCTACCTACCGCCTCACCTACCTATATGTTTTTGTTTTCTTATTGTGTTTTTGTATTACTAGGTTTAAGTTTTTTTTTTTTATTCGTATCTTCCTACCTACCTACCTACTTACTGCGTTGTGGGTCAAATAAATACATTTTCTTTCTTTCTTTCTTTAGGGGGGAAGGGGGTTCGGGGTCGGCAACGCGTGCGTGATGCCTCTGGTATTGCAAGCGCTCATAGGCTACGGTAACCGCTTACCATAAGGTGGGCCGTAAGCTTGTTTGCAAAATCTGTCGTATAAAAAAAAAAAAAAATACAACACTTATATTTAGGTGTTACTAAATGCCAATCCAAGAACTTTATTCCGAACGTTTCATTCGGTTTCCCATGCCACTATTTAGTATTTACTTGCCACCGATTAATTAGTTAGTTATTGTCAATTAATCCAGCGTCTTGGCGACGCTTCCGACTGGTAGTGATCTGGATCAATTGAGCTATCCATAGATCGTTTGTAACGGTCTTTAGATAGCTCAATTGTTTCTTGTGTATTTTGTACTAGTTTTAATTTGTATTAGTTTTAATTTTCTTTCTGTAAATAAATCTCCATCAATGTATGTAAGGTCAGAATTTTTTTGTAAGGTCAGATAATATTGCTTTAGTAGTGTAAAATAAAAACTAGCAGTTTTATTCTGATCAAAACAATTGTATCGATTCGATGAATCGTTTTCAGCGTATGAATTATGAGTATAACTTTCAATTCCTTTCATAGTTTACACTTCGTATTTATATTTTACGGGTATACATAAAAACCTTCACCTTCACCAACAATCACCATATACATTGCTAAAAACCGCATCGAGATTCACTTGAAAGCTGAGAAGTTATAATCAAATACACAGACATACGCAATTTTTATAGAAGAGCATAAGCGTGTGCCTTCTAACTTGTGCGTTTTATCAAAATAATATTGATCTAGCATAGAATTGCAGAGAGAGAACAAATATCGGCATTGTTCAAACATTACAGGGAATCCTTTGAAAAGCGATGGCTCTACATATTGACTACGCTTCAATAAACGAACTAATGACAATTCTATCTAGGTTAGAGGACCTAGATGGAATTGTCATTAGTTCGTATATCTAGATGTCCAATTTACATTTAGGATCATTCCTTACGCATTTATACTGTCAATGGACAGGATTAGAGATGAATAAAAAAAATGCACATCAAAACAAAATACCTTTTACATTCGATCAGCCTTACATAAAATATAAAGGAGCAACACAGTCGACTTACAAGTCGTACGTACCTATAATTTCCAACCGGTCTAACCACAGTTACCAATGTGCAAACAACACTGCAAACACATGAATACGCCCTAAAATAGCATAGGAATCATTACATTGGTTAACTTTACCTTGTTTGTCTAATCAATCATGGTCCGAAAAGCACTATCTTCAAAATGAACACAAAATAGACTGTCTAACGGAGACACTCGTGCGCACGTATCGAGACCGAGGTATAGACTGTCTTCCCCCACACATCTTACAATCCCCCCTCTCTAAGGCTGGTGAGCGGAACACAATCGCATGCGATAAACTAGTTCCACTAATCGGTATTGGTGTTTATTTTCTTCGATAGATAGGTGCAGTTGCACTTGTAAAGCTTATTTCTTTATTCAGCTTCGAACTTCAATATTCGTTGATATCGCATGGATCATTTTGGAACGTCTTAAATATATATGTAGTTGAATTTACGGTAAATTTTAAATAAGTTTTAGGTTAGTTAATCGCAAGAAACCATGGCTTGGTTATTTTTTTTAGGATCATTTTGGGTACATGTCCCACATTAATAGGTTTTATGGATAGACAATTATTTTTATATTTCTAATTTCCAATTCTTTTAGTACCTACATATGTACCTACTCACAATTTAAATGATTAACTTCCCTATTTTCTTATTTTTATCAATTTTTACTTGTTATTGTTATATAAATAATTGTGGCTACATATATATATATATATATATATATACATAATACATACATAAAATCACGCCTCTCGTATCAAACTGTTCCTCACTCTATCTTTCAAAGTTACTCCACACATACTTCGCTCTCATTTCCACTGCATTTATCCTACTTTGCTAATGCATGTTTGAACGTGCGAGTGTGTTTTATAATTATGATTACTAATTATTAATAATAATTAATTATAATAATTATTTATTTATTTAATCTTTAATGCGCACAAAAAAAAACTACCAGCCAGCCTGATTGGGTAGAAACAGGAGGTTGGCGTGCGACAGATTGTTTAACTTAACTAAAAATATATAAATATAATACACTGCAATAGATTAACAGATAGTACAAAACAGTGTTTAAAAAATTAAAAAACACACTCGCACGTTATTAATAATCGTTATTAATAATAATTAATAATAATAATTATAAAACACACTCGCACGTACTACTACCGTAGTAACACCTTGTCCAAGCGATCGTGTTCATGAGGTCTTACTCCACAGGTCCAATCTGAAAACCAGCGCTGCTACGCCTCGGCGGAGCAGCAATAAGCTGAGATAGGAGCTTTTTGACCCATGCCACTGCAGCGTAGACGTTGAAATGTAGGTATCACCAGTTGGCACCCACTTGATAGGTGGTTTAGGCGCCGGCTTTTCTTTCTTGTACTTAAATGTGTTACTGTTAACGATCTGGATCAGTTGAGCTATCTATAGATCGTTTGTATTGGTCTTTAGATGGCTCAACTGTCTCTCTTGTATATGTTGTATTGTATTGTTACTTGTATCTATTAGTCTAAATTTTACTGTTAACCTGCTTACCTACTAAGTACCTACCTACGCTTTATTTAATTTTTTGTGATTGTTACCTACTGTTGTTTCTTCCGTTTGCTGTTATCTCTGTCTGTGCTGTATTTGAGTGTGTCAAATAAATAATTTATCTATCTACATCTTTATTAATAATCGAGTTGGAGCATATAAATCCTAAGCTTTTTTGTCATCTAAAATAGTCAGATATTTTGTAATAAGATTTTTGAAAGTTAAGGCTCAATGTTTCTCATGTCCTATATTAATTTAATTCCTGAGGGATTGCTACTTGTCCCATAAAACTTAAAAAAACGTCATCATCGCTTGAAATCACGAATTGCCGAAATTTTTTTTGTCGTTGTTGGTATAATATGTCCCCGCGACTTCGTTCGGGTGCTGCTATTTTTACATAAACTTTAACCGTTGTGTGTCGGGAATTCCTTTCTGTTCACCCATACGTTACAACAGGAAGCTACCCAGCAAATTTCATACTCTTAGGATTTTGGTTAGGCTCTGCGTTGATTTTCAAAGAAAATAAAACCACTAAATTTGGTTGTCAGTCAGACAACGTTGAAATAAACAGGAAATCGGAAATTTATATAAGGCCCGAATTACAAATACAACCGAAAAACGCAATTATTTTGTCACTGGGGCAATAGCTATTGCTACCTATTGGTAGTTGTAAATTGAAGGCAAAGCCTTTCCCTTTTTATAAAAGAAACAAACTAATATAACGTGAATGGCGTTTGGTACGCGTTACTTGCTGCATATAGGTAAACAGAGCATACACGCAACGTAGGAGAAAATGCAGACGAGTAACTTAATACAGACGATGCAAGGAACGCGTACCTTTGGAATTTTACACATTTTTAATTTTTAATCGGTTTCTATTGTTTTATGCAATCAAGTCAAGTGATGAGATGACTTATGGCACTGAGACTTGGTCGTTAACTTTAGGGCTCATATACAAGCTCAAAGTCGCGCAACGGGCTATGGAGAGAGCTATGCTCGGAGTTTCGCTACGTGATAAGATCCGAAATGAGGAAATCCGTAGAAGAACCAAGGACATAGCTCTCAGAATTAGCAAGTTGAAGTGGTAGTGGGCAGGCCATATAGCTCGCAGAACCGACAACCGTTGGGGAGTAAAGGTTCTCGAATGACGACCACGAACCGGACGACGCGGTTTTGGAAGGCCCCGATTGACAAATGACATTGTAAAGGTTGCGGGAAGTCGGTGGATGGAAAAGACTCAAGACCGTTCGTCATGGAACTCTTTGGGGGAGGCCTATTTCAGCAGTGGACTTCTACATGGTGTTGATGATGATGATAGATAAGAGTTTTGTACCTACAAGACGCTTGTACGTAGGTATCGCTGGAATGATCTTATTTTGTTGTACTCTGGAACGTAGATACTTATAGCCACTATCAATGCCGCTTTTGATTGTCATTAATTTCAATTCAACTTCAAGGAAACACTTAATTCAGATTTTGAATACAAACCTTGATAACCATTTTCGGGTGAAAGTGTTAGGAGGTCCTTTGTTCAATATGAATTTGAAAAATCCTTTCAGTGTCTACGACCTAAAAGCTATACCTGTTTCAATTAATATTCTTATCCTCGTGATTCCGATTTCATGATAAGTTAAAAAATATATGTCTTGGGGAAGTACCTACCTATGTCGTTATGGGTAGCTTGAGTTAGTCTGAATTCAGTATAACCAGGGATAGTTTAGTGCTACTGGTCGACATACCACAGTGTCGAACGAAACGTTTCTGCTCCACTTTTATTATAAGTACTGCCAAAGAGTGGAATGATCTGCCTGCGTCTGTTTTCCCGAAAGAGTACAATCTAGGAGTCTTCAAATCTAGGGTCAATAAGTTCACTCTGGGAAAGCGTGCTCCATCTTAGGCCACATCTCACTTGCAAAAATGAGTTGGTGGCCAAACGCCTTTAACATTATCAATAAAAAAAAAAAAAACACTGAAATGAAACCAGAATATTATGTGACGTCTTTTATTTTAATTAAATAACAAAAAAATTTCTAATCTAATACAAGAAGTAAATTTGCAGTTTTAGCTAGTAGACATACTTACTTAGTTTGATAACATTCATATTATACTACATATTTACGTAGGTACCTTACACATTGTTATGCTACATTATTAATATACATTATTTATGCACAAAGTTTGCTCTACGACTTTTGGAATTGGAAACGGATCTTTGCATTGTGGTTTTTCAATAATTCGATTTCATTAAAAAAAAACCAGACAAATCAGTTCAAACTCAATAAAACACTAAACAGGAGTACGTATAATGAAACTGATAAAATAAAATTCATTGTGAATAAGTAATGACCCGAAAAAAAATTGGCGGAAAGTAAAATGGTGTAGGTAAATGGAAAACCTATGGAAAGGACAGGCGTTCTTATGTACCTACTGGTATAAAGTGACTAGGTAATTACTTATAACTAAAAAAACAACAAATAAATAAAGGGGTCTTATTTGATATTAACATCTTATTTAATACCTATGCATATGCATACCTACCAGAGCTATGCCGAGTTCAAACCCTGTTCCCGCGACCAAGCCTTTAGGAATCAGGTAACACACCCGGCTGGTGCTTATCGTTCTATGATATATTTCAAAATGTAATGTAGAGCGTCAGTATTATTTAGGCCTAAAGACTTTGAGCATTATGACGCATTTACAAATAGTAATTTTGTGTAGCTAGATTAATTTTAGCAGTATCTGGCTTCGGTGCGCTGCATTGCTTACGCTTTGGTGGTGCGGGGAAGCCAGCTTCTCCGTCGTCGTGGAACTAAAACAGAAATAACCGGCTAAGTACGTATCGGACCTGGCACAATGTAGGCCCTGTCCACACCAGGAAATATAGTAGCAAGCAACACAAGAGCTTTTGTTGCATACCGTACCGTATGCGATTTTGTTAAGGCGCTAGGCGGTGACTTAAGTTGACAAACTCAAAGATGTTCAAATTCGTGTAAAAAAGAGCTTTCACTCGCATTTGAATGGCAATAAGACGTCATGTTAGTAGAACCCATAGTTTTAGAACTCAATTGATAAAGTCTATTCCAAGTAAAAACAAATAGAATAAAACCGAAGTAGGTTCAAACTAACTCGTAGGTCTGATCTATAGTAACCTAGAAGATTATTATTTTATTTTGAGGACCTATTTACCTAAGCTTTTGTTCAAATGGCGTGCGACATGTCCTTGATATGTATCATAAAAGTCGTTTTAAAATAATACTTACCTCTACTGAATGAAATCAATTTTGAGTTTGACATTTGAGGGTGTGCAACGCTCAACGTTATCGCAAGCTCCTAAAAGTCAAACTTAAAATGTAACTTTATTGAGAAGATGTAAGGATCAATTTAAAATAAATTTAAGATGACATATCGTGCCTTTAACGACCGAGAAATAATAATATTTGCGCGTGCGTGTCAGCAAGTTTCCTACCGGGCATCCGGGCTGGAACGCAGGCACGACATAGGCCGAATCATCAATATCCACACAGGACGCCACAGGTCCATTTATAACGTTGTCGCTATAATATATTTTCTGAAAGGAGATAACACGTTGGCTCAAATTATACTCAAAATATATTAGTACCGTACCCTTAACCATTGTTCGCTTTGGTATTCCCATCTCTTACTATTACCTAATTAATATGAAAAAGTGACAGGGATAGATAGAGGGAAAGTGATAAACAATGCAATGCGTTTATAGTAAGGAGGTTTATTTTTAAGTTTAACTACTTACATTTGGCATAGCAGTGCTGGAGCATGGCATTTCGGTCATTTCTTCGCCGCGTGCGAATGTTCCTGTGAAAATCGTAGAAATATCTGAGCAAAATTTAAAAGGTATAAGAGTTTTATAAACTTGGAGGAAAAAAGAGAGCAAAACTTTGTTGGTTACACTGGCCAATTGAATAATTGCAAACATTTTGTCGCGTGTTTCCCCGGATAATAAGCCTATGTCTTTCCTTAGGACCTAGGGCATCTCCATACCAAATTCCATCTACATTGGTTCAGTCGTGAAAAAGTTACATACAGACACCCAGACAGAGAGACAGAGCTAGGTAAATTCGAATTTAAAACACTAGCCAGATTCAAAAATTAAGATTTTCATTGATATTAGGTACCTATAAATGCGAAAGTTTGTGAGAGTGTTTGGATGTTTGTGGTTAAATCACGACTAAAGGGCCGAAAGGATTTGGATGAAATTTAGATTTGTACAGAGATAGATTGTAGTCTGGAATTGCATATAGGCTACTTTTTATGTGGGTACCGCGCGAGCGAAGCCGCGGGCGGAAGCTAAAAAAAAAAAAAAAAAAAAAAAAATCCGGACATTAAATTTACTTTTCTGAACTTATTAATTGAAAATATGGACAGATTGAGAAGTCGCGTTTGGCTCATTGTGAATGTTAAGTAAGAATTTATCAACTTTAATTTTGAGAAACTTCTGAACCAATCAAAGTAATTGAGCGGCTCCTAGGCTGTGCGAGTGAGTTATCGCCACGCTGTCACCCCTTGGTGCTTGGACCCGGGGCGGACCGCCAACACCGCCCCCCTCACGCTTCACTTCATTATATGAGGTTCGATGATTGAAATGCCGATTCGATTACTGGTAGAGAGAGCCACAGTGTAGAACGAAAGTACGAAATCAACTCAACCTAGAACCTACTCGTACCTACGTAAAACACACTGTAAAACAAAACAGGCGTTTTAGCTGCGGTTTTAATGAATGAAGACAGTACGGTTTATTTCCGATTGAATTCGTAATGTCCAGATAATTTTAAGAGGAGGTAGGGCACAGCGAGATTTTCTCGTTCTGGATTGGAGCAGCCCGCCTGGGGAGGTACCTCCGCCTTACAGAAGATCGCAGCCAAATAACATTATTTGTTTCAAATTGTGTTGTGTTCCTGCGGTGAGTAAGGTTGCCAGAGCTCTTTAGGGGGGAAGGGGGTTCGGGGTCGGCAACGCGTGCGTAACCGCTTACCATCAGGTGGGCCGTAAGCTTGTTTGCCACCTATGTAGTATAAAAAAAAAAAAAAAAAAAAGATATATTTTCAGGATATACCTAAGCCGTGTTCAAACAGCATGAGAGATGTCATCCTACTATCCTTCTATTCCTACTTATTATAAATGCGAAAGTTTGTGAGGATGATTGTATATCTGTTGTGCAATTACGCCGTAACGGCTCAAAAGATTTCATTCAAACTTGGAATAGATAAAGTTCTTTACCTAGAATAGCATTATAGCCTACTTTTTATGTAAGTACCACGCGAGCGAAACCGTGGCGCAAGGCGCAAGCTAGTCTAATATAATGTTTAAAATTTAAAGTAATACAAAATGATCCATACGTCTACTATTGAAAGTCAATTTTGAGTTTGACATTTGAGAGCGTACGATTTATCTCAACGATATCGCCCCTAAAAGTGAAGCTCAAAATTGACTTAATTCAGTAGAGTTAAGGATAATTTTGAAATAAATTTCAGATACGCCGTTTCAAAACGTCTTTAGATTTCGTTCATCGTAATATTTATTTCATTATTTTGTAATAAACAAGAAGACATACCTTCAGTATCGTCCTGGCGAGAACGGCAGCAGGACCTCATGCAGGTGTTGTAAAATAATCCGAAGCATAAGGCAATTAACAGAATGCCAAGTAGAACGTACATGCAATACCCGACGATTACTGACCACGCTGATGGAGTGGATGTGTAGGAGTGTTCGGGCGGCAGGTTGGCTGGAATTAAATACAATTTTCATTAGTTATTGCTCAAATTCAGACATTATCAAGATACATTTCGGAATGTACGCTTTGTTTTCAGAAGTGACAACAGTTCAAAAATAATCACTTTTGAACGGCAATAGCATGGAGAATATTCTCATTGTTATGTCGGTGTGAGTGTACCCAGTGTACGGAAGGAGCATTTACAGTGCGTACTGCTTACAGATTTCACTTCGCCTTTTTTTAAACGTTCACTGTAGATGACGTCATTGGCAGATCTTGTTCAAATGATAACGTTTGTCGGTAAATTATCATTGAGCAATGATAATTTACCGGCATAGTAAGCGCAGTGCTATATGAAACAATCACCTTCTCCCTGCCTGCCCTTATCCCACTTCATGTGGGGTCGGCACAGCGTGTTTTTATCTTCCACTCACCTCTATCAGCCGTCATGTCAGTATTATCTACTTTCTTACTCATATCCTATTTCAAACAATCCTTTCTTTGGTCACAATAAAGATTGTTCTTCTCTTTTCTTGATCTTTGGTCTACCTCTTCCCTTATATCCTTCCACGTTCATATTTACTACTATTCTAGTCACATGACATTCTTCCCTCCGCATGTAATGCACATACCACGCTAACCTATTGCTCCACAACTTCTCAGTCACTGGCGCTACTTTCAAACTTCCTCTGATGTACTCATTCCGTATCTTGTCCATTCTAGTCACTCCACACATCCATCTCAACATTCTCATTTCCGCAGCATGCACTCTTCTTTCACCCGTCCCTTTGGTTGCCCAACATTCAGATCCGTAAACCACGATAGGTCTTATGATCGTTTTAGCAGTTCCTTAGGAAACAATACGAAGCAATAATTTTATCCGAACAATGTTCGTTCAAAATTTGTGCAATATTACTTTAAATAATAGCATGTCACAGGTGCAATGGGTGGTCTTAATTAAAGTGGCTCAGTACCGTCTCCCAACAGGTAGGTCTTAAAATGAACATGAGCAAGACAAATATCATGTCCAATGCTCATGTCGCACCTATGCCGGTAAATGTTGGGAACGATACCATTCAAGTTGTAGACCACTATGTCTATTTGGGTCAGACGATTCAACTGGGCAGGTCCAACTTCGACAAAGAGGTCAACCGACGAATCCAACTCGGATGGGCAGCGTTTGGGAAACTTCGTCATATCTTCTCGTCGCAGATACCGCAGAGCCTCAAGACAAAAGTCTACAATCAGTGCGTGTTGCCAGTGATGACATATGGCACTGAGACTTGGTCGCTAACTATTGGCCTCATACACAAGCTCAAAGTCGCCCAACGGGCTATGGAGAGAGCTATGCTCGGAGTTTCGCTGCGTGATAAAATCCGAAATGAGGAAATCCGTAGAAGAACCAAGGTTACCGACATAGCTTTCAGAATTAGCAGGTTGATGTGGCAGTGGGCTGGCCATATAGCTCGCAGAACCGACAACCGTTGGGGAACAAAGGTTCTCGAGTGGCGACCACGAACCGGACGACGCAGTGTTGGAAGGCCCCCCACCCGATGGACCGACGACATTGTTAAGGTTGCGGGAAGTCGGTGGATGGAAAAGGCTCAAGACCGTTCGTCATGGAACTCTTTGGGGGAGGCCTATGTTCAGCAGTGGACTTCATCAGGCTGATGATGATGATGATGATGAATTAAAGCGGTTTCTTCCAGACCACTTTTGTTAAGAGTTTCAACGTCTATGTCGTAGATTTATGTCGGAGTAGAGTTTCCTTGGCTAGTTAATGGTTTCTATCAGTTCGTAGCGTGCATAAAGCATTTTGTTCCCACACTGGAAAAACAAAGTGTCCTCAATCTGCAGTCCTTAAAACCTCTTAAACATGACCTTTCGATATCGGATAAATAAGTAGGACTCGCGCACATTTATGGATAATACGGATTTATGATATTTGAAGCCAACTGTCTGTCTGTCTGAACACGATAGACTCAAAAACTACTGAACGGATTTCATACGGTTTTCACTAATGGATCGAGTGATTCATAAGAAAGGTTCAGGTTTATAATTTATTAAGGTTTTCTGTAAATTGGCTGATATATGATGACTATGATTGTTGAAGATGTAGGTAAAAAGCATGCCGGCTGGGGGCTTTCCTGGGCCGCGTAATCCAATAGATTTATACGAAACTAGTGCTAGTGTCATCTAACCATATCGCTCTCCGTTCAAACGTGTATAGCGTCATGACGATGGTTCTCATACATATAAATTGTTTTATAGTAATCGATGGCCTGCGTCGCTCACTATCCAAGGCCGCTTAGCGGTCTTCCTCTTTCAGGTGTTTGGGCACAAAGGACACACCGTGGCATGGACTTTACTCTCAAATATGACATGTAATGCGACCAATGGCGTCCGCCTTGCAACCAAGGGAAGTTCCAGCATATTTGAATAGAGTGACCTGCCAAACTATTCATTATTTTCAGAGCCTTATTGGAAGCCTGTTGGAAGCGTGCATGAAGCAAACGATAGTGCTGTTATGTGCTCCGTTATGAGGAATTACCTGATGGTGGCCCTGGTAGCACCAGTTGGACTACCGAACTCCTCCCCCTACTGTTGCTGGCGTATAGCTCAGCTGTGAAGTTCACGCCCGGACGAAGCGAGTCCAATTTCAACTCGTGCCCTTTCCTTGACACTTTTCGCGTCCCTTCTGGGCCTCTCACTTCTAAATGGATTGTTTGCGGACGGCCACCATCCCACTCTTTTTAAGATAAAAAATAAATAAATTATAATCTATTATTACTATTATAATACAAAATATACAAAAAAATGTAATGATCGATCCGAAGGTCGTGAGTTCGAACCAATGAGTTTTTCTATTCGAAAAATTTACCTAAGTTTACAGGAAAACATCGTGAGGAAACAAGTAAGTACCTATTCTTATAAGCGCCGATGGGCTTGCACCCTGTCACCTATGGAAAGGAATATTCACTACAGCAAAATGAGGGCTTGTGTCAAAATTCCTGGACGTGCTTCTGACTACCCTCCTACACACCTTCAAGGATCTGATTTCCTGGAACTCTGAGGGGTTGTCTACCATGCTTGGGAATAAAAGACGTGAGCCTATTTGTATCTCATATTTTATATTTGTTTTTATCAACGCATTTATAATTTTAGATCTTACAAAAGCTCAAATTGTGTAAAGGTTATTTATTATTTTTAAGGATCTTACTTTTATCGCAACGAACTTGCAAAGTTTCTTGGTCTTCCCAAAATATTTCGCATTCTGGGGTGGTGGGTGGTCCACCGCTTACGACTGAGAAGGTACAAGGTTGCTTTTGCTCCCCGAAGCGGTTGGAGGCTCGGCAATAGAGAGGACCAAAGTCATCCTCCCTTGGCACCCAGACCAGAGTAGATGAGTACCGGTTCTCATGCCCGGACACTTTCTGCTGGAGGTGGTAATATCTAGTGAGATACAGGCCACTATTTAATATTGAAACAGGTAAATACTATATCCATTGGTCATGATGAACGGTGGTATAAGATCATATTCTATACAAAAAATAGCATGTTCATCATTCCTCAAACAAATTGATTCATTATATTTCTCTACACCCAATCGGCAACAAAGTTTGTAGTACTACTATTTGAGACTGTTTTGGGGTCAAATCAGTTTAAACTCCGTTATTCACCTGTTAAGGTAGTCTTCTAGGCTAGTCTTCTAGTATCTTGATGTTAAACTTCAAGTACGTTTAATGATTACTAATAAAAATATCAAAAAGCTGCTTATTTGAATAAGTTACGTTAAGACTGGCCTCATAGCTCAGTTGGTAGTAACTCTGCCTTCTGCGCTAGAGGTCGCGGGTTCGATTCCCGCACAGGACAAACATGTGTATGTGATGAATACAGATGTTTGTTTTGTGTTTGGGTGTTAAATATATATCTATTATGTATATCAGTCTCTGGTACCCATAGTACAGGCTATGCCTAGTTTGGGATCAGTTGACTGTGTGTGATATATCCTGAATATTTATTTATTATTTATTTAGTTAGGAAAGAAATCTCAGAAAAATGGAATGTTTGTTTTATTTTCCCGATTATTCTTTCTTTTTGTTGAAAGAATAAACACCTTTCGGGATGATATACATGTTGTAATCACCTTACACATATTATACATACATCTGACTAACCCCTTAGACATCTTCAAGTTTCTGATCGCCTGGAGATATGAGAGGTTGTCTACCATGTTGGGGATAAATCCCGTATTTTTTCTTACGTAAAAATAACATTTTACCTTGCTTGAAGTGTAGATGGTTCTTCCGTCGGCAAAGGTCCAAATGAACTGTTCCGGCTCAGGAAACGACTCCACCATACATACCAGGGTTTCCGAGTCACCCTCGATAGCTCCTATGGTTTTGAAGCCGCTGTCGATGCACATTGGGCGGTCTAGTGAATGATAATATGAGAGATGATGAACAGAAGAGAAAACGAAAGTCAGAAGGAATGAAGCAAGCAGGAGTTTCCTACCTAAAGATTTTATTTGTTGCTACGGGTCAGTAATCAGAGAATTGTCATTAAAATCAATAATATGACAATGTAACAAATGAAAATGAAAAAAAATACCACGTTTTTTACTATGCATTATGTAGGTTACCTAAAAGCTTTATGTAGGTACAAGTTGACTAATAATTTGTATACTATCCTCAAAAGGGCTTAAACTACACCCAGTTTTTTCTAAGACTTTTGGAAATTCGAAATTTTTCCTTTGACTAAACACTGTGCACAAGCTTTTTTGAGGTTAAATTAGTTAGGTAAAAGTAAATTCAAATAGTTTTTTTTTAATTCGAAAGTTTTTTTTTTTTTTTTGCTAATATTTTTATTTTTGTTGCCTGTATAAGACCCGTTGATAGCATACTACGTACAGGACACGTATGTAGGTATAATACACTTACGGCCAACGCTTATGGTGACCCGGTCCTCAAAGGTCTCAGTCATATAGTTGTTGGTGACCTTGCACACCAACTCTTTGCCATTGTCGGTCAGTAAGGGCACGAAGGTCAGCGAAGACACCGTAAAATTTCCTCTGTTCACTTCCTAGCAAAAATAAAATTATACTGATATTCATAAAAAAATCGATCATTTTTAAAACCTGGCCATCGCCGTGGTCGCCCCGTCTGATGAATGGGCCCCTCCATATCTACCTACCCGGGGATGTCGTAATTTTAGGCTTGTATTCAGAGACAGGACTCAAGCATGGATTTAATTACAGATCAGCTGAACTCTACTTAAGTATTAAACAAAAATAAAAATAAAAAATTGATAAATAAATATTAAAAATATTGAATCTCTTTTCAAACATAGCTTTTATTCAAGAACGGTACTTAAACAATTCTCAGCTAAATCGAGTCTCAAATCTGTACTCAAATGTTCTCGTTTACATTTTGATTTAATAATTAATTTTCTATCCATTTTACGCAGAAATTCAAACAGCCAGGGTGGAAATAGAATAGAACAATAAAGTGAAGTATAAATATGCATCAAATTACGTGTAACGAAACGAAAATGTCATTTGTTAATGTCAAATCAAATCTAAACTCAAGCACCGATTTCGTCTGATTGACGTTTCAGAATAAGCATTTACTCAGGTGAACTGTGATCATTGAATCTATACTTAAATACTGTTCAAGAATTAGAATCTCGCCTCAAATCGAGATTTAAGTACAGATCAATGCTCGAGTCTTGTCTCTGAATACGAGCCTTAGATTTTCATATCGCCATTTTAAGGTCTATTTACACATCCTTGCTGCGTATGAACGCAGACGTCAAATACAAAGTGTGCACAAAGGCACAGGGTAACATTTCTGACGTGTTCGTTTGAACATTGCGTGTATACATGCGCTGCATTCATTCGCAGCAAGGACCGCGTACCTTTATGGAAAAAAGGATAAATAGCCTGGTAGGTATAAAGTAAACGAACCACTAACTGGGATAATGGAAAAAGGAAATTAATCAATGTAACAAAATTAATTTAACTGGAAATGTTCTGTATGTTTGAGTGTAAGTATAGGTAATACCTTGTACACATTGGGTTTGAGCACGGTGTCTCCGAGATGCCAGGTCACGTTGAGAGAAGGTACGCAGCCGTACACGATGCAAGCTAGCACCCTCGGCGAATCAGCTTCGAAGTTGTCGTTGTTATCGGTGCGAATACTCACATTCACAGGGGGCGCTGAGGCGGTGGACAGTTCAAGTCAGATTTAGACAAAGGACTGATAAAAATGTGGTATTGGTTGAAAAAAAAATATATAATTTAGCGGCATTATAGCTGAGATGGGGCCTATTACGGTTCACGCATACATCTCGTTCCTTGTTTGTTGTAGGTCAAGTTTATTTCCATTTCCTTACCTACCTACTTGTTATTAGTGGCTTCTTTTTGTGTTATTATTTTTGTTTTTATTTTCTGTGAATCAGGATAAAAGTTATTATCTTTCTACCTTTGAATATTTTATTACCAACGTGATATAATAAAGTATGAATGATTATGGATTCATTAAATAAAATATCCACCACCATCCCTTGCACTTTGGGGATATATAAAAAACTAACGTTCCATCCACCGACAAAAATTACCTAGATAAAATTAGTTTTAAAAAAATAGTCTCTTGGTTTAAATTCAATAGAGTATAAGTTATTTAAAAAAAAATCTACTTCCTATCCTACATTTTTGTGTCATGAGAGAGTTTTTTGTGATTATTAATATGTAGGTACTATAAATTTATTATTAATATTATAAATAAAACAAATATAACTTTGCTAACTCACCTACAACGTCTACCTCAACTATATGATCCTTGGCAGGACCATCCACACTGATTACTCTGCATCTGTAGGTCCCAGCGTCCTCATCTTTCACCTTTTCTATTAAAAGTTCGTCTGGAGACAGTTTGTTGTCACTACTCACGCTGTACAAAATAAAAATAAGATATGAGTGAGTGTATTTTATTTTCTTATTAGGTATTCATAATATGAATGCTATCCCGAAAGGGGCGTACCTATTCAAAACCCAATTGGCAATCAAGTTAATTCTACAACTTTAGGAAATTCAACCGCGAACGGAAGCTAGATGCTTAAAACTTCAAGTCGAGCAATTTTGTCAAAAAACGGTTTTTTAATTATAAACTAGGTAGGTATTTATTATTTTATTATGAGCAATATTGTAAAAAACTATACCTTATTTTTTTCACCCCCCCCCCCTTCCTATTCTATTCCTTAATTATTAACTCAGTATTAAATATTATGTAAGGTATGAAAATTACGATATATTTGAATCGCGCCCCATATTATTCGAGTATTCCAAATATCTTGATGCAGAGATGGATTGGTAATAACTTAAGCAGTTAAGTAACTTAGTAGCTTATCATAGATTGTGTTAATGACTTCACTCACCGGTACGATGCAACAACTTGGCCACCTTTGAACCAAGTCATAGCGTCGCCTGTTTTCACAACGGGCAGAGTTCCTCCGCAAGGTAAAATTGCGCGGTCCCCTCTTTTGACGGTCATTCTTTTTGGTTTGTCGACGTCTAATAAAAAAACAATAATAATAACTTACTTAAATAATAAAGAAAAACAAAATTAGGTAACTTAAGTGAAAAAAAAATAATAAAAATCGGTACGGTATTTAAATACCTACGTATGTAGATCGTACCTACATCTACTACACTATAATAATAATTATGAATGCAGAACCTTGTAGTGTCTGTATTTTTTCTTATTAGTTTGTACTGTTCTTGTGTGTGACCTAAATAAATCTATTTTCTTTCTTTCAGAAGTTTGGACGGATGGATGTTTGTTACTCAATCGATTTTACGTATCTAGGTACTAAATTATAGATTAGAGTCTGGGATAGCGCATAGGCTTTTTATTCCCGTAAGTACCACGCGAGCAAAGCCGCGAGAGGAAGCTATTAATTAATTAATTTTATGAATTCCAATTATTACGATTTTCTAATCTTTATAATTGGAATTCATGTATGACCAGCTGCAGCTGTGTTGCGATGAAATCAAATAAGATATTTTTTACAAAAACTGAAAACCGACTTCAAATTCCTGAATATTTACAAGATTAATACCAACCTCTTTTTTTGTTATCAACCTCTTTGCGTTTTGCTTACCTACTGAGGATGACACTGGCCACCAACAGTTTCGCTCACAAAATCAAAGTACCTAAGACTTTTTGGCGGGAACTTGAGAAAGTGATGTTGTGCTCTCAATTTATTTTACAAAACTAGTGTTAAATTGAATAATATTATGTGATTATGATGGTGTTGTGCGTAATATTGTTTAAGTAAACCGCAGAAGTGAAGTGAAATGAAATGATTGCTTGTATCGTCATTTTTCGAGTTGGCGCCAAGACGTCCCTTGAGGTTTTAGTAAAATAGCCACCATCTTATCTTACTAAAACTGAATTAGACTTGACTTGACGGTGACTTGACCATGTCTAAGAAGTAAAATGAAGAAGAAAGATAAAAATAACTACGAAGAAATATAAACGTAAGACTTGGCGGTAAGGCCTAGATGCCATAGCCAGCCCGAAAGGGAATAAACTTCAAAAAAATAATAATTCCAAAGTACCTAAGTATGACATTCATTCATCATAAATAATAACTCATATAAGGTACTGACTGACTGACAGACAATAAAACGTGGTGGTTTTATTATCTTTGACAATCAACGCAGAGCCTAACCAAAAGTCCTAAGAGTAGGTATGAAATTTGCAGGATAGCTTCCTGTTGTAACGTATGGGTGCACAGAAAGGAATTCCCGACACACAACCCTAAGGTTAAAGTTTATGTAAAAATAGCAGCAACCAAACAAAGTCGCGGGGATAACCATACCATAACAAAGTCGACAAAAAAAAATCGGCAAGTCGTGATTTCAGGAGATGATGACGTTTTTTTAAGTTTTACGGGACAGGTAGCAAAACCTCAGGAATTAAATTAATATGGTACCACCCCGGAATCATACTCTATACACCAGCGAAAGAATCATCAAAATCGGGTTACTATTGGCGGAGATACCGAGTAACATACACATAAAAAAAAACAGCCGACTTGAGAACCTCCTCCTTTTTGAAGTCTTTTAAAAATCGTACAAAATTCTTACAAAAGTTTATGTTCAACCGACGAAAATGTTGCTGCCTGGCGTTTGTCTGTAAGGGGCCTAAATCCGAAAACCAAAACACGGGCAGCCATCTGTAGTATCTACATAAAACTCTATGTTACAATGATACTAACGACGCCGCGGGCGAAATCTAATAGAGGAAAAAAGCCTTCTTTCAAATTCGCAGAACGACTACCGACCTAACATAAAAATTATCATCTGATTCCGACGGACGGATTGGAGTAGCAGCGGCAAATCCAACATTATCTACACGAACCGCCTCGCGTCTTAGGTGGTTACTTACCACTGGCAATGGTAAGACAGACGCGCTATGTAAGTACCTAGGAAAGGTAGAGTTTCAAATCTTATCAGTCGCTTCGCCGGGGCGCCGCCCCAGTCCGCCCGTCTGCGCTAACCCTAATGGCGTGACCTGGAAGAATTGACCACCAATTGCACTTCTGCGACAATCTAGTTTTTATGTTGGTATTCTTACTACCTACTGGTTGGATCAAAATAATGGGGCAAGAAGGGTAGATACCTCTTTTTTACTCTAAAAAGATTTTGTTCTTAGGAAGCATTTGGTCAATTTTCAAGAATTAAAGAACTCATCGCTCATTATTTTGCCCCAACCCGTATAGTCACTCAATAGTAATGTCAGTCAGAGGCCCGGGCCCGAGTCCGTAATGTTCGTGAGTTAGGTACTCAATTGTCACCGGTGAGTGGTGAAAAGTGATAAGTGAGTTCGAAATCTCTAGAAAATAATAGGGGCAAGGATCTGTAAAGTATAGTTACCATTATTCCCGTATCCGTCGGTGATATCCATCACAGCCACACTTATGATCATAAAAATCAGAATCCGGTTCATGACGAATCAAAATCTGCAACAAAAGAATTTTCATGAGATAGGTATTAAAATAGAAATTAATGGGACACGATTTTCGTGGTAACTGGATTTTTAAGACTAAAGCTCGTGTCTTGAATCATCGTAAGTGGAATTTCAAGGCGAAAATCAGCTGTTTTAGTACCTACCTAAACTTGATGTTGAACTACTCGTTTATAAAAATAATAGTGACCAAAAACAGCAAACTTTTAATATCTACATACATACATACATAAAATCACGCCTTTTTCCCAGAGATGTAGGCAGAGACCACTGCTTTCCACTTGCTACGATCCTGACATACCTTTTTCCTTCATTCACTATTCTTAAATTTTCTTCATTCACAATCTTCATACATGCTCGTCGGTTTAGGGTACTCTTGACCTGGCATTTTTCCAAAAGGTCACCGATTTGGTCACTAAACGTACGCCTAGGTCTTCCCCTTCCAACAGTCCCACTCACACTCCTCTTATACACCTGTTTCGTCAATCTGCTTTCGTTCATCCTCTCTACTTTTTTTAAACAACTAAGTTGGCAAACAAGCATACGGCCCACCTATTGCTAAGCGGTTACCGTAGCCTATGAGCGATTGCAATACCAGAGGCATCACGCACGCGTTGCCGACCCCTCCCCCCTCTCCCCTAAAGAGCTCTGGCAACCTTACTCACAGCAGGAACACAACACTATTTGAAACAAATAATGTTATTTGGCTGCGATCTTCTGTAAGGTACCTCCCCAGGCGGGCTGCTCCAATTTAGAACGAGAAAATCTCACTGTGCCCTACCTCCTCCAACACTACATGACCAAACCATCGCAGCATACCTTTCTCAATCCTCATCACTACGTCTTCTTTCACTCTACAACGCTCTCTTATCACACTGTTTCTCACTCTATCTTTCAAAGTTACTCCACACATACTTCGCAAAGCTCTCATTTCCACTGCATTTATCCTACGTTGATGCTTTTTCTGCCATACCCAACTTTCACTGCCAAACATAAGTGTCGGCACTAACATTCCTCCATGCACAGCCAGTCGTGCCTTTTTGGACACCTTCCGACTGCTCTTTCTATAGGCATGTAGTGCGAATGGGGCACTTAATTTGCAGCATTCACTCTCCTTTCTATATCACTCTCATACTTCCCATCTCTTGTAAACAAAGTCCCTAGGTATACAAACTCATTCACTTGACTTATTATCTTTTTAACTATCAACTTAATATCTATTTATAAATTAGTTAAATAATATTTTTTTAATTTCTACCTGAACATGCCCTGTGACTCATTCGATGTAGAAATATTAGTTACGCATTGCCCTAATCTAACAAACTGCAGGACCAACAAACATTGACCTCTACACACTAAAACTTGACTCCCTCCTAATATCTTTAGAGTTGGAACTGAGGGGGCGAGAGGGTTCAGCTAAGGATGGATTTGAGGATTGCACTCTAACACGCAAACTCCCCCTATTATGACGCACGTGTGAATTGTTGTTAGATGGTTGAAGGTTGTTTTGATGAATTTGACACTCGATCCTGAGTATCAAACAGTGGCACCAGAATTGTGACCTCGGTAGCGAAGCGGGCGATTGCCCGTCTGAGACGGAATGGTCGCGGGTTCGATTCCCGATTCCCGGGACAAATGATAAGATGAGTAACATTGTAACACCATTTTTATCATGTTACAATGTTACCTCGATTCTCTCGATACTCGGGACAAATGATAAGATGAGTAACATTGTAACACCATTTTTATTACCAACGTGAAACAATAGAGAATATGAATATGATTAAGTCCCTAACTGTTTATTTGGTTACCAAAAGTAGTTTTTTTGATCATGTATTTGTTGGGGTCGTTTAGTTGTCGCTCGTAAGTGTTGCATATTAAGTAATTTAAATACATACATGTGGAAATGCAATTGCGCTTTGAAGATAATTAACGCACAGTTGAGTACCTGGTTGGTATCTTTATAAAGTCATAGTGGTGCGCAATTTTTCGGATGCGCAATTGCATTCACTGCAATTTAATTTCCTACCTAGATAATCACATTTTTTTTGTTGTATTTGTGTAAAATTTAAAAGTTAAAGTATGGAAGTATTGTATATTTAAGTTTAATATAATTTTATCCTTTGTTACCTTATAGGGCTGTCATAAACATGTTGTTTAAAAGTCCCTCTAAATAAATGAATAAAAAAAAAGTGCTGCATAAGATGGCAATCTAACTTCAACTTATTAAAGTTGAAGTGACGCTAAGGCTGATATTTGAAAATGTACGAATCGGAGTGCATAACGTACGTACGGTGCGTATTGTACCAAAGATAATATAGTAGAAATTTTCTGATATTATACTAGAATTGTTTTACCCCTATAGTGACTTTGATAGTATCTACGCTCCTAAAATAAATGGCAAGTCCATTAAAAGTTATGTATGGTATGGGTATGTCATTGTTTATAACAAGTATAATTCATTCATAAACCTATATGATTAGAATTATTCCAAACGCCAATTTATTTCCATAAATAATAATAAAATATTTAAGATTAATCCCCAGTATATTTTGCAGAAAAAACAGTACCTACAGCAATGTTTTTATTGCTTTTAATTCCGAGAAAAATCGGCACAAAAACTTTTGGTTCTATACTTAGTTAAAATATCCGAAAAAAACATATTTGGATGAATATTATATTATTAATTAATATTATATTCGAGTCAGATTTCTTGGAATCTGTTAACTTTACAACGCTGCCTATATTTTTGGTTTCACAAAGCTTTACTCGATTTTAAAAAAAAAACAGTTTTGGATACATATCAGATTATTTTATTTATATCTAATGGATCATAACAAGCTTTAACTATTCCAAAAATCAGCTCTCTAGTTTGTTTGGTTTATGTATAACATAAATGAAAAATAGACGCCGAAGTTAAGTGTTCCGTTTTTCCAAAACTTGGACGGAGCACTAAAAATTATAAAGATTTTTCTTGCATATGTTTTTCGCAAATCCGAAATAAATCTCGCTTTTCATTCAAAATGGGTAACACAAAAATAATTAATGTGTTTTATTATTAAAAAAGAGTTCGCATATAAAAAATAAACAGCAAGTAAAAAAATCCAAAAAGAATAAAGTAGGTACAAGACTTACCAAAGCAAGAAGTTTACTTGCGTGCGGATGAAATTTTTCGATGCGAACGAACCCACAAACCGGTCCGACACGACCTGTCGGTTACGTAGCTTGGCTAAAACTGGCGGAACTGAAATTTCCTCCTATGAATTGCCAGCATTTACCTTCCTATGCCCCTCAGAACTCAAATACGCCCCGTGCGCGTTTGCAGCTTTATACAGGTTGTTTTTTAAGATACGCAACCCTGAAAATAGTTTGTTCAGAATCGGAAGTAGATAGGACAAGGATTTACTTTTTAAAAATGTAAATCCTTTATCATAAAATCTTTTTTTTTTTTTTTATACAACAAAGGTGGCAATTAAGCGTACGGCCCACCTGTTGCTAAGCGGTTACCGTAGCCTATGAGCGATTGCAATACCAGAGGCATCACGCCCGCGTTACCGACGCCGAACATTGCATGCATTAATTACACTAAATAACCTAGATTCGTCGATTTTCGAATACCTACCCTAGCATAGTCTAAATCAGAACGCGCTCATAAAGGCGCTTACGATGGCTGCATGAAACAAATAGATAAGTGAACAGTCAGAACACACTAGAACTGATACTATGGCCTATCAGGTGGAACTTAGATGAGGCTAACAGAAATATATGATTCTTGCTCCAAACACGTTTTTGTAGGGACAGGGATTAACTGTTTATTAATTATGTTTATAGATTATATGGTAGAAATCCTGAAGTTTGTATAACCAAACTTCAACAGGCTCCTATGTAATAAAAGACGGGGTATCTCCGTAGGTAGTACCTATTTCGCGTTTCGGCATCTTGACGTCACAAATGCCCATAGGTAGGTCTGCGGAAGGCGGCAGATAAGCTCCTCCTCCTGCGACTTGGAGCATTTATTTTATTTTATTTTGTTGTATTCGGAGAACAAACAGTTTTATAAACCTTATAAATAAACTTAAATAATAACACGTAACCATTGATATGTTCTCGCATGTAGAAGCTAAGAGATTGCTTGCTTGCGGAGAAGGAATAAAAAAAACAGTTCTGTTCTGTTAACAAGCTAGGTAGAACGTAGTAGGGTTAGAGAAACTTACAAGTAACAAAAGTATTACTACGATTAACAAGAAATTATATACCTACACAAGACAGGGACTGATAGTTAAGGAAGAAAATAAACTTTGTATACAAAATAAAGATACAGAGATACAGAAATTAATATAGATACTAGATAATAGAGATACAGAAATTAATATCCACTAAAAAGATAACAATAGAATTACGTTAATTATGATACTACCTCATCAAACCAGCGCTTTGTCAGGAGATTGTTAACACTTCGTGATTTTGAGTCGAATAAATCGAGGTCGGAGATATCGACCAACCCGTTGAATGTAGCTACTGCTCTACTGAAAAAGGAGTTTTGTCTATAATTCGTGAAACTGAACGGAATGTCTAGATGAATAGGATGTCTAGTAGGTTTATTGGGGACTTTAATTTTGACGTATTCAAGAAGCTGTGGAGAGTCAATTTCTCCTTGTGCAATTTAGCATTGGTAATATTATTAGGTTTACTTACAGGACTACCAATTAAAGTCAATTTTTGAACATATTTTTTGAACAAGGCTTGAGTCGGAAAGCCTTCACCTACCTACCTACTATTTGCGATATCCTTACAAACTTTTATTGTAATTGGGTACTTACTTACAACCCTTTTTTTGCAAACAATGTTAATAGGATATTCCCCGTGAAACTCAACTTTGAACCTTTGAAAACAACTCACAAAATTCCTTATTTTGGATGACTAATTCGAAACTAACGCAATTTTTTACTCACTCAAGCGCTCGCCTTTGTGAAACTTCCGGGAAATTTGTGTTTTATTCACTAGGCGACAAAAACGAGCTATCCCTTTTCAAGAGCGTTTTATGTTGGATACCAAATTTTCCCTTTTCCTAGTTTTACCTGGCTTTAGGTACTTTTTATTTATTTATAATTATAGCACCATCACAGCAACTTACTTTACTCGTCTACTAACCTCTGTTCTTAGATCATTTATGCCTCTGGTAAAGGATTGACGGTTAAATGATTTTACCGACTACGACGGATCATAGGTAGGTAGGTACTATGAATCGTAAAAAAATATTCTTTTTTTATATCCTATCCTACTAATAACTATAATTACTAACTAATATTATAAACGCGAAAGATTGTAACTATGGATGGATCTATCCATCCATCGGATGGATGTTTGTTACTCTTTCACGTAAAAACTACTGAATGGATTTTAATGAAACTTCACAATATTATAGCTTTTACGTCAGAATAACACATAGGCTACAATTTATTAAGATATTGTGAGAATGTCCAAAATATGACGATAAGTGTCAAGTATGTATACTAATCCTGCGCAGACTAAGTCGCGGGCACCAGCTAGTATTAATATGAAACAATGCGCACTAAAACGTTCCGTCACCGACCAACACCGTAGCGTGGTCCGTTACGAGTCTGATACGGTCATGGTATCTTCTTCTTCTATCGTATCAGTGTTTCAACCTTTCTTCTCAACCTATATTCTATCCTATAAAATGTTAACTAAAGTTAAATGTGTTTGGCCCAGTAGGAGGCCACTTTTATTCCAGGATCGGTAGCTTGAATCAGGTCCCCCTGGGTGCAGCTGGTAGGGCACAGGGGGCATGAAGTCAGGTGGGCCATATTCTGAGTAGGAGCTCCACATTCACAATGGCTTAGGGTTGGGTCCCTGAACCCCCATTTAATTAGGTCATGGTATGTTACGTTGTAGTGGGAAAAGGTATTAATGTACCTACATTTACCTATCAACGAACAGTCAAACAAAAGTCACGACTCCTTAGGATTTCCGTGTCTGGTTTATCAGAAACTAGCTTCCGCCAGCGGCTTCGCTCGAGTGGTACCTACATAAAAAGTAGTCTATATGCTATTCCAGATAAAGACCTCTTTATATTCCAAGTTTCAACGAAATCGGTTGAGCCGTTACGACGTGATTGAATAACAAACATCCAAACAGGCCTCATAGCTCAGTTGGTAGTAACTCTGCCTTCTGCGCTAGAGGTCGTGGGTTCGATTCCCGCACTGGACAAACATTTGTGTGATGAATACAGATGTTTGTTCTGTGTCAGGGTGTTTTTATCTGTTAAGTATATCAGTCTCTGATACCCATAGTACAGGCTTTGCCTAGTTTTGGATCAGCTGACCGTGTGTGATATGTCCGGAATATTATTATTATTATTAAACATCCTCACAAACTTTCGTAAATAAAATATTAGTAGGATAGGATTACGAGACACTAAGGACCATAGGTACCTATTTGTAGATCATGCAAACATTTGTCCCGGCTGCTAGGAATCGAACACGCACTTCTGGCGTTTGAACCGGGCACTTCCTACTCATGCGCTACGCGCCGCGCCGCCACGAGGTCATCAAACGGCAAGTAAACAAAATGGATTTTATTTTTTCCTTCATTAGGGTGTAATGTTATATGTAGGTCAGTCAACTACCACAGGTAAGAAGGTACGTCTTACTTAGTTTGGGCACAGATAACATAATACTATACTAGGTTTGGGGTTGGTGGATTACTCATTGAACATCTGTCCTATAAAGGCGAATACACACTGATTAAGCTATCTGCATTATGCCGTGTTCAAACGGCATGCAATACACTTGCGATATGAATATGATAAATTGTGTCCCTGTCATGTCCTATAAATATTTATTATTATTGTACCTAATTGTCAAGTTAAATTCGTTTCAACAATAACGTTACTTCTAAAGTAAATAAAGTCGAACTCAAAATTAACTTTATCATGAAGATTAGGTTACACAGAGAAGTTCGAAATGCCACAAGTTGATGCTTAGTTAAGTACACAATTTTTGAAGTAGATCTTAGTGCAACCGACTCTAATAACAAACTATGTTTGAGGTAAGTTTACCTAAATATATGGGTAGGTATGAGCAAAGACAATATAGATAGTAGATATTACTATAGTGTACTAAAATTATCGAAATAAAGCATTGAGATTTATCGCGCGTTACAACGCGCTGCGCCTGTCTGCTAGAGCCTTTATCGAGGGGTTGCAATGTTGCATGTGACTCATCATACCTCACCGGGCGGCACCGGTGATTCATCCAGGAACGACCGACATGACACCATCGGGTGAGTAAGAGGTACCTACCTACCTAGGTACCGTGGTTTGATTTCGTTAAACCGCATAAAAAGGAAGGCCGTGGTGGCCCCGGCTGAAGAATAGGCCCCTCCATATCTACCCATAAATACCGTAAGAGCTGACTACGGTAAAAAAATAGGGGATGGACAGCGGCGTCCCTTATTTTAACAAAGATACATAAATCTGAACTCGTCAACCCGGTGAGTATGGGAGAGGATAGGAATTCGCTCTGGAAATCTTTGGGGGAGGCCATGTTCAGCAGTGGACGACCTACGACTGAAATGATGATGATGATGATCTCGGCTACCTCGTAGACAACATCTTCAAGAATAGATCACTGACGATGTGATGTATTTGAAGTCATAATCTATGTAATTTAACTAGTCAGTAAGGTAAAAAAGCGTAGACTTTCACTATCATTGAGGTCACAAACAGAACACCTAAACATATTGAGGTAGTAGGTAATTCAGTATTTCATTTATTGTTTGTGAATCAGGTAGGTACATTTAGCAGTCAGTTCATAGGACTAGTCTAGATCGCTAGATTCTGCCAATTGGTTGTACAAACATTTAATTAACATTTCAATTATTAAAGCATGCATTAATTTAGTAGTAGGCCTATTAAATGTATTTATATAAGTACCGTAGTACCTTTAATAAGTTTTCCTCGGCCGGCGCCGAAAGCATAGCGGCTCGCGTAGTGTATTACTAGTCTTAGCTCCAATCAATGGACAACCTCTTTGGTTCAAAGTTCAAACCATTGTACTTCAAAAACTATGTTTGAGTCGTTTTTTTTATTGTTACCTCTCTGCAGCCTCTCGGCTGGCTATGACATCTTAAGCCTTACCGCCAAGTCTTCCGATAATTTTATTTATATTAGGTTCATCTTTTTTCATTTTCTTTCGACGTCAGTCGTTGTCACAGACTAATAGGAGGAATATTTATGTCGTGGTCAAGTCACCGTCAAGTCAAGTCAAGTTCAGTTAGTTTTAGTAAGTTAGGATGGTGGCTATTTTATAACCTCGAGGGACCTCTTTGGCGCCAACTCGAAAAATTACGATACATGAAATAATTTCATTTTACTTCACTTGTGCGGTTTACTCAAACAATATTACGCAAAACACCACCATAATCACACACAATTTAACACTGAAGCTTTGTAAAATAAATTGAGAGAACAAGTTCCCGCCAAGAAGTCTCCGTGCTCTAGTCGAGTTGGCAGCACTGGATCCGGTATTTATTATCTACGATTTGCATGAAGTTGTGTAGGGCATAGACCGAGAATAACATTAAATTATCATGAATATAGAATCTCGGTCTACGGTGTAGGGGCATTGAATGAATGAAAAGAAACACAGATTAAACATTTGTCAACAATTGTGTCAAATCATTCACTAGCTGTCAAAAATCAAATTTTAATCTATGACGTTCTAGAGCTGCTGACGGATCATGTTTTGAAGTGGGTAAAAGATAAATGTGTTATTTTTGTGATGATTGTTCGTGATATTTATAAGGTAATTATAAAAATATTTCGCTTTGGCTGGCGTCTTCCGTTTGTCCCCAAAGTTATATTATCGGACCACGTGATCATTGTGTTGCTATGACCGTCAAGTCATTGCCGAGGTGGCAATATTTCTGATGTCACAACCCGCAAATTATTAAAAATTATTCGTATTTGATACTAGAATTTCGTCTGCGCGGTGATATTACCAAAGTTATATTTAAATTGCGGTGAAAACCTGTGCCTTTGACCTCATTTGATGCGCTAAAAGTCAAGTTTAGTCTGGCAGGTGATACCCACCTACTCATTGTAAAAGAAAACTTCAGAAGTTTGAGAACTGAAACTTTTTCAGCTTCTTATTTATAAATTCATACTTGTGATGCCAATATATACATAACCGAGGTAAGTACATCTCATTTAGTGCCACATAGTGTGCACAAAGGATTTAATTCCTACCCTCAGTTGTAGTCTAGTATTGGAGTACATAAAATCTTATCACTAGCAGTCTTCATACCTTAAAAAATAGTGTGATTGTCAGTTCATTAACCAAATATTGTAGTTGGTTCCTTCTTTTAAGATAACATAATTGGACATGTTCTAAAAGTAATGCTTGGGTGTACTTCTGTCTACCCTCATTTGTCATCTTCAAGTATCTGGGGCACCTATAAGTCTTGAGGTGCTGTCTAGCATGCTTGGGTATTAAGCGAGAAATACCTTACATCAACACACACATCTCAGAAGTCTCAAACAGGCAAGTAAGTAAAAAAAAATGCATTTTTCACTCGTGGAATACCCCCTCCGATGTCCAAAAAATTGAGATAGCTGGATTACCTCGACGTTTGTAGCAGCGTATTGTGCTGGATCCTATGTAGCTCTAAACAGCTAGTGGTTTATTTCTTGGCTGGTTGTTTCTTTCTACTTTCATACATCATTGCATCGACATGATTTTTTTCTTTCAAGGCTACTTTTTTATGGGCTCCACATTAACAAAGCTTTTGATGAAAGCTAGTTTTATCTAGTGGAAGCTTGCTTATTTTTATTTGGATTAATCAATCGCACTAATATTATAAATGTGAAAGTTTCTGAACATGTGAGTAGGTATGTGTGGATGTTTGTTACTCTTTCACACTGCAGTCACTGAAGGGAGTGACATTTAGAATTCTGTTAGTCTACTTCTTGTCTGGGTACCACACTAGTGATGCTGCGGGTAGAAGCTAGTTCTTATAAATATTCATTTAAAGTTTTCATCGGACAACCCAGAGTACCTTTATGTGCACTACTCAGTGTTTCTAGAAACTGGTAAGCCAGTTACACTCATTGTATTAAATGTTCATAGTAGTCATACTTTGACTGGGGTTGCTTGTTATTGTTTGCAGCATTACTCTTGTCCGCCAAATCAATTTATGCAATCATTCTAATCAGCTCGCAGTGATCAATTGCTTTTCCTCTAAAATACCACATTACTTAACCACCTTGCTTATTAAATACATGTTTTTGACTCTATGGAGCATGCATTTTTTTATAAAGTTAATAGCTCTCCCCTGTGGCTTTCTTCATGTGGTACCTGGATAAACAAGTAGGCTATATCACACCCTAGCTCCTAAAGCTTATCCATGGAAAAAAAAATCGACCTGTTGCTTCATTGCTGTGTGGATAAAGGAGAAATCAACCGACAAACAAACAAATTTTCGCATTATAAATTAATCTTTATAAATGAAAATTAAATTATGTTTGTTGATAAGAGTATCACTTGAGAATGGCTGGACAGATTTGATTATTTATTTTAAATGTTCCTTAATTGGCCGAATAAAGTTTTTAGGGAAAGTAAATGGTTATATATAAAACACTTAAGTTACTAACTGACTGACAATCAACTCCTAAACAGAAAGTCTGAGGACTATAAAGTTTGGAGGGTAGGTTCCTGTAGTAGTGTAGGGATGCACAAAGATATAAATTTCCGAAACTCAACCCCTAAAGGCTTGATATGGGCTTGAACTTTGTATGAAAATACATTTTCACAGAAGAAATAATAATCTAGATAATTATAGTTAGGATTAGGATGGTTGTACTGCAAACTACCTTATTTACCTTTATAAATAACTAAACACGTGGCGTTCTAATATTGATTTATTTTATAAAAAGTTGTGTCAGGGTGGAGAGTTGAGCGTGGTTGTGGGGTCTCAAGGTTTTTGAACGCTTGGAGGGCTTTCTTTTGTGAAACTTTCAGCTGGTTTTAAAATAAATTAATTTTCCATTGGTTCTATTTTTAAGTACCTATATTTTTGAGAATGCTTACTTACGCCACCCCCTAAACACAATAGCAAAGTTAAAATAACCGTGCATAGATTTTTTGAGAAACCTTGACCGTTCTTGTTGCGCAATTTTGTATTTTATCATTACAATAATTTATATGCAATTTTATGATGCATGATGTAAGCAAATTCATCTAAGTGGTCTAGTTATTATTATAAATGTGAAAGTTTCTACGTCTGTTGCCCAATCACATCGTAATAGTTGATGCAGTTTCGATAATTTGCAGATAAATATATTATGGCCTGGATTTACTCATTTCAGTTTGATTTATCACAAGCGAACGAAAAAACTACAACCCTCACTGCACCCACTTAGGCGTTTTATTTCGGGAACTTGTTTCTTAGTACACCATACCCCTACACGCTAAAAAGAACACACTCTCTTATTCATAAACAGTCTCTAACTTTATCGGCCCGATAACTCTCGCCCTGTCCTTTTCTAACAGGAATCAAAAAAAAGAGGCGGCCATACTTTTATCGACTCTAAAGTTAGTGAGTGATTATGAATAAGGGGGTAAGTTTCTATAATGGACCCAGCGGTTGCTGTGCTGCGTCGTGCCACAACTGCGCCAGACGTTAGTTCTATATAAACCGCGCCTAATACATATTTAATTTACTTAGCAGGCATATCCGTTTCCAGGATGCCCATCCAGGCGCCGCAGTGGACGGACTACCTGAACTGCCCAGCATGCTGCCGAGAGTTCGTGCCGTCGCGCAGCCCCGTCAGCCTCGGCTGCGGACACACTCTATGTAGGCTCTGCCTTAAAAACCTCCACAGGAAACAATGCCCTTTCGACCAGGTGCGTACAGTGTATACAAGTCATTGGTTTAGGAGCTAACAATTTGACCAAATTATTTTTGAAAATGCTAGCGTTAGGATACACTGTCTGCCACGGGACCTCCAACTCAACGCGCTTTTTACCATACATCCAGGCATCACAATGTCTAGGCTGTGGTCTGGTGTTCAATCACAGAATGAATGAATGAATTAATGAAAGATTGAAAATGCTTTATTGTTCACCGAATGAAAACAATACATAACAGAAACTCTCAGATCCCTTCCAGATAACCTTACGATGGAGTGAATGTGAGATGAATAGAAGATTGATTAGTGTGCACTTAAAATAAATAAAAATACTTTATTTTGATGAGGAACTTCTTAACTTTCTTAACAAACCATTTTAAAGTTATACGTTTTTTAAAAATAACCCTCTATACTATAAAGTAGGTTGATGCTTATCGCTTCGTTTCTTCCCAGACCGTGATATCAGTGGACCTGGAGGAGCTGGTAGTGAATACTGCGCTTCTTCAGCTAGCAGGGTACACTCCCCCCGCGCAGCCGTACCGCCCCCCCTGCATCAAGGCGCTGTGTGAGCAGGACAAGCGCTCGTATGACCTCGTCGTCAAGTGTCTCGAGCATCTCGCTGTCTACCTCAAATTCTGTGGAAATGGTGAGCTCTTTCTTGGAGGTTCCTACTTCTCTTCCATGTTTGCCTTTAATTTATTGAACACGGTTTTAACTGTTCCTCTTCACGAAAGCTTCTAAAAAGTTGCGAAACGACAGCAAAATGCCTTCCTAAAACCCAAATAGCATAACTATCACACTAAATTTTTGTTGCTTGCTTGTCGTCGTCAATGATTCTTTCTTGAACATCCTGTAGTAGGTCAGTAACAAAGTTGAGGTATGGTAGCCCTGAAAAATGCCGATGACCGTCGGTGTCTTCTGTTTCTCTGTCTGTAAGTCTGTCTGTTTCTTACGTTTTCAAGACTGAACTGATGAACCCATCTTGATGAAATTTGGTAATATGGAGATTGTCTTAACCCTTAGGAAGCACTTAAGGTTTTTATCAGGGTGCCACGCTAACGAAGCCGCAGGCAGCCACTAATAAGTCATAAGCTCGGTACAATTTTTCAGCTAACAACGCGATGGGCAGCCGGCTGTCGCGGCCGATGCAGCGCAAACTAGTGACGCTGCTACAATGCGCAATGACAGACGAGGAGGGTCGCGGCAAGGCGGCGCGTGCGGCCAGGTCGCTGGGAGATAGGACCGTGACTGAGCTGATAGTGCAGCACCAGGTGCGTACCACTAGTGTCGCTGCCGCAGTGTGCCATGACAGACGAGGAGGGACATGGTAAGGGGTCGTGTGTTGTTAGGTCCCTGGGAGATAGGACCGTGACTGAGCTGATAGTGCAGCACCAGGTGCGTACCACTAGTGTCGCTGCCGCAGTGTGCCATGACAGATGAGGAGGGACATGGTAAGGGGTCGTGTGTTGTTAGGTCCCTGGGAGATAGGACCGTGACTGAGCTGATAGTGCAGCACCAGGTGCGTACCACTAGTGTCGCTGCCGCAGTGTGCCATGACAGACGAGGAGGGACATGGTAAGGGGTCGTGTGTTGTCAGGTCCCTGGGAGATAGGACCGTGACTGAGCTGATAGTGCAGCACCAGGTGCGTACCACTAGTGTCGCTGCCGCAGTGTGCCATGACAGACGAGGAGGGACATGGTAAGGGGTCGTGTGTTGCCAGGTCCCTGGGAGATAGGACCGTGACTGAGCTGATGTGCAGCACCAGGTGCGTACCACTAGTGTTGCTGCCGCAGTGTGCCATGACAGACGAGGAGGGACATGGTAAGGGGTCGTGTGTTGTTAGGTCCCTGGGAGATAGGACCGTGACTGAGCTGATAGTGCAGCACCAGGTGCGTACCACTAGTGTCGCTGCCGCAGTGTGCCATGACAGACGAGGAGGGACATGGTAAGGGGTCGTGTGTTGTTAGGTCCCTGGGAGATAGGACCGTGACTGAGCTGATAGTGCAGCACCAGGTGCGTACCACTAGTGTCGCTGCCGCAGTGTGCCATGACAGACGAGGAGGGACATGGTAAGGGGTCGTGTGTTGTCAGGTCCCTGGGAGATAGGACCGTGACTGAGCTGATAGTGCAGCACCAGGTGCGTACCACTAGTGTCGCTGCCGCAGTGTGCCATGACAGACGAGGAGGGACATGGTAAGGGGTCGTGTGTTGCCAGGTCCCTGGGAGATAGGACCGTGACTGAGCTGATGTGCAGCACCAGGTGCGTACCACTAGTGTTGCTGCCGCAGTGTGCCATGACAGACGAGGAGGGACATGGTAAGGGGTCGTGTGTTGTCAGGTCCCTGGGAGATAGGACCGTGACTGAGCTGATAGTGCAGCACCAAGTGCGTACCACTAGTGTCGCTGCTGCAGTGTGCCATGACAGACGAGGAGGGACATGGTAGGGGGTCGTGTGTGGCCAGGTCCGTGGGAGATAGATGTCCAAAATAAATGTATTTCCTAGATAGGACCGTGACTGACCTACCTAGAATAACGTATAGACTACTTTTTATTTAGGTACCTACCACGCGAGCGAAGCCGCGCGCGATAGTTAGTTATAATGATGATGAAAATACCAAAAAAAATGAGAAATTTTGGGATAAAATATTATGGTTTAATGGTTTGTTTTTCGCTAATATTCTTTCTTTTTGTTGATATAATAACCCCCTTTTGGGATGGTATACATGTTATGAAATCACCTTGTATACACGCTTTTGTTAAAAGTTTTTGAAGAATTATTTTGTATTACTAATGAATAACTTTCAGAACCCACAACAGCTGAGCGCGAACCTGTGGGCCGCGGTGCGGTCGCGCGGCTGTCAGTTCCTAGGCCCCGCTATGCAGGAGGAGGTACTGAAGCTCGTGTTACTGGCACTCGAAGATGGCTCAGCACTGTCTAGAAAGGTACCTTATTAAACATTTTTGGGGAAAAAAATTAAACATGCAACAGTCACATTCATAGTCCCTGACCCCACACTAAGATTCCCTGTGTCGTGGTTATCAGAAACTACGAGTACCATGGTACCACGTCACCCAAAACCTGAACATACAAACATTTGTTCGCAGCGAGAATCGAACCACTTGCGTCTCAGGCAGGCACTGGCGGTTTCATTGAGATTAAACTTAACTAACAATGATTAATTAACAACCTTTGGGGAGTAAAGGTTTTCGAATGCCGACCGCGAACCGGGCGACGCATTGTTGGAAGGCCCCCCACCCGATGGACCGACGACATTATAAATAAATAAATATTCCGGACATATTCACACGGTCAACTGATCCCAAACTAGGCATAGCCTGTACTATGGTGACCAGAGACTGATATATGTAATAGATAAATATTTAACACCCAGACACAGAACAAACATCTGTGTTTATCACACAAATGTTTGTCCAGTGCGGGGATCGAACCCGCGACCACTAGCGCAGAAGGCAGAGTTACTACTAACTGAGCTATGAGGCCATTGTGAAGGTTGCGGGAAATCGGTGGATGAAAAAGGCTCAAGACCATTCGTGGTGGAACTCTTTGGGGAGGCCTATGGATTTCTACAGGCTGAAGATGAAACTATAACTACTTGATGCTTTTGCAAAGCACATTCCAAAATAATAAGATCTAGACTTGACCTCTTCAATGTTAAATGTATTGTTGTTTGCAGGTGTTGGTGATGTTTGTAGTCCAAAGATTGGAGCCTCACTTCCCGCAGGCTTCGAAAACTAGCATAGGTCATGTAGTCCAGTTGCTTTACCGAGCTTCCTGTTTCAAGGTACGTAATCTAGAGGGGCTTATTCTACGCCGTCTGTCATAATTTTGATTACAATCAAATGGCGTCAAATCAGTTGAATTATTCCGTTGTTTCAGATAGCAATCTTAGTGTTTTTGTTTTTGAAATACTTCTGGAGAAAAATCTGAAAATAATATCAAAATTTTATTTAATTTTTTTCGTTAATTTATAGTTACCTTATATGTATAGAACAAGCCCCTTTTCGAATGACATACAAGCGAAACCGCTGTGGGTTTAGTCGCCGCTGGTCAAGTGATAATGATTTGTCTTAAATTACATTAAATTTAATTATGGAAAATGCCAAATATAATCTCCTTAACATCAACAGGTATCAAAGCGCGTATGCGACTCGTCTTTGATGCAACTTAAGGAGGAGTTCCGCACCTACGAGTCGCTCCGTCGCGAACACGACGCTCAAATAGTTCAGATCGCGACAGAAGCCGGCTTAAGGATCGCGCCCGACCAATGGAGCGCTCTACTATACGGAGACACGCAACACAAGTCTCACATGCAGAGTATTATAGGTAAACTAACATCCAAAATTCTCTTATTTACCTACACCATCATTATCAGCCTATGCAACGTTATTCATAACATACCAACCCGAAAGTGGGTTATTCTATCGAGAAAGATTACTAATGCCGTTAGTGTACACTAAAGGCATTCCGTTGTTTGGTCATGAAGAGAGGATGAACGAAAGAAGATTGACGAAACATGTGTATAACGCGAGTGCGAATGGGACCGTTGGAAGGGGAAGACCTAGGCGTACGTTTAATGACCAAATCGGTGACGTTTTGGAAAAAGGCCAGGTCAAGAGTACCCTAAACCGACGAGCATGTATGAGGAATGTGATGAGAGTGAATTAAGCAAAAGAGGTATGTTAGGATCGTAGCAAGTTGAAAGTTGTGGTCTCTGCCTACCCCTCTGGGAAGTAGGCGTGATTTTATGTATGTATATATACTAAAAACAAATCAACACTTATCGAATGTTCATTTGACAAGTTCATGTTCACAGACAAGCTACAAACCCCGCAATCGTTCGCTCAATCAGTGCAGGAGCTCTTTATAACACTTCAGAGGACTGGCGACCCGGCTCAGCTGATCGCGATGAGCATACCGCTCGACCGACTCGCTAATATAGACTCTAGTCCCGGTGAGTAGAGCTCAAATCACCATAGCATGGCTAAATGTATGGGTCCTCCCTCCGCCACTCCCACTCTCTCCCTCTCTCTCTCGCTCTCTCTTATGTACTAATGGTATTTATATTAAGCCCATGACGCATTATAACTTCTAAGAAAAGGGACAACTTCTGTGACCAAATTTTGATTCTTTCTGTGTGTATGTCTACAGCTTACACATAACGAATTTCTGAATTCTGAGTATGCAAATATTTAGTGCATAATTGGTGCAATCTGAAAATCCAATTCAAAATTTAGGTGCCAAAGAGGTTTCTGAGATATGAGCCAAAAACTATGTGTCAGCTGGAGACCCGGGTCTACAGCTTGCACATCCAGTACTGCCAAACGGCTGACGCGAGAGCTATGAAAACTAGCCAGATATTTAGTGCCAAATTAGTGCCAAAGGTACTAAAAATTTCAGGCCTGTAGCTTAAAAGGTTTCAGAGATATGAGCCAAAAACTATGTGTCAGCTGGAGACCCGGGTCTACAGCTTGCACATCCAGTACTGCCAAACGGCTGACGCGAGAGCTATGAAAACTAGCCAGATATTTAGTGCCAAATTAGTGACTAAGGTACCAAAATTTTCAGGCCTGTAGCTAAAAAGGTTTCAGAGATATAAGCAAAAAACTATGTGTAAGCTGTAGACCCGGGTCCCCAGCTGACACATTTCGTTACGCCAAACCGCTGATCAGAGGGCAATAAACTTTAGGCAGGATTTTAGCTTATAATTAGTGCCTAAGGTACCAAAAATTTCAGGCCTGTAGCTGAAAAGGTTTCAGAGATATAAGCAAAAACAGTTTTCCCGCCAAAAAATTCAAATAAAGTTATTGAAAATCGCCTCATTGCGACGTTGCCACTTCGCTTAAAAAGATTGTCAAACGACTTTAAACTTTATTTACATGTCACGAAGATTGATTTTGGTATTTGATCATTAAAAAAGTTAATTTGGTTTGTTGAGTTTAGTCTAGGAGCTCGGAGGATAAAATAGTTTTCAGCCAAAACATACCGTGTTGCCATCGATGTAATCGTATCTCGTAGACTTACGTCTTGATTGATGATGGAAGTCAGAGGCAATCACGACGACATCATCGCCCTGAGTCAAATTCTTTGTCAGTGTCGGCAAGTTATTTATAATCTCTCTGATAGGAGCACCTGGCTTACAAATGGATAGAACAGATTGGTAGTCATTATTATGTAAGTGTATAAATTCTCCAAGAGATTTTCCGTATGTATCGCACAATATTAGCATTTTCTTAGGTCTATTTTGTGAAATTACGGCGGTATCCTCAGCTATAAGTCTGGGTTCATGGTTTTGGGTACTGTTATTCGTTTGGTTTCCAGTGTTCTCCTCTGTCGTTAGCTTCTCTACGGATCGAAGTCCTATTCTCGTAGTAATCCCGTTGTCTTCTTTATTCTTTATTGTCACGACCTGTTTTGTTGCTATTGATTCACTCGTTTTAATTGTTTTTGTCTTCTCTTTTTTCGCTACTAATTTTTTTTGTATTTTTCTTTCTATTCTGTTAGTCTTTATCATGTTTCACTTGTTTATTCAATGTTATAATATTTTTACTTAAGTTCTTGGTCTTTGCTGCAGTTTTAATATCTACGGTGTGTCTAGAATTTTTTAATTTTATGTTTTCACTTTGGAGCTCAATTATTTGGCTTATTAAATTGTCCAATTCTTCATTAAGTATTTGGGTGTTCTCATTGGTTTCCAACTGGAGCGTTTTTTGTAGTGGTTCGAACAGCGCTGCATTATTTTCGTGCATACGTATTACGTTTAATGCTTCTTCATATTCATTGAGATCTGCAGTTCGTCGCTCAATCATCTCTTTTAGCTTATTTCTTTCCGTTTCAGTCTCTTGTAATTTTATTACTTGTTCTGCAAATGCTACTTTGAGTGACCCATTTTGCGCCAAGAGATTTTATAATCCTTCGCGCAGTCGTCTTGTTCCTTTAGAAGCTTCAAATTCAAGTTTTGTGCTTTTTGTATTTCAGCGGTCAATTTTCTAATTCTACGGCAACATGGTTTCTTGTTTGGGGCATTCTGGAACGATCAGAAAACGCAAAAAGTCGATTCGGATGAAGAGATTCGATCCAGGGCACGTCGTTACTGACGATTATTGAGTCCACCGCCTCGACCGCTATGCCAGCGGTACTTTACTTGCAGCGACGAAATAAGTGTAGAGGTTGAAAGAACTATTTCTTAGAGTCGCAGATCGTTGTAATAAAAAAATCGACCGTCATTACACTTTTTTGCACACCCTCATTAGCTTTTTAGTTCAATATGACTTATTGATAAAAAACTTTTATTTAGTCATTATAACGAGGCACTTACGTATAATATTGTGACGCGTTCGTTATTTTGGTTGTTATAATTTTTGAGAGTAGATCGCCAAAATGGTTTAAGGTAAACATCATGAAGAAACCAGAGGTATAGTCAGATCGCACACTACGAGTACTTACGTGTTAATAGGAAACAATACAATGCCACAAATCTGGGCCCCGATCGCGCTAAATTTTTGCTTGTGGCGCTCTGCGGTATATTTTAAGGGATGAAGATGAAGTTTTCCAAACGCTGGCCATTAGATAAAACAGAATCGAAACCATTGTGTAAGTATCATCATCATCACCTATTTGAGTCCACTGCTGTACATAGTGTACCTACCACTAATTAGAGGTGGATAACTCGAGTCAGTGACCGTGGCGGCCCCGGCTGAAGAATAGGCCCCTCCTAACCTCCTACCCGTGGATGTCGTACTAGGCAGGCGAGTAAGGGATGGGCAGCAGCTTCTCCTATTTTCAAAAAGATTTTCAAATTCCCCCCACCCCCATGACAGGAAGTCACTCCGGAAATCTGTGGGGGAGGCCGCTGTTCAGCAGTGGACTTCAAACGGCTGGAATGATGATGATGAACTCGAGTCAGAACACGCATCCAGATCGAATCACAGGGTACTGAGCCGCAGGTAAATGGATCACGTCGCTCCCAAGCAGCTGAAGCAGCTCAACGGCTCAAAGTAGTTCTACTTCATCTGCGATTCATGCGACCCTGACCCTGATTAGAAACGATTTCATACGATAACAATTTGTATTATTTTCAACACTATTAAGTCCATATTAGAAAAGCTGACCCGTTTGATGAACTGATTGCTAGTACCTTATTGCATTGTTTGCTTCACTTTACCTGATTCATCTGAAATCATTCATAGATCTACTTGCGCGGTTCAAGAGCGCATGCTGCGAGCTGATTTGCAGCTCAGGTATTTTGAGTGAGTTACCCACCACTACCACTTAGAAACTTTGATGTACCAAATAAAAACTATAGTAGGTATTATTATAATATTATAACTACAAAATTTTTGTTTATTTTTAGATTATGACGCCTTTTCTTTTTTAGTTACCAGCATAATTTTAGTGATACTTCATCATCTTATCCTATCTAAGCTTCTGAATTCTTTAACCTACATGATATATACTTTAAACATACATAAGCCTCTCGATTTGAGAGCAAAAGACTTGGCGGCAGGAATAAGATGCCACAGCCAGCCCGAAAGGGAAAAGCATAAAAAAATGCAAACTTCAAGAACGAAAGAATGACACGATAATGTTACGCGCCTGTACAATATCGGGCAGCCTGTAAGGACGTGGACACTCTGATAATGTACAGCCAGCCATATTCACAGCATCTAATTCTAAATGGGGGAATAAGATCTGCACTGACTTCCCGCGTTGGGGTGCGCATTCACAGCATTTTATTGCAATAATTTTTCCAATAATACGAAGCCACCTAGCTTTAGACGGCGGAGTCATATATCTCATCATGTCACATAGGAACCAACTCATCATGTCACATAGGAACCTACTCATCTATTCCTTTCGTGACGCGGTTTATAAGTGGTTCACATCTACCTACCTTATGTGAGGTACCTACCTACTTCCCTATGTTTTGTAGGTCTAGGTACAAAGTGTAGGTACGTAGTACCTAGGTATAATAAATACTTGGTACCTAGTAACCTATACCTAGGTAGACCTACATAAGTAAGTACCTTACATAAAGTACGTAGGATTGTATAATATTATGCAAACACGTCACGAAAGTAATAGATGGCTTCCTAGTACCTAGAGCTAACCAAACTTAGGTAGAACTAAATTGCCTAAATGCGTAATAAAACACTTCAAAAAACTATAAATAGGTAAATAACTAGTACCTAGGTACTAGGTAACTACCATCTATAATTTACTAGCCAACTTAGATATGAACAAAATGAGCAAATACGTCACGGTAGTACCTAATAGATACCTGCATATCCAACTTTCATATGTGCTCCCTACCTACCTACCAAGGTATCTTGATTAACCTAAATACCTTACCTGACTTCTTCTGACAGACTTTTATTTCTGTTTTAGTGTGTGGCTAGGCGGAGCAATGATCTATGAAATGCGGGGCGGTGGCGCGGGCAGAAAGTGTATGAGAATGGCCGGACATAGGGCTCAGTGGCGCGTATTAGGGTTGACCTATGTCCAGCAGTGGACTAGTGTGGGCTGATGATGATGATGGCTACAATGGAGGCCAATTTCATACGTCAGTTTCGAAATTGAAAATCTATGGAACTTCAACCGAAGTAACAAATTATGTAGGTAGGTACTAACCAATTACTTACAATATATTTTTATTTTATCTAGATCGATCGACACCTATCTTACATATGAGATAACGGCTAGGTTAGAAGTACAACAAATTCAGAAGATGAAGATACTACCTAATAAGAAGCTGTGTAGGTATCACAAAAATTATGCTAGTAACTAACAAATGTTAGTAACTTACCTACATTAGAGGTAGGTACAGTATGTCCAGTGGACTTCAATAGGTTAAAGATACCTCCTACATAATAGTTTCGATTCTGTTTTATCTATATCCAGCCAATTCTATCCATAGCCAGCGTTTGGAAAACTTCATCTTCGTCGCATATTATATACCTACCACAGAGACCCTCAAGACGAAAGCCTACAGTCAGTGCGCGTTGCCAGCACCAAAAAGTTACGAACGGCGACCACACACCGAATGACGCAGTGTTGAAAGGCCCCGCACCCTATGGACCGACGACATTGCGAAGGTTACTGTAATTCACTGAATGGAAATGGCTCAAGACCGTTCGTCGTGGCACTCTTTATGGGAGGCCTATGTTCAGCAGTGGACTTCTGCAAAATGAAAAAATATTTTTGTGATACATGTCCTCTAATAGGTAAGTATCCAAAAGGGAGGTCATTCAACTTATCGTTGATGTGTATATACTAATTCCGGAACATTTTGTATACATACACTAGTTCACTGAAGTAAAAGATAAATCTCTCTTTTTCGAGGTACGACACACAAGGTACATCGATGGCAGCACTGGGTATGTTTTGGCTGAAAACTATTTTATCCTCCGAGCTCCTAGACTAAACTCAACAAACCAAATTAACTTTTTTAATGATCAAATACCAAAATCAATCTTCGTGACATGTAAATAAAGTTTAAAGTCGTTTGACAATCTTTTTAAGCGAAGTGGCAACGTCGCAATGAGGCGATTTTCAATAACTTTATTTGAATTTTTTGGCGGGAAAACTGTTTTTGCTTATATCTCTGAAACCTTTTCAGCTACAGGCCTGAAATTTTTGGTACCTTAGGCACTAATTATAAGCTAAAATCCTGCCTAAAGTTTATTGCCCTCTGATCAGCGGTTTGGCGTAACGAAATGTGTCAGCTGGGGACCCGGGTCTACAGCTTACACATAGTTTTTTGCTTATATCTCTGAAACCTTTTTAGCTACAGGCCTGAAAATTTTGGTACCTTAGTCACTAATTTGGCACTAAATATCTGGCTAGTTTTCATAGCTCTCGCGTCAGCCGTTTGGCAGTACTGGATGTGCAAGCTGTAGACCCGGGTCTCCAGCTGACACATAGTTTTTGGCTCATATCTCTGAAACCTTTTAAGCTACAGGCCTGAAATTTTTAGTACCTTTGGCACTAATTTGGCACTAAATATCTGGCTAGTTTTCATAGCTCTCGCGTCAGCCGTTTGGCAGTACTGGATGTGCAAGCTGTAGACCCGGGTCTCCAGCTGACACATAGTTTTTGGCTCATATCTCAGAAACCTCTTTGGCACCTAAATTTTGAATTGGATTTTCAGATTGCACCAATTATGCACTAAATATTTGCATACTCAGAATTCAGAAATTCGTTATGTGTAAGCTGTAGACATACACACTTCTTTCTTCTATTTTTAGAAAAAATTGTCTGAATTCACTGCTAAGGTATCGAGAGTAGGGTTATTACAATCCTACCTCATTCCAGATGCAGAGAGCCCCACCTGGCAGCAACTGTCCGCTATAATGATGTCACTGAAGGATGTGGTGTCGGGGTTGGTCCACTTCATGCAGTATCAAACGACAGGCCGAGACGCCAACCACAACGCAAAGGAACGACTGCCAGAACCGACGGGTAAGTACCTGCTTCTTTTTTAATCAAATATTCGCTTCAGCATCCGGCTTCGCACGCTATGTCAACGGATAAAAAGTTAAATAAATAACACCCGACAGTCGCATGCATAGTTCTGAACCTAGGATTCTTTGAGTCGTGGGTATCAGAAACTAAAGTACCATGGTACCACAACACCCAGACCAGGAACAAATATTTGCAGATCATGCAACCATTTGTCCCGCGGCGGGAATGAAACCCGCACCCCTTGTGTCTCAGACAGGCACTCGCCCACTGCGCCACCGAGGTTGTCACCCAAGTTAGCTAAGTACAGCTATTTACTTGTGGTGTTTTACTGCATTTTAAATCCGTAGAAGAACCAAGGCACTGCCATAGCTCTCAGAATTAGCATGTTGAAGTGGCAGTGGGCAGGCTCGTAGAACCGATAACAGTTGGGGAATAAAGGTTCTCGAATGGCGACCACGAACCAGAGAACGCAGTTTTAAGGACCCCCGTCCCTCCCGATGGACCGATGACATTGTTAATAAAGTCAAGGGATTTTATTTCAAAAAAATCACTAGGATCACTTTGAATGTTGCGGGTGGTGGATGGAGAAGGCTCAAGATCGTTAGTCGTGGCACTCTTTGGGGGGAGGCCTACGATCAGCAGTGGACTTCGCCATGCTGATGATGATTCATTTTTTTTTATGTTATACAGAGGCAAACAGGCTTACGGCCCACCTGATGGTAAGTGGTTACCGTTGCCTAAAACCTGGAGCATTGCTAATGCGTTGCCTGCCGAACCCCTCCCCCCCTAAAGAGCTCTGGCAACCTTACTCACCGCAGTAACACAACACTATTTGAAAGAAATAATGTTATTTGGCTGCGATCTTCTGTAAGGCGGAGGTACCTCCCAGGCGGGCTGCTCCAATTTAGAGCGAGAACACCTGCTCCATACCCAAGATCATACATCCGGTGACATCACAAAGATGATTTTATTCTAATCTGTTCCTAGGTCCACAAACAATAATACAAAGTATACCAGGGAGGTACAAGGTGGCAATGTGTCGCGATGCTCAAACCCGCACCTACTGCCCGCGCGGTAACAGCTGCACCTATGCCCACACCGAGGAAGAACTTGAGCGGTGAGTTTTATTACTAAAACCAACTAAAACTAGAAAGAAAGAGAAACTATAATTTATTCGTCCCATAGGCACAAGGTCACTTTACAGGCATAGACAATTAGTAGAAAAGTAAAAACATATTTTAGATAGATAGATAGACAACTAGAAACATGACACACAAAAGGGTAAAACAATGGGCGGCCTTATCGCTGAAAGCGATATCTTCCAGGCAACCTTTGGATGGAACGAAACATAGCAGAGCTTTAATCGATGGCGGCGTACTTACAAAAGTATGAAATAATACTTAAAACTTAAAATAAAACTAAGAAAAAGAAACACATAACACATATTTTAATACCCAGGCAACATAGAAAAAAAAATCATTAATAGACAAAAAGCTAAGTAGTTACAAGAGATAGGTACTGCCAAAATAAAAGTTTTTAACTTAGTTTGGAGGTCTGTAGTCCATAATATTTTTTTTTTCTCAAATGTACTCACCACCTAAGACTGATAGCTCCAATAAACATTTTTATCTTATCTTTATCTTTGTTCGATCCGCACACCTACACTCATTTTTATAGTTATACTAGCTTCCGCGTGCGGCTTTGCTCGCGTGCGTACGTACATAAAAAGTAGCCTGTATGGTAAAGAACTCTTTATATTCCAAGTTTCAACGAAATCGGTTGAGCCGTTACGTCGTGATTGAATAACAAACATCCAAACATCCTCACAAACTTTCGCATTTATAATATTAGTAGGATAAGATGACCAATCATTTTTCAATACTCCGGTATTATCTTCTGGTGTTATCGGGTCAGTCATTGTCCGAGTCCGAAACTTATAAAGAGCACTAAGACCTAAGACTTGGCACGTGTACACAAGCTTACGAATACTTAGCAGGTGTACTATACGCCTATTTTTAGCTTAAAAAGTTGTGATACTATTCAAAGGGTGAAAAGCTCCCCCTTCAAATCTCCGGCTGTTCATTTGTCCTGCCCAAATATGGGGCATCTCAAGGACACAAGGGCCAACGCGGTCAGTAATTTAAATTTTATTTTAATTGGAATCGCTATAAAACTTGTAGGATTTAAAATCAAAGCCAACAAGTGTTTATTTCAATACAACACAGGATAGTTTTGTAACTAGGTGAAGCTACGCCTGTTCCTCGCGACCAAGCCTTGAAGAATCAGGTTACAAACACGGCTTGATGCCTATTATTTTTTTCGATGATCCTTCTCACAAGATTGAAGTTAGAGACTCCGATAAGAAAAATAATCAGGAATTAAATAAAAGCTTTCAAAAAAGTGAAAAAGTCATTGGTCAGCTTCAGTAAAGATCTCAAACCTGCGCAACGCTCCATTTTGTCATTTCCCATTCGTATGGCTTACTAGCTTTCGCCCGCAGCTTTATCGCGTGGTACCTACATAAAAAGTAGCCTATATGCTACTCCAGTCTATAATCTACCTCTCTACCAAATTTCATCCAAATCCGTTGGGCCGTTTCGGCGTGATTGAACCATAAGCATCTAGTCATCCAAACATCATCACAAACTTTCGCATTTATAATATTAGTAAGATTAATAGGATGTAAAAGCCAATTATTGCAGACTTTCTGCTAAAATTATACGCAATAATTGAGTTAAACCTACTAATATTATAAATGCGAAAGTTTGTGAGGATGTTTAGATTTTCGGATGTTTGTGGTTCAATAACGCCCAAACGGCCGAACGGAATTGGAGGAAATTTGGCACAGAGGTAGATTATAGTCTGGAATAGCATAAAGGCTATATTTTATCTTCCTAGCTACCACGCGAGCGAAGCCGCGCGTGGAAGCTAGTTATCAATATAAATAAATATTCTAATAATAAATATTCCAGACATATTCACACGGTAAACTGATCCCAAACTAGGCATAACCTGTACTATGGGTACCAGAGACTGATATACATAATAGATATATATTTAACACCCAGACACAGAACAAACATCTGTGTTAGTCACAAATGTTTGTCCAGTGCGGGAATCGAACCCGCGACCTCTAGTGCAGAAGGCAGAGTTACTACCAACTGAGCTATGAGGCCAGTCAAACAACCATCACACAAACAGCCAGTCAACACAATATGCCGCCAAACAGTCTATAGTATCGTCCACCCCTCGTCTGCACTCACACAAGTAAGTCCCCCATTCACCCCGCGCCCCTCCCCGTGCTGTGAAGGGCTCGTTAATTATTAGTGTGCCAGTCTCGACCCAACGGACAGAGGTGCAAGCTTTCAAAGTCTATACCTGAAATTTATGGCTTTAGTGATTGAAACTTAACGAAATGATGGTTATGTATTATCCGGTTTGGTAAGTTACTTGCGCGTTTTTTCTTTAGGTTTGTTTGTCGTGCTTCTTGTTTTGTTCGCACTTTGTTTTGTTCGTCCAAACTTTTTGTTTGTTTCTAGTTTTTTTTAACGCCTTATGAAATAGGAAACAGTTTTATGATGAAGCGGTTTTAGTTGGCCGGTAGTCGTTGATTTCAAAGATTAAAACTACCTGAGTTGTAAAACGCGAAAAATTTAATATCATTTATTTGAAAATTAATTTCCGTGGTGTTTTGCCATGCCATCTTCAGAGCAGGTTTTCAAATTATAAATGTAAATAACACCCAACAGTAACATATATCGTCGCAGATATCAGAAACTTCGAGTACCATGGTACCTCAACATCCAGACCCGGAATAAATATTTGCAGATCTTGAAAACATTTGTTACGCAGCAGGAATCTAACCCGCGGCGCCCCCTTGCGTCTTAGACAGGCATTCGCCCGCTACGCCATCGAGGTCGTCATAATATTTACTAATAATTATCCAATAATGTATGTGTAATAGAAATAAATTACGTCTCATTTGAAACAACAAATAACTAAAAAACTCTTACACCAAACTTCAAATAATAAAAAGTGTCTCGCAATATTGCCCGCGTTCAAATACGTATATTCAAAGTTGAGCTCCAATCAGATACACGCAGACTTAAACGTTATTATCCTTGATAATTAGTCATATTCTTTATTTAATAGTCATTAATGCTTATTGGTCACCTGCTAATTGGACGTTTTGCGTTTACGTGATTGGTCTATTAGAGAATTGATAATTTGCGCCAGAATCATTACTTTACAACCCTGCTTCGATGTTATTGCATTTTATCTTATTTACATGTCGCTAAATTCTACTCTAAGTGTGTGTAACAAGTGTTACGTTTGACATGGAATGACCCATATGTATTTTAATTTTAAAGTATATATAACCAGCTTCCGCCCGCGGCTTCGCTCGCATGGTACCTGCTTTAAAAGTATAATCTATCTCTGTACCAAATTTCATCCAAATCCATCCATCCGTTTAGCCGTGATTGAACCAAAAACATCCAAACATCCTCACAAACTTTCGCATTTATAATATTAGTAGCATTTGTGCCCTGAATTTGTAAGTGTACGTTACTGTGTTTAAGGGTCCAGGACTCGGTTGCTAAAATTAAGAATTCTCAAACTCATTCTTTGATCGTATCGTTTTTCACTGTTTTCATCATAAATCATTAATCATACTTTTTATTGCCTGAAATACATGTGTTATAGATGTTATACATTTTATAAAAGTAGCAATATATTCTGCCTGTTCAGGCGTGCAATTTTGAAATAACAATATAAATTAAATCAAAATTAGATAATATAAACTAAACATGCAAAAAATAAAAAAGACAACAATTCGAATCTTGATAAAATTGAATAATTAATTTCAGACAGTTAAAATAATAATAATGTTAGGAAAAAAAAATATTTCCTAGAAGCCGAAGTCTTAAGTTGACCTAGATGATTGTTTCGCGGTAAACTGAGGCCACCTCAAATATTCATCCTCATCGATTGAATGCTCGGCATCAGATTTCGATCTATATGACCGCGCTTTAAAATAGTTCCTGGGCTATTCTTTTAACAACTTTTGCCGACCCCACGTCATGTGGGACAAGGGCAGGAAGAAGGTCGATCCACGCAACGCCGACTGATGTCTGCGCAATATTACTTGCTTGTACACTTTATTATCCACCAGCCCCCTGGATTTATCTCCGTATGGTGAACGTTGTTGTTTGTTGTAGGTACCGCCGCGTCAACTCTACCCTCAACAATGGGAACTTCCCGTATATGATGCAGCCAGCCATTGCAGTGACTCGTCCCACCTACCAGCGGTTCTCGGTGCCGCCGCCGCCGCTACCCAACATGGAACATAACTTTACCATGCCACGTAAGTGTCTTCTTTGTCTTGTTGTCTAAGATCACCGACATAGCTCTCAGAATCGGCACGTTGAAGTGGCAGTGGGCAGGCCATATAGCTCGCAGAACCGGTAACCGTTGGGGAGTAAAGGTTCTCGAATGACCATGAACCGGGCGACGCAGTGTTGGAAGTCCCCCATCAACCTGAGTAAGTCTACTGCTGGCCATAGGCCTCAAAAAGTGCCACGACGAATAGTATTGAGCCTTCTCCGTCCACTGACTTCCCGCAGCGTTTGCTTTGTCGTCGGTCCATCGGGTGGGGGGCATTCCAAGGGCTTATTTTTTTTAAACAATAATATTAAGCCTTTAAAAAACCTTGATGGATATATGGAATGGATACACAAATGTCTGAAAAATTACATAAGTATGTATATGTTTATATTAATAGGATATAAATGAACTAAATACACCCAGTACGAGCATGTCTTGACCCCACACTAGGATTCCGTGTCTTGGGTATCAGAAACTACGAGTACCATGGTACCACAACACCCAGATCCTGAACAAATATTTGCAGATCATGCAAAGATTTGTCCCTTGCGTCTCAGACAGTGTAGTTGGTTCAACTGTTGGTTGACTTATCGAACCTAGACAAATCAACATGTAAATGTTATTATGAACAGCGATGCAGCAGCAAATTTCGCCATCTTCGCGTCGCTCCATGGTCGGCGTTGACGCCCTGGGCCGCGAGCAACCGTACGAACACGAGCGCGACAAAACGTACGAACACCAGCGCGAGCCGCCGTACGAGCATGCCCGCGATCAGCCGTACGAGCATGCGCGCGAGCAGCCGTACGACATTACCCACGAGCAGTCGTACGACCATGCCCGCGATCACGCCCGTGAGCATCACCGCGAGCAAACGTACGATCACCCACCGCCGAACGTTTCTGCTGACAACTTTGTCGCGTAAGTTAACCTTATTTCCTTTCTGGAGAATGCGCTACAACGGCCACTTGGCTGCTGCAGCAAATGCTGATTGGTTTTTTTTTGCGTCACATTAATGAATTTCAATTTTAAGATAGATGTCCCGTTATTATGAAACTGGGTTTAGACTACGACTAACTAAACCATGGTTTTGTGACGTGTCATTTCATATTAAAAAAATATTTATTTCAGTAACTAATAAATTGGTACAATCAGGGTTTGGAGTCTCCTTTTAAGCAAATGTTTGCTCGTATTAGGAGATACCGCTCATTAATAGCCATTTTCGTAACTTTTTTTTTTTTTTTTACTTTTTCTTTCATATATTTGACATTATGACATAAAGCAAATGTATGAATTGAAATTGTATAATATTGATTATATAAAAATACATAAATGCGAAATTTTTGAGAATGTTTGTTGTTCAATCACGCCGTAACGGCTGAACCGATTTCGTTGAAACATAGAATAGATAAAGTTCTTTAGCTAGAATAGGATATACTACTTTTTATGTAGGTACCACGCGAGCGAAGCCGCAGTCTCAAGCTAGTTAGGTCGCGGGTTCGATCCCCGCACTGGACAAACATTTGTGTGATAAACACAGATGTTTGTACTGTGTCTGGGTGTTAAATATGTATCTATTATATTATATATATCAGTCTCTGGTACCCATAGTAGAGGCTATGCCTAGTTTGGGATCAGTTGACCGTGTGAATATGTCCGGAATATTTATTTATTTAAAAAGATGATGATTTATTATGAAGACAATAATTGCAGGTCGTACGCCACCGCTCTCAGGCACGGGTCTGACAACATGGGCAGGTCGGTCGGCCCCAGCCAGAGCGCCCAGCATCAGCACCAGAATGGCAACGTCAACACTATGATGCCTCCGCCCGGCCGCTACTACCCGCGCTACGTGGAGCGCTCTGCCTACCCCTACATGCCGCACATTGACAAGTAAGTCTTTTTACTGCATCTTAAAAGTACAAATACAAAATGTTTTATTCGTTAATAAAAGTTACATAGTTTTTACTATTGTTTGAAGTATTTAAGCAATAATAAATTAAAAAAAAAATAAAAAGAAAATCTATGCCATCACAAGTATTTAAGCAATACTTGTGATGGCATTTTCGCTCTTCCACATCTTTAAATTAAAAAAAAACTTACTATGATATATTTGGTATCATAAACAGCTTTGCCATATTTATAAATTCAAAACCCTATTAGTTGTGCATCTTTCCAATCAGGATCAAGATCACAGCATACTTTTTTCTTAACAGTTGTTAGGGAAGAAGTATGTTTCTTTAGATTACTCTTTGATTACTATTATTTCTTTCATAACGTACAGGGCAAATTATGACACTCGCAATTTAACTGCGCGTGACTTATTGGCGGGAACTTGCGAAGTGATTTTGTGCTCTCAATTTATTTTACAAAACTAGTGTCAAATTGAATAATATTGTGTAATTATGGTGGTATTTTGCGTAATATTGTTTGAGTAAACCGCACAAGTGAAGTGAAATGATATGATTGCGTGTATCGTCATTTTTCGAGTTGGCGCCAAGAGGTCCCTCGAGGTTTTAGTAAAATAGTCACCATCATATCTTACTAAAACTGAACTTGCCTTGACTTGACGGTGACTCGACGATCATAAACGAAAGAAAATGAAGAAAGATAAACAAATTAACAAGAAAAAATACACGTAAGACTTGGCAGTAAGGCCTAGATGCCATAGCCAGCCCGAAAGGGAAGAATATTAAAAAAAAAAAATTACTGCGCGTTCATGCGAATTTTCTTAAGTACCCATCATTCTGTGAATATTTGTATCTTCCTCTTTTGTCGCGTTACTATAGTTGGAACGTATGTTTGTTATCTGAAGCTGGCTCTGCGAATGGTTGGGACAATACACAATTTGCTAGCTAAGGCTAAAGTGTTAAATGTGCATCAAACAGAGGGGATATTTTCGAAAAAAATATCAAATTTTTTGTTTGTTGAGTTTAAGGACTAAGAATAGGATAGTTATAGCTAGCACTATAAGCGCTGTAATCCTATACTACACTGATTCTTTCAGCGGCGGTCATAGGCCCTTTTCAGGGCCACTATACCTCAACCTGGTCACTGAACTAATACAGGATGACCAAGAAAGAATCGGTGACACGACAAGCAAGCGCTACTATTAGTAGTTTGTTATTTTTATTTATACTTCTATGAAATGCTTTTGCGTAAATGCAGTTTGCGTTTGATTTAATAGTGCATTGCGTGCGAATATTTAAGAATCTTACTCATGTCCTCTTTCACACAATCTATCCATCTTTTCTTTGGTCTACCTCTTCCCTTATATCCTTCCACATTCATATATAACCGTTGTGTGCAGCAGGCCGCACAACATGTATAGCACTGTTTTAGTTTTATATATTTTTGTATGATTGTAATGTACCTTCTGTAGCTGGTATTTGTCTTTATTTTTATTTCTGTGTCATCTGTCAAATAAATTTATTTCATTTCCATTTCTCTGAAAATCTATTGCGAGGCCTATAAAAACTCACTGTTTCACAACCGGGTTTGAACCCACGACTTTGGGATCGAATGTCGGGGAACCTACTCGCCCAACATGGCTTCCAATGACTGTATGGCTGTTTGTTTACAATATTCTCGTTTGTCGTAGCGGGCGCATCAGCAACGAAGAATTGTCCCAGTACCCAGGCATGAGCGGCTCAATCGGTCCTGTAGAGCCCCCACACGACTACCCAGGCTTGGAGTACCCGCAACAGCCGTACATCGATGAGAGTAAGTTGGGGGACTACCGGTTGTGCTATTCAGGCATCCCGAAAAAACATGCAATAAAAACCGTGGAGGAAAACATCGTGATGACACCAGTAAGTATTATAAGTGACGATGGGCAGATTTCTATGCGATCAGATCCTTAAGAACATCAAAGAGGCGTAGTCAGAGACATGTCCAATAATAACGTATAGAAAATGCTCACATCACGCCATCAAACATACAATAAAGTTAATAATTTCTTATTAAAAGGGTTCACTGGTAAACCTGACACAATTATTCGCCAATCAATTTTACACAATTTTACACATAACTGCGCGTGTGCGCCTAGCTCTAAAACAGTCGACGAAACATGCCTGCAATCAAACCTACAATGTAAAGTACAACATGGCTACGGTATTTTGCGTGTAGAAAGGAGACTAGTAAAATTCAGGCAATTTGTTTCGTTCACACCCATATTTTTGGATAATAAAATAAATTTAAATAATTAAGTATGTATAGAGAGTTCCTAACCAAACTGGATCAACCAATATAATGTGTAAGTGAGATATTTTTAAATGAATTATTCACTCAATTGCACTATGTTTACGAGTACATAAGTATCGTAGCCATACTGTACCTATTTGATTCAGCACCGAAAGCCAATATTGATAAAATGATTTAACTACAAGGTGATTCATAATATGTCTGCCTATATCCCGAAAGGGGCATATTCTACACATAATTTTACAATAATGTTTGTACAACGATTTTCGAAATATCGTCATTTTTTATTGAAAAAACACGAATCCACTGTTTTAGGAAGCAACTTGACTTCCCGTACGTTTCATATTTCGTTTTAAATATGTTTTTAAAAGTTGGGGACAAAATATACGAACAGTAGAATATTGATATTTTTTCATCCCCTTTAGGGATAGTATACATATTATGAATCACCTTGTATAACTCCTACATGTCTTCCTTCCAATATTCTAAATTTTCTTCGCACTAACAATTGGCTGTAAGTACAAAATTATTATATTATGTTCTCGATAATCCCATTAGCAAAGAGTATTTGAGAGGCTAAGGATATAAGCTAGGTTTCATCGCGTGTCACAGCTACAGCCTTGTTTGCATACGTAGAATTAAGAAGGCGAAGCGTGCGATGATGTATGCTTAGTTAAAAGCTTTCGTGAAATCTATTCTAGCATATAACCAAGCTTTACTCAGACCTTGTTGAAACATTAAATAATGCATTACTAGAAGATAACGCTATATTATACTTACATGACTAGGCAATTTAGAACTGTACCCTTAACCCAAATAATTCACGATACCTTTACGCTTACGATGCGATGGTATGAGTCAAATATTAGCCAATGACATCGGCGATTCCTGAAATCTTTTAATTTTGTATGTCTTATATTTGACATTTGTTATCGTATCGTAAGCGTGAAGCTGTCTGAATTATTCATGTTCGGGCCGCTGCTTGCTAAGCTGGATTCAGCATAGACGTGTTGCTCATCAAAAACATATAGAAATCGATTTGTACATTTGCTTCACGAAATTATTTAAAAGAGTATCGCAATCATTTAGCAAAACTTTCCGGTCAACAAGGTCATTCAAAATATGTATGCTATCCCGAAAGGGGCTTATTCTACACCCAATTGACACTAAAGTTAGATCTACGACTTGTAGAAATTCGCAAATTTTTCATTGAAAAATAACTATGCAAATATCAGCTGGTTCCGGGTCAAAACACTTCAAACTCGAAATTATTTGACAGTTTTAGGTAGCAATCTTGATGCCGAATTTCTCGTACGTTTAATGATTCGTTATAAAGATGATAAAAAGACTAATTTCAAAAAGGTCGTGGGGGATAAAACTCAAAAAAATATGAAAATTTTCCCCAGATGAAATTATGCCTTTCAGGATTGTGAACATAATTATTATGAATCACCTTGTATAAAATTATCGAAGGTTCAAATCTATGGTTCTATTTCTACGAAATAAAAATATTAGTTGAACCGAAACTCATTGCTAACATCATGACCTAGTTTTTCACAATGCTTCCAAGGCCCGAGTTCAGCAACATAACAAACGGCGTTATAGGTACCTGGAAAAATCCAATGATAACCGATATTTGTTTAAAAATAGCTTTGGTAGCGCCATTACATACTGAGCGTTGTTGGCGCGTACTATCGCCACTTTGATAACTTGTTTCCTGTTGCGGCATGGAAAAATTAATACTGTATATATTAGTTCCATTCTAGTACTCTGTACATTTTATCGTTCCGAAACAGAACGATGAATTTGAGCCGGCACGAAATAATCATTATAAACACGTTCGTTTCGTTATTCCTACTAGTTTATTTATTGATTGGTCTGTCAGAATGAATTACAAACAATATTCAGTCTTCCAACAACCGACTGAGAACAATTATTCAGAAATCCGCGGTACGAACGAGGTTGAGACATCGACTTTTCGTCCGACTATTTCGTTTGGAGTTGCTGTACTAATAGTACTAGTTGTCCGAACTAAAAAAGCATGATTGAGCTAGCTCGGAGCGAGTCTACTGACTGAGAACAAGCCTAGTACGCGCCAATAGGATGCCTCACAGCTTGGCTAAATACCCGTATAAGCCGTCCGTTTGTGTTGTCGAACTTCAGCCTTAAAACATCAACCATTTTTATCATATTACGTTTGCCATAATAGTACATTCCTTTTTTTCAAGCTTTCCCCTATTGGATGGTGGGTATGTATATTTCCATACTCATCATGTTAAATTTTACCTTGTTTATTCTAGATGGACCAGAATTGCATTTCGAGACGCTCTCATTTGGGATGTCGGTGGCTCGCCCGATCCCAATAACTCAGCCTCAGGAGCCAGCTTGGCCTACCAACAACTCTGTAAGTGCCATCTTTTAATCTTCAAGTAATCCTATTTTTGCGACTTCCTTATCTTTGTAATAAAAACATGGTCTACAAATTCATAGTGACCAAAAGAACGCGAGTAAAGGAGTCTGTCACTTGAATGTCAAAACCATAAAATTTTTAATATATTAAAAATAACACTTATTAGTTAAGTTCCCAATTTTTGTTCCAGGCGAAATGCCAGCAGATGTTCAAGTTCGATGAGATGGCGAAGAATCTGCCAATCGGTATAGAGATCGGAAAGAGCATGCCGATCGGCTTAGATTTAGGAAAGAATGTGCCGATTGGAAGGGATATGGCGACGAATATGCCAATTGGTATGGACATGGCGACGAATCTGCCCATTGGCAGGGAGATGGGGAATAATATGCCCATTTGTATAGAGATGGGGAATAACATGCCCATAGGTATAGAGATGGGAACGAATATGCCAATTGGTCTAGAGATGGGAACGAATATGCCCATTGGCATGGAAATGGGTAAGAATATCGCCTGTGGCAGGGAAATGGGGAATAATATACCAATTGGTAGAGAGATGGTGACAAATATGCCCATTGGCAGGGAGATGGGCAATAATATGCCAATTGGCAGAGAGATTGGGACGAATATGACCATTGGTAGGGAAATGGGAAAGAACGTGGCGATTGGAATGGAGATGACAAATAACTTGCCGATAGGCATGCCTCAGACCAATGGCGAAGTAAGTTATTTTACCCTATCACAATACTTTAATCGAGTTGGAGTATATTCAGTCCGAAGCTCAGATATTTTGTAATAAGATTTTTACATAGTATTCGCTTAATTACGTTTTTAAGTTTTCTTACTGATTACTTTGGCACATCGCATGGGACCATGTCATAGAACCGTATACATTGCCTTTCAGAGTGTTTACTAACTCTTGTGAGCCCAATAGTGGTAACAGCGCGTTTATCCTTGTTTCTAGTATTTACACCATGACTATCTCACTATTTTTTTTAACAAATTGATCCTTTAGCGATTTTAAACTTATTACGAAGTAAATCTCTGGGGTCCATGCTATAAATTTGCAACACAAATACGCTGTTTAGGTCTGCAGCACTCCCCCAAAACAATTTTCCGTAAGACATAACGCTATGAAAGTAGCTAAATAACAAGTAGCTGTTTTTTTTCTCATAGATGATTCACCATGGCTTGGAGACTGTAAGGATGAAGCCCAAGGTGCGCACGGCTAACGAAAAGCGAGATGACGTGAGTACTTTTTACCAGAGATAAAAGCTATAAAAATGTACTGTTGTTGTTTTTCAAACTTTCGTTATAATTAGCGAAGACAATATAGTACAAAAATTGTTTTTAGCTTTGTTATAAGGTACACATAAATATGATTAATCCCGTAATCCATCCCCTATCTATAGGAATCTCATTCAAAAGGAAATGTCATCCCTCATGCCTTCATTTTGAAACGAAAAGTACAGTAATCCTCGTTTGAAGAGGAAATCGTTATTATTTACAGCAAGCTTGCGTAGTACCTACATAAAAAGCCTATATGCTATTCTAGGTAAATAACTCTGTATATTCAAAGTTTCATTGAAATCGATCCAGCCTTTCTTGTGTTATAAATGCTGTAACTAACCCGACTTTGTTTTTTAAAGATAAGATTGAGTGTCATTATTTGGCAATGGGTTGTTATAACGTAAGTAATTGCCCTTTTTATAAATAAATAAATATTCCGGACATATTCACACGTTCAAATGATCCCACACTAGGCATAGCCTGTACTATGGATACCAGAGACTGATATATGACTGGCCTCATAGCTCAGTTGGTAGTAACTCTGCCTTCTGCGCTAGAGGTCGCGGGCTCGATTCCCGCACTGGACAAACATTTGTGACTAACACAGATGTTTGTTCTGTGTCTGGGTGTTAAATATATATCTATTATGTATATCAGTCTCTGGTACCCATAAAACAGGCTATGCCTAGTTTGGGATCAGTTGTCAATGTGTGATATATCCGGAATATTTATTTATTTTATTTATATACATAATAGATAAATATTTAACACCCAGACACAGAACAAACATATGTGTTTATCACACAAATGTTTGTCCAGTGCGGGGATCGAACCCGTGACCTCTAGCGCAGAAGGCAGAGTTACTACTAACTGAGCTATGAGGCCAGTCATGTATTGTAAGGGGCAACTCCCACTAGGCCGTGTTGACCTAGTACGAGGTACCCCGACTTTCGATCCGAAGCTCGTGGGTTCGAACCCGAATGAGTTTTTCTGAACGAAAAATTTAGGTGTGCATTAACACGTGCTTTAAACGGTGAAGGAAAATATCGCGAGAAAACCAGTAGGTATTCTTAGGCGCCGTGTTCACACGACAAGCGATATTTGGTATGTAAAAAATATCGTTTCAAAAAGAGCGTGATCGCCGTTATAAAATTTGTGAGCCTGAATACTTATTATATCAGTAGCTATAAGTACACGTCTGCAAATCGCCAGCGTGTTAAGGCCCTATCTTTATTTACAGCAAGAGTTGGAGAAAGAGCTTAAGGCTCTGGAGAAGCGCATCTCCACCGAGTTCTCGAAGGCCTCGGACCAGCTCGACACCGACGTTGACGAGTGAACACTCCACAATTACATATTTTAGAAATAAGAGTAGTGATCAATGGATTTGTGTAAGGCGCTTAGTGTTCGTGATTCTTTTGTTTTCGTGAATTATGTTGCGAAATCACGTGACGTATAAATAAAATCGACTGCCCGTTCGCAGGCCTCGGAACCGGTTAAATCAACCGGTTAATAACCGTTTTTATACCGATATGTCCTCTTTCGTTCGAGCGTTATTAAAACCTTTATAAACCGTATTATGCGATTCGTAGTCTAGGCTGGCCGAGCGAATCTATTTCATTCATAACCGGTTAATAGATCAATAGCCAATCAGAAATAGCCTTATTAAAAACTTATGACGCAAGTGGCACGTAAGCCGCTGTAGCTTTGGGTACTGTATCACTGTGGCGCTCAAGGGAAAGAGCGTATCGGTTACGTTCTTAACCGGTTAATAGAACAAAATCCATTCTACAATAATTGCTCCTGTGGTTAAGTTAGAATGAAACTATATGGAATAAAGATTAGAACTGTCGTAAGAAAAGTTCTTGTGTTAAGAGCAATGTTATAGCGGATACCGGTTTGTAAAATATTCGGTTTCGAGCCCTGCCAGTTCGGTCTAAATACCTCTTAACTTCTCAAAGTGAGGCGATTTCGTGTTTTATTAGGCGCGACCAGTCGCATTACATTTTACCATGGTAAAATGAAATCGCGGTAAGACGCGCGTCGTTTTTTATGTAGTTAATAAAAATCTTTTTTGAAAACGCTAAGCGATATTTGCCGCTTTTAGTGGGTGCTGCGTGCAATAATTTCAATGTAATTGAATATAAGAACTATTGTTCGTAGCGAATTCCCTTTTTTTGTATTTTAATATAAATATTGAACGCTAAGCGCTGTTATTCGTACTACGGGTTCAACCCATTGTGTATCCTTATGTGTGATTTTATACCGAACGGACTGCATTATTGTGATGGTAGGTACATAGAAAAGAATTGTATGTGACTAGAGTCATGCTCTTTTCAAGTACCAAGTCTCGATTCAGAAATGACATTTTGACGAAGACCCCGGCCGACTACGTATACTTAAAGGCAGTTGTATAAATCGCGTATGGTGTTTGAAGGGGCGTTCAAACGGCTTTCGCAATGTCATAAAAAAATGTTCCTTACGTATACGTATAGTCAATTTTGAGTTTGACTTTTAGGGACTTGCGATATCGCACGCACTCAAATATCAAACTCTCAATTGACTTTAATCAGTAGACGTAAGGATCATTTCGAGATAAAAATTAATCATTTAATATATGAGATATTGCACGCCGTTTGAACACGGCTTGACTGGAAGATGTCACTATTTTTGTCACTGCATAGTATGATATCAGTCTGTCGTGGTTTGATTTGAAATTCAATAGTCCAATCGGAGTAGCGTAGAATTATTGTACTCCTAAATGTGTATATTTTTTTAAACTGATAGGAATCTGTCAACGCTTGTAAGTTATACCCATGTATTTTATGTACGACTTAAAAGCGTGAAATTCAAATATTTTTCGTGAATACTTTACTGTGTCACTAGCGTTTTTGTAGCTTGTAATTTTCGAACTACCGTCTACCCCAAATCGAGCAACGTCACTCTAGAAATCAACGCTGAATAATCAGATGATAAAATACAATATCACAAAATCTTGGATCTATATAGATTTATTTTGTATCACTCGTTAACTTAGCACCCAGAGACGGTTTAATTTTATTCCTGATTAAAGTTTTTAAGAGAAAATTATACAGTTATCTAACAAACGCTGGTGACACCAAACTTTTTATAAACCTTACCTGCTGTGTGTTGATCTCGCGCGCCTCGAGCATTTCTGCTCACTGGCTCGAGGCTCGCATCAGAGTTCACAGCGGCCAATCATTTCGAAACTGGATCACAAGTGGCCGGATCTGTTAGGCCAGAGCCAGGCTGGTGCGACTACAGGGAACGGCAGCCGGGAAGACCTGAATCGCGCCAGCATGGCACTACTTTAGCCATTCTAGATGCTTCTAAACGCGTTATAGCCGTTTATTTTCCCTTGTAACTAGCATTCCATAACTTTCAGTGAAATGACAAATCACAGGTTTCCGAAGTCTTGTGATCCGAGTCGAATCGAATCAGCCGTCTACGTAATATTGTAAATCTGATGCCTTTGTTATTCATCGTATTCTTAGATCTTCTTATTGGTCGGTATGCCACACTAGTGCTTATTCGCTTGGCATAAGCTTTATTTTACTAAATTTTAACTAGATTGTGGTGCCAAGCGAATGAAACTTATTATTCTGTAACCCTTACCTAGAAAAAAAAACACTATATGCCGACCTATAAGATCTAGTAATAAATAAATTGCGCTCTTACGACCTTAATACGTTAAAATATATGTACAAGTGTTGTATTGAATTTTAATATAACATTTAGTAGTGTTGATGATGATGATCAGAGCTATATATTCAATAATGATCCGGCCCATCCACCTTAAATCGACAAGTCTCAAAGTACCTAAGTCGTAGCAAATAGTCGGGAGCGGTAACTAAGGCTGGTGATATAAATGAAAAAGGCTGTACCTATGTAAATTTTAAAAAGTTACTGAGAAATGCAACTCCACGCCTGATTTTATTGTACATATTTTAGATTTTTTTATGAATAGTTTAGGTTGCTTGTGATTAGTTGTTTCAAAAGATGAAATGACCAATTTAATTTATTTATCTTTGAGTTCCTTGTAAATTATGGATTTCAAACCTAAAGATGATATTTAAAATCTCTTGTAAGCCAACCAAAATATAGGCTTCTTAATAAAACGCGATCTCAGACAACAAAAATTAGCGCGGACGCGAATTTTATAGATAGTGCTGCCTGTTGTCATCGTTTTAGATGATGATGATAATGATCTAAATGACGATAATAATAATAATAATCAATGTAACTAAATATAATAATAACAATGTGAAAGAGTTCGCTACAGGTTCGTTCGCTCGTTCTGGCATCTCTTTAATGTAAATATTAGGGCTTGAGCGTCGTCCTGATAACGAAGCTTATATGTACTTCCTTTCAATAAAACGGGGACGATGGAGTCTGTTTAAAGATTCATTCGCCTCAAGATACTACTAAGAAAGTAAAATTTATTTTTAAGAAACATCATGTACTAGATTTTCAAATTATTTATTATTTACGTTAATTTGTTTATAAGTTATTTTATTGTTCGAAATGTTTGCCTATGTCACGGTATCCGTGATTCAAATTTAAATTTGAAACCAAAATTTAGTAAACTAGAATATCATCGTAAATCATTTGATAGGAAATCAGTATAAATAGATAAATTTAAGACTTTAAAGTACCTATACAGGCAGATACATAAACAGGTAAGATCGGGCCCATAGAGTCCTTTCTTATAGTTGTCTTGATAAAAAAATAAACATCACAGCTTGTAATAATTAGTTATATTCATTTCAACAGGCGTACAGATGCATTTCTAAGTGTAATTTTATATGATACTTAGATTTTAAACGATTGTTGGAAGTAAAAAAGCCTCCAATGATCTTTTGTAAAGCATTTGTTTAAAAATGCATAGATTTTTTTTAATAAGAATTTCATTTTTAAATTACCGTTGCATACGAATGATAATTTATTATTAGGTGTTCTAACACACAGCGCGTTAAAGACAAATTATTAATAAAAAAAATATTAACGTCCACATTTAAAATGAAATGAAATAATTTATTTATTTGGAAACTAGATTGACACAAGTAGGTTACCTACTTATAATAATATACATATTTAAGAAAATACACACTTGCTCAATATCTCTTTAGCGCGCTGTCTGCCTGTTACAGATATACCTTATCAATTGATTCTGTAACATTTTATTGAAAACTGAACACCCTTCATGAAATTAATTTACATCTACATGTATAAGAGGTTCGCAGGTATGTAGTTGTGTCTATCCTGACAGAAATATTGATGAATTAATATTTTAACTGACTACATTAAATCATGAATATATATTTGCTTATATATTTTATGTTGCTTTCAATTTGAAGAATTAAAGATTTTTCTAAGAGTTATGAATTTTATTAACACTAAAACCCAAAACATTGAGCTTCAAACTTTACATACCTGTCGAGGTCGGATGATAATACCTACAATATATTGGTGATGATGGAGTTGCGATGTTACATAGAACTCTTCACCTCGGCAAAGAACAGTCGATAAAGCATGATTTGGTGACGGTGCGGTGGTGACGGTAGGTAGGTAGGGACCAAAGACAATATAGGTAGGTAGGTGGGATATATAAACCTAAGTGGGTGCATCGCTAGCGTAGGCAGGTATTAGTTACGTACTTGTTTTATTGGAAAATAAGTATTAATCGGAACACGCACAAGGTCCGACTCGAAATCAACCGGCTGAGTACTTTCAGTGACAAAATTACTGCTTTTTGTTTAGAAATGAAAACAACGTTTTGGAGAATAGGAATTTTATTTAAAAAAATGGTGTATATACTATAAATTTATTGCAGATAGAAGTGAGCTACACTAAAATAGGAGAGCGCGTAACCAGTAGTTACGGGCTAGTTGAACATTGTATGTCTTGTCTGTTATGTATACTGCGTTACTCAAGACCTGAGCGGTTCTCTATAGTCATATGGATACCATTCCTTTCGTTTTTGGTTAGACTTACATTGCGTGGTTACTGAGATGATTCATAAGGTTAATTCCCCGCATAACTGGTTAGTAAACACTTCGTGCGTTCCCGGTAAATCATCGCCCTGCCTAGTATTGTAACTAGCAGGAACGGTCTAATTGAGCATGGTATGCCTGTCGTAGATATTGCGGCGTTGCTCCCGCACTTGGCGTTTCCACTTGTCCTGTTGGTGAGTGACGCGGTTCAGTACGTTGCCCGTCGCGCGCATCTGCGTTGACGGTCCGCTGGTCGAACTCTCATCCTGAAAAAAAGAATTACCAATATAATAATAATAACAGCCAACAGTCTGTATGTGACTGCTGCATGCTGAGCACTTGACCCCACACTAGGATTCCCCGTGTCGTGGACATCAGAAACTACGATTACCATGGTACCATAACACCTAGACTCATACAAAAAGACCAAAGCCAATTTGAAAAAGGTCGGGGAAAAATCGACAAATATAATATTCTTTCATTTTATTTATAGATTAAGCCCGTTTTATGTTTGTTTTCCAAACAACAAACAAAAATAATTAGGTGCTTAACCGCGTTTGTGCGTGTTTGTTAAGATAATTCTTAGCAGACAGTATTCAAGATTTATTAAAAAAAAATCGCTAAGCAAACGAGAGCTTTTGGTTAAGGCGCTATGAGAATCATAATAAACTGTCGAGTGGGCGGAGTGAAGAAAGTGACAGCGCTACGTACTATAATTGAATGCGGAAAGAGATAGCAAGCGTTACAAGGGGCTCGAAAGTAATCGACGTAAGCGACATATAAGAAAACACCGATTATCTTAAAAACTAAGTATTTTAAAAAAGTGTCTTGGATTTAGGTACCCAATGCTATTGTCTAACACAATATTTAAAAAAAGTTATTTATGATTGATAGTTTCTGAGTATTTTCGAAAAAACTGTTGCAGAGGACCGAACTTTAAAAAATAAATCTATCGAGAAAAGTTTTACCATTCGCGTTTCTGTCTTGGATTTAGGTAAATAAAATGCTCAAGTTATCTTTGTCATAAAAATCAACACTGTGCGTTTTGCAGTTACTGAGAAAAAACAGTTCAAAAATCATAAAGTAATTTAACCCTCACCTTAAGTATGGGCAGTTTCTTAACAAACACTTCGCACCAATTTGGCTGAAGTATTATATACTCACATCTTCGTTAGTGTGTTCCTGATAGGATGCTTTGGCGCGTTTGTTGATAAGCGGGTCCAAGCAGATCAGGAATCCCATGTACACCACCAGCAGCATTATCACCCATATCACTATGATTACTACCACCTGTGGAGAATGCTTGCTTTTACAAATGACAGTACAGTGAATATGGAAACCGAAGTTATCATCGAGTAGATAAACTTATACTCAATGTGGTGCGGCTGTGGTGGCCCCGGCTGAAGAACAGGCCTCTCCATATCTACCTACCCGTGGATGTCGTTAGTCCCCTAAGGGAAGAAAGGCTCCAGAATTGGCAGCACCGTTCCCTATTTTAACAACGATAGCTCTAACTGCGTGCCCAGTTTGGTGAGTATAAATTCTCCCCACACCTTAGGAAGATGTAGCATGGCCGTGGGACACACTGTACATGTAAAGGACATGGGTAATCGTGGGCCCCAACCTGCAGTTATTTGATGAGTTAATTAATTCATTTTGTTAATTTAAAGTAGTAGTTTTAGTCATGAAAAGCTCTAAAGCAGTGGAGTTATATTAAACGCTGAAAATAGTCATTTCCGTGTTATGTTTATGCTACCTTCTTACTACGAACGCTTTTCTTCGATTGGTATAGTGCAGCGAAACAAAACCCTACCCGCAATCAATTGTTTTTGACTGTCACAATAAACCATTGTCATTTGTGAATAGCAGTTTCCGTTTCAGTTTTTAGCACAGAGTACTTTTGTATATATACCGGTTTTTAGTTTTTGAGTAAAAAATTGAAATTCTTAATTGCCAATTGCACTATTGCTTGAGGCTCAAGATTTCGACGATTCCTGGTACAAGACCAGCCACCGGTAATCCTTAATACTGTCACGTCTTGGTTAACCACATCAGGTAAGTTTCTACATTTTCCTAAGTAATATTATTTTACGATTCATGAAACCTCGCAGAACCGATAACCGTTGGGGAGTAAAGGTTCTCGAATGGCGACCACGAACCGGGCGACGCAGTGTTGGAAGGCCCCCCACCCGATGGACCGATGACATTGTAAAGGTTGCGGGAAGTCGGTAGATGGAAAAGGCTCAAGACCGTTCGTCGTGGAACTCTTTGGGGGAGGCCTATGTCCAGCGGTGGACTCCTACAGGTTGTTGATGATGAAGCCTCAGGAGCTCCACACATCGAACGCGGTACGATGAGGAAAAGAGCGCAGTGCTATTTGTTTAAAAGTTAAATTGCAACGCAACGCCCTGCCGTGTCTCTGCTTGTTTGGTGTGCATCATGTGCATGCATTCTCCTAAAGATGCATCATATAAAATTCGGCAGCCGCAGAAATGAGCATAACTAGTCGTACGAAAGTCTGAAAGGGGTTGCTAGTAATGTAACTTTTTTATCAGTAGGTATATTTTAAATGAGGTACCTAACTACAATGACAATAACTATTATTTTTACAGATATTAAAAAATGACATTGGTGCAAAACGTTCCTGCGGAACAAGCTGCCGTTAGACGGTTTGAACATCGAAGATTGTGCCGTGGATGTGGTTCTTAGGTCTTACGAGCAAGATCGCATGTTATTAACACTCCAGAAGGGGCTAGTCTATCATCATGGTTATCAAATTCCAACAGTGAATGAAAAAAAATTGATAGTGAAAAAGTTGTTAAATGCTGTAGGTATATTTTGTAAAGATTGATTTTAGTGTATTATTCAAGTAGTATTTTTTTTTATTTCATAGTTTATCAATAATATAACAGTTAATTAAATACCATTGGTTACTGCTAATCTGAAATAAAAATTGTATGTTTATTCATTTTTTTTTATTTAGGTTTAATAGGTAATATCAGAGTATCATCCTTGGTACTATTTAATAACCATAATATAGGTAGGTAGATATTGAATATGAAAATACTTTTACATGGTAGACATCCTCCGACCTGAAGTGGTCCAGGCGTACAGGATCCAGTAATATCCTCCCTTTTCACATAGATCTGTCAGTATTTTAAACTAATAACAACATAGAATTGAAAATAAATATTGTAATGTTCAAAATAATTACATTTCGTACACTGTCAACCAGGTATTATAAAAAACTTTAACGACCTATATCTCTTTACTCCGGCTGCTTTACAATAAAAGCCGCACATATTTGAAATCTACACGATTAGCACAATGTAAAACTGAAAGTTTCATTATTGCAGGATTAAAAAAAATCGGGGCCCTGGCTCCATACAAATTTGCCCAATGTCCTTTCAATGGCAAGTGGGAGTGAGTCAATCGTTTCGATAACATAGTAACTCTGTGCTTTCTGATTTAGGTCGCAGGTTTTTCTAAACTGCGGACAATGTGCCTTTATACCAATTTTGACCAAAAGTACCTTTATAATAGTGGTGTTCCGATTCTCATACTTGCACTCGCAGTGTGGACAGAACTCCTGCTCCCTGTTCTGCAGCTTGTCACCGATGCGCGGCAGGATAACACCTAGGCAGTTACTGAAATTAAACAATAGATTTGATTGACAATCTACATTAAGAATTCATTCCAGACGTGAGGCGTGAGGTTCCCCGACTTTCAAGTAGCTTCCAACCGCCGTGCATACCACCTAGCGCGAGAGTATCTGCTGAATCACTGAGTATTCCCTTCACTCCTTTTCTCTCTTTCCATTTTATTATTTGGTTTTACTTAGTAGCCCAAAAAATGCAGACGTTGGACTTATGACGAATCATTATCATCGTCATTTCAGCCATGGGACATCCACTACTGAACATAGGTCTCGCCTATAAATTGATTTCCAGAGCGACCAATACAGCTCGCAGAACCGACAACCGTTGGGGAATAAACATTCTCGAATGGCAACCATGAACCGGACGACGCAGTGTTTGATGGCCCCCCACTCGATGGCCTGACGAAATTGTGAAGGTTGCAGGAAGTTGGTGGATGGAAAAGGCTTAAGACCGTTCGTCGTGGCATCCTTTTGAGGAGGCCTATGTCCAGCAGAGGACTTCTTCTGGCTGATGAAACATTTATTGAAAACAGGCTACAAGCAAAACGAAAGCTTCAGAATGGATCCAAAGGCCATCCTGTCTTTGAACTGTTCATAGATGGTTGTATCAATGTGGTGTGTGTATGATGATAAATACTTCAGCAAATGTGGACATATCATACCATTTGTTCGGTGGCACATTGTCGATGAATGGAGGACAACCAGTGGCGCCCGTATTGTTGAGGACGGCTGATATACATGGACAGACACACTTGCAGCGCTTGTCTTCATACTGGCCCTGGAATCGCACAATATATTCAATGTATGTTAATATTATAAATGTGAAATAGTGTTTGTTAGACCTTCTTTCACAACAATAGTTACTAATTTGGTTGTAATGAACAGGCATCATTTCAAATAGTTAGCATTCTTTGCTTCATTATGCTTCAGGTGCCAAAAAATTCAATTCTACTTTGACATTAAAAATTTAAAGTGAACTCTAAAATTAACAATTAAAGTTAAAAATGACAACTAGTGCAACTATAGAGGCTATAATTACAGAACATCTGACTTAAACATTAGCAAAAGTTGATGTGAATTGTTTGTATTAAACAAACAGCTCATATTTGACCTGAAATTATCTTGAAAGAATTGATATCAATTTATATTTTATTTTATTTTACAAATTTTACAATATGGAAGGAGCAATCACAAATGGACCACAAATGCAAATTCTGTCCAAAAATGTGGTCCACACAGACAGAGCAAATTCCTTATCATGTGGGGGATTTATTAGTCATATCATAATGCTTCATAAAAAAAAAAATTCAGTCATCTCAACAGGCTAATGACAAAACCATGCACTTCGATGAGATTCTCCAAAATTCATAATTTCCTTGGGGCCAGCTAGTATTTCAGTGAGTGGCTGTTATGCTACCTATATTATTCAGTGGTTTTCATCAATAGGTACTTCTAAAGTTCAGTGCAGTGCAGTTGCATCCAGTGTTTATTAAAATGGGTCACCAATCACTTTACTACAAGTCGACAATATTAAGAGAAAGGACCAGGGTTCAGAACAGATAGGTTTCAAATCAGCAACTAATAATATCATTGACGATTTCGCACGTTAAGATACCCTGGTGATGAATTCTAGAGTAAAAAGTGCCAGAGTCACCTCCACCCCTATTTCTCTTGGAAGTAAATACTTACGGACACAAAGAGAACGCAGGTACCAAGAAACACTAACAAAACAAATTTATGCATGGTGAATACAGCAGCATTCGCTAGGATATCTCGAGTTATTGGGTATCAAATAAAATTGGAAAGTAAATACGAAATTACGATTCAGTCAGCCACCCTACAAAATACAAAACAAAATTAGACAAATCAATCAAGAGCTTGGTTTGTTGTCATGCTAAGTGCACTGTCAACTGTCAAGTATCATGTCTGTCAAAGTCTTGAGTCAGTCAATGAATACTTCAAAGATACAAAAAACTATGTGTTTCCGGCGTTAGGTCCGCAGTTCCATCAGTTCGCAGCTCATTAATTTAAAATGCCACATGCTTGCATTATTTTTAAATAATACTAATACGTCACAACTATTATATTATAATAGTTGTGACGTATTAGTTCGACAGAGGCCGCTTTATTCCATAGTGTGTCAGAAGATGGCGCTAGTTTTATTAGAGCCTAGCTTTCAAATACTACTAGCGCCATCTTCTGACAACCAAGACTTCAATGTCCTGTCGTACAGCTGTGGTGTCAGAAGATGGCGCTAGTAGTGGTATTTGAAAGGACCTCTCACTGTTTGAATTTTAGGACATCATTGCATTGAAATCAGGGATGTCAGAAGATGGCGCTAGTGGTATTTGAAAGAACTGGATGTAGGAGGACGGGATATTGAAGTCAAGGACAGAAAGGACCTCTAAAATCTTTGGATATGACATCGTAGTGTATTAAATAGTCTTTGATGACATCTCTTTATAATAGAGCACGTTTTTGGTGCGCGTCCATTGGACGTGGCGGCAGCAACAAGATCTTAATAGAAAATGTACCTTTTTTTGCATTATCTTAGGTACGATAAGATTTTTTTTGTGGCCTGCACGACTTGTGCATTATTTGCCGTTTTATACTCTATTATATAATATAAGTAATTTGGTACCTATGTTACTTTGGGAAAAGTTCTGAAAAAAACCTCAATCCAGATTCTTTTTTACTTACATAAATTTTTAGTTGTAAATAGGTAGATACCTACCAGAAAAACATAATGCTGTTCTTTTTTCAAAATTATCCTTAGGTTTCTTAAAAACCTTATATCTATCCCTATATTGAGGAGCCACTCTAACTACTTATTATTATTATCTCACTTTTTACCCCACTCTGTAGTAACTTCTAACTTGAGTCCCAAATCGAAAAGTTTTTATTATGTGGCCGGTCGCAAATTCAGGTTCCTATCGCGCCAGTTCTACCTCTGTAATAAAAGTTTACTATAAGCCTGTTTACAGGACCACTTATTTACTATTCATGTAGTGTAAACAGTGCCGGGGCGTAGGGGGCGGCCACACTGCTGCGTTTGAATGGCTTGTGCTCGGAAATATGACAATGCTTTAGTGTACGCCGATGTGAGCACACCTTAAGGCTACGGGCGGCTAAGATGCCGTTTTTGAACATCGGAATTAATTTAATGTGTATTTACCTACTTAAAGCCTTATCTAGGTACTTAAAAATGATATACCGAGGTATATATTTAAACAGTGCACACATACATAATTATTTCCTGTTAGCTGTTTGTCAGACAAGTACCTACTTACTCTAAGCATTGTTTAACTTTTGACAGATTTTTGTATGGTACCCTACTAGGTACCTATATGTAACTACCTACCTACTTAGTCAAAATATTGGCACATGAAAATGAGGTACTTTTTCTTTTATAATTAGTAGCCTTATTTATATAATATCAGTACTATATCTAAGTTAGAAGCTTGAAGGAGACCAGAAAAAAATGTTTTAAGTAACTGTCTATACTGGAATTGAAATCACTATGTTGTCTCTTTCTGTATCTTTGCAAGCCTCACTGCAAGCTAACCGACCATAGACTGTCCGCACACCATAAGAAATTTCTGTCCGAAAAATAATTTGTGATGGTGTGCAAACACCTAGATATCGCCGAACGGAATGAAGTCGCAAAAGCCGCAGGAAATAGTTCGCAGCAGTATATCAGCAGCTGAAGACATGAAGCCATGTCTGCAGCTGCTGATATCCTGCCTAATAACCGACTTATTCCTACTAATATTCCTGCTGTTCCCTCTATTCCTACTTTCCTACTAAGTATTCCTACTAGGTTTTCCTACTATCCTACTATCAAGTCCTAACGGCTCCACCAATTTCGATGAAACTTGGAATACATAGGTAAAGGACTTTACCTAGAATAGCATATTGGCTACTTTTTATGTAGGTACCACGCGAGTGAAGCCAGGGGGCAGAAGTTAGTAGGTACTTTACGCGTTCATTTGTAATCTAGGCGTTAGTATAGGTAGATAGGTAAATATGGTTTCATGCAACTTCATGAAGCGCCATTTTACCTTGTAGAACCGTTATTGTTCCCCGCGGACCGACGTGAAATTCAGCTCAAGTAAAGAGTAGGTAGGTAGGTATACACACCTACACACAGAATGTTTATTGCGCTCAAATTGTGTGCATTATTTATTTAATTTAAAAGCGAAGAAACCCGACTTCGATCATCCGCCTCCTGGCGGATGCAAAAATGTTCATGTCCGTGCGGATTGTTGGGAATTTTTGGTGCCGAGTGGCTTCTGCCTTAGCACGTATAATTATAGGTTACTCAGGTGGTTGAAATTGCTCCATCAATTTTTAAGCAACCCATGTATAGAATTAAAGAAGAAGGTCAACTGTGGAGTAGAACTGCAAGAGAGCGAGGAAGATTGAAAGAGTTAGAGGAGGAGTTTTTACCGCCAGGCGGTTCCTAGACATTAAGGAACAAAATTAGATTATAGAAAGACAAAAAAATATATTATATATTTCTAGTAGGTATAAGTTAGTTACATAGCGAAAATATTTACATAATTCTAAGATAAATTTATTATTATAGACTAGCTGGTGCCCGCGACTTCGTCTGCGCAGGATTAGTATTTCGAGTAGCTTATATTAGCGTGGCGTAGATTTTTTCCTTGACTTACTCACTTGACACTTATCGTCATATTTTGTGGGATAAGTTACTTTAACAGCAAAAAAAAATCGAATTAAATTCAAATTTGTACAAAAATAATTAAAAAATATAATATAATAAAAAAAAAAAGGATCATCGAAAAAATTATAGGCCCCAAGCCGTGTTTGTTGCCTGATTCTCCTAGGCTTGGTCGCGAGGAACAGGCTTCACCTAGTTTTTAAGACGTTTCAAAGTGATCCTAGTGATTGTATTGAAATAAAAAACCTCTGATTTTGACTTTGAGCTACCTACCACTCAGCGTGTATTAAGGTATAGCAGCTCATACCGAAGCGCTGGTCTTCCATGGTAGCACAATATCAAGTAAATCTTACATAATATAAATGCGAAAGTTTAGATGGAAGGATGTTTGTTACTCAATCACGCCAGAACGTCTGAACCGATTTCGATGAAACTTGGTATAGATATAGTTCATCGAAATCTTACTTGCCTATAAACTCTAAAGCCATGCCCAAACGGCGCGGCGTGCAATATGTCATCTAATATAATGCTAGAAAATTTGTTTCAAAATTATCCTTACGTCTACTAGTGATAGTAAATTTTCTGTTTGGCATTTGAGGGTGTACGCTCAAAGATATCGCATGCTCCTAAAAGTCAAACTCCAAATTGACTAGTGGGTAGGTAGATACCAAAACCATTTCTGCTATAAGTATTATCCTTGCTAGTACCTACCTAGAGATATGGATCATTTTGAAATACATTTCAGATGACATATCGCACTCCGTTTGAATGAACATTTCAAGGCTTATGAGTTTATATGCAAGTATATTATTCTGTAACAGTTTTGCGAATGTAACCTCGTACTCACTATGATTTATGTGTATGCCGCGACAATCTCTAAAATTATACAAACATATTCGAGACGCAACTCAGGCGCGTGCCTAAAACATAACCGCTGTGCCACTAAACACATATTTCGCATGCACATAAAACATGCACAGGGCTCGCGTTCCCGCTGTATCTCAAGCCGGTTTGTCATCTGGCCACCTCTGCACGTGGCCTGCCTGTTAACCATCTTCGTACAAGAATACTTATGGATCACCCCGTATTCTAAGGGATAGACATGTTTTTTTTTACACGACTAAGGTGGCAAAATTGGCACACGAATTTAGTGACGACGGTTGTACCTACTTGAGAGTAGCGTGTACGACTGCATCAAGCGTGTTTTACCCTCTTAGATAACATTCTTACCAGTGTAAGAATGTGAAGTGTGAGTGTAAGAAGTGTGCGCTTGGTGACTTAGTACCAGTGTACTAAGTCACCAAGCGTGTTTCATATGGGATGATAGTTATCCATATCTACCTATCCGTGGATGTCGTAAGAGGCGACTAAGGAAGAAAGCGAGGGGATGGGCAGCAGCGTCACTCATTTTAACAACGATAGCTCTAACTGCGCTCGCCAACCCGCATGCCCAGCGTGGTGAGTATGGGCAAATCCCCCACATGATAAGGAATTCGCTCTGTCTGTGGGGGAGGCCATGTTCAGCAGTGGACGTCGTACGGCTGTAATGATGATGATGATAGGTACCCAACGATGACTGAAACCAAACGAAAAACTGAAATCATTAGATTTTCCCAAAGTTACTTATTTCAATGTAATAAAATATTGTCAAATGAAATGACAATGTGCGAATGAACGAACAGAACGGCATGATTTAGTAAACTGTCTCCATAAAGTGTCATGAGGTCGACATCGGCGGCTGGCTGGTGGAATCACAAACGCAGTCCCCAGTGGTTCAGCACAATCTCCGCACACATGATATTACTATTATTATAAATTCATCGCATCGCTGACCGGCAAAACGAAATTACACGTAACAAACCCACAAAATTAACAATGAAAATAATGTTACGTCTATTAATTCCCCCGGCGCCGTATTAACAAGGGGCACCGCACGTATTAAAATGATAAATGATTGTAATCATCATTTTCCTTCACCAGCGTACAACGAGCCGCCAACCCTCTCGGTTCCTTCAAAAAATTCAACTTTTGTTTAGCTAGAGCAGTTTCCCGGAGTTCTCGTTTATTTGGTCGATTTTACCCCAAGTTCGGGTCTCTTCAGTGTGTTAACTTTAACAAATTACTGTGCCAATGTTAGCGGAGTTAAGCGACTGAGTTTGAAGCGAGGTAGAAAATAAGATGAATCGTTGTTTTGACCCCTTTTTGTAAAAATATTGAGCTCATTTGCGGCGAAGACGCGAGATTGAGGGTGACCACAAATTAATTCAAAAGTTTTCACGTCCCTATAGAAATATAATATAATCCATTGTTCTGAATATGATAGGACAAATTCTTAATTGTAGGTAGGTAATTGTTTCTCCAACACCAGTACAATCCTACTTAATACAATAAATGCGAAAGCTTGTGAGGTTGTTTGGATGTTTAGATGTTTGTGGTTCAATCACGCCGTAACAGTTTAACCTATTTTGATGAAACTTGGAATATATAGAGTTCTTTGCCTAGAATAGCATATAGGCTCTTTTTCTATCTAGGCTAACACGCAAGCGCAGCCGCTGGAACAGGCTAGTGTTCAATATGTTACAAAATTGTTTAGAAAGAAACATAGAACATTCACAAAGACATGTTCAAAATGCCATTTCATTATTTTGACCACATTTTAAACAGTAGCTAATCTCTGCACACTGCATTTATTTAAATGGCACAACCAATTTCATCTACCGTTTCGTCAAAGCATTTCCACTCGCAAAAAGAGTTCATCATTGGACCGCCCTACGGTTGTTATTAAAATTATATTACTCTTTTTCGGTTAAGCTTCGTAGCTAGATTACATGGGGTGAAATGTACCAACAACAGTATTATAGACAATAGAATGGTCTTGAACAAGTTCGAATTGAGCTACGTAGCTCATTCTAGAGGTCTACGCAAGATCTACGATTAAAAAAGTCACTCTGATTAAATTACGTAGATTATTACTCATAGTTATGTGTATATCAAAATGCACTGCATCTAAATGCAGATATTACCCATTTCTTTTATATTTTAGTTTCAAGCTACTAGCTTTTTGACGGTTATAAGCTAAGTTATAGCTAAGCGTGGCCGTAGTGCCTCCGGCTTAGAATACGAGGGACAAAAGCTAGGGGATGGGCAGCAACATCTTCTATTAATTATATATAATTATAATTAACGAGTCAATAACAATTAACTCTAACTGCGCTCGCCAACCCGCGTGCTCAGCGTTGCGTTGTGAGTACGGGCAAATTTCCAACACATGATATTCGCTCTGGAAATCTTTGAGGGAGGCTTACCTATGTTCAGTGGATATGTTCATCCTACGACTGAAATGATGAAGCTAAGCGTGCGTGTTCTACGAATTTTGGCTACGGTCTACCTCCCACGGTAGCTGTAGCAAGCCGTAGCTTCGTGGCTACGGCGCGGGTCCGCGTAGCCAGAACACGTAGCACCTAGCTACGGCCCATCTACCTCGATTCCTTCTCTGGCAGGGCCTCGTGATTAACGCAGCCAGCTTTAATTCGATAGCTAGTCTATTATTAATAAGCGATCTCAACGAAACAGTTTTTGGTACGTTTTTGATTGCTGCTCCGTCCCGATGATAATTACTTTTGGGAAAGGGTTGCGAGCTGCCATTATACGGGGTGTTGTGAGCTTTTGTTTAGATGTCTACAACAGATATAAAAGGCTTGGGGACCGATGAGGTCTTATTGCCATTCAAACGCAGACCTAAACTGAATTGTCTACACTATTTTGAACCATACATCTTTCCGACTGTAAGTTTACGTCACTTGCTTGTCGTCACACGGATTCTTTCATGGTCATCCTGTTTTAGCCAGTGACCAGATTGAGGCCTTGAAAAGGGCCTATTACCATCGGTGAAAGAATCAATGTAGTGAAAGGATTAAAGTGCGCCGCTTATAGGCTCCTTTTGTGCACATATCTCATGTCTTCGAAAATAAGTCAAATACTAGCCATTGACATAGCGATTATTTAAACCTTTTAGTTCGGATTAGTTATTTTTGAATTTTACAATCGTATCGTAAGCGAAAAACTAGATAGAAAGAAAGAACAATTAATTGTCCCCAACAACAAAATATTACAAAAAGTATAGGTTAGGTTTTGGTTACCTTACTATGACATATCTCGTCGCAAAACTGGTATTTCCAAAACGTGTTCCGTTCTATACCTACGTAGCTAAGTACCTATTTGTTTTCCTGATTCCATGTTTTAGTTGTACAACCAAATGTCACATACCTACAAAAAACTAATAAATACAAATTACGTTATAAAAAAAAAAAAAAAGTATGTGGGTACAAATCAACATCACAAACCAAAAAAAAAAACATAGGTGATGTTTTGCATAGGGCCAAAAAGATGCCTATCTCAGCATAAGATGCACCAAAACAGTAAATAGTAATGTGCCGATGCTGGTTTTCAAACGGGACCTGCAGTGAAATGACGAGAAGACGCCGTAGTTGTATGTTGTATCAATAAAGGTATATGTAGGTTGGTAAAATGCTTGCTACACACTGTATAAAAGCTCAACTGTTATTGTTATTGTGATTAAGGGCCCAACTTAAGCAAGCAGTGACAGTATCCAGCGCACATTAATAATGCACTCACTTATAACTTGGCAGTAACTCGCTAACGTGGTTAACTTAACTTGGAAACGGCGGAAGTTTCTTCATTGCCCAGGTGCCAAGAGATGGTTTTTAGCCAACATGCGTAAATGACAGTGTTGCTTTTATGAGCAAACTTAAAATAGTATTAACAGCTAACCCTCTTATTCATAATCAGTCACTTACTTTATCGGCTGATTACTATCGTCCAGTCCTTTTCTACAGTAAACAAAAGAATGAGGCGCACATAGTTATATCGAGCCGATAAAAAAGGGGAAATAGAATAAAAGCCAGTTTTAAAAGTGTTGCGCAAAATGCAGACCAACTCAGTGGTAGTCAGTAACCTAAGAGGAATACTTGTAGGTGAACATTATCCACTGATATGATCAAACTGTCAAGCGGCTTACGACGAGCGAGTTAGGCTAAGGACTCACGAAGCAGTTTTCACCCGCGCCCGTCGCGGTGGCGGAATGGAGTTTTATTTTCAAAACTCACGAGACCGGAGTTGTGTGCGGTTACGCAGCGGTTGCAATTATCACTCGCAAACTTGGCGGTTGTCGCTAGACGGGCGGATAGACGATCAGTTGAGTTCCAGACGCCAACCGATCGCAGAGCGCGACCCGCGCCCGCCGGTACAAGATGACCGCCGGTGCAGCGGGACCCGCAAACAATCGCGCACGCGGGCGTAAAACGCGTCGTGAAATGTGCTTTAATTTTTTACATAAATATCTATATTCTACAAAGGCCCGCAACCGCAATCGTGAGTCCTTAGCCTTAGTTCGTAGTTTTCTTCCTTACTTAAGCCGCTTGAAGCGCGCGTCAAGCCGACATTTCGCGCTCATTCGTCGGGGCAGATGGTCACAAAGTGACTGTATCGCAAATACAGCTGGATTTACGCTTGATCGCGAACACGATCAGAACGATGCGTCAACTTGGAAAAAATAAAATTGAAGCGTGTTTTCTAGCACATTACAATAAATAAATAATAAATATTCCGGACATATACACACGGTCAACTGATCCCAAACTAGGCATAGCCTGTACTATGGATACCAGAGACTGATATATATACAAGGTGATTCATAATATGTATGCCATCCCGAAAGGGGCTTATTCTACACCCAATTGGCAATAAAGTTTGTTCTACGACTTTAGGAAATCGAACATTTTTCATTGAAAAAACTCTATGCGAAAATCAGCTGTTTTGGGGTCAAATCAGATCAAACTCAATGAATTGTTGACTCCAGCTGTTTTCGGTAGCAATCTAGATTCCGAACTTCTTGTACGTTTAGTAATTCGTTCTAAAGATGATAAAAATACCAAAAACAGCTATTTTGAGAAAGTTTTTTAAATATTGAAGTTATTTTTTCGCTAAAATTATTTATTTTCGTTGATAGAATAACCCCCTTTCGGGATGTAATACATGTTATGAATCACCTTGTATATATAATATAGATAAAAATTTACCACAAAAATATTTGTCCAGTGCGGGGTCGAACCCGCGACCTCTAGCGCAGATGGCAGAGTTACATCTAACTGAGCTATGAGGCCAGTCATTGATGTTTGACTCAAGCCACAGTGTTGTGAACGATCAAAAACGCTTGGCTAAAATTACAGAACACAGAATAAGTCGAGCCACACACCGGACAGTACGCACTATCTTTAATTAATATTTGCTAGTATATAAAACAAGAAAAACAATTTGTTCCAATAGGATACATCACAGTAAATTATAATATTAAATTAGGGTACCGCGGAATCGCCGGCGGGTCCCGGTCCCCACTAGAGCCGTCTAATCGGCATCCTATGGTCTCTATAAAACCACATTAGGGCCACTGTGTGCGCCCGGAGTCTTTGGAAATTATGTGCATAGAGCTACTAGACGTGGCCTAAATAGAATTACGCGAATTTCGCTGTCACTGTTGCCAAGCGGTATGCTGCTAATTATGAAGATTAGCAGCTTTTTGGTGGCGGTAGGGCACAGCGCGACTTTCTCGTTCTCAATTGGAGCAGCCCGCCTGGGGAGGTACCTCCGCCTTACAGAAGATCGCAGCCAAATAACATTATTTGTTTCAAATAGTGTTGTGTTCCTGCGGTGAGTAAGGTTGCCAGAGCTCTTTCTCTTCTTTAGGGGGGGGGGGAGGGGATTCGGGGTCAGCAATGCGTGCGTGATACCTCTGGTATTGCAAACGCTTATAGGCTACGGTAACCGCTTACCAACAGGTGGACTGTATGCTAGTTTACCACCTTAGTTGTATAAAAAAAAAAAGCTAGCACGAAAAAAACGCACATGATATGGCTAAGCTATATTGCTTTCAAGTTGTAAGTACAGCTTTAGGACTTAGCTGTAGTTTTAAACACGGGCTTGGTCCGGGAGGCCCCGTCCCACGTTCGGATCCCTACTGAAAACTGTAATACCTAATACGAGCAATGGTGCGAAACGAATCATCCTTACTTGAGGAATTGAGAAATATCTCCTAAAACCTAATCTCAGATATTCGTCAAACGTGCTTTTATGAATAGAGCGGTTTCTTCAACGTGCTTCAGTAATTTAAGTTAAACTCTACCAAAACCAAAATGCCACATCCAGTGCAATAACTCCGCGCAATCCACCTTCTGTTCACGTTTTCGTAGATTAAAAATGTAATTAATTTTTTATTGCGCTCTCTATTGGCACGAGTTGTTGTTTTTTAACCTTCAAACAAGACCCTCGAGCTCCTTGTATTACAACACTCGCCGGAGGAGCCAATTAGTTTTGGGTTGATGCGGGACTTGTATTCTTAACTGAAGTCTTTGGCATATCAAAATGGGTTTTATCAAGTTAGACTATTTGAGAGTCTTCAGTATGGACTTGGAAGTAAAAACAATGGGTTGATTATCGTAGCACCACGTAGCTCATCTAGGCGCACGCGTAGCACTCCTACGTGCTACGAAACGCTACGATTTAGTAATACCGCTAGTACTAATCTTTATTCTGTGGTAATACGGTTATTATTATAAAATAAAAAATTGTTGTTTGCTGATAGAATAGGCACCTTTCGGGATGATAAACATATTATGATTCACTTTGCAATAAATTATACTTTGACTTTGACTTTGACTTTGACTTTGACTTAGACTTTGACTTTGTATAAGACCTAATTAATAAGTAAGTAGGAACTATCGAATGTAGCTTACATTTTTTTATGTAATATGGTCATTCAGAGCTCTGAATGACCATATTACATCTACGAAGATCATGCTGCCTAAAATGTTTTAAGATTGAAAGATAATTATAAGTTTATTATGTAAACAAAAACCCCCGTGAAATCTAAAACTCAAAACGCGCAGAAAACCAATTAACATTGTAGGTAATTTGCATAAACAACGTATGCAAAGCATTCTGTGCGAGCGACGGAAAATATATAGCATAAGATTTACATGTCAACCGGCACATAGGGGACATGAACCTATCTCTGTTATTTATAATTACCTACCCTTACCTTCATAAACCTGAAATCAAGCCGTTGGAATAGTTAGTTAGTTAGATAGTTAGTTAGTTAGATAGTTCAGAAAAAATGCATAACTCCTAATGCAAAAAAAAATATATAGGTATTCAAGGTGAGTAAAAAATGGGTTAATACTGCACCCAATTGGAAATAAAGTTTTTGTACGACTTTTGGAAATTAAACATTCATTATTGTATAAAATACTCTATTAATAAATCTGCTGTTGTGGGATCAAACCAGTTCAAACTCAATTATTCAGCTGTTTCAGGTAATCTTGATGTCGAGCTTCTCATACGTTTAATATTTAGTTATAAATATGTTAAAAAGATCAAAAACAGCTACACAGAAAAAGATCGGGAAAAATCTTTAAAAAAATTGAACATTTTATGTTTAGTCCGATAATATTCCTTAATTTTGTTGATAGAATATTTTACATAAAAATCACTTTGTAGAATACTTGTCCCTAGATTTTACTACTAGTCGGAAGCGTCCATTCCGTTTAATTTTCAACATTAAACAAAGTAAAATAGAACTCATTTAAGATTGTAAATATTTCGAGCCTATAAAATCACTAAAATTATTAAAGATTTTGTCAAAATGCACTTTTATATACATCCAGTGTACAAAGGCCGATAAAACTCAATGATGTGGGTAAGCAGAATTGAATAGTACCTATATAACACCAGAGGTGTCTTTTATTGAACTCTGCACCACCGGATAAATGTAAAACTTGGCGGTAAGGCCTAGATGCCATAGACAGCCCGAAAGGGAAAAAACATAAAAAAAAAAAATAATTCTGCACCATCGGCCATTTTTTTTATTTTTTTTATACAAAATAGGCTAACGTTTGACCACAATCTCACCTGATGTTAAGTAATGATGTGGTCTACGGTGTAGCACGTTTGCCTAGAAGAAACCTATTCACTCTGGTCTTGAAGACACCCAAATTATAGGTATTCGGTTCGGTTTCCATTTGGTCTACCTTTATGACTGTGCCTTCAGTAGGTACCAGTCCAGCTTTGTTTACAAAGAGCGCGACCTAAAACAAAGCAGTTTCGACAACTCCATAAGAGACTCCATTTCAATATCAATTCCAAAGAAAACCACCCACCCTTCTGTATTCTAAGTTTAAAACTATAAAACATCACGTCACCGCCTAAGGGCATAACCCTGTAAGCAGAATTCAAACGTCATAGGATTGCACCAAACATAATCAGATCAGGGTACAAGTAGAAATTGAATTAGGGGGACTTGACCCATTGGGCATTACTTTCAACCTCGACCCGTAAATCAACTCTAAACAGGCGGGCACATAGTCGAAAGTCGTTTGCAAACATTATCAAGTCTATTCCGTTCAATTTTCAACGTTAACTCAAGCAAAATAGAGCTCATATAAGATTGTGAATGTTTCGAAGAGTTCAACGGAGGGTGACCAGTAACATCGATGGTTATTTGTGCCTAATAGCAAAAAACCAACAGATGCAGGCATTTCACGGGTATAATAATGTACTTAGCTGGATTTTTATTTGTTTGCTTTGATCTGCCCGACGGCTTACTGCGGGGCTTTTGGTAGTTTTTTGGGTTCAGTGACGTGAAGTTAATCATTAGGTATACTAGTGGTTCGCCCCGAACTGAGACCTCGCGATGTCTGGTAAAGGTTGGTGCTTCGATGATCGATAGACTAATATAATACCGACTTCAATAAATAAATGTCTTTAATTTTTTACTAAATTATATTCACGGTAAGAGAAAAAAACTAAACGGAACCCTTCATTTTTATGCACTCATACTGTATATTCATTGTCAGGTGGCTCTATCAAGCTTATATCAGTTTTCGCTACAATTGACACGTAATCTGTCCGTCGCACTTGTCGGTAATGTGACGTAATGGCTTTTATATAGATAATCTGTGGTGAAAGGTAAGGGTGGCTTTAGATTCCAATCTCTTGGACCTTTTTTTCAACTTTCCGGCATCGAAGATTTAACAATTTGAGTGATATTTGAAAGATTATCTATCACACTTGTTTTCGATCCCGCGGTATTTTTACATCCAGAAATACGTAAGTACACAGTTGAATAGGTATTCATGGCTACAATCGTTCAAAAAGATCACTCAGAAATAACTTTTTTTCGTAAAAAGCTTCACCTGACTATAAATCATCTAGAATAGATCTGATGTAATAAGGCCGTCTAATCTACTCTGTTCAAGAGCAGTAAAGAGTACCTATAGAAAACAATGATTTTCAAGTAACAGTATAGAGAACGATAATGATTTAAAGGGATCAGCCCCTCTTCATCTCCTGATCTCTGCATAACGAGATATAATACAACGAAATCGATTATACGGTCTAAAAATTATTTCTATACCTAGTGACAACCCTATTACACAAACCCTCTAATTTATCTATGCTCCTTATGCTTATAGAAATAGAATTCAATGTTGATTATTTTTTGTAACGTTACATGAAAACCAAGTTTGGGCGTTACACACTATAGCTTTGCTGGGCCATTTTCTGGTCTCTTAGATTCGGATAAATCTGGATTGGGTCATTGATCGAGGAAATCAGAACACTTTATTTTCTTTTAAAATGTTTTTGGAAATACTGTATTCCCGGGCGAAGACAAAGTCTCTTTAAAGATTTGAAGTCTTTCTTTAGTGTTAAGTCTTCTTAAGTAATATAATATATATAGTATAGTTTATGTAATGTGCATTGAACAGTCGCATGCCTGACCTGTGGGTGCCTTACGGGAGTGACATAGTCACTATGTGACAAAACCCCCAAATAAAGAAAATAAAGATTAAAAAAAAAGATCTGTGGGGTCACGCAGATCTGACTATCTAGGATTATCTGTGACGTTGAACTACGAGAATTTTGTTATCAAAATTATCGAACCAGCGTTATTCAAACCTGCATCTTCGCCTCGCCCATGCGAATCCAACTACACCATGGTCCGAATGACGCTGGTTTTTAAATTCTCGGCAGCAAAATATTTTCGAAGAAATATTTTTACCAGCACAGTGTTCAATTAAGTTTTTGTGTTTACTTACGTATAAGCTATTCCAGGTAAAGAACACTATCTATTCGAATTTTCATCGAAATCGGTTGAACCGATACGGCGTGATTGAGCCACAAACTTGAGAGGATGTTTGCCTCACAAACTTTCGCATTTGTAATTTATGCAGGATGAAAAGAAAAAATATTTTACTAAAAATTACAAGTCATTTCCCATCCGCAAGTTCGTGAATCTATCAAAATACTAAATTCATGGGCGGAATGTTGTTAGTGTTGTCTAATTTTATTGTTATTTCAATTCCATTTGTTCAGTGCACCCTGCGCCTTATTGAATGCTACTGTACCCTATTGTGTGTATCGCAAGGGGTGCATTTTTTGTTCTTCATTATTCTCAGAGTTGACATTTATCGCTTGTTGATTACTGGATTGTCACCTTCTATATTTTTGATCTGCTCTACCGCGAGGGTTCCGTAACCAATTATTAACGGAATTGTGAAATTAATGACTGGCCTCACAGCTCAGGCTCCTCAGGCGCATAGACAGTAGTAACTGCGTTCTGGGCTGAAGTCGCGGGTTCGATCCCGGTCAAGCATTTGTGTGATAAACACAGATGTTTGTTCTGTGTCTGGGTGTTACATATTTATCTATTATATATATATATATATATATATATATATATATATATATATCAGTCTCTGGTACCCGTAGAACAGGCTATGCCTAGTGTGCGATCAGTTGACCGTGTGAATATGTCCGGAATATTTATTTATTTAATGGAATGTAATGTAATGTATCTATCTCAAAAACTATAAAAATCTAAAAAAGACGCTCGTTTTGAGATCTTTACCTGCAAAAAAACAAAATAACATAGATATTAATAATTTATAATAAACTCCAAAGATGGTGGGGAAAGGACAATTTTGTTGAAAGTTAAAATGAATTCAAGTAAATATTTTATTTTTAGGTACTTGTATTATTTTATTTTACAAAAGGCACAAGAAATAATTGAACTATCTAAAGACCATTGCAAACTGTCTATGGATAGCTCAATTGATACAGGTTACTACGAGTCGGAAGCATCCCAAAGATGCTAGCGGAATTACCACGCTGGATGGCAATGTTGATCCGTTGGAGTCAGCTCTCGGGTCACGCGTCGCTTCGTCCAGACGCCCTGATATTGTTCTGAAAACCCGGAGGGCCCCTTTTCCCCACGGAACCAGGGTCTTAACCCCAAAAGGCTATCCTTACTTAGCTTGAGTTAAGTAAGTAGGTAATTAATCAGTTCCAGCAATTGCCATTAAAATTAGTTAATTTTGTTAAATTTTCCCAACCTTTAGTTAGAGTACCAATTAGTGGAGATTTTGGTAATTATTCGAGTTTGCGAAAAAGGCCTAATCCACACTTTAAAAAGTTAAAAAAAGGCTAGGGCCGCGTTCGATCGGCTTGCTCTATGAAATCTAAAAATCATTTCGAAATAATCCTTACCTCTACTTATTAAAGTTAATTTTGAGTTTACGATATCGCAAGACCCTAAAAGTCAAACTCAAAATTAACTATACCTACGTTCTGTAGGTAATTTTTAAGAAGTTAGAAGGCGTAAAAATCATTTTAAAATAAATTTTCGATGACATATCACACGCCACCCTTGTGCTACTTTCAGATTCAAGCAAATACGGGGAAATTCCCGTTTTATAAAATAAATTACCCTAACCGCCCGTTAATTTGATGGTGAACAGTGGCATTTTCGTCAGTCACACTAGTTTTCAAGTAGATGAACCGCGAGAAATATCGCCGCTTCTATTCGCGGCCTGCTTGGCACTCTCAGCGGGTAGATTGCCAAACCTTTTTGCCAGCGCTTTCTAGGACTAGCAGCTTTAAAAAGCTGCTTGTGACCGACATCTTAACAGACGGTCAAACGCAGCGGTCACGTCTTCAGTTTATTTGTCTCGGGTGGAGTGCACCAGCAAATTGCAAGCCAAATCATTGGATTCCAGAATGTTTTAAAGGAGAATGAGCGATCAAATCTTGCGAATCGGATCAAACGTAAAGCTACGTTTGTATTATATTATACCTATCCCATTAGCGGTTCCATTATATTTTTTTTCATAATTTTTTCATGTATTCCGCTCATATCACACGGCCAACTGATCCCAAACTAGGCATTGCCTGTACTACGGGTACCAGAGACTGATATACATAATAGATGAATATTTAAATAAATAAATAAATAATATATAAAATATAATAAAAGCTTATACATTGACTTGGTTTTCTTTTGGTCTCTGACGTGTGTCGTTTTCATAATGTTCTGACTATAAAATGAAGTCTGTTAAAAATGCAATAATTTTGAAGCTTAGCTATTTATAATAGTAATTTGCTACTGAATTTAATACCTTCATTATTAACTCCAAACTGATGTTAACCATCCGCCTTCAAAAGGCATTCAAGTAAAAATAGAGCACGCAAAAAAAATATTTAATTTTTTGTTTCAGAACATTACAGCGAGGAAAAAGTTCGGATCAACTTTTAGCGGACAGCGCAAACTTCCAAGATAATATCCCCTAAACATGGCGGTTTGCACATCATGACAACTTATTGCCCAAACTTTTCATCTCGCCCCTAATTTAAGAAAAAAACACTTTGGAGTAATCGCGGGAGCAAGGCGAGCGAGCGGCCGAGGCGGACGAACTCAGGGGCTGTCAACAATTTTATTCACTCTGGCGACTCCCTGGAATGGCGTCATAAAGCGACGTAATGGAGGAAACAGGCTCTAACGATACGCCGAGATACGCCAGCGAAGCCGAGCTTAATCTTTTAAATAAAATATCAAGAAGAAATCACTGGAAACTGGGCGGGTGCTGCTCGAGTTTATAGCGCGCAGATTGGACATATTTACGTCTGCCTGCCGGCTGCCGAGCTGATGTCAGCTAGATGAGAAGCTCAACAGTAGGTATACTTGCTTTTTACGGCGGGAGTTTTAATGTACAACAAAGGAACCTCGGAATGGAGACGCTCCGCAACAGCGGTGATGTGAGCTGCGACTTTAGAAGTACTTATATCACGACCAGTAAATCTTTTATGAGTACCTACGATGACAATATTTTTCATCGAAGATTTTCAAACATACAGGAATACGAGTTTCTAAGCTTTTTCTTTTAAGAAAGTGTTGAAGAAAACTTGTAACGAAAAAGTAATTGACTGATAAGGCATATAGGCTTATGCATTCCTGTGTTTAGTTTTACATAATACCTACTAAAACATGATGGGCTGAAACTTACGTGGTCATAAAACTAGAGTAAAACTTCAAAATATAACTGATTAAAATATATTATTTTATCTACCTATATAGAAAAAAGGTGCAGTGATAATTTTTTATTATTTTTTTGTTTGGTGAAATAAACAGAACTGTATAATATTATTGCTTTTGATATATAGTTACACACAATCCAATAAATTTTCCACTAATTTTCAAACTTATTTTTAAGTAATTGGTGGATATTATTACCTATTTCATGAAAAGAATGCGAAAATATATGTACCTATAGATAGAGGTGGGTCGCCTGCTAGTCCATTACGAATTCACTTCGTTACCAAACAATTCATTCCTTGCATCGTCATGAAATATTCTCAAGATTTTTTTCACAAAGACATAATTAAGCCCGGCGGATCACAGTTCAGCGTTGTATAGCGTATTCCCTTTAGACATGGCACGCGGTGAATTTTAATGCGCACGAGTCTTTCACGTGAAACCCTGGATAAGTACTAACTTAATGACGCCATTACCTGATAATTTCGCATACTCAATAAATCACTGTAAATTGGATAACCTTGTAATTTGTAACAAGGGAGAGATTGCGATTAGCAATTTTATGTTCATCTATGATTATTTTTTATAGCCTGAGGTGCTACATCAAAGTGCTTACTGAATGGGAAAATGAAGCCAATTATTCAATTTCCAATGAAAAAAGTCACTAATTTCGTAAGAAATGCCGATTAAAGGCTTTAAATTAATCGCTACTATTATGAAACTGCATCGATACCTATGCCTTCGACAAAAAATGCTGAGTATAAAATTATAAGAAAATTTAAATTGCCACTTACGATTCTGAGTAAAACGCAATACGCAACGCCTATGACATGAAAACGCACTGCAAGCAAAGCAAAAAATAAAGATTGGTATTCTTACAAAACTTTAATGTCACCTAATGTAATGTTTACATCCATTCCTTTGAGGGAAAGAGAAGTATTTTGAAAAAGCACTGCCTGTATGTAGGCATACTAAAAATGAACTATCTACACTGTCTAAGTAGGATGTTTAATTATGAATTCTTACGTAAAAACAACGAAATACTATAGAACCATTTCCAAAAACACCATTTGAAAATGATCACTGTAGCTATCGTTCCTAGAGTTCCCCGTTTATTTTTTATCGCGCTATAAAAACTCCATACAAAAACAATTTGTCCGATCGGAAAGATAATAAAAAATCCGCATTCCCATAAATAATCGAAAGACCCTCGAAAATTAAACAATAAAGAAATACAAGATAAGTGCTCTTACCTTAAATTTCTTTCATTACGCGACCAGAGGCCGTGACCTCTCAGACCGCCGCGACGGAGGCTATGAACGGTTCTCGTAAGGCTAGCCATTTCCAATAGGGTAGAAGCTGCAAAATTTGCCACGTGGCTTACACGCGCCTCCCACCCGCCTCGCTGGCCAAAGTTTACATCACAATTAATGTCAAGTCACTAATTGGTGATAGCGGTTTGACAGCTCGGTTCCGTTTGATTGAAATGTGCCTTTAGATTGTGCTATATTATTAGTTGATTTCGTAATCCTTACCTACGTTGTATAAGTAGTGAAGTTCTGCTCTCCAAGATCGTGCCAAGATCTTTTGTAGTATAACCAAAGTATAACTAAACTGTAGCTAACGACAGTAAGACAAGGACATATCACATGCCGTTTGAACACTGCTTGAAGGCTCGAATGGTGCATGACGTAGCGTAGCCGTAGACCGCATTAGTACATTTTATACTATCATGCTTTTTTTCATTCAGTTCTTACTCATCATAACACATCAGCTTACAAATAATACTTGCAAGGAACTTGTTTGTTCTGTCAATAAAATACACAAGATAATGTTAATCTAGCTAGTTTATAAAAATAATAATTAACTATGTGCTAAAGGATTGGAATGTCAAGTTTTTCATAGCCCAGCTTATATTCCATTAAATAACTTCTGCAATTTTTGAATACAATAGTTTTACCATCTGTTAGTTTACCATACAATCAGTTTACATAAAATATGTTGTTTCTTAAGTCATTGTTAAAGGAGCCACTTGGCTGTTGGTTGCGGCCACACTAATGCTCTATAAAGGCCCGGGCCAAGGCTGTGAATAAAAATAAATGAAGTGAAATAATATTTAAATAAAAAGATCATAATAATAATATATTCAAGACGAATATTAATAAATAAACATGCATGTGCACTCTTTTTCATGATGACAGAACTTGTCACAAACTAATATGATAATCTAAAACCGGACGTCATAAATATAAGCTGGGCTGGACCAGCCGAATCCAAAACGATATTACTATTTAAATACGGTCAAAATTTCGGTTGATAGAATAGAACAGGCATCAAATACTTGTTTATTAGAAACGAAACTCGCTATATGATCGATACCCGAGTCTGTTTACGAAGTCAAAAGAGTAAAGGTATACTTTCAAGTCTTAAATAAGGTCAGTGTATTAAATTATCGAGAGGGAAATAGATTCGACTTCAAATACTGTTTCATTAAGCAAGGTAATACTCATTGCTGGGACTTTCGTTGCTTGAGAGTTTTATTACCCGAAAATATTTAGATCATCGTCAGCCTGTAGAACTCTACAGCAGGTCTTCCCTAGAATGGCATCGACTTCCCGCACCCTTCACAATGTCGTCGGTCCATCGGGTAGGGACCTGCCAACGCTGCGTCACCTGGTTCGTCATCGCCATTCGAGAACCTTTCTTCCCCAACGGCTATCGGTTCTGCGAGCGTAGCTTAGCGGCCATAGCCTGCCAATGCCACTTGCTAATTCTGAGAGCTATGTCGGTGGCCTTGGTTCTTCCACGGATTTCCTCATTTCGGATTTTATCACGTAGCTAAATCCCGAGCATAGCTCCCTCCATAGCCCGTTGCTCAACTTTGAGCTTGTGTATGAGGTTATCAACCAAGTCATAGTGCCACATGTCATCACTAGCAACACTCACTGATTGTAGACTTTCGTCTTGAGGCTCTTGGGTATTGGCTGCTGGTTTTTAGCGACGAGTAAAATTTATATATAAATATTTTCAATAAATGCGGGAGTTTTTGTTCTACGGTTCTATAAACTGCTCATTATATCAATAGCCTACTTCCATAATGTCAACGGTGAAATGTTCGGTTCGGGGTTCCAGAACGGATGCGATCCAGAACGGCGCGGTTCCGGCGCGTGGCTTGGCCGCAAATTGTCCGAAATCGCCCTCTATTAATGAATACCAACATTTCCGCCCGTTTTATCGGCATGTCGCAGCTCATGTTTGCTTGAAGATAATTTATTTGAAAGTTATTAATTAAGACAATATTTTTATTAGAGTAAAGTTTTGGACTTAGGTTCTTTCATTCTTCCGTCGGCTCTGATCCGATACAGGGGCAATTGGCACTATGTTTCCGGACCCCGGAGCTGTCTGAGAAGATGTTTTTTTAATCATTTGCCCCGGTACCGGGTCAGAGTCACCGTGGTGGATGTAAGTAAAATTAGTGCTAAGTTTCTTGTGCATGCAACGCGTGCGTGATGCCTCTGGTATTGCAATCACTCATAGGCAACGGTAACCGCTTACCAACAGGTAGGCTGTATGCTTGTTTGCCACCTTAGTTGTATAAAAAATAATAATAAAAATACTAGTGCTCCCATCGGCGAAGGAAAAGACCGTGAAGGAATCGGCATGTCCTAGGCGATAAAGATTTTAGAAAATCAACCAGGTTTGCCAACATGCTCCCTACCATGGGTAGTTCGGGCACACGTCTCAATTTGTATGATTGCTGGTCACGTGTCGGGGGGTACACTCATTTTACTGCTCGACTGGGAACAACTTATTCAATTACAAGTTTGTAATGCAATTTATGCGAAGTGCTACTTGATGTGTTTGTATCGGAATTAGGATTGTCAATATTTTTCGTCTATTACCAACCGACCAACCACGCTGTCCACCTAGTTGGACGGTTAGTATATATTTTTCTTAACCTGGTTTGTCAGTTGATATGGCATTATGTACCACGCTCTTGGTCAGTGGATGTGATGCACGTAGGCATCACGGATTTAAGTGAGACAGCCTGGAAAGGTACCTCCGCTTTACAGAAGATCACAGCCCGATAACATTATTTATTTCAAATAGTGTTGTGTTCCTGCGGTGAGTAAGGTTGCCAGAGCTCTTTAAGGGGCGGGGGGCTCGGGGTCGGCAACGCGTACGTGATGCCTCTGGTATTGCAAGCGTTCAGGTTCAACTGGTGTGCCCTAATCTTCTTTGCCACCTTAGTTGTATAAAAAAAATGGTGCCGCAGTATCAACTTTGTAATTTTGTTTTTTTTGCAGAGACATTACATTTATTTTCTGAAAGAAACTTAAAACGAATACAAGGGACATAAGTTAGGGCAGGTGTGGAGGCAGATTCAGCCGAGGATCTCAAAAGGCGCAAATATGTTAGTCTTGATAGGGCTTACGTCTTTGAGCCTTTTGGGGTTGAGACCCTGGGTCCGTGGGGAAACGAGGCCCTCCGGGTTTTCAAAAAGATATCAGGGCGTCTGATCGAAGCGACGCGTGACCCGAGAGCTGGCTCTTATTTGGCCCAGCGAATTAGCATTGCCATCCAGCGTGGCAATTCCGCCAGCGTCTTGGGGACGCTTCCGGCTGGTAGTGATCTGGATCAGTTGAGCTATCTATAGATCGTTTGTAACGGTCTTTAGATGGCTCAACTGTTTCTTGTGTATTTTGTAAATATTAACTTGTATTAGTTTTAAGTTTCTTTCTGTAAATAAAGTTTAAAAAAATACATGATTATATTTACAAAATACATAGGAAACTATTGAGCTTATCCGCTTATAGGTTGAAGTAAAGCGCTTGGTGCGGCTAGGTGGTATGTCAACCATAAATGGATGACGCGAATTGATCCAGATCACTACCGGCCGGAAGCATCGCCAAGACGCTGAAGTATTGCAAACGTGTCACCACCTAAACGATTTTGTTTACGTGGTGACTTAAGTTGATACGCTCAAAGATTTATGGTACAAATTCGTGAAAAATGCCTAAGTCCTTCCCCAGGATATAATATATCTCCTTGCCAAATTTAATTACGACCCGTTCAGCCGTTTAGTCGTGATGACAAACTAACAAACTATATTAGTACTAGCTTCTGCCTCGTGTTACCTACGTTGATAAAAAGTCTATGTTCTATTCCAGACTATAATCTATCTCTGTGCCAATTTTCATCTAGATCCGTTCAGCCGTTTTCGCGTGATTGAGTAACAAACAGCCATTCATTCAAACTTTCGCATTTATAAAAGTAGTAAGATAGTAGGAAAATGATAGATAGTATGGAGTATGGATAAACAAAAGCCTTATTTTGTAATTTTATTGTTAAGATTCACTGAAACAAAAACTAATAAATAATACAAAAGCTAATTATGCACATGTAATGGGCACGATGAAACAGAACAGAGCAGAGTTGTAATTGGGCTTAGCGCTTGCTTTTAATACAGAGTTAATTATGATTACAAGGTGATTCATAATAAGTATACCGAAAAGGGCTTATTCTACACCGAATTGGCAAAAAAGTTTTATGCTACGACTTTTGGAAATTCGTCATATTTTCATTTAAAAAAACTCTGTACCAAAATAGCAGAGGTTGTATTTTGTGCACGAAAGGTGCCTCAAAGAGGCTCACTTTAATCCTTTCACTATACTGATTCTTTCACCGACCGACGACGGTCAGATGACCTTCACTGGGCCACAATATCACTGACCTAATACAGGACCAAGAAAGAATCAGTGACACGACAAGCAAGCAAGCTGTTTTGAGGTTCATCATCATCAGCCTCTAGAAGTGTACTGCTGGACAGACCTAGCCTTCCAAAAAGAGTGCCATGACGGTTTTTTCAAAGTCAAAGTCAAAAGGTATTTATTTCAATAAAATCAACAGGATCGCTTTGAAACTTTTTCTTTCCACAGACTTCACTCATTTCGTCGGTCCATCGGCCAGGCCTTCCAGCACCGCGTTGCCCGGTTCGTAGTCGCCATTCGAGAACCTTTATTCCACCTTTATTGTTTTGGGTTCAAGGAGTTAAAACGCAATTTAGGTAGCAATATTGATGTCGAAATGTCGAACTTACCGTACGATTAATAATCTTACTTATATTATACATGATAGATTTACCTAGAATAGCATAAAGGCTACTTTTTATCTAGGTAGATACTACTAACGGGCGGAAACTAGTTAGTAATAAAGGTGATAAAAAGTAAAAAACAATTAGAAATAATATGGATAAAACGAATATAGGTACATATTTTTTTTTTTGTAAATATTTTTTCTATTTATTCATAGAATAATCCCCTTTCGGGGTGGTATACTACATAGTAACGAAACACGTTGTATAATTGGGGGATGCGAAACGTACCTATTCTGTGCCACGGCATGCTCTGCTAATGTACGGTTCGTAACACAAACGCCAGCCAAATTCAGTTCCAAAATAATTGCTTTGGCTCAACGGATCAGCATTGACAGTGGCGAGTTAATAGGCCAGTTGTGGCCGCAGTGACGCCATAGCCACAAAAAGGAAATTAAAAAAAAACAGCTTAAATTTCCGTCTACCTTGGCAATGCTGCCAGCGTCTTGGGGATGCTTCCGACTGCTAAAGATCTGGAGAAATTGAGCTATGAAATCTAAAACTTAATTGAAGAATTTTTTATCGAGTCCATGAAATTTATCTTTACGAGGCGCAATTTAATGGTCATAGACCTAATTCAGGATGACCTAGAAAGAACCAACAAAATGGTGAACGAAGTTCTCTAATTTAAAAATAAATTCATTTTTTGCAGCTAGCACAGATTTTTTTTTAACTATCTGTACGTTTGTCGGAAGGGCTCGAGCGCTTCCGGCCGGGGTAAGGGGTGGGGGGTGAGGGTGACGCCACATCCGGCGGAAGCTGCATCCACCCCCAACCTGCCTACAGTCTTGCGTCCATATAACGGGTGAACTTTCCAAAAAGTAACAAGAATTTTTGCTCTCATATTGTAAAATTAATTTGCGGTGGTTGAATTTTTTTCTCATTTTTTTATGACCAAAGAGATGTTGATGCTCATTTAAAACAAGCAGTTACTATTCTTTTATAAATATCATTTAAACACTTTTTTCAAACTGAAGGTTAGCGCAAAATATGAAATCAAAAATTTTACGAAAAAAAGTGTTTATTTCATATATTTGTAGGCGTTACAATTATGACCATGCTACATTTCAGCATGATAGCATTAAGTCTACGAGTATAAGCGGCTATTAAGGTCAAATAGACAGGCTGACATGGCGAAACTTTGAAGGTTCCTAGTGAGACTTCGGAACCCTAAAAGTGAAGTATTCGTTAACCACTAAACTCAGACCACTCTCCGCGAGTGTTTACCTCTTCCCCGCGCAAAGTGGAATCGACACAATTTGTTACTTAGCCAGTTAACTATGACATAAAAGAACAACTAGGGTTAGGTATTCAATTTAATAAAATAACTTATAACATATGTACAAAAATTACTTCGGAAGACAGTGTACCAAAATTAGAAATTATATTATCTTTGGTTATAGAGTTCAGAGTTAGGGTTCAACAATCAGGTTACACGTCATTGCAGTAGGTAATAATATGAGAAAAATAATAATTAATAGGTCCATAAATAGGTAATACTATCCTAGTATGTATTAAACATCACAAAATTAAGTGTAGATTTTCATCAAATATAGAATGTTAGTATAAAATAACACAAAAACGATAATTACCTACTTTTCTAGTAAGTTCAGAATAGTCAATAATAATCTAATTAGTCACGCATTTTAAGAGCATAAAACTCTTCTAGATCATAAAACGACTGATCGATGAGCCAATTTTTGAGTTTATACTTAAAGGACTGCGTTGATAGCGCGTCGACGACGTTAGATGGTAGGCGGTTGTACACCTCTGGCCCCATCATGTGCACTAGCTTCTCTGTTTTAGTGAGTCGGCGAGGGATAGCTCTCAACCACACCGCATGTCTCAGATTATATGTACAAGAACTGTAGTGGGGAGCCATGTTCCAAAAGTTTCCGGGCTACAAAGCAAGACCTTAACATGTGCTTCAAAACTAACCCATCACATTAACCCTACCATCCCGAAGGGAAAAGATTACCCTGATTCAATTCTCAAAAACAAAAAACAACAAATATGATACCCAAACACACCAACTGCTCGAAATAACAAATTTTCTACACCATCACTCCCCAAGTCATACAATAAAAATTCATCGATGTACATTACCCCTATAATTTGGCATCGCGAGCGTTAATGCACCTACAAGTGAGTGTATTGTGCACATCTCTGGCGTGGTTCCGGACGGTTTACGGGCCCCTAAAAAGGGTACCAAGTTGGGCTTGGCGCGAGGAATAGGTGGATAGCGAGATTTTTTTTTTGTTTTCAATGAAATTGGAGTGTTGTTGTTTACGTTCCACTTATATTCGCGTCGCGGCAGAGACACACAATATTTTTATTTCAAGTCAATTCAAAGTAGTTTATTTCAGCTTCCACTTATTACACCTACTAATTATAATATGATACCGATCAAAACGGAGCACTAGGATCAATTCCTACTTCTTCTTATTCTAGGAAGAATTCCTACTTAATAACATAGTATTTCAAATTAAAGGAACGTACTTGTACTTAGGTGCATACATCAATACATCAATAAAATATCGGTGATTGATTTTATGGGCTGGAAGGAATAAAACTTTTCGATAGCAAGTGTTAAATATCATGTCTATTGAGTCATAATCTTAACCGTGAAGCTATCGTAAATTATTCGTGTTTGAGGCACAGAGACCACGCTGGCTTTTAAGGACACGCGCAGCTCTAACCGAAAAAAGGTTTATCCCAGCGGCCATTGTTGGTACTACAATTCGTTGATGCAGTTCTTACCCGCTACCGCTCATGTTTCGCCCCTCGAGCAGGGTACTCCCGAAGGAACCACAGCCAGCGATAAAAGCCTCATGCATAATGTACGCGCGTCCGAAATCGAAAAATTAAAAACATCCGCCATCTGTTGGCCGCACAATTACTCCGTTTTGACGCGCTGCTTCCATGATGTTGGCCATGATCCTTGCTAATTATGCGGATCGGGTAACACGAGGGATCTAGGAACGAATGGGAATTCTAGACAAACAGGCTACACCGACCTCATCATCAGGTGAGATTGCGGTCAAACGTTTAGCGATTGGTTTGTGTCCTCTTTGCTAACTTTGCCAGTGTAAAAAAAACTATTTTCGTATTAAACGCTAGGTGGAATTTCCCGTTTGCAGTTTTACTATAGTTCACTATAGTACAGCCGCGTTCAATGGCGCGCGATATATCATCTGAAAGGAGCCATTTCATTCTGGGCCTGGTCCATGTACACTACATAGAAAAATTAGGAATAAATAGGAGATTACAAGAAAAATACAATTTCATCAATTTGAAGACAAATGCGATGGTACAAGAATAGTTCTTCTGGTAAGTTTTTTACTATGTGAACACTATTTGAAGGCCGCCATGTTGGTTTATAATTGGCGTTTGACATGACATTGACATATTTTTCATGTCATGTTGTTTGATTTGATGTTTTTGTTTTGTCAGATAAATGTAGGTTGTCAAAATGACATTTCACTAACGTCCAACCGCCATATTTTTGTAGCGCTGTGTGTTGCTCTCTTTGTCGAAGAAAATCATAATGTACCTTAGAACGAAGTCAATTTAAATAAAATAACCAATTAAATACGTTTACTTTATTGCTTAGCCATATTTTAGAGTAGTGTACACAGTGCAGGCCCAGGCTCCATATATTGATGAAACGTCTCTTTTATTTCAAATTGTATCCTTACATCTATCGTTACCTTATCGTTGAGCTATATCGCACGCCCTCAAATGTCAAACTCAAAATTGACTTTCATCAGTAGACGTAAGGCTTCCGAGACGATCCTTTTTAAATAAATATTTAGCCTATATTAATTATCGCACGCCGTTTGAACACGGATTAAGTCTTTATTAAATTAATCTGTTCTTTTTGAGATATCTTACGGCTTTGATGGCATGGCGGGCGTGTACCAACGAGACGCAATAGGTGTTGGTTCAAATTCATAAGTGGGGCAAAAGTTTGCAAGATCTTCGAGTACGTAGTTGTTTCGTGTATGGGTATTGTGACCATGGTACTCGTACTTTCTGAACTATGACACAGGAAATCCGATTGTGGATCGACAGTAGGGTGTTTATTTATTATACTATTGATTGATTCTTTAAATAGCCACTCTCCACATATTCTTTCCTTTTTGTATGTTAACAACTACGATAGTTACCGATAGATTTGACTGGCCTCATAGCTCAGTTGGTAGTAACTCTGCCTTCTGCGCTAGAGGTCGCGGGTTCGATCCCCACACTGGACAAACATTTGTGTGATGAACACAGATGTTTGTTCTGTGTCTGGGTGTTAAATATATATCTATTATGTATATCAGTCTCTGGTACTCATAGTACAGGCTATGCCTAGTTTGGGATCAGTTGACCGTGTGAATATGTCCGGAATATTTATTTATTTATTTATTTAGTTAGTATTTTTAACGTTATGTACTCATTATTGACATTAAAAATCTTTTCCTGCTGTCAAAGTATAAGTAAGTTTCGAATATTCTTGAGTAACGACTAAAGATACGAGTGTAATGATCTTTCTAATAACACAGATCGAGTGTCCAGTGGCGTAGGGTGGCCTAATCGACTATGAATGATAATACCAATGAGCTTTGTTCACCGATGAAGAAAATTGGGTGGGTTGGCCGCGGTGAGTGAGTGCAGAGGCATCGTGGGGCGGCCGATTGATTGCACGGAGGGAGAACCACAGTGGAACGTGCATCACTTTTGGAATCGTAGCGGGTTCGGGTTCTAGAACAATCTAGTGCTAGTTTTTACTGCTATGAAGTTAGATAGATAGATAGATAGATAACACTTTATTGATCACCATACGGAAATAATACATAAGATCACAATTACAAATTTACACGGCAATACAATGGGCGGCCTTATCGCTAAGAGCGATCTCTGCCAGGCAACCTTAGGATGGACTGGACTGAAAAGATTAGAGAAGGGGCAAGATGGTGTTTCTTAAATAATGCAGTAAAAAAAATATCTATAAACAGAGTAAAGTAGGTATATTAAATAGATAAATCAAGATAATCATATATATATATATAATACATATAGTGACATTTATATAAACACATACAGATACTATATCGTATATAATTATAATAAGTACACAGAATTTAAGAATAATAATATACAATAAACTTGTGCTTCACAAAGAGCAGCATGCCAGATAATGAGTGATGACCATGTTTTTGAAGATAGCAAGAGACTTGGCTTTCCTGATATGGACAGGCAATGCGTTCCACAAGCGAACAGCCTGGACTGTAAACGACTTCTCATAGAAGGTGGAAGAGTGAACTGGGACTTTAAGTTGGTTGGTGTCAGTGGATCGTAGGTTGCAAGAATGAAGTTAGTAGTTACTAAGAGCTATTCGCTTCGCTCAGCCCTTAAGCTCGTATTTAAAGGGTTTTTTAAGCAATTCCAAAATTAATAATGTCATTCTAATATCGTAAGAGGATTAAAAAAAAATCACTGCATTATAGATCATTACAAATATATACTGCACCATGGTAAATCAGATAGAGACTTTATTTGAAATAACTTAAACTTATACCAAGCTGAACGCTATGGCGTACAGCAGCAGAATTTCTGAAGCAGTATCCGCATGGTTGCAAAATAAAGGTCCCTGAGCAACGTCGACATACGCTGAGCTAGCCAGACACACTTCCAAACCTAGAGTTTTGGCACTTGCTATTAACATTTTGCAGCCTCCTTTTGCCTTTATTAGTCTTCAGTTAAAACAATATAGCGTAGCTCGTAATCTTTGAAAATAATAGACAACTGACGGATTTTCCGTCGTGTAACGGGAGCGTAGCGGCTCGTTAATCTATGGTGTAACGGCTGTCACAAGCCCCGCCTCAACGTAGTTTTATCGCAACGTTAGAAAACAATGCCTCATCACTAAAAGCATTTCCATAAACAAGACCAAAATTAACATTCCAGAAAGGTAGGTGTTAACGCCACTTTAAGGCACGGCCAATTACATCGTCGAAGGCAGCCTCCGCTCGCAAAACTTGTAAAGTAGTTTGCGTAATGATTAGGCGGTGCCAATCGCGTCCGCGGGCAATCCGTCAACCGTGGAGGCGCCGCGCCGGTTACCAGCATGAAAAGGTAACAGCCAGGAGGAGTGAATGGACCAATTAAATAATTCAGTAATTCGCTGAGGCGCCGCCGGCGGCGACGTAAACATGCGTGAGACGCGGGGTGGAGCGGGTGGGCCGCGGGGGGCGTGCGGGGTGCGTTCCCCGAGCCCCTCGGCCGTGGTGGGGCGAGGGCGTGGCCCGTGACGTCACTCCACCGCCTGCCTCAGTCGGTCAACACCCGGCGCTCGGAGCGGTCGTGGCGACGCGTCGCCTTTTTCTTCACCCGAAAGTACGATAAAGACGCCAAGATTTTCGACCGCCAGTACCACTCACCTTCCAAGGTGTTGAAGTTGGAGGACGACCCTTGGGGGTCATGCGCCATGTACTCCCCCGACAAGATGAAGTCGGGCGGCGGGCTGATGGCGCCGCCCGGCTGCTTCCCGGGCCGGTATAGCCCCACGTACCGGAGCGCGGACCCGCGCCGATGCGTTCCGAACCCATCCGTGAGTACCCACCGCCGCAGCACGTGCCCGCCCGGCCTCGCCTCACCACCGCACCACCACGATCAGCACGCATCAACAAACTTATTGATCACGCGCCATGTGGCGAGTCCGGCCGGATGTGTGATGTCCTTACATGTTCTGCTTGAAACTCACCTTGATTTCAGTGTGTTAGCTTACAGGTTAATAAACTAGCGAGGCGCGTACGCGCTCGATCCCACGTTGTTGTCGCTACGATCGCCGTTGTTTACGGTCCGTAATATTTAATGTGGCTAGGAATACGCGGTGAAACCTAGGCAACGTTGGCGGTGACTTATATTAAAATTTAACGGACTCGATATCTGAACGGAAAATGCTTAAAATAAAAGAAAAGGCGCGTCAAATAAAAAAAAATTTCAGGTGATGCGCGTTTTTCTAACTTTTTTTTCAGGTTCGTGAGGTGCGTTGTTCTTGCTTAGCGATTTGATATAAGATGTTTGTTCATAAGGCAATGCGATCGCATATGGAGCTCCATGGGGTGGTTTTTGTTTTATTATCATTACTGCGAAATCAACAAGAGATTATTGTTGCATAGTTCACAGAGACTGAAGATATTTTAAACAGCTAAATACTTGAGTACTACTAACACCCAATCAAAAAACCATTCATTGTTTTAATTTATGATACAAATTAATTTTGTACCATTGTTTAGTTTCTTAACTATCTCGTTCGTAGCAAAAAAAAATAATTTTCCAAAAAAATATTAAAATATAAATAAACTGTTGTACGCAGGCGGTTTTAATAATTATTTGTAATGAATTCATTGCTAAAATGAAAAGGCTTTGAATCAAAAAGTTTAGTAATATCGCGGTCGGCATAAATAAAGCAGCCGGGCCGCGCGCCCTCTCATTACAGTTTAAATTGTTCAGTTGTTATTTTTCATTTTTATTTGCATACCCCTGTAATCTGGCGTAATTTTCTCATCATGCCACGTCTTGTTTTATTATGAGGCGATGAGTTTGTAAATTTTCACCTATTAGTAAAAAAAAGAAATAGTCTGCCTGTTATACCCTAGCATAGTAGCCATCCTCTAAAATATCCAGGTGATCCTTAAAGATGTTTCAGGGGTGAGTTAAAAGCACATAAATTTGGAATAATTTTTGGAGGAGGTAGGGCAGAGCAAGATTTTCTCGCTCTAAATTGGAGCCTGGAGAGGTTCCTCCGCCTTACAGAAGATCGCAGCCAAATAAAATTATTTGTTTCAAATAGTGTTGTGTTCCTGCGGTGAGTAGGTTGCCAGAGCTCTTTAGGGGGGAGGGGTTCGGCTGGCAACGCATTAGCAATGCTCCAGGTGTTGCTGATGTCAATAGGCGACGGTAACCACTTCCCATCAGGAGGGCTGTAAGCCTGTTTGCCTCCGAATAACATAAAAAAAATGCCCACATTTTAGTAATAATGTAATAATTAAAAACTGTTTCAAAATAGGAGTAAGGTTAAAAATATTCAATTATTACGCCATTGAATGTAATAAACTATAATAGCTATCTATAGATCGTTTGTAATGGTCTTCAGATGGCTCAATTGTTTCTTGTGTATTTATTAACTTGTATGAGTTTTAAGATTCTTTCCATAAATAAAGTTCTCTCTCCTGTGCACTACCTTCACATCTTCTGTCCACAAACACAAAGGTTATCTGGAAAATAATGCTTTTTAGCATTAAGTTCGCCTTTATACTATTTTTATGTGCAATAAAGAATTTTCTATCTATCTATCTAAAGTTATTAAAAATAAAAATAACAAATAAAAAAAACTATTATAATAACATAATACAAACCAAATTGTGGCAAAATACTAAGAACCCTGAGCTCACGGCAAAGCTGCGGCTTTCCCGGAAAATGCCGACGGTAGCGCGCGCCGTCGGCTACGCGCTACGGCGCCGGCGTAGAGCTTCGTAGCGACGCCGCGGCGTAGCTCTAGCATTTTAAAACCAACATAATGATAGTTCGGAGATAAAAAATTACAAAACCAATATTTAACTTAATGCACAAATAATTTATTCAAGTTTTTTGGAAGTAGCTAAGTAGTTTTGTTAAATGAAACTAATTGTTATAACAGTGATAAAAACTCGACTTTTTTCACCAAAAACGGTAGATCTTATCAGATCTGTAGGTCCATCCATGAAGAAGACAGGGGAATTTCCGAACATTTGGCAAATGCCTACATTTTGCATTAGTGATTATTTCATACGTGACAGGTTGCAAGCCTGTTGCCGCTTCAAATAAATATTTAAAAATCATTATTTTTGATTGGTTCATATGTTGTAGACGTAACTAAGTATATTCTTTAACTGTTATAAATATCTTGTGAAATATGAAACAATAACAACCAATTAATTGGCTTTTGATTCAAAATTTTTCTTTACAGGTATGCTGTTGTTGTTTTGTAGGTTTTTTTTCAGAAATGGTGTTGACTTTATCTTTATTCGTTATCAATTATCTCAATTTAAAGCTCGTTCGTATAGTTTTATTAGTCATATCAATTCAATAACTAGAAACAAGAAGAGCGCGTTGAAGTCTTATATTCCCAAAATATGGCTGAAACGGCATTGAGCATAAAAATGAAAATAATTTAACAAAAATATACAATTTACTATTTTTGTATACTGGTTATGTATAACCTACATGAAAACAGCAAAGCCAAAGTAAGGTTAAGCATTTTCTTTCTTGTTAAAGATATCGATGGTCAAAATAGCTCCTAACATGGGCGATTACAAGCTTCTAGGACACACTGTTTATAAATTACAGAAGGAGGTCCTAAACAGTATTAACGACTTTGATATATTGTGCAATGAAACGCTAACTTATTATAAAAATGTTACAAGAAGACGTATTAACTAATCGATTTTTAATGGTACCTTGTCGTCCAAAAATAACTGCTGTTGTGTTGTAATAATTATATAATAATAATAATATCGTAATAAATAATTGCTCAAATAATAATTGTTTATGTAACATAAAGCCTAAAATAAGTTTAATTACAGAGATCTAAATACATATATTTCAAAATAAAGGACCAATAGGACTAATAGTAAACCACCATAAGATTTTTCAAAAATATGACATTACGCAGTACCAACGATATAGATACCTATATATATATAGATATAGATACCTAGTAGATTTTTTTCCTTATAGTCCTCCAAAACTAAAATGAAATGAAAGTTCTTTAAATCACTTGCTTTCAACACGTATCGTCGTTTTTGATTGTCAATGGCCCATTTTCTTCCAAAAGTTGTTGTTCGTTTAAGAATTATTATTTGCTCTGATCTTGAATTCTTCTTGATCGTGAATGACGATTACCTAATACACACAAAAAAAAAACGAGAATCTCAATCTCCTCCTTTTTGAAGTCGGTAAAAAAATCGGTGTATTGGAAAAGTTTTAAGTTAAAACTGAAAAGTAGTTACAACAGTTTTTCGTTTATCTTACTACTAATAAAAATGCAAAAGTTTGGATGGGTGGATGTTTGTTGCTATCACGCCAGAACGGATCTGGATGAAATTTGAAAGAGAGATAGATTATACTGGAAAGGCTGAAAAAGCACAAAGGCTACTTTTTATCCTAGAAAAATGTACGGTTACCGCGGGAAAGATATGTTTCTGTTTTTCACAGAGCAAGGGAAAGACATGTTATTTAAATAGCGGTAGTGTAGGGTAAGAGAATAACAGCTACTTTTTATCCCAGAAAATGCATGGTTCCTATGGGATTACATAAAAGTTTTTTTTTTAATAAATAAATATTCCGGACATATCACACACGGTCAACTGATCCCAAACTAGGCATAGCCTGTACTGGGTACCAGAGACTGATATACATAATAGATTAATATTTGAAAGAAGAAAGAAAGAAAATACTTTTATTCGTAGCATTAACCTTAAAATTACCCAACACCTTATGGATTAAACTATACAAACTAAGACTAAGAAAGAGAAAGAAAGAAAACTTAAATGCTACGAAAAGGCGTCCGACTCAGCATTATGTTGTGATAGCCATTGAACATGGCCATCACAACGCTATTTAACACCCAGACACAGAACAAACGTAACGAGAAGAGCGTTAGGTATGAATGTGGATGGATATAAGACTAGAGGAAGGCCGAAGAAAAGATGGATGGATTGTATTAAAGATGACATGAGTAAGAAAGATGTGAGTGCGGAGATGACGGCTAACAGAAGAGAGTGGAAGAAGAAAACATGTTGTGCCGACCCCACATAATGTGGGACAAGGGCAGGAAGAAGAAGAAGAAGAAGACACAGAACAAACATCTGTGTTCATCACACAAATGTTTGTCCAGAGCTGGAATCTTATCCGCGATCTCTAGCGCAGAAGGCAGAGTTACTACAAACTGAGCTATGAGGCCAGTTATATCCTACAGGAACGTGTATAAAAAGGAGTTTCGTTAAAGTTCGTGAAATAGAGCTAAGCGCATTTTCAAAAAGAAGGTTTGACCATAATTACTTACTAAATACTCAATAACTAATACTCGTCAGTTCTCATACATATACATCAAAATTTCCACGCGAACGAAGTCACGGGCAACAGCTACTATCCCAATATTTCCTCATGTTTGTGTAAACTACAGTTCATTAATATGTACCTTTGATGACACAGTCCTGCCAGAGAACGGCCGGTTCACTGAACGTATGGAACTGTGACATTAGGTGTTGAACACTGGACAGCGCGCCGACATGAAAAATATGTTAAGCAATGCAGAATTTCGTCAGCTCATTTAGTTAATAATAAATAAATATTCCGGACATTATCACACACGGTCAACTGATCCCAAACTAGGCATAGCCTGTACTATGGGTACCAGAGACTGATATATCTAATATATAAATATTTAACACCCACACACAGATAATATTAATAGTCATAGAGTCCTAAAATGAATAACAAGAGACGTTTTATTATTAAAAAGGGTTGTGTGCTTCATAATTAAATAAATATGCCAAGTATGAGTTTAGAGCAAGCGCCAATGGTAATCAATAAAATTTTCCAGTAGCGACATCGAGTTATAAAATTATAGCTGGATTTTAAGCCAACTCGTACGCCTAACAAAGTGATAGAAGGGCAGAGTAGAGCAGATTTTGCAACGTATGAACAAGCATGTCTGCGACTCATGTGCTCGTGGCGTTACCTACGCAACTCTGCGCTCCATACATACATTGCAGTATTGTTGAATAGAGACAATGCTGCTAGGATTGATCCAGCTGGATTTACTAAGCTATGGCATCGGGTTCATTGCCTTGCCGCTTGAAGGTGTTATTCTGTCGAGCCGCCATTTCTGTGGTCTGTAATTACTAACGTACTACTTTGTGTTAAAACAAGCAATTTATAGCGTCTACTTACTCGTTTAGATGTTAAACCTCAGTTTGGTTGGGAGAAAATAAACTTATTTATTATAGACTTATGCCCTCGTCTAACAAAAACCCCCGCTGCATCTTAAGCCTGATTTTCGGGAATGCCTTTATTAGTGCGCTCCTATACTACAACAGGCAGCTATCCACAAAATGTTATACTCCTAGGACTTCTGGTTTAAGCTGTGCATTAAATCAATTTAAAATTCATTTATTCAGAACAAAGTACACAGGGAAACAGGTTACAGATTGAACGATGAGACTGCAAAAGTTATAAAAACTGAGTAGCAGCCTCAACGCCCTCCTCATTGACACAACATGTTTTTGTATGTTTAAGTGATAATAGTACATTATGGTATAAGTGTGTATCGTTGGTGATAACCGCCGAGGCGTCTTAAGAGTGCCGAGGACGGTAATCATCAATACACACGTGTATCGTACGACGTTTTTCAACACACTTGAGAATAAAATAAAACAAAAATAGCTGTAAAAACGAGTTATGAATTTTTTTACGCAATAGCAATAGATATTGATATTGATACAAGATTTTATTGGTAAAAGTAAATTTTACAAGTCACATGCTATGCTAGGTAGGTACAACTTATGCATAGGTAGGTACCATGTACCACAATTTTCATAATATATTCCGATTTATTACACAATATAAACTTAAAGTAGGTAGACAGAACGATATCGTGCTGTGGCGTGGAAACAAACCAATGGCAGGTTAGTAACAGCCGATTGGCGTGACCGTCTCGGCACTAGATTGATTCCCCATTACCTTAGGCAATTTTGTTGTTGGTTTGGTCAGTAAGTGGCATTTGGATCGATTGACGTGGTCTGCATGTGTGTACGTATATGACAATGAGCTCACATTGACTCAACCTTAAGGTAGCCATCAGCCCGCGGTTTGGTTCGCGTGGTGCTACCTTAATATTGTAGATGGAAGGCTGCATACAAATAATTAAGTTCCATACCCTGTCAAAAATACAACGTGATCCGTAACTAGTATACTATCCTGAAAGGAGCTTATTAAATCAACAAAAATATTTAAAAAACCCTAAATTTTCAATTAAAAAAAAACAGATTTTTCTGTAAATTCTTCTAACCTGCTGTTTTCGGTCTTTTTATCATCTTTGTTTATAAGTAATAATTAATTCGGTTGAGCCGTTACGGCGTGATTGAACCACAAACATCCAAACATTTTCACAACCTTTCGCATTTAAAATTATAGTACGATAGTATTTTATTTATTACCTTTTTATTTTATTTATTCAGGGACAATAAACAGCTACAATATATAATCTTAGATTTAGGTTATGGTAAATAATTAGGTAAGTAAGTACCTTTTAAATGATGGCAATATTGTAGCCCACTGCATTATCCTTATTTTAAATCACTAAATTAGCAAAAGTGCGCCACTAATGGCATTAATCAAATTAAATGTCATCATCATCATCATCAGAATGTAGAAGTCCACTGCTGGACATAGGCCTCCCCTAAAGAGTTCCACGACGAACGGTCTTGAGCCTTCTCCATCCACCGACTTCCCGCAACCTTCACAATGTCGTCGGTCCATCGGGTGGGGGGCCTTCCAACACTGCGTCGCCCGGTTCGTGGTCGCCATTCGAGAACCTTTACTCCCCAACGGTTACTTTATAACCGTTGGGGACTAAATTAAATGTAAAGTAATTAAAATAAATTGAATTGAATAACATTGATAAATTGTGATTAACATTGATAAATTATAAAACTGAAATTGAATTGAATTGATACTTACCATTTAGATAAGATTAGATTAACATTTGAGTAAGACAGTAGTAGTAACATTAGTAGTATGAACAAAGGAAAAAAAAAACAAACATGTTGTAATAAAAGCGGAAAAAACTTCGAAGACAAAATTGCTTTAAATGGCAAGCGAAATTGCTCTAGCATCGCGTAATTGCAGTTTATTGGTCGAAATTACCTCAAACTACATAGAATTTAGTTTAATGATAGCAGTGGTATATGGAGAATACACAAATGCGCTATGATTAACCCTGGTATTCTAAGGCGCGTATCTTTATGCGTAGTGTGTAGAATTTTGAGGGGAAATTTCAAAAATAGAATCAGTGACAGTATTATCTATGAAATTAATGACGGGTTGGTCATTATGAGTGGAACGAAAACAAATATTGCGACAAAGCTAGTAATATTTTGCATTACATTGACTGACCATTATTTGCACAGAAATGACTTTCATGATTATTTTATTGCTATATCCTTCAACTCACTATGTTTGAGAAACGAGCATAGGCTAGTAGTTGTTTTAGCCGAAGTGAAGAGAATTCTGTGGGAACAGTAACCGCTGTAAAAAATGTGCCAGTCTGATATCAGCGTGAAGCGAGTGAAAAAATGCACTCTGCTTCAAATACGGGGTTAACGTATTCCTACCCTGGCATTCTTAGGCGTTAATATTTTTCACTCTACTCACACTTAACATTGGACTGTCATTATTTTCATATAAAAGAGACGTTTCATCAATATATGGAGCCTGGGCCTGCACTGTGTACACTACTCTAAAATATGGCTAAGCAATAAAGTAAACGTATTTAATTGGTTATTTTATTTAAATTAACTTCGTTCTAAGGTACATTAAAATTTTCTTCGACAAAGAGAGCAACACACAGCGCTACAAAAATATGGCGGATGGACGTGCGTGAAATGTCATTTTGACAACCTACATTCACCTGACAAAACAAAAACATTAAATCAAACAACATGACATGAAAAATATGTCAATGTCATGTCAAACGCCAATTATAAACCAACATGGCGGCCTTCAAAAAGTTGTTACATAGTAAAAAACTTACCAGAAGAACTATTCTTGTACCATCGCATTTGTCATCAAATTAATGAAATTGCATTTTTCTTGTAATCTCCTATTTTTTCCTAAATTTTCTATGTAGTGTACATGGACCAGGCCCAGGATGAAATGGCTCCTTTAAAACGTTCTTGACATTTCCCCTAACAATCCACTCACTTAATAGTAGATAGTTCAACCATGCCAAATTTCATGCGGCACGAAACTGTCCGCATTCACCTTAGTGCTTTCGTATCTACTAACGGTCCATAAGTCAGCGGCTTTTGTTTAGTTGTCAGACCCGGAAAAGTCAAAGAAACAGAGTAGACGAGTCTTTACCGCGATTCCAGCTTTGGTAAACTACAAAATATCTTACAAATCTTTTATTATTATCAAGTAAGTAATTCGGTACTCGAATCTCATAAGACAATGGGTATGTTAATGATTTATATTGCTAGAAGTGTGGTTAGGTATTAGGTCTTATTCATTAATTTAATACTTAATTGCACACAATATGAAAAAAAACATTGTACAAAAGAAGGGTTAAATGCTACAAGCATTTTCTACCAGCCAACCTCAAAGGTCTCACGATTAATATTAGTTGCAAATAATTCGGCATGCAAAAAAAAATGGTGTTAATTTACAATTGTCGACAAACTTTAAATAACCACAGATTGCATATGTTAAGTAAGAATCACAGTATTCCATTTCATTTGCAAAATTGATAATAGTAAATGGCAGAATTGAATTTAAAATGTCACAATTGTAATAAATTAAAATAAAAGTCGGCAATTTTCACAGACATTACATCATATTATTTAATTATTTTTAGCGTTGTAAATTGGCTTAGTAGGTAATAGGCTTGAATTTAGGTAAATTGCAACAGCAGAATCAACACCGGTGTCTAGTTATAACTGAACTTAATAAATACTTATGATTATGATTTAAGTTACTTTAACAAACCCCTCAAAACTGCATTATTATCTAAAATTAATCGGGAATTAGTACACGTAACTGACTAAGCCAAACCGATAAAACAACCGATATCGCTTGAAACTATATCCAACTATAGGAACAAATCTCCCAGTAGGCGCTCAGTTTTATTGCATTTCAGCTACATCGCTGTTCCGTTCCAGCGCAGGACGTGCCGGGCTCCCGTGAGCGGGATAGGTAGTGCCAACGGTTGCTATCTTATTTTATTCATGCGCGGCCGTGAACGTGAGATGGACGCATGCCAAAATTCGTGAGTGCGACAAGAAGGCAGGAAATTTCTGTGGGTCGTCTCCTACCAAAACGCACAAGGGCGAGAGGCCACCAACGATTGTTACTCGACTTATATAGTTACATCTAGGATCATAAAAGGAGGAATGATAATAAAGAGGAGAATGCATCTATCGAGTCCTTTGAGGTAGTTATGTAAAGGACGGGGGCGCTTGACTTTCGCTAGTAAGTGGTGCCAAACCTACCTACTGCCAATGCTTTATTGAAGTTTGTATTATAATTGGGAAAAATATTGTTATTTTATATTATATTAGCTTAACATAAATGTTATCAAGTAAATTAATTAAGTTAGCAGGTAAAGGTATTATGAATTCAGTGGAACCTATAAGAGATAATGTAGGCTACTGAAAAGTTGAGTAATTGATTTTAAAATTGACGTTTGTTTCTTAAATTACATTCTTACTGTATTTTATTAGGGTTCCGTTGTGTGAATTGGAACCCTTTCACTATATCCTTCTGTCCATTTGTCCGACTTTGTTAGTCATAGTTCTTGTTAGTCGGTTTAGTTATAGTTTTATAAAAGCTCCATACTACGTAAATTCATTCGTTCTTGCAATCATTAGTATATACCTAAATGGCGTATCGAAAGCATATAAGTAGTTTTGTAGATAATAGACTAACTGACTTCGGAAGCCTTCACTGTGTGTGGTCTGACACGTACTTGGCCGATTTATTTCTATAAATTTCCGACAGTAAGTACTAATCCTTATTTTGTTATTATGTGAAATAATGATGAAATAATGTTAGTCTTGTGTGAGTTTTGTGAGTTGAGTCCGAAAATATTAACGACTAACCAATGTAAGAAAACCAGGGTGAATCAATTGAATCCTAACTCATAATTTATATTATGACGTGTTTCAAAGCACAAAGCCGAAGGTTCAGTTTTACAAAAGAAAGCCTTATTACAAAATTGCAAAGCCCATTATCCAATGAAGGCTCCGTAGATTCTCCAATATCGTGCCCGCAAAACGTTGAACTTACATTCAAAGTTACTAAAGCCTGCACACTAAAATAAACTTAAGCAAGAAAACCTTAAAGTATAACATTGTATAACCAAAGCAAAGAAAACATAACCTACCTGTCAGACAAAAGAGGCTTTGTCTACACACTATTGTCTATAATGAGTACATATAGAGTCGAGAATTCTATGAAATACGTCTAGTACAAGTCTGCGGGCGCTCTATGCGGAATACGCAATGAGTTGCAAGCAATATTGTACCATAAGGCGAGGTAGCCAGTCGAAATGGGTCTTTGAAAGGGGAAGGAGTAAAAATATTTTTATGAACATGAATTATTCATAACATTTATTTGTATTTTCGTTGAAGGAAATTTTAGTTGGAAAAGTTTGAGATATCTACTGGAGGTAGGCTTTTTTGCTTCATAAATTTTGCAATAGGAATCTACTTGTATACAATGTGTTCTGCAACTTGTAGAGTATGGCAAAAGGGGATTATTCTATCAAGAAAAAGAAAATTGCGAAAAATAACACAAAAGTTTCAATCAGTTTGTTTGGTATTATTATTACCTTACTAACTAATGAAATGTACAAGAAGTCCGTCTCAAAATTCCTACCTTACGTCCACCTGAATAGTTGAATTTGAACTGATTTGACCCCAAAATAGATGGTTTTTACACAGTGTCGAAGCCGGGGCTGGACTCTAGAGACTAACATAGTATTAGTGTGATTCAGCTTCCAAACGGACTAGACACTCGTATTTTGCCAAAATAGAAACGTCACAGCAGATCATATTGCTTGTTATAGAACTATTCCATTCCAGCTCGTGTTTACTCAGCTTGAGTAAAAAGCTAACAACGTGACAAGAACAAAAAGTGCTGGATTCTGAAACGAGCCTGTGATCGTTTCTGGGTTGAACAATATTACTTTTAGGCTTATTATGCATCCGAACTACTTAAATCGTACTAGTGTACTAGTTTGGTCATCTAGTACTATAAGTAATTAGTCGGACATTAATACGATGTCGCTATCTCGTTCATTACCGCAAATCTTTCAACCATTGTTCTCAGTCGGTCCTTCCTTTATTGAACACCAAATAATATTGTTTGTCATTCGTTCTGACAGACCAATCAACAAAATGAATTATTGGGACTAACGGAACGAAGGTGTTTACTATGATTATTCCGTGCTGTTTCTGAACGATAAAATTTACTAGAGTACTAGATAAGAACGCGTTCTAGGAATAGTTCGTTCTAGTTCAGTGGTGGGAATACAGTCTTAGTACCTACCTACTCAAAACAGAAGTATTTTATCGGATGCGACTTTGTATCGCAAATATAACCGAGATCTTACTCCTGATTTCAATATACCTATAATAAATCTAGTCTGAATTAGCATATGTTCATATTGAGGCTATGCAACATAAATCTGCGGAGGCCCACCGTCACCGACCTTTGATCGAAGTATTTTTAGAATAGAATAGAAAAGAAAAATCTTTATTCATAGCCTTAACTTACCTTAAAATTACCTTAATAAGGTTTTTAATTTATCATTCGATTAGAACCAGAAACAAACACAAATTGGGACCATTCGCGTCCGACGATACATTTGTAACGTAACGACGCATATTTAATTATGAGCTAACTGCACCGTCGCCTAGTCCACACCACACCGCCGACTAACTACCGGTTAATTATTTAAATACATTTCCTGGCAATTTTTGTACAGCACAGTTTTAAAAACAACTTCTACAAAATAACACGCATTTTCTTTAATTTAAAATTCTCCTGTATGAGTTCCAGAATGAGGAATGTGATGAGAGTGAATGAAGCAAAAGAGGTATGTCAGGATCGTGGCAAGTGGAAAGCCGTGGTCTCTGCCCTCTGGGAAATTGCCGTGATTTTATGTATGTATATATTTTCGATTCTGAACAATGAACTGCTCCCCACCCGATGGACCAACGAAATGGCGGGAAGTCGGTGGATCGAGAAGGCTCAAGACCGTTCGTCATCTTCGGGGGAGGCCTATGTCCAGCAGTGGACTTCTATGGCTGGTGATGATGATGACCTCATGTCGATAGATAAAATTCAGCCGCGCTCGTCGGAATGGATGGATAAGTCTCTTACGTTCCAGGATAGCTTTCGTGATACCTGGTGAAGACTGCAGTCTCATAGGATTACCCACGTAGACCCAAGGTCACCGACATAGCTCTCAGAATTAGCAAGTTGAGGTGGCGATGGGCAGGCCAGCTCGCGGAAACGACAACCGTTGGGGAGTAAAGGTTCTCGAATGGCGACCACGAACCGAGCGACGCAGCGTTGGAAGGCACCCCACCCGATGGACCGATGACATTGTAAAGGTTGCGAGAAGTCGGTGGATGGAAAAGGCTCGAGACCGTTCGTCGTGGAACTCTTAGGGGGAGGCCTATGTCCAGCAGTGGACTTCTACAGATTGTTGATGATGATGATGAGCTACGTAGATAAATGGTAGATGGAATGATTCACATGTCGTGACTTGCTTACTCGCTGTAAGTACTTACAGCCACATTAGCCATTCTCAGTGAGATCAGCGGCTGGACTTCATCAAGGCTTAGCTTTGATGCTGAATGGCAATAGCTCATTATGCCAGCTGATCGCTTTATTTAAATTGCGTGAATTATTAAATAGGGTAAAGATAAAGATAAAGATTGTTCATTTGCTTAAACACAATGTAGGTGTAGATGTTAATAATAATTTATAAGCAAATGTTTTAGAGTAAGTTTAACTATAGCCTATTATTATTAAATTTTAAACAATGTCAAAAGATTTAAAAGTTATAAATAATAGTAACAGGCGCAATGTAAAATAAGATGTCAAAATTTATCTGTCATGAAATCGTTGAACTATAATAACATTTCTTAATTAATAATTGTTAGAATTTAGGGTCAGAACGTAGTTGTCGGTAAACACTTGGTTATACTCACCTACACATTATAATCTAATAAACTATAAACATATTGTAAGTTTTTAGAAACACTATACAAGGTGATTCGTAACATGTATACCATCCCGAAAGGGGGTTATTTCATCAACCCAAAGAAAGAATAATAGAGAAAAGTAAATATCAATATTTTCATATTTTTATCATCTTTAAAACTTATTAGTAAACGTACTAGAAGTTCGGCATCGATATTGCTTTTGATTAAGTTTGAACTAATTTGACCAAAAAAAAGAGTTAATAAGCATGGAGTTTTGTTGTATGTCCAGGCAATGCCATAATATGTTTGCATATGCATAAGGTTCCTGTCATTATACTTTGGTCGCACATGGCAATGATTATAGTATGGAACAGGCGTACATTTTAGAAACCCATCAAAATATAGTTCTACTATAATGAGATTTGTGTAAGTTTTATGACCATAGCACACTTTACTAGCTATATTTTTAATGGTCCAGGAATTATCGTTTATTCTTCAGCATCCAATAATATATATAACTAAGATACTAACAAACATTTATAGCTAACTAATTCGGAGAAAATTTCTGCCCCAATCTAGCTTGAAGCAAGTAATTTTAAAATAAGCTTCATCAAAACTTTCAAATTCTCCATTCTAATACAATACACCCAGGTACAGTCGCGAACAAAGCAGCCAGCTTCCATCAACTTTTGTACCAAAACCTAAGTTCTAAGACGCTAGTTTAATAAGTAAAGCGTCTCTTGCTAAACTTGAAATTAACTTGGTACCCACGGGAGCCGTCCTACCATGAATACAGAGGCAGTGCTAAGCTGCTATTGTTCAGGCATCAAGGTACCGTAAGCACCACTTGGAGGGTTGAACCCACTCGCCGCAAGTTAAATGTCGTGCAGCTGAATTAACTGGGATGTCGTGATACTGGACTGTAAAAGTGTTTTTTTTGTTATTCCCTGAGTACAATATTTATTATACTCTACATATTATTACAATCTAGCCAAGTAGGCTAATGAGTAATTTGACTTTGACATAGTTTTATAAAGTAAATTATAACTAAGAATGTGTCCAATAGCACTTTTCTTACAGTTTCTATTTAAGGGGAAGACACTTTGTTATTGTGTTCTTTATAAGTAGTCACTATCACGTACACTACATTTCACTATTTTTTATTTTACACTACACTAACTCAAAAGGCTTAGTCCTTTTGAGTCTTCTCACTATGTCTGTGTTGTCGAGGAGCTGGATTGCCTCGACGTTGACCGTAAAAGTGTATACAATGTTTTGTACCTATAGGTACTGTAAATACGTATAGAAACTAATGAGATAATACCACAAACTCGTTGCAATGCCAGAAATCTACTAACAAACGCAAATATTGAAAACTGCGTTGAAAAAAAATAATAACTTTAACGAAAAATATAAAATTTAGGCCTATTGAGAAAAAGATTTTAGGTTTAAAGACATTTATTCTCAAAAAGACAATCATGTCACTTAAATGAGATTATTAATAAACATTATGCAATAGTTGTTAGTAGGTAGGTAATAGGGGGTGCATTCCGAAATTTCGAAGTTACAGTTTCGAAATTTCGGACCATTTCAGCATGTTCTTTAGTTTCGAAATTGAAAGACTCAGTTTCGAAATTTCGAAACTGTAGTACCTAAAAATTAAGAAAATCCAGAGCATAAAAAAACCGTTCTTTTCGTTGTCGAAAATACAAATAACGCTTTTAATATCGTAAATTCCCGCCTGCAAACTGTTGTGCAAGATACGGCGAGTGAATCGTGAGCTCTGTGAGCTCTTGAGCCGCTCAAATGACGCCATGCGCTCCCCACGCCCGGCACCGCCTGGTAGACTTACGTCCGAATCTTTTCATAGCTCGGTTACTGAGAGTTAATTTATCATGTTCTATAAATCTTTCTCCATTAAAGATATTGGCATCGACGGAAAATCTTTTCAGATGCTGCAGCCTCTCTCTTCTAAACTTGCCCTTGCTTGTCTAAAATCCTTGAAAACGTTGTCCATAAGCAGCTTTCTCTTTTTAACTAGAAATAAAGAAAAATTGTTTGTTCCAAGAAAAAGACTCGTGAAAACCTAGCCATGGTCTCTGCCTTAAGCTTGCGATGTATAACAAACTACCCTTAGAAGTAACCCGGCTTCCCTTTAATGAGTTTAAAATAATAATTAAATATTTTTTTGAAAATCATCCATTTTACCATGTCGCGGATTATTTAAATGTTTCATTTTCTGATTTGCATGTGGAGTAGAAACTATAAATAACCTTTTAAAATCTAAAATCTTTGTAAAATTATATGAACTTTACTTGTAAAGAACTGAAATTAATGTAAACCTGACATGCCTATGTTATATGTTATAACGAAATGGTCAATAAATGAATTGAATTAAATTAACTCAATATAGCCTGCTCAGTCCTCTCCAATCTGGTTTTAGACAGCACTGTTAGTGTTCTAAGAAAAGTGTCTTATGGCACCCACTTGGCCATGGATGCCAAGTGGGCATCCATGGCCATGAGTGCCTCACAGTATTGGTACTTCTTGACTTTAGCAGTGCAGTCAACTCACTTTACTGCGAAATTCTTTTATCCTCCCTTAATTTGTCTCACCTAGTAATATCTTGGTTCAAATCTTATATTTCAGGTCGCTTGCAGCGTGTTCGCCCGGAAGAATCTTACTCTGACTGGTGTAACATATCTGTCGGTTTGTAGTAAGGTGGCTTTGTTGGATTTTCTCTCTTCTCCTCTTTTTGGTTTTCATTAATTAATTAACCGATAAATCTGAAGATATCAACCAAATTAACGCGGATATCAATAGTACTTACAGTTGGATGAAAAGTTTTGGAATCTTAGTTAATCCTTCTAAGGGGCAGGTTTTGATCTTGGGTAGCTCGTATATGATCAATATGGTCAGTCAATTTCATATTCCATCTGCGGTATTCGATGGTGTATTGATTGATACCTTACGCTAGCAAGGTTAAGAACCTTGGAGTGTTCTTCGACATTTATTTGTCTTTATCATCATCAGCCTGATTAAATCCACTGCTGAACATAGGCCTCCCCCAAAGCGTGCCATGACGAACGGTCTTGAGACTCCTCTATCCTCCGACTTCCCGCAACCTACACCTTCTTTATTTGTCTTGGGCCAGCCATATTAATGCAGTAAGAATTAGATTGAAATGAAAAATCAACTCTTTTAGGGTTCATTTTTCGTTTCAATCTCTCAAGTGCCTCCAAAAATTCCTTCGATATCCACGAAACCAAAATTACTCTTGCTCAAGTTTTAATGTTCCCTTCTAGATTACGCCGATGTCTGCTTTCTTGATTCCTCGGAAGAACTACTTAACAAACTCGAACACCTTCAGAACTTGTGCATCCGTTTTATATTCAGATTTGCAACTTTGATCACGTTTCTGAGTTTAGATCTCAACTGAAATGGCACCTTTTTCTTCGTCAGCGTGATCTTCATATTTTGACAGTACTTTCATTATTTACGTACGGAAGTACGTAGTATTTAGGTAGGTTTTATTAGTAGATATACTCGTTCAATGCATTCCGCTATCCAAAGGGATTACTAGAAGTAGTTTTCAATAACGTAATAACGTGTTTTTGTAATGTAGCTTTAAATGCATTGAACGAGTTTACATTTTTTTATAATCCAGGGTATTTTGTTATAAAGCTGTGCGCCTTCAAAAGTCAACATATTTTTACACAGAAGGGAAGTGGCTGCTCGGTAGCTTAGTTGGTATAAACACTTCAGTTGCATTTTTCCTGTAGTGTTATATACAGGGGTAGTTTTGAAAAGCGCAAAACATCAGACATCCTAACTGATTTATAGCAATTAATTGATTTAACGCAAAAATGATTGTATTTGGTAATTAATTTATGAGAAATAACTATAAAGATTTATAGTTATTTCTAAAATACTCATAAAACAGTTTATCAATTCTCCGTTGGCCACTCGCTTCTTTCAATATTTCATCAAAAATCATCCACATCGATAGAATCAGTACATGATCGCATCCAAATTTTACGGTAGAATTTTATGCGATACTGGTTTTACGACTGCGGGTCTCCAACTCTCGTAATCTCTCAGCTCGTTTGGTCTTTGATATCATACTGATCTTTTCGGTAGTTGGTGGTTTAAGCAATGTGATATAAATGTATACCATCTTGAAAGGGGCTTACTCTATCAACATAAAGAAAGAATATAAGCGGGAAAAAAAACTTCGTACATTTTCAAATTCACTTTTTTTATCTTTACCACCTGTATAGGTAACTGTTAAATGTACAAGAAATTCGACATTAAGATTACCTACAATAATTGAATAATTGAGTTTGAACTGATTTGACCCCAAAACAGCTGATAGAGTAGAATTCGTTCGAATAGAGTTTTTTCATTGAAAATATATAGAGTTTTTGTAAACCAGATTATTTAGCATGCAAGAAAAGTATTTATCTAGGTGTATTTTGTATAACTAATTTTAATTGAAGACGAAAGTAAATGATACATTTAATTGACATTATTTGCACGAAAACAGTTCGTCGTGGAACTCTTTGGGGGTGGCCTATTTCCAACAGTGGACTTCTATGGGCTGATGATGATGATGGTGTCTCAGTTTATTTTAGGAAAGTGCAGTAGTTGTTGGACATGTACCTTCATTATCTCGTGTAATTAGGTGATTTGAATGATAAAACAGTGGTGTTGTGAAAATAAGTAGTTTCCTTGTCAGTATAAGCCCGTGTACCTAATTTATTTCTACATTATTATACAAACTTAGTTTTCTTATAGTAGACAATTATGTAGGTACTAGAATAATCATTAATTCAATAAGTTTTTAACTGGACTGGACAACTTGATGATACTGCACTTCCATCAATTCTCGTTAAGCATAAAAACTAGTGTTTTATCTTTATAATATTGATTACCTACGAGTAGGTTAAGGCAGTATACACATCGGAGCTATGGACGCCGATTTTAGACAGTCATAAATTTGGAGTTACCTTTGCCGTATAGTTTAATTAATTATATTACAAATACCCTAGATTCTAGGCATAATACATACGAGTATTATTTATGTGGGGTCAGTAGTTTCCATAAATCTTGATAAAATGATCATTTCACAATCATCATCATCAACATTTAGAAGTCCACTGCTGGACATAGGCCTCCCCCAAAGAGTTCCACGACGAACGGTCAAAGTCAAAGTCAAAGTATAATTTATTGCTTGAAATACATGTCATAAAGATGTCAACGGTATTGAGCCTTTTCCATATACAATACATGTTCTGAATTATATAATTTTATGCTAATTTATTCGAAATGTCATGACATTTTTGGTGAAAGACAGATGGAGATCTTTGAATAAGAACAAATTCTTTGAAAACCTGAATTATGAAGTCATAATTTTTTAGTTTTTAAAACGTAGGTTGTTAATCGTTTACGCTACAGCCAGTTCTGTTATTTGTGGTATCGATTACACGGTGGGACCACCGTTCGGCGGGTAGTCATTATAGTTGGCTCACGGAACACCACGAGTGCCACGTGGGCTCTCCCACGGCTGGTCACGCACATCGATCGATCTACGCATGTAGATCTGAAAATGTATATAATTCGTTTGCAAACAAATTACCTACGTAAAATGGCTTGATGCTCATGGTGTCACTGGTTTTTATGTGGAGAATGGTCAATGGTCATAAGCTATTCCTTATTTTTTCATCCGATTACTGCCCCACATTGTAACCTCAAGAACTATTGATATGCCCCCGAGCAGGACTTTTCCCGCATAGTAGAAGATGGAGCTCGTATGCTATCCCAAAAGGGGCTCATTTTTATTTATATGATTTTATTTAACACCCAAAAGGCGTTTTATTAAATACGTTTGATAAACGTGTAAATTAGTCATTTTGCATTGAAAAAAACTGTGTTAAATTCAGTATTAATTCAGCATTAAACAATATCAACTGTTTTAGCTAACAGATACTGAACTACTCATACCTAAGTTTAATATAATAAGTTACAATGGTGATGAAAAGACCAGAAACAGATTTTATTTCGCTAATATTCTTTGTTTTGTTTATAGAATATCCCTTTTGGGATAGTACACATATTATAAATCACCTTGCATTATTATGACATGTGTAAAAATATTTGACGAAAGCTGTAATTTACGACTGAATTTAAGAAAGTCTGGGATCTATCTTGTGCGGCCTGCAACCAACGGGTCCGGGCTACCTTTGACAGTTCTTACCATCGAGTGTGGGCCGACCTAGATCGGCCGCTATGGAAATTTATGGATGAGGCCTATGTTCAGCAGTGGACGTCCTAAAGCTGACATGATTATAATGATTTGTATTGGTGATCAAAGGCTGATCCAAAATACCTAAATGATTAGTACTCGTTCGTTATCTTTTCAGTTTTCATTGCAAAATACCGAGCGTGACAGGTGACAGCTCCCTTTGTGGAGTTAAGTGGAGGATAGTCCTGTACATATCAGATTTCCTGCTACAAATCGCTGTGCTTCAGAATGTGTGCTTCAAATGAATAAGTATGTAATTGACAATAAAATTGCCCTTAATTGTACTCCTTACCTACCTTGTTTTTATGGAAATTGACAGTGCTGCCAATCAATCAGTAGGTCTACTTTGCGGAACTTCATGGTAAATCAGGCTTATCTTATAGGTTATACGATATGATATCAGTCCAGGGTTCCGTTATACCTTTTGGTAATGGGTTAAAGACGTATTTGTCAAATCAACCAATAGAGTTTTGAGAGGAGGTAGCAACAGTGAGATTTTCTCGTTCTGAATTGGAGCAGCCCGCCTGGGGAGGTACCTCTGCCTTTCAGAAGATCGCAGCCAAATAACATTATTTGTTTTAAATAATGTTGTGTTCCTGTGGTGAGTAGGGTTGCCAGAGCTCTTTAGGGGGGAAGGGGGTTCGGGGTCGGCAACGCGTGCGTGATGCCTCTGGTATTGCAAGCGCTCATAGGCTACGGTAACCGCTTACCATCAGGTGGGCCGTAAGCTTGTATGCCACCTCTGCTGTATAAAAAAAAAAAAAACGCATTACAAATGATATACCTCATCATGGTTAGTCTTTTAGAGGATTTTACTCATCTCCCTCCGCTTTGTAACGCCCCCTCTCCACAATTGCATGCTCTTGCACTTATCTTGAACTAATCGAGAAGATGCCAGTTCGAACTTTGAGCTGTTAGATGTAACTTGACGCGAGTTGAGACTTTGTTATTACAGGAACTTCTAAAATACCCTTTGCTGGTCTGCGGTAGTTTTTGTTTTATTCCTTAACATTTTAAACATAACAATATTTTTTTTGTACCACTAAGTTGGCAAACAAGCATACCACCCACCTGTTAAGTGGAATGGTAAGTGGTTACCATAGCCTATGAGCGCTTGCAATACTAGAGGCATCACGCACTCGTTGCCGACCCCGAACCTCTCCCCCTGAAGAGCTCTGGCAGCCTTACTCACCGCAGGAACACAACATTATTTGAAACAAATAATGTTATTTGGCTGCTATCTTCTGTAAGGCGGAGGTACCTCTCCAGACGGGCTGCTCCAATTAAGAACGAGAAAATCTCGCTGTGTCCTACCTCTTATTCTATCAACAAAAAGAAAGAATATTACCGATAACTCTGATTTTTCCCAATTTGTAACTAATTAACATACGAGAAGTTCGACACCAAGATTGCTAAGTAAGACAATTGAATAATTGAGTTTTGGACTGATTTCACCAAAACAGCAGAGATTTTCATAGTGTTTTTTCATGTCGAGAGAGAGGGAAGCGGTTTATAAAATAATATAAAAATCTTAGGCTCGTATTCAGAGACACTACTCAAGCATAGATTTTATCACAGATCAGCTGAACTCTACTTAAGTACTGTGATCATTGAATCTATACTTAAGCACTGTTCAAGAATTAGAATCTCGCCTCAAATCGAGATTTAAGTAAAGATCAATGCTCGAGCCTTGTCTCTGAATACGAGACTTAGTATTTTCCATAGGTATCGAGCCGATAAAGTTTGTGGCTGATTTAACAGTCACATGAGTAAACCAAAGTGTCATTACTCACTCAGAAACAAGTTTTCTTTAGTTATAAGTGAGTTCACTGACTCCGCATTTACGAGTACCGATAAAGAAGTCATCGGTATAAAAGTGTATGATTAAATTGTGCCGTAAAACACAGCGCCGTGTGAAACCTATGTATTTTTTACTAGCCTCGAGTTCACAGGAGTTTAGTTCTCAGCCTTATCAAGCTGGAATAAGGCCTAATTTGGAACAAACAAAACCAGCTGCATTGTTTGGTTAGATTGAATAATGTGGAAATATTTTAATTTAACTGCTGTTAACAGCTATTGTAGGTAATATTGATATATATTATGCTTTGTTTATTGATTTTTTTTAATATGCCATGACTTTATGGTTCGGTCGGACAAATAATGTTTTACCAACCTAGGTTGAATATCATTTAGAGACTATTATCGCTTGTCTACCAATGTTTGTAAAATATAAGCTCGACCTCATAAAAAATTGTAACATACCATGGAAAATAAGGTCAATAGTAATTTTACTTTTAGAAAAAATAATAGTTTCCCTTTTTTCTTAACAGGTTGTATTTTTTTTTTAGCAAAAGTAAAATTAAATAAAAATAATTATAGTGTTGGCGTAGTGGGAGGTACCTCGACTTTAGATCCGTAGGCCATAGGTTCAAATCCCGGACGTGCACCAAGGGATTTTTATATTTAAAAAATGTATAAGCGCATTACACGTGCTCAGAAAAGTTCTGAGCACGTGTCATGCGCCCTGAATAAGCCACGGGTTGCCTTCACAGTTACTGTGAAGGCAACCCGTAGTCAGCTCCACACGAATTGACCATGTCTTTCCTGTGGATAAGGTTGATCGGGCTGATAGGATGGTATATGTGCTGGCCAGTCAACTCCATCAAAACATGGCCCAAGAAAAGTGTAGGTAAACATTGGTTTATTTATAAACTGTCGTTCAACAATGGCGAATTAACACTTAAAGAGCTGGTTAGTCACCGGGACTATTTTAGAATTTATACCATTTACATATTTATGTGAACTGATTCTAAGTGGAACTTGCAAAATATATGTGTCGACAGTGTGAAAAGCAGTTTGTAGTATTTTGTACACTCGAAAGCTCTGATCAGATATTTTAAGATAGAGACAAACGAACTCAACGTTTACAACGCTTTATGACATCTGAACATTATGACAAACTAGCTTCCGCCCGTGGTTTTGCTCGCGTGGGACCTACATAAAAGTAGCCTATATTATTATGCTATTCTAGGTAAATAACTTTATCTATTCTTTCTGATCGAAGCGACGCGTGACCCGAGAGCTGGCTCTTATTTGGCCCAGCGCATTAGCATTGCCATCCAGCGTGGCAATTCCGCCAGCGTCTTGGGGACGCTTCCGACTGGCAGTGATCTGGATCAGTTGAGCTTTCTATAGATCGTTTGTAACGGTCTTTAGATGGCTCAACTGTAACTTGTATTAGTTTTAAGTTTCTTTGTGTAAATAAAGATTATTGATTTTCCAAGTTTCAATGAAATCGGTTGTGCCGTTACGGCGTCATTGAACAACAAACATCCATACATCCTCACAAACTATCGCATTTATAATATAAGTAGGATAGGATAGAGGAAGTAGCATGCAACGTTCACCATCATTCTGAAGTAGTCCACTACTGGACATGGGCCTCCCCCCAAGAGTGCTAATAGTGGATTGAGTGTAGAGTGTAATTAGCCTTTTATTCAGACAGTTTAACTAAATTAAACTACATTTACTACTTAAACTACAACTAGCACTAAGGAAATCATTTTTTTTAAGAAAATAAGATGTTTTTTACAAAAACTAAAAACCGACTTCAAATTCCTGAATATTCACAAGATTAATATCAACCTCTTTTTTTGTTATCAACCTCTTTGCGTTTTGCTTACTTACTGAGTATGACATTGGCCACCTACACTTTCGAATGAAAAACAAAAGTAACTATGACATCCATTCATCATCAATAATAACTCTTATGGTACTGACTGACTGACTGACAATCAAACGGAGTGGTTTTATTCTCTTTGAAAATCAACGCAGAGCCTACTAAGAGTATGAAATTTGCAGAGTAGCTTCCTGTTGTATCGTATCGGTGCACAGAAAGAAATTCCCGACACACAACCCCTAAGTTTAAAGTTTATGTTAAAATAGCAGCAACCGAACGAAGTCGCGGGAATAACCATAATAAACCAAGGTCGACAAAAAAAAAATTCGGCATGTGGTGATTTCAAGAGAAGTTGACGTTTTTTTTAGTTTTACGGGACAAGTTGCAATCCCTCAATTAAATTAAAATGGGACCACTCGGGGATTATACTCTATACACCAGCGAAAGAAGCATCAAAATCGGGTTACTATTGCCGGAGATATCGAGTAACATACACACAAATAAATAAAATATACAGCCGACTTGAGAACCTTCTCCTTTTGGAAGTCGGTTAAAAAATATTATGATTTTCTTAGTGCTAGTTGCTTAATCTAAGACGAGATCTTAGATCATATGACTATACCTTATTTTGATGGTTTGCTGACATCGATCATCCTATTTTTTGAAGTCAGTGTGCCCCCTTTGGCATAGGCCTACCAAACTCCTTCCATCTACCTCTGTCTAATGCGGCTCTTGTCCAGAGCTTTCGCCTGCTTCAACTTCATCCCTCCAGCGTCTGTGCTGTATCCCTCTGCTTCTTGTCGCATTCAAGTAGAAGTCAGTGTTATGAAAAATTTATCAAGTACCTATCAACTGACCGATACTTCACAATACACTTTGGGTCCGTTGCGGGCCGCGACGACGCGCTCGACGGTAATTAGTCGCACGTGCGCGCACCGCACGGCAGCGATTTGGGGACACCGCGCTTCCGGTGGCCGACACGCGATGTCACGTCGTCAGCAGGGGTACTCAATATTTTACGAAAAAAAAAAATTGTTGTTCAATCACACAAAAAAATGCGAAAGTAACTGTCTGTTTGTAACGTTTGTACGACTAAACGGCTGAACCGATCTTGTTGGGATATAGCCTGACGGAGGACATTTCTTTATATCCGAGTATCGAGAGAGCGAATTCGCCACTAGTTTTATTCACTTATTCAGGAATGATCGGTCGCCAAAATGAATGAAATATTATTTCGTTATACCGACTCATAAAATTCTGCAGGTAGAAAATGCTATGGACAGAAAAACAAACATAGAAATCCATTTAGCATACAAATCACGAGTTCTCTAACTTCTCACGACAGCGTGTCAATAAAGCCAATAAAGTCAGCCAAACTTCTTAAGTAGCTACAGAACACAATTTATCGATTTAAGACGGCCTTTGCCACCCCATACATCAGTTTACAACCTGATATTGATAGTCGGTGACAGAATCTCCTCTGACGTCCCCTACGAAACAACTAACTTAGCACAACCCACCCTAAATTCTTTCTTATTACAATGGAATAGAGTTCAAAAAGACTGAGTAAAAGTTTGCTAGGAAGGAAAACTTACACAAAATCTAAGAAAATATTTTCTTTGAAAATGCTCCGAGGTTTTCCCCGGTTGCTGGCTTGAGTGGATTTACTTTTCTCAGCAAATGCAGCCTTTTCATATCTGTCGTAGATCGATCCGGCTAGGATTTGGGATCTAAATCCGGGATATCCGGTTATCTGTAGCTAGCTATCGTATGTGAAGTGTTATTGAGCATATTAAATACTGGCAAATGATTTTAGATTTACTTAACTTAATAATAACTTGTTTGACGACTGACCCTCGTATTCAAGTCATTAATTATTTTCACTCTATGAAAATATTTTAAGTAAGTGAGTGACTTACTTAAAATATTTTCATAGAAATGGCTGTCATATTTTATTTGTGTATAGAACCTTCCGTTCAAAATTCTAATCATGATACGATACGGGTGGCTGATGGTGTAGTATACGAATAATTAATCATGTACTTACGGTTGTTATTAATAGGTTTTAATTGCTATAAAATATCTATTTTTTTTTATTTAGCATGTGCATAATTTTCACTTAGCTACTTGGAATAGCTACAAAAGTATGAACTGAGCAAAAAAGGTCCACCAAAGTTTTACTTGACTTGCAAAATAGTTGGCGACCGCTGAACTTACCGACCGGAAGTTTGTAGTTAAACAAGATGGCTGCCGGTCACGTGACTGGATCCTCCCGACTTCCGGCTCTCGACGACGCGTCAAGTGCGGGTAGTTTTGATAACGAAGCGATTACCACCCTAATGTTTTTATGAGTAACGTATTATTGGGGTTACATCTGCTATGATTTTATGAAATGTTGTTGTTGGGTGGAAGTAATTGCCCTTTGAATGGAGAGTTATTTGATCACACTTCATATGGCAGGTAGGTACAAATATGTACTCACTCTACCTAATGCTCTTGGCATTTAGTAGTGAAGTCAGTAGGTCCCTACAGCTTAGTTAGGTATAAAATATCACCTTTAACTCGAAGTGCCACCGACACGCCCAAGAACGGAGTACGGAGCTTTTATAAACCGATTACAAAATACTATATTTTTCTAGTAAAGCTTTGTTAATTCAATAAAAAATCTCACACTGATTTCAAATAATATATTGGAGGAAAATTTAACCTATGTTCCTGATCAATAAATTTCGTGTTTTTTACACAAAATAACTAAAGTTTCAGTGGCGTTTTCAGTTTTCCCCTACAGCTGACATTTGCGTCTCAGAAACTGACCCAGTTACCGTCCAAACAACACAATATGTTTTCACGTCAATTACCTTCACAAAGAGACACGATATTTCCATTTATTCACGTTGTACAAGATAAATATTTGGGTATCAAAATTTAATCCGAAAATAATAAAGTCTGTATTGTAAAACGAAAAATCAATTGGTTCGATTTAAACATTTTATGGAATTGATTTACGTTGTGGAAAAAAAGGCTCATTATTTTTATTTTATTTACTAGTGTACCGTCCGTGTCATTGGAGTCAGGTCATTTGGTGAGTTAAAAGATAAAACTATTGAAAATATACAACAAAGGTCAAACAATAAGGTGAAACAGGTACTTAGATAGTTCATTAATCCGTATAAAGCCCTGTTCAAACGGCGTGCGATATGTGCGATGTGGAAATGATCTTTACATCTTCTGAATATCTCACTGATATCACGCGGGCATTATTATCATAACAACGGTCAAATTAGGTTCTGTTTTAGAAATTTTCCTAACTCTTCAGTACTCGTTCGTTTGAGGGTAATCAGTCGAGTGTGTTATGGTGAGGGGAGTAGTAAATATAATCGGCTATAAAACATACGGGGGTACTACTACTTGTTTAGCCCTAAGATGCTTATTAGGAGGGTTATAAAGGTTATTAAGGTTCTTATTCGACAAAAACAAGCCATTTACTGCTATAGATAGCTGTCCAAAATTTCTAATAAAAATATTTCAATTACACTCTAAAATAAAACATTTATTATCATGGCTGAGTGACCACCTTCACTTTTTAATCCAACTGTTAACCAAAATATAAGATGTTGGTCAAGTCCAAAAAAACTATCTCTTGAAGCAGTAAGATTCTGTGATTTATTACATACAAGTAACAACAGCCAAGTAAGTAAACTATCAACTGCATCACATCACAAACCTCCAACTAGCGTTAATAAAGGCAAATTATTTCACTAATCACTGTGGCCCTGCCTCCCCTAAAGGCACAATAAAAAGCCGCCAAAACGCGCGCTTCGCCTGTCAGTCCGTTTGTGTCAATCAATTAGAAGCAAGCGCGCAGAGAAGGTACGCAGCGTGCGCTCCGCCCCCTATCGACCGCGCGACGCGCCGTCGCGTCGGGACGCTCTCACTCCGCCCAGCAGCGCCTGAACTGAAAGCTCACCCGAATCATTCGGACCCACATTACCCGACTCTCCTCTAGCACACTGATGCCCGTTTGCACTTTCTACACAATATACTGCATACTCTACAATCGCATGGCCGCCCGCATTATTTTTTTGCTACTACCTCGTTATTCACGGCCGGATTGAGCCGGATTTTTTGACAAATGCAATTGTGGCTTTTTGGCATGCCTGGTATTTGTTGAATTTTCATGCACTGCTGTATATAAGTCTGCTGTTATTTTTATTAGAGCTTTGTTGTTGTGAATGCAGGTGAGAAAATATGATGAAATAATTTGAAGAAATCGCATCACCAAATGATATCAAATATATATCAATAGAAAGAGATTAATAGTGTTATGGGCTTAGGAAGAAATCTTTTTGATTTGATATATTTAGCAAAAACAGTTAATAACTGCGATTTTCTCGTATTTGGGATCGTGCAGACGTAATTAGCGCTGCATTCTGATTTCAACTTTAATTGAACAGACTATACATTTGAAAGGGACTATACATTTGGAAATTGACGCTCGACTATACATTTGAAAGTGACTGTATATGAATGGAGGGGGAAAGGTGCGCCATAAGTTTATTCTGCATAGATCACCAAGTAACTAAAACTTTTCTACACATATTAAAGAATTTCTCAAATGCGACGGTTTTATACTATTTTTATTTATTTTATTCAAAGAGCACAGAATTCATTGATCGTCAGACACAAACCAACAACTAACTATGCTCCTACATAATTTACAAATTGCAGGCAATTATTGAAGCATTAAAGCGAGGCTATAAATGGTACGATGAGGAAAGCCATGGCCATGAACTGTTGTCTCTTCAATAGGTAAGACAAGTATACAACGGCCCCAATGAATGAACAGTATGAACCTTACATGAACAACTGAACCTCAATCATGAATGAACTAATCAATGATTCTACCACTGCATAGTACATACTGCATACGTTATTAATTGCGTTGCCGTGTTTTTACAATTTATTTATTTTATCACTCGTTTTCAAAGTGGAAGCTCAGTCACCCTAAACAGTATTCCTACCTGTATTTTAGAACGAAGAGTTTTTCATAGTCACATCAACAAACATTATTTTAAAACCGACTTCAAAGAAGGAGGTTCACAATTCATTTGTTTTTTTTATTTATATCAATTCTGGGCAAGTGTCAACTTAAATATCCGTATTCAAATGAATGAAATAAGCTTTTGGAGGTCGGAGATATGGAAATAACTCTGGAAATAGCTCTAACAATCTACTTCCAAACTGGAGGCCATAGTTTAAGTTTTATAGAATAGTTTTCACCATGAGCATGATTCAAAGAGTTTTAGTGGACAATATACAGGGCGTCCCAAACTTATGGGACATGAAGGGGAAGTACCTTAAATATTGTAGATAGGGTATTTTGCTGAAAGAAGACTTTATGTTACTTTTAAAAGTTAGTAATTCTGCATTCATAGATTTTCTAAAAAATACTTGCTTCGTCTGGGAATCGAACCGACTTAAATGTCAAAAAAAAATCATTCTACTTCTATGATGCCAATCGAAAGAATAGCTAAAAAATAATAACTTTGCTTAAGTAACATAGTATTTAAAAAAAAAGGAACAACATGAAAGATTCAAGAAGAACTTCCATTAGATCAAAACTTACTTGATATGCCATGTTCGCAATAAATTAACACAAAACTTGTGTAAGTGAATTATTAAGACTAAACAGATCAATCCAAAAACAAACGCTCGCACACACTGTTCCATTTTCAAATTTAAGAACAACATTTAAAAATATTAGTTCTTTTTAAAAATATTAAAGTATGCATTCAAACAAACGCTCTCATAAACTGTTCCATTTTCAAATTTAACAACAACATTGGTGTCGATTTTGTTGTTTTAGGATTCCTAACATAAATTTTAAGATTTCTTAATTTTCTAAGTTAAGTGGACCTAAACATTATGGTATTCTCTTTACATATCCTAAAAAATCCTAAATAAAACGTGTTTGAAAAATTTGACTCAATCATTTTACGTTGTTCCTTTCTTTTAAAATACTATGTTACTTAAGCAAAGTTATTATTTTTTAGCTATTCTTTCGATTGGCATCATAAAAGTAGGATGATTTTTTTTTGACATTTAAGTCGGTTCGATTCCCAGACGAAGCAAGTATTTTTTAGAAAATCTATGAATGCAGAATTACTAACTTTTAAAAGTAACATAAAGTCTTCTTTCAGCAAAATACCCTATCTACGATATTTAAGGTACTTCCCCTTCATGTCCCATAAGTTTGGGACGCCCTGTATATGTTCCGCTGGAGGCACTGTTCCATACAGTGCGGGTTCCATACAAAAACACGTGTATTTTATGCTCCCGAGAAAGAAAGAAAGAAAAAGTTTTTATTTGTAACGGCACATTGGGACAGAAAGAAGCGACACACAGAGAGTAAAAAAAGAGATTAAGAAAAAAATTATCCACTTACAAAACAACAAAAAAAAACAAAAAAGAAATACTTAAATAAAAATTTCATTACACATTACACGAGAGGGGGTTGAAAACTCGGACTACGGCCTCGGATCACAGCAGTGTGAGGTACCAAGCCTATTTTAGCTACTTCAACATTTTCGGTTCTCAAATAAAAATATCGGAGCTGCGAATCGACACTCTCTGTGAATATATTTCAGAGCCATCCGTGCTATTGGAAAAATTCCAGAAGCGTAGATTAAACCCAAAATTGCATGTTAAAATACTTTACACATACAAGGTAATTCATAATGTGGCTTATTTTACAAGCAATTAGCAATAAAGTTTGTTCTACGACTTTTGGAAATTCGTCATTTTTCATCGAAAAAACTCTATGCGAAAATCAGCTGTTTTGGAGTCAAATCAGGTCAAACTCAATAAATCAGCTGTTTTAGGTAGCAATCTTGATTCCGACCTTGTACGTTTAGGTATTAGCTTTAAAGATGATAAAAATTCCAAAAACAGCTAACTTGAGAAAGGTTGGGGGAAAAAAAAAGAAGATATTGATGTTTTTTTCGCTAATATTATTTCTTTTTGTTGATAGAATAACCCCCTTTCGGGATGGTATAAATGTTATGAATCACCTTGTATAGGTAGTGAAATAAAATCGAATAATCTTTAATATTCAATTTAATAATATTGCGGACACACACGGTCAACTGATCCCAAACTTGGCATAGCCTGTACTATGGGATCAGAGACTGATATACATAATAGATAAATATTTAACATCCAGATAGAACAAATCTGTGTTAATCACACAAATGTTTGTCCAGTGCGGGAATCGAACTCGCGACCTCTAGCGCAGAATGCAGAGTTACTATCAACTAAGCTATGATGCTTTATTTTTGTTTATTGAATAAGTCCCTTTCGAGAAAAATAATAATAATAACAGTTGTAAATTAAACTAAAATAATATTATACTAGATATGAACTCTGTTTTCTACGACTACAAGTAGAAAACAGAGTTCAGATCACCAACCACAGGCAGCGTGCCCAAAAGGCTGGCTTTTGAGATAGTAAGTATATAGTTTAAGAATCTTTTGCAACGGTCTTTAGTTAGGTCAATTGTTAAAAATTGTTCTAAAAATAAGTTTTTTTTTTAATGTTATACGGAGGCAAACAGGCTTACGGCCCACCTGATGGTAAGCGGTTACCGTCGCCTAGTGACATCTGCAACACCTGGAGCATTGCTAATGCAATAAGTTTCAAGTAATAATTCTTCAATTAATATGAACACAAATTATTTTTGTGGACAATTAAAAGATACGTCTAGGTATATGGTACAAGCTTTCATAGTTCATGGGCATTATGGTTTTGTGCTATTTTGGCAAAGCATTACATTTTTGTTATCTTATTACGATACAAAGATCGGACAGGCATAAGATAAGATATAACATAGTAAGATTTTACATAAGGTACTGAACTAAACTTAAGAAGATAGCCATCTTACATTATTATCTTCAAAATAGCCCATCAACGCATTGAGTGCAAAATCCCTTATGCCTCTCACCCTGATATTTTTAGTGTCTTATATTTTTCCTCACTTGACACTAGCACCAAACTGTCAGTATTTTCGTCACATATTTCAATTTTTTTATTTATGTTTCTTCTCAATTTTTTTAGCTTGACTACTAAGAATACCAGCATCTGTGCTTTTACCCTCGCCAACTCTGCCTACCCCATAGAAAGTGCCTATGTAATAAACGAAAGTAAACATCCCCTCGCTAAAATCTAACATAAGCCAGGAGGCAATAACAATTAACGGTTAACTGTTACTGCCTGCCGCTAATGCAACCCGTTACTCTCCCGTTACGGCTCCGTTACTGCTCCGTTACTTTCCCGTTACTGCGCGGTTATTTTAGGACGGCCATTCACGGCGCGGTGAGATTCTACACATTACCGGGTAATGGCTGTTAAAAACCTTTATTTTCTATTGACTGAGTTTTACTTTGTGTACTTATTGGGAAAATATTTTTCTAATGTGGGGAATTGCTTGTAACCTCTGAGTATCAATAGCTAGTCTTCCAGGATATAAAGTCAGTTTTATTCTAAAGCCGTGTTCAAGCCGTGTGTTTTAGTCTAAAGCAATGTGTCATTAAAAAGTTATTCAAAAACATCTACGAGATATCAGGATATCAGGACGTCTGATCGAAGCGACGCGTGACCCGAGAGCTGGCTCTTATTTGGCCCAGCGAATTAGCATTGCCATCCAGCGTGGCAATTCCGCCAGCGTCTTGGGGACGCTTCCGACTGGTAGTGATCTGGATCAGTTGAGCTATCTATAGATCGTTTGTAACGGTCTTTAGATGGCTCAACTGTTTCTTGTGTATTTTGTAAATATTAACTTGTATTAGTTTTAAGTTTCTTTCTGTAAATAAATATTATATTTAAATAAAAAAAAAAAAAACATCTACTGAATTAAGTAAATTTTGAGTTTGAATTTTAGGGGCTGGCAATATTGTTAAGTTAAATCGTAGGTACACTCTCAACCGTCAAACTCAAAACTGACTTTGCTTAGTACCTAGAGGTACGGATCATTCAATGAATTACATGCTTAATTAGTTTTTAGAACGTTATTATCACCAGAACAATCTTTCCCGTTCGAGCCATTTTGAAGAAAATGGGTCTCAACTAACGAAAACACAGCAAAGCGATCTTAAGCGTTCCGTTTTCCTCCCCGAGGAGCTAAATCTGTAAAGCAGTTGCAAATGAAGTTCACGTAGGTACTACGACTTTGAAAAATAAACCGTCTTGGAATGCATCCGCCTAGTGCTCATTTGGCAAATGGATACGTGCAAGCTATAAATTGAAAGTATTTTAACTGTCAGTGTATTCTGAATTTCTGACACAACACGGGTACATCCATTGCGTTCATCGCAGCGTACCCATTACAGATTTGTAATTTGTTTCTAGGGTTCACTAGACTGGCTTAAGCCGTGTTCATATGGCGCGCGATATGTCATCTAAAATGTATTTTAAATAAATAAAAATAAAATATAAATATTCCGGACATATTACACACGGTCAACTGATCCCAAACTAGGCATAGCCTGTATGATGGGTACCAGAGACTGATATAAATAAAAGATATATATTTAACACCCAGACACAGAACAAACATCTGTGTTGGTCACAAATGTTTGTCCAGTGCGGGAATCGAACCCGCGCCCTCTAGCGCAGAAGGCAGAGTTACTACCAACTGAGCTATGAGGCCAGTCATAGATCCTTAATATTTACAAAATACACAAGAAACAGTTGAGCCATCTAAAGACCGTTACAAACGATCTATAGATAGCTCTACTGATCCAGATCACTACCAGTCGGAAGCGTTCCCAAGACGCTGGCAGAATTGCCACGCTGGATGGCAATGCTAATTCGCTGGGCCAAATAAGAGCCAGCTCTCGGGTCACGCGTCGCTTCGTCGTCCAACAGATCCTTATCTCTACTGGATAAAGTCAATTTTGAATTTGATATTTGAGGGCGTACGATATCGCAGGCCCCTTAAAAGTCAAAATTGACTTTAACTGGTAGATATAAGGATCATTTTGAAATAAATTTTAGATGACGGTGATCCGAGGACGGTGTCAGATCTAGATCTGCCGATGATCATCCACACTGAACTAGCCCTAGTCGCGAGCGCTGTCATGTGTGTTTATCTAGCGTTGCAAATGTTGCTAAACTCATCTTTTTCGATGCATTGGATGCACCCCATCGGCAAATTCGTAAATGCTGACGGAGTTACTATGGAGTCTCTCGCGTCTCCTTAGGAACTGCACTAAGAGGTATTTGAGACAATTCGTGATAATGTGCATATGCACATTGTCACGAATGCGAATTGTCTCAAATTCATCTTGTCTCATTTTGGGCACTTAAATACAAAGCAATACGTAGCTACTGTCTAAAGAAAGATGCAAACTGAAAAAAAATCTGTTGGTGATTGCAATATTACTGGCCTCATAGCTCAGTTGGTAGTAACTCTGCCTTCTGCGCTAGAGGTCGCGGGTTCCATTCCTGCACAGGATAGACATTTGTGTGATGAACACAGATTTTTTTCTGTGTCTGGGTGTTAAATACCTATATATCTATTAAGTATATCAGTCTCTGGTACGCCTATTAAGGTAATGCCTAGTTTGGGATCAGTTGACCGGAATATTTATTTATTTATGATTTATAATCCATTCGTTTCTGTTTGAGCTAGCCACTAATTATAAAACGAATGGGTAAAAATAATTCACACGGCCAAAATAATAAAATCGCTGCAAATGATATTTTTAAATCTTTAAATACGTGAAAGGCAGTTTGTTTGTCAATCGTCGACGCTGAACTGCTGAAAGGATTTGAATTAAATATTTACTGAATACAATTCGAGTAAGTCCTGATGAATTGAAACTTTTAACTTTGCAATAAAGTTACAGAATTTTTTAACACATCAATATATAACATACGGCACAGCTACTAATAAAACGTCATTGGAGAATTATAGGAAAATATAGACGACGTGACGTCATTATTATTATATATTTTTTTGGTATAAAACCGTTAGCGATACAAAAGGTATGAAAAGTTTCGAATTTCTAAAAATTTAAGAACTATTTTTGATGCAATTGGATGAAGAATTGAGACAGTATACAAAAATAAACTAGATAGAAATAAATAACACAACAGTAACAAAGATAGTCCTGTCCGCACACTCGTATTCTCTTTGTCGTGGGTATCAGAAACTACGAGTAGGTACCCCAGCACCCAGACGCAGAACAAATATTTCCAGATCATGCAAATATTTCTCCTGCAGCGCGAATTGAACGCTCCTTGCGTCTCTGACGGCCCTCTACGACACTTAGGTCTCAAAGCTAAAGCTGTTTTGTATATAAAATTGTGAGAAAATACAGTAACTGTTTTTTTCATTGCTTATTTGTGTTACTTTGACCGGATGAAAACGAGCATAGATGTATAATGTAGAGTTCAAATCCACGCGGGAAAATCATGTAATTCCACTTTCCATTGAATATGTTAATCAACGCATCGGGCTTAACCAAAACCGGCAGGAAAGCCGGAACAGACGGCCGTGCATGGCCGTCCTAATGAAACTCATTAAAGGTTATTGTTATAGGCTGCTCGCTGATTACCGGCGCGATTATCCGGCCTATCCGGGATCCGGCCGGATGTGGGATGTGTGCACAGCCTAACCCGTGCGTTTGATTTCCGTTAATGTTTCAGTGGTTAGGCAGGTAACTAATGCCTTTGATGGCCGAATGATACTCATGTTGGTAAGTAATCATAATTGTGTAAGTACTGTAGGTACCTACTGCTTATGTAATACACCGAATTACACGGAAGAAGATTAGGTACCTCTAGTCTTTGATATTTGTAGTACCTGTTTGTTTTTTGTTTTATATATATTTCTTTGACGACCTCAGTGGCGCAGCGGGCGGTGCTCGTCTGAGACGCAAGGGGTGCGGGTGTGATTCATGCTGCGGGACAAATGTTAGCATGATCTGCAAATATTCGTTTCGTGTCTGGATGTTGTGTTACCATGGTACTCGCTGTTTCTGAGACACAGGGAATCCTAGGGTGGGGTCAAGACTATGTATGTAACTGTAGGGTTAAATTTTTGTAGCCCACACGCAAGCTTGTCCTATGTTTAGTGAGATCCAGGAGTTTATGTCGCATTCTCCGTCAGCTACTGATGAGAAATCAGCAATCAACGATATACTGACTAAAACCCATCAATGTTTCATCAATTCCATCATCGAACCACCCATCGCTTGACGAATAATTATGGTTCGACGCTGCATCAGCAGTTGATAGTCTCGTGAAATTAAACCAGATTCATCCGTCTCCGTCGGTGATTGCCCGTCTTTCTCCTAGGAGAAAGACGGGCATCGTAGGATGGAGGGAGATGTCACAGAACCTAAAGAACACCTAAACTACCTACATGTTGCGATATACACGCTACATAGAAATATTTGCGCAAATTTTTACTCGTTTTAAAATAGATAAACTATAACCTAACCGAACCAAACTATCCTATCCTAATAGCTAAACGTCTAACACAACTTTTATAATTCACACCCGAAACCGGCTACCTCCATTAATAGGTACCCTTTCTTAATTTTAGAAAGGTTTACCGAAATCGGTTAGTAGGTTCTGCAATATTCAACTATACCTACTCGTATAATAATTCAAATGGAGCCTTAAACCTTGGGATTGAAAATGGTATTATTACCATTGAATGTGGCCCGTGTCACAGGTAGAGACGCTGGCTTAGAGGAAATTTCTCACAATCAATGTGAAAATTGAATAGATTTTTTTTAAATCTTCAAAAATTCTTTTCACGTTTCCTGAGCAGCTTGAAATAAGGCATCTGCCACTTACATGAAAAACATTTTGTGGAGCATTGTTCACAGATGTATGTCGACAAGGATGGTTAATGTCACACGTGTTTACAAGCACATTTGTTTGGACTCGTGTCCCATATATGATACACGCACGTACTATAAGTTCCTCAAAATGCCCCATATATGAGGCATTTGTGTAAAATAACTTTGAATAAAATCGATTGCACATACTACATTCCGACCGACAGAGTTTCGTCTGTCTGCACATCGAGTAGGCGTAAGTATGTACATAAAGGGCGATGAAGTGCACCCCAATTATCAATTCACAAAATCCGACGCGCATCCAACCACCCCTACCCACCCCGGCCCACTTCGCAACATTAAATACAATATCTTTAAATTGGTCTTAAGTACTGCCACCCTCATTGAGTATTTTTATCGTCATTACCATAATCTTGTAGCCGTCTCTCTCCCGCTTATATTAATGCCCCTGCTTTATTGTGAAGCCGTCTTCTTTCCACAGTCTTAAATTCTTTGTTAAATTTAAGGCTCGTTCTCTCATGATTTAGGCGAGTTGGGAACTCTTATGCGATTAAGCTTTTTGTAATTGTGTGGAAACGGGAGTTATTCCGGAGCGGTGAGAGGTGGCAGGTGTCGCGGCAAGTGGAGGGGGTGCTGAGTGGGTAATTGGTGAGGGTCATTCTGGATGATTCATTTTATGATTTTGATAGTGACCTGAAGACCTTCACGCAAACACACGATAAAAATCTATTTAATTTATACTAATTTCAATTGACGAAAGAACAACAAGAAGATCCAACCGCGTACATTTTCAGAAAAGGAAGCGTACAATTTGTGCACGAAAGGAGCCTCTAAGAAGCGCATTTTAATCCTTTCACTACACTGATTCTATCACCAACGGTCATAAGCCCTATTCAGAGCCACCAAATCTCAATCTGTATAACTGCCCTCAAACAGGATGAGATTGAAAAACCAGTGACATAAGCAAGAAGCATCCGCATGAAATCGTATTTTAAGATTGATCAACCTATGATACCAACTAAATATAATAAACTCAAACATAAAAAGTGAACTTTACAATAATTAAAAGCAAGCCAGTAAGTAGGTCGGGCAATAACCCCTTGCTTAAATTTCAACTACAACCTGGCGGGTTCACATGACTCGCAACCTTTAAGAAAGAAAGAAAGAAAATAATTTTATTAGTTACACAGTTAGGTATACATCAAACTACAAAAACACCTAAATCTGTACTATTTTACCCACTCATATGCCACAAACTGGCATCCAACTCACACTATGTAAAATGTAAATCCGTCATTGGCTGTTTTCGTCTTTAATAGCTGTGGATTTTGTTAAATAAATAAATAAATAAACTCAGTATGTTGTTGTGCTACCTAAAGAGTAACACAACCCTGATCTTCCGTTGGAACCAAGTTACATCACGATACACGTCCTCATGCTTATTAGCTTAAGGCGCTATGAGAATCATAATAAACTGTCGAATGGGCGGAGTGAAGAAAGTGACAGCGCTACGTACTATAATTGAATGCGGAAAGAGATAGCAAGCGTTAGAAGGCGCTCGAAAGTAATCGACGTAAGCGACATATAAGAAAATATCGATTATCTTAAAAAATAAGTATTTAAAAAAAAAAGTGTCGTGGATTTAGGTACCCAATGCTAACGCAATATTTAAAAAAAAAGTTATTTATGATTGATAGGTTCTGAGTATTTTCGAAAAAACTGTTGCAGAGGAACAAACTTTAAAAAATAAATCTATCGAGAAAAGTTTTACCAATCGCGTTTCTGTCTTGGATTTAGGTAAATAAAATGCTCAAGTTATCTTTGTCATAAAAATCAAAACAGTGCGTTTTACGGTTATTGAAAAAAAACAGTTTAAAAATCATAAAAAAATTTAAGCCTCACCTAAAGTGTTCGTTATTATCAAACAGCTTTTATTCATTCGCGTATTCAAACATTCACTTGCGGCAGTCACATGATTGACGATGACTTTACTTGATGTCAATTTATTTACCTTTATTGTTACGAAATGGAGAGGAGTTATTTAGACATCAAGCCCAGAGATCGTGTCAAAAATACTGCATTAAGAGACAAAACAAGAACTAAGGATGTTGTAAAAAAGGATAATGGGCTTAAAGTGGAAATGGGCAGGACATATACAAAGATTGAAGCCGAATAGATGGCCCCACATCGTTACCAACTGGCTACCCTTAAACTTAAAAAGGAAAAGAGGAAGACCGTTCAAAAGATGGAACGAAGAGATCATCCAAGTGGCTGAGAAAATATGGCCAAGAACGGCACGTGATAGAGAGGCTTGAAGATCCTTGGAGGAAGATTATACCGCCAAAGGCGGTCCATATTAAAAATCAATTTATAATTATTTTATGTTTTATCATTAAAAGTGTATATTTTTGTGTGGAAATAAAGCTCTTTTTATTATATTTTATATTTATTTTATTTATTATTGTTACGAAACCTAAAGATTTCATAATTATATCTCCTGAACCGCCTCTACTACTGAAAATGAAACAAAACAAACGCGCTGTATTAAAAGTTTTCAGGAGGAGGCGGGGGAGGGGAGGTTGTCCCTCCCTAATTTAGTCACGCCATTTAACGGGCGTGCAAAGGGCTGCTAGTTAATTATTAAAGGACTCAGTAGGAAGATGTCACAGGACGCTTTCTGATTAGAACGAGTTTTTGTGCTATTATTTTGGATGATAATAATTCAAGTCTTGACGAACTTCGTAAGGTACCCTGTGATCTAGCCATTAGCCCATGCATTTCATTCAATATATATGTTTCAATAAATAATCAATGTGGGGCCGTTTTCATTACAAACAAAATAGTTTTTTCTGCAATCTCTTCGGGAAAAGCACAATCTATCCAAGAATGGATGGGTTTTTATTTGTTTAACTTCATGTAGTCAGTTGTCACTACAAACGGGATATTTAGCATTATTAGTACCCAAGTAGAGATCGTCTAATCTAAAACTGAAAACGGGAGCATTGACTTTTGGTACACAAGCTTGAAAGCAGTGGATGAGCGTTCAGTTTTAGATGAGACGATCTCTACATACCTAGCTTTTATTTTAGTGTATGAGACATGCGTGTATTGTTCATGGCGCATGCAAATTTGCCAAAATACCTATCGAGAAACAATCCATACTCAATAATAACGGAAAATATCCCGTTTTAGTAGGAATTAGTAAATAGTAAAGAGTGATTTTTCGAAGTTTGTTTATGGTTCATTCAAAATTCACCTACGCTCGACTTTGGAAAATATAAAATACCTACTTCAGGTGCAAGAACAAATCGATTCAGTGTTGGGGCTTTTGAACAAAGCTTTTATTGGATGATGGCAACATTGTTTACTTAGAGTAAACAATGTTGCCATCGGACTTTGACTTTGGTTATTTTATACCGAATCGAATGCATCATACGCTACACAAAACTGGATATCATATAGATACTATTCAAGGTGATCCAGCATCGAGAAAGTAAGCCAAAAATAGCGCGGTCGTGAACTCTTGAGACACAAATATAAAGCTACTTCTTTAAAAAAATATATGGTCTGTAATACTATTTTAAAATCGGAATTTAAAAGATTTAGAAAAGTTTATCGTATATTCAGGGTCTTATGGTTAGTAAATTATAATTTTGCAGAGCTTTTGAAATCTAATATTAGGCTCCCTAATCCAATAAGTTACATTAAAATAATAATTAATGAGAAAAATACAACAATAACCCGATACTATAGTAATAAAATATAGATACCATATTTATAAATATATCTTGCCTAAATCGAATAAATAGTGATTTATAAAAATAAAATAATGATTTTTTACGACGGTTTTTAGTTATAGTTGAGTCTAAGCTATCATTTTATCAATAAATAAGTGTGTGTATAATATAGTAGAAATTCTACCCTATATTGTCTTTGGTAACAACTCAGCTCTGAAGTGGCTGGACATATTTTCATCTAGAACCCTGGGCAAGAACCCAGGCTACTGTTTTTCCCGGTACCCCGTGTGCGGAAACTGGTGTAAATGATAATTAAACCTTGTAAATAGTAATTAATTAACCGCATGCAAACAATAATTCTCTAAAAAACCGAGATTTTTCTTTACAGAGTCGAATATTGGAGGACGCATCTTTGATGTGCAACTCCTGGTCGCCAAGACACAATGTAAGTCATCTCAACATACCTACCTCTTGTTCTCTTCAAGTTTATTTTGCAACATGCGAAAGCCGCTTGCGATCTTTGGCCAAAGATGTTCTTTTAATTTGTTTGATTGGCTATGCGATTTTTATATGTAGGCTATATGATTTTATACGTTTATTTTTCGAAGTAGTTCGATTAAATTCTCAACATGCCGCATTAAATACACAAACCGATATTATTAGAACATATTTAAAGTTTCTTCTACTATTTTGTGTGCATTTAATTTTATGGCAGGTAAGTAAGTTGCTTGGTTATATTCTTTCTGCTTTGTAGGTATCGCGTAGCCTGGTAGAGTTGGCGTAGCAGTGAGATGAGTGTAGGTATTTTTTTATTTAGCAAAATATTAAAAAAACGGTATTCATTGTACTTTTCAGAACCAGCTTTTGAAAACCATTCATTATACTAACTGGCATGCCTTAATCAAATAAATTACAAATGCAAATAATATTTTTGATTATTTTTAGTTTATTTTGACAGATGTTTTCATATAATGCCCATCATCATAAACACAGACAGAGACCAAAAACCTACAGCTATGGTTCAGATCTATGCATAAGTGACATTATCATCTTCCTACCCCTGTCCTACATTATGTGCGGTCGGCAAACATGTTTGTTTCTTCCACTCTCTTCTGTTACCGTCATCTCCGCGCTCACTTTTTTATACTCGTGTCATCTTTAAAGCAGTGTTCAATATGTCATCTAAAATTTAAAATAATACTTTTGTACATAGGTAATTTTGTGTACGGCTTTTAGAACCTACCAATATCATTAGGTTTTATCGCACACCCTCAAATGTCAAAATCTAAATAACCAATTCGGTGGAGGAAAGGATCTTTTTGAAACGAATTTAATATGACATATCAAGAACATATCGCATGCCGTTAGAACACAGCTCTATACAATGCATCCGTGTCTTCTTATGGCTTGCTCTACTCTTATATCTATCTACATTCATAACTAACACTCTTCTAAATGTTAAAGTGGCAATAAAATCAGTAACTATTACACCAGGTGTTACACAAATAGGTCAGTAATAAAAAGCAAGGCAACAAGCCGATCGATTTTTGATCAAACCAGGTAGAAGTTAATCAGTAGATTCGGGATGGCGTGATATGCCACCCACCACAAGCTTCAGAATTAGGTTAGGCCGGAAATAGTTATTATAGAAATACTTGATTTTGTGGTCAGTGAACTGACGCGACGCCCTGCATACGATTGAACTAGATACTCAAATAAACTATCGGATAGAATATGCATTCAAATTGTTTATGTATATTATATCCATTGCAGCTGAATATTCGTCTTAGCCATCATCATCATTTCAATTGTATGATGTCTACTGCTGCACACAGGCCTCCCCCATAGATATACAGAAACTATGATTTGGGGGGGATTTGCCAATTCTCGCCACGCTGGGCGAGAATTGGCAACCGCTGACAAGGAACGGTGCTGCTCATCCCTTAGCTCTTTTCTTTTAGTCGCCTCTTACGACATCCTACGAGCAGAAATGGAAGGGCATATTCTTCAGCCGGGGCCACTACGGCAATTGGTTTTAGTGCTGAAAATAAGGTTGCATTTTTATGTGGGAAAGTTTTATCCTACGTATCGAAAATAAAATGCTCTTACATATTTTCGGGCTTCTCAAAGCTCTTTACTTGGTCAAACTTAATTTTTGAAATGAACATTCAGAAAATCCTTTTTACCCCGGTCTTTGATTTAAGATTATGTAGATTGGGTGACTGTAATCTGCATATTCTTGGGAGATCAAAATGTGAATTATTAGTCAAAATATGCGCGGACAGACACACAGACATACTCAATTATCCCCTAGCAGGGGCTCATCACTGCATTAATCCATTACTGCCTCATCGCGCAGCTTAGGGTTAAACGCCATCGTGATCCCCTGGTACCTACCGTCAGTATCAAATGTCACAGAGATCTAAAAGCAGCGCGATTAGTGCGCGCCAGTCGCGCAGACAAGTGCTGAGTGTGTCGCGTGTCGGGTGTCGCATAATGTCGCTACAATATCTGTGTCTATAAATGACGATACCTATGATTGAAGTTATAGCCATATTGGATGCTTGTTTATGAAACTAAGATTTATAGCAATCTAGCTTGCGCTCGCGGTTCCACTAGCGTAATATCTAGATAAAAAGTAGCCTACATGCTATTCTAAGTAAGGAACTCTATCTATTCCAAGTTTCACGGAAATCAGTTGAACCGTTACGACACGATTGAACCACAAACATCCAACTATCAAAAATCCTCACAACTTTCGCACATATTAGGAGGATCAAAATAAAGACAACAATTTTTTTTTAACATAACACACGGTCAGTTCTTCCCAAACTAGGCATAGCCTGTACTAGGGGTACCAGAGACTGATATACATAATAGATAAATATTTAACACCCAAACACAGAACAAAAATCAGTGTTAATCACGCAAATGTTTGTCCAGTGCAGGGATCGAACCCGCGAGCTATGAGGCCAATCAAATAATATGACAATTTGATTTTAATTTTTAGATTTAATCAAAAACTTTCCACGCATCAACTCCCTATTAACAACATTTCAAATGGTTATTTATTTAAGTGTTGAGTCATTTAAATCTTAATCATATTACTTATATAGAATTTAGAACAAATTTCACAGTTTAAGAACTACAACAAATAAAATCCATGATGACTAAATGTAATATTCATGCTCGGTAGACAGACATTCATAAAATTGTTGTTAATAATTTTGAAAAGGATAATTACAGCATTTCTGTTGCCAAGTGTACTCCCCCAGCCAGGCTCGGATTATGCGATGCGCACTTAGCAGTAACGGCCGGGGTGGGGAGGGGAAACTGTAATCACTACTTTTGATCATAGAGCAAACAGTAATAATAATTATACCCCACTTTTCCACCGGAAGGTACCTAAATGATTATTTGGGTACACATAATTTAGCAAAAGGCATCTATAGTAGGTACATTAAACAAAATAAAGTTACTGGTATCTAGGAAGACAAATGAAATGTCGAGGGCTCAGCTACGATTTTCAGCCATAATTTTTCAGTTGTCGTCACAGTGGATTTTACTAGAAGAAAAATCATTGGTTTTACATATAAAAATCTGACAAAAGATAAACGATGCTACGAGTAAAAATATTGCCATCTCTTATTAAAAATTATAAATGCCCACTAATATTATAAATGCGAAAGTTTGGATGGGTGGATGTTTGTTACTCAATCACGCCAGAACGGCTAAACAGATCTGGATAAAATTCGGCACAGAGATAGGTTATAGTCTAGAATAGCACATCGGCTACTTTTTATCCTCGTAAGTGCCACGCGAGTGAAATCGTGGGTAAAGCTAGTTTTTACATAATGGAAAACAAAGACAGGAATTTTAAATTAATTACTAAATATCAGGGGGTTACTGATTAGTAAGTACCTATGTAAATATTTCCCTAAGCTATGTATAACTAGTTTCCAGCCGTGACTTCGCTCGCATGGTACGCGGACACAAAGCAGCCTAAATGTCATTCCGGGCTATTTAGGTACTACATTCATACCAAAATTAAATTGCAATCTGTTCGGTGGTTGCGATGTGAAAGAGTAACAAACATGTTCCAATCCTCCACATGTGGTGCAAAACAGCGCTACACTCTCCCATCCTCACAGCATACATTTCGCAAATAAAAATAATCTTGGTATTCAACATAGTTAATTATTTTCCCTTAACCCATACTGACATCAACCGCACGTTATCAGCGCATTGACAGGGCTTAAATGGTGGAGGACAACATCGTCAGCTCCGCACATTTTGGCCATGTCTTTAATGTGGATAGGGCTTAGGTACTTATCCGATAGGATGGTGTAAGTGCTTGGTAAACTTACGCCATCTTAGCATGTCCCAGGTACTACAGCGTCCTGTAAGTGAGTGTAAAGTTCTATTTCACGCTGTATAAATCATCTAGCATTGATGAACCTACCTAACCCTACATACTAGCGTAGTTGTGAACCGAGTAACCTTAAAAGAACATTGTAAATATTAGCAATCGAGCAATTTGTAGATGAACTGTTACAATCATTGGGGAGTCTGAATTAAACAATTGGATTACGCGTCCAGAGGGATGTGACATCCCCTTATAATTTGATAAAATATCTCGACTTATTGCTATGGATCAGCTGTAAACCGTTTCACTAGCACGCTAAATTCTTGGTACACCCGTGACACCATTCGCGTTGAGTACATAATTTCATTGGAAACCTTCGACGCGCACCGGCATGCGGCACCGATTTTTCCGATATTCCTAAATATAAAAGCAAACATATTTAATGGTATTTTTATCATCTTTACAACTAATTGTGAAATGACGAACAGTTCGACATCAATATTGCTACCTAAAACGCTGAATAATTTAGTTCAATTTTATTTGAATTTGCAGACAAAAAAAGCTGATTTAACTAACTTTATTGCCTATTGGGTGTAGAATAAACTTCTCCCGGGATGGTCATCTTCGTCATCATTTCAGCCGTAGGACGTCCACTGCTGAACATTGCCTCCCCCACAGATTTCCAGAGCGAATTCCTATCATGTGGGGGGGAATTTGACCATACTCACCACGCACATCATGCGGGTTGGCGAGCGCAGTTAAAGCTATCTTTATGAAAACAGGTAACGCTGCTGCCCATCCCCTAGCTATTTTCCCTTAGTGGCCTCATGTGACATCCACAGGTAGGTAGATATAGAGCGGCCTATTCTTCAGCCGGGGCCACCACGGCCAATAAGTATAAGTATAGTGTCAAGGCTCACATAGAGAAGAAAAGAAAATGTAGACCGCGTGACCCCGTTGCCGAGATGAAACAGGTCAAAACTGCTGAACACAGAACGATAGCTTAAGTTATATATAATAGACACCAAATAGCTTTCCAGGCCAAGGCCAGTCCACAGTCACGGCTCACTAAATTCCGATTCATATATTTTATCTTGGCGATTGACACATTTTATCTTCAAGCTAATTTTCGGATTCAAACGAAACAAATAAACGATTTCTCTAAGAATTTTAGATGTCATACTTTTTCTATTAAATATAAAACTTCCTTGAAAAAAATAAAAATTGACTACGATACGCATCGTAAACAATAATATCCTCAGTTATCTTTAGATCCGTGCCCTAAGCAAGAATAATTTTTGAGAACAGTCGTATCGAAAGCTTATTAGCCAGTGACATATTGACTTCTTAAGACGTAACGCTGCTGCTTATGCTCAAACGTAGCATCCATTTGGGAAAGCACATCCTCAGCCCAATGGAGCTAAAGGAACTCACCCGAAAGAAAATCCTTCAAGTTTTAACAGCTGCTGGGCTGTGCGGTGAACTTTGACTAAAACTAAAGGGGCTCCACAAATAACAAATGGCGATCACAATAGACCAGTTGTGGACACAGTGACACCATAGCCACACAAATAAAATAAAAAAAAAACGCTGCTGCTGTTAATTATTCGTGCAGAGGATGCCGAGTTTGACGTCAAAGTTGAGTGCGAAAATGCAAAAAAAAACATTGATTTCGTCATAACACCGGGAGGATGGAATGTCTACGACGTATAAAGGCACAGCTTGAAAATTAATCTTTCTTTTCTTGTTCAAAAATCATTAACGTCAGACGTTACAGTAAACTGATATTTTGTAAATATACTTCGAACTTTATTGAATCGAACGAAACTCTCGAGGCCAAGGTCGACTTGAACTGGATAACCTACCGCTCTCATTTGCTTAAATGCAGAATTTGTTAATTATCATCATCATATCAGCCGCTGGACTTCCACTGCAGAACATAGGCCTCCTCCATAGATTTCCAGAGCGATCACTCTTGTGCCGCCTGCATCTCCCGGAAAACTTTATTAGCTCTTTTTCCGGTTAGTGGGGTGCCGTCCTACTATAGAACCATTCTGCCCCGACGGCTGTTGGTTTTCCGAGCTTTGTGCCCTGCCCACTGCCCCTTGATAATCATCTGGACTGTCAGTGATTTTAGTTTGTCTAAGGACCTCCTCATATCTTTAGATCTCGTATAGAAACACCAAGCTCCATAGACAGTAGAGCAACCATAAGCTTTCTTTCACATTTACGAAATCTCTCTTGAATGAGTGGGAATAGCGCCCCAGCAGCTTGCATATTTGTGTGTAGTGGTACCCACCAGCTCAATAAAAAAATGTTGCAAATTTTTATTGCCATCCTAATTACATTATAACAATAAAAAGACCATAGTAAAATGATTTGTAGAATTAGGCTGACCCCTCGCAGTCGCAAGTGGAAACAAATTATCGTGTACCCCGCTTCAAAGTGTAGTACGGTCAGTAACGAAAGCAAAAAAGTACATACCTAGTGTAAGCGACGCCTTATTCCTTTCACTAGCTATTACGCTGTCTAGGATGTTTCACCAATCAGTAATGTCCCGCGTTCGGACCTTCGTGGCGCTGAAAAAGTAATTATTATGTCGATTGTAATAATTTGAGAGCCGCGACGGCCCAGCCAGAACCTTTTACAGAATAAATTCTATAGAATAAAAGGAAAACTTGGATCCACATAACTCAGAATTACTTGTCAGTAAAAAAAGGGCTACTTAATACAAAAAATATTTGTTGAAAAATTTGTGCCGTTTTATAAGCATTAGAAACTTGCTTTCCAAATATATTTTTAAAATGGATTATTGACCTAGTTTCAGTATAGGTACGACAGCAGCCTGTAAAGTTTCAGCTCTATTCAGAAGACGTAAGGAACATTTTCAAATAAATTTCAGATATCATATCGCACGCCGCACACGGTATAATGCCTCTTATATTGCAAGCGTCCAAAGGCTGAGATAACGATTTACCAATAGGCAAGTTTGGTTTTCACTTTATAAGTAGGTATAAAAAATATGACAGTGCAAAAAAACTTACTCATTCATAGCTTTTTGTTTCGGCAGTACTCGCTTAGAAATTACAATGAGTCGCGTTTCGCCTTACACCCGCGCGGGGGCCAATGTTCCCACGCTCAATTGGAGCCCAATCGCAGCTCTTTTTTGAGCCCCTGAAGATTGACACTAATTCACAATTTCACACGCCGTGTAATGTTTCAAGAGGGCTTTATTGGGAGTGTAATTGAGATAAGTATTTTATTATGCGACTTTCTAGTTGAAATTGGGCCCCATTCGGTAACATGGATTAGTCGCAAGATTTTGTTTCTAGTTGAAATTAATGCAATAATTAGACAAGAAAACTAGCAAGGCATCACATTTTTTTACGTTCCCCAAGAAAACATGTATTAATAGTCTGGATTTTTATTAAACGTGAGGGTCAATTTTGGAAAGAAACTTCAGAGGAACAATCGTGTATTTTTAAAATAAATGATAGGAATGGTACGGTGTTTATGTATAAAGCTTAGAACCATACCCCCCACCAAAAATCAGAAAGCAAATAAGTAAACCTCTTCAAGGTAGGTCAACTCAACAACAGTTTTTAGTTACATAAATAGGTCCAACTTTCCTTGTGAGCCCATAATTTTCCTATCAACGATCCTGTAATTGGTACTACTTATTTTTAACGTTCACCCTGGAAAGTTAGGTCCTTAATTGAAGGAGCCACCCCTGCACTATAATTGAGTGCAATTTGTTAACTTTCTTCATAGAAAAGAAATTATACCTTGTTCTAGATAAATAAATATTGCCGACACGCCGTAATGTGAAAATCGATTGATGTGTTATTAGTTACACGACCAAATAGGAGGGTAATGTTCTCATTATGTTCTTTTTTGATGCAACAAAAATGTTAAGTAAGTCCTCCGTATTGTTATATTATTCTTCTTACCTTATTTTAAATGGTTTATTATTTTCACTCCCATAGCATTGACATCATACTGAATGTCAGGCAAAAAAACCGGAGTGCAGGGAGTAAAAAAAAATCAAGGGTCCGAATGCCAGGGGAATTATTTCTAAAATAACTATTATTACGAATACGATACGGGGATTATTTCTTCAAATGGAACATTATATCTATACTAAAATAGCTATGTCAAATTGCAATTTGCAATATTTAATATAATATTTCGTCTATTTTCTGAAACGCCTGTTAATCAATCTTGTATCATTAATCACCACGAGTGGAATTTTGAGGAAGACTTCAAAACAAAGAATTTAATTTGACAACTATTTCTATGGAAATAATGTCAGTTTGGTATAAGCATGAGGGGAGTGAAAAATTATTAACGATTTCGAATAATGGGAATAAAATATACGATCCAATAAGCCAATTAACTTTCCTAGAAGTTTTACGAAACAATTACAAACATAAAAATCGGAATAAGCACTTTAAGTTTAGGTTAACTTTAACAAATAAAAAACCTAAACGCGAAGGCTTCAAAATTGTGAATTCAGTACACATTTGTGGCGCAGTAAACCAAGGAGGGCAACCGAAAGCAAATCGAAAAGAAACTATTACTTTAGAAGTGGTCGTGGGCAATGCCGGCATAAAACCAGCCGTTTCGAAGTCAGCTCGCGGTGGGGACTTTAAGTTGGGTTGGGGCGGGTCGGCGCTATGTAGACTAGGTATCTGTATATACAAGTTTTGACACGCGATTCAATCGTACTTGAGATACAACTTCGGACACACTGTAGGTAAGCTTTTTTTCAGCCTTCAAAAGTCTGTGTAATAATTGATACCATAATTTATTACTTGGTAAATTGTTGTAAAGATCCGTTCAGTAGTTTCTTAGAATAGCAGGAACAAATGAAAACCTTGGCAAAATCACCGGATCCATAAATAAATGATCCTCTAAACACATTTTTGAAGAGAAAAACTAATGTAAAGAATTGTGGGAAACAGTTATATTCAAAGTATAGATGATTAGGTTTGCAACCGACAATGCGTATCCAGGCAGTCTATAAAATCACAAATGAATCCTTACAGCTATGCCTTACAGATAATATGTGAGATAAAAATTATAAAATTTGCCTACAGATTCTACGTATAGAATGACATGCTCTAATAACTTCACTATCACTTGGCATTAATTTCTTCAAAAACAGTTATTCTAATGTAATCTCAATGCAACACCTACGCATCCTATACATTGCGAAGGCAAATTCTAGGATTTCAGCATTTCATCATTTTGATATTTCATCATTTCAGCCGTAGGACGTCCACTGCCTGAACATGGCATAGATTTCCAGAAAGAATTCCTATCTCGTGGGGGGATTTAACTATAGGTAGGTACTCATCAAGCTGGGCAGGCGAGATGGCGAGCGCTGTCCTAGATTTTTCCCTTAGCTTCCTCTTACGACAACCACGGTTAGGTATGTTCGTATTCTTCAGCCGAGGCCACCACGTTCTGCGAGGCAAAGTGTATAATAGTTTAAAAAAGTTTATCATTTGTTCAGCTTATCGCATTTATTATCCACTTGGATATTGTATTCGAGCTTAGCAACCAACACATGTATAAAAGGATCATAATTCATAGTCAACGAGTCAAGAGCCGGCTCACCTACTACCAACAGATCCTGTAAAGAGCTCGGCAGGCGCGGGTCAGAGTCATAAATAATTTAAACTGATCCCGGGAAAAACGTGGCCGTGGTCGTCGGTGAGACCCCATGACTATTTAATGCGGCGACGTATTGCGTCTTCCGAATTAATACGTCCAACTACATTAGGTCTTTTACGTGCGAGCTCCGGTTTGATTAATTTACAAGCGGAAAATAGCGGGAAATTTATAGTTTACGGAGCGGAATGAATTGAGAGCACTTTTAGCTTTGAGGTGTTAATTGAGTTGTTTGTGAATCTCTGTTTGGCTCGCCAGGAGCAGCGGTAAGCTTCGTGCAAAGGAAATTAGCTCTTACAGCGATGGAAATGCAGTTCCGTTTCCGACAATGTTTACCTTTGTTTTAAAATGATCAACCACGCAATGATCAACCAATGTACCGATGAGAAGTTTACGAAAGTACAACTACGGAAACAGCAAATAAAGTCAATTTTGTGTTTGACTTTTAGGGGCTTGCGATATCGTTCAGCTATCGTACGCCCTCAAATGTCAAACTAAAAATTTACTTTTATCAGTAGACGTAAGGATCATTTTTAAATAATTTTTAAAGAAATATTCGATCCTATATCACGAACTTTAAACACGGATTAAGGAGTTATCTTTAAAAAAATCGTGTTTATTCTCGTTCGTAATGTAACATAATGACGTCACGTCACATTTACATTAAAGTTGTTTCAGAATATGATACGCTCATGCGTTACTGACTTCGCACTTTCAGCACTTACATAATAAAACAGTGATTTTAAATGACATGACATTGCTTTGAATTGGGAAGTAAGAGAATATTTTTTTCTTTAAAAGCTGTTTGTAGAGGTATATGTGAAACACATAACTTGCAATCGATTCGAAAACGAAACTTGTTCTTTGTATTTCTGAAAACCTTGATTCTAACTGTTTCGTTCGAGGTATACTGGGCAGAATAATGAGCAAAAGTTTCACCTAATACAACATTATGTCCATCGACTTTACGTAGTAAGCATGGTATTAAAGGGAAGCCGAGCTCTGAACTAAGCCAGCAATTTGGCTTTGTTTAACCCAGAGCTTTATGCATAATATATAATCTAACATGCACTTTACAACTTTCAACGCTGCACACATTGAATAACGTTCTCTCAAATAGTACGGTTAATACCCTCATGTATTACCTCGATTGTATTAGAGTATGTTTTTTTATACAACTAAGGTGTCAAACAAGCATTAGGCTCACCTGTTGGTAATTTGTTACCGTAGCCTATGAACGCTTGCAATACCAGAGGTATCGCGTATGGTTGCCTACTCACTGCAGGACCACACCACTTCGCACAAAAAAAAGAGCTATTTCCTCCTTCAGTGCTATTTAGCGTAAAGACAAAAGCACAGGGTGGAGGTCTTGAAAGAATCAAGTACCCCGTAAGCAAGCGAGAGCTGGAGGCGCCGAGCACAGCGAGCCTGGTAAATCAAAAAGATAAACTCAAAAAGTTGAAAAAAAATAACTTTTCTTTTTCTTTTTCGTTAGAAAATGATTGATTTTTAGGGTAACTTTAAAGACGTGCTCAAGATGCGCAGGCAAGCCATGGAGCCTGCGATGTGCGCGTGGGCAAGACGATCTTATTGCGTTGTGTTGAAGTATACGTGCCGTTCTGTGAAATGAACTATAATAAATAAGCGATAGAAAAACGGCAAGATCCCTTTGTTGTCCGTATGTCAAGTCCTTTTTTTAACCGACTTCCAAAGGATGAGGTTCTCAAGTCGGCTGTATTTTTTATTTTTTTATTGTTTTGTGAGTATGTTACTCGTTATCTCCGCCAATAGTAACCCGATTTTGATGATTCTTTCGCTAATAGAGTATGATCCCGGGGTGGTCCCATTTTAATTTAATTCCTGAGGGATTGCAACTTGTCCCGTAAAACTTAAAAAAACGTCATCATCTCTTGAAATCACGACTTGCCGTTTTTTTTTTTTTGTCGACCGTGGTATGGTGTGGTAATTCCCGTTCGGTTGCTGCTATTTTTACATAAACATTAAACTTAGGGGTTGTGTGTCGGGAATAACTTTCTGTGCACTCATACGTTACGCTACCCTGCAAATTTCATACTCTTCGGATTTTGGTTTGGCTCTGCGTTGATTTTCAAAGAGAATAAAACCACTACGTTTCATTGTCAGTCAGTCAGTCAGTACCATATGAGTTACTGATGATGAATGGATGTCATAGTTACTTTTGTTTTTTATTCGTAAGTGTAGGTGGCCAGTGTCATCCTCAGTAGGTAAGCAAAACGCAAAGAGGTTGATATTCATCTTGTGAATATTCAGGAATTTGAAGTCGGTTTTTAGTTTTTGTAAAAAATATCTTATTTCAGAAACGTCTAGGACGTTAAGTGAAATGAATATCGAATACTATGGCAATACTGGGTGTAAGAAAAATAGTTTAACGCAATAAAGAGGTCGCAATAATATAAATAATAGTTAGAAATATCGTTATATCTAATAAATATAATGAAATACATTGCTAGGTGCACATTCAATATTCTACAGAACGCCTAGGCGAAGTATTTTATACATTTCCTACAGTTTTCATGCATTCCATTGATTGGCGGAGGATTATATATAATCCCGGATTACCAGATTGCCTGTATTGATTTATCGGCGTTAATGCAGCCAATGTTTGTTAGATATGATTATAGTTTTGTGTTATTTACAAGTCACAACATAAATATGTTTGAAACTTTTGTTGAACAGGGGGACATATTCGGCGGGTTGAACGATGGTCTCCTCAGCCGGGCGGAGGCGCTCGCGGCCGTGGACATCGGTAAGCACCAGTCGGGTCCACAGCCAGGCCCGCCACTGGGCCAGCTCAAGCACGATATGGTATACCACCACGGGGTCGGCGGGCCCCCGCCACATAACGCAAGGCCACATCAGGTACTTTTGTTTTTAGCTTGTAATCTAGTCACGAATCCCATCTCGTCCATCATTCAAACATAATCCAAGGCCATCGGAGAGATTTTGTGCATAATTTTTGCTGGCGGCAAATAACATAATCAATAATCCTTTTTCGAAGATAAGAAATATAAAATCGTATGACGAAAAAAGGTCATCTTTCAGCATTTTGCAAAATCCTACATTATGCGCCAAAAATCTTTTCGACAATTGACAAAATCATGAACTATATCTGTGACAGTCTTTTGCAGTTAATATTATAGCAAGTCGATATAACTTCCCGCCTAAACTAAATTAAATAATTTGCTAGCGTTCATATTATGCGCAGCACACGTGGTACGCCGTAGCCACGTAGCTCGTAACATGAAAACTAATGAATTCGTGAAAACAACATTAAAATACAGGAAGGTCTACATTGAAATATAAATATGTAGCTTTAGCACATCGTAAAATTTCAAAAAACGCATTAATATAACTCGTATCCCGATAAACATTATGAAAGACACGTCTTACCCTTTCAGCAATAAAAATATGCGTCGGCCAAGGGGAAAGATGGGTGGTTTTGATGCAAGGTATCAAACGGAATCCATACCAATCATACCAATCGAGTTTCACATCGATAAAACTAAAGCGCACTCGTAAAATTGTAGCCAAATTGTATCGCTCCGCGCCTCGGCTGGCATAAATAATAATAATAAATGCATTTCTGTATGTTTGCGTACCGTATGGAGGATATCTTCGGGTCCCTATCGGCAGCGAGGGCGGGCTCCTCTGGGACGAGCGGGAGAGACGCCGCGCCCGTACAATATAACATATATTCTTTGTGCTATAAAAATGAGGTAATTTTATGCACTATTCGATGTAATAGCGATTGTTAGTCCCGTATTGTTCGAGGGGAGCTTTTATTTTGATCGTATGTAACGGTAATTTGAGTTACTAGCTGAATAACAAAGTCGATCTTGTCTTTTACTGAATGAAACATTGCATTGTTTTGTCATTTTATTTGTAGTTACATTAGGCTCGTATTTTTAGCCGTATCGAGTTGAGTTTTCAGAAATTTCGAGAAAATATTCTTACACAGCAATTGTAGTAATAAATCAGGTTAGTGCCTTTTAGACCTATTGAGAGAGAAACGCACTGCACGAAATATACCCAGGTTCAGCCAAATGTATCAAAGTCGATGCATTTGAAAGTAGGTAGTACCTCCTCCTAGATCCATAGGAGAGGTATTGAAAACCTCCTCTTTTTTGAAGTTAGTTGTTTTTGCTTGTCGTCTCTCGGCCGATGCTTTAGGTCAGTGACTAGGTTGAGGTTTGGTCACCTTTAAAAGGGCCTAAGACCGTTGCTGAGCAATGTTTTCAAACGAATAAAATGCGCCTCGTAGAGACTCCTTTCGTACAAAATTCTGAGGTTCTAGGACTTGCCGGTTTTTTCTCAATGTTTTCCTTCACCATTTGAGAGCACTATACTCGTCCAGTGCTCTCTGAAGTCTGTTAAAAAGGTAAAACATCTATTGATGGTACATCTATTTTTTTAATTCCTTTACATTATTATTTTCAAAATTATTTATTTGACATCCAGAACCCACTTACACAATAAACTAGGTATTAGCTCAAAGTTTACACAACTTAACCAGATCTTAGTGGGTGAGATGGACCTAAAAGAAAAATGGAGCGTAGTGCCCAACCTCATAAATTATTTACTGACTCATTCTTTGCTAAAGAAAAATAGTTTTGGGGGCTTTATGTGACAGACCGATCTTCTATAAAGATTTTCTCAGAAGGCGCCTCCTCTCTGCTTTTCTGAGCCTGTTCATAAAATCTACGCAATTTATCTACATAATTTCATTCACACAGGGATACTGGTCGTGATATTTTTATATATCAAAAATAATTTAATTATTTCAATAATTTGAGTAATAATAGTTAATTTCAATTGACAGCCATGTTATACCTAGCCTGGTATATATTCTAAAACTGTTTTCAAGTGAGAATCGTGACACAAGCGTTGGTATCATTATGTATGGGTTTTCAGAGATCTAGACTAACCCTTCAATTGACAATTAAGTTTACTCTAAGGCTTATGGAAATTCGTAATTTTTCATTAACAAACAAACACTACGAAATAGGCTGTTTTTTTTCAAATCATTTCAAACTCAGCTAGTTCTTTTCTAATTATTCAGCTATTTTAAGTAGCAACCTTGATGTCGAACTTCTCGTACGTTTAATTATTATAGTTTTTTTTCAAACGCTGATTTTTATCTTTTTGCTGATAGAGTAAGGTCCTTTCAGGATATGATACTAGTTACGGATCACGTTGCAAAGAGGTAAATATACCCAAATTGCTATTCTTGAATTGACAAACAAAAATACAAGTGTGAAAAAACGGAAAAAACCTTTTTTTATTAATCCCGTCGGGTAAAGTAGGGTTCGACGCGAGCCCGCGTAATGCGTAGTTTATTGGCCACGGAACCCAACGCAAGCAGTTTGGGGTCCCGTACAACTCTCTAATCCGTAAATGTAGTTGCAGTGTTTTTTCCGATGTCTTTGAGGGTGTATCTTTAAGCTTGAATTTAGCTGAAGATTTACATAATTTTTAATAGGACATACTGGTTCCTTTGATGTTTAATGTGCAAAGTGGGGCTCTGAAAATATTAATAAATATTATTTTATGTTATATTTGTATGTTATGCTATCTTTTTTTTTACAACTGTGGTAGCAAACAAGCATACGGCCCACTTGTTGGTAAGCGGTTACCGTAGCCCATGTCCCCGAACCCCCTCCCCCTTAAAGAGCTATGGCAACCTTAGTCACCGCAGGAACACAACACTATTTGAAACAAATAATGATATTTAGCTGCAATCTTCTGTAAGGCGGAGGTACCTCTCCAGGCGGGCTGCTCCAATTTAGAACGAGAAAATCTCGCTGTGCCCTACCTCGCCCCTCAAATCTTTCTATATTTATATTTGTATGTTATGCTATTTTTGTAAATGCATCTTTATATACCTACGTATAACCCGATTCCGACTTCCCACTTATGTTATAAATAGGTACCTACTTATTTTGTTTGTAAAGATTGTAAAGATGTGAGGATGTGAAGATTTTGTTAAGCCATGTTCAAACGGCATGCGATATGTCCTGAATCTGCCATATAAAATTGTTTCAAATGATCCTTACTGAACAAGTCAATTTTGAGTTTGACATTTAAGGGTGTGCGATATAGCTCAACGATATCGTAAGCTCCTCAAAGTCAAACTCAAAACAAACTTTATACAGAAGACGTAAAGTACATATCGCACATTAAAAAATTATAACAGTAGATTAGATTACATTTATTTGAGAATCTAATAGAACACTCCTTATATTATTGATAATCACTTTTATCTATATGTTTTCAATTTGAGAAAGTGAGAACAATACTGCTATATGCATATTATGCAAATCACATTTTTTATATTATTGATATGTAATCACTTTTAGGTATAAGTTTTCAATCGACACTATTATGAAACAATCACCAAAAAAACATCCCCAAAAAACTATCGACCATTAAAAAACGAATAACCCAACTTAAACAAGTAAAATGAAGGGGCAAAGCACAGGGGAATAGAAGCATACGAGAGCTTCGACAATTGTCGCCGATGCCGCTTGGGACGCCACTGTCTATCTACTCTAATGTACTTTACCATTGACCGTGAGCTTATTTATTACTAATGTTATAAAAAGCGGCGCAGGAAGATAAACCTGACTAAGTACTTATTGGGCGAATATTTTTGTTTGATGTTTCTATACCTTTCACCTACACTAAAAAGCGCGAACAAGTATACCTACTTGTTATAGCTTTTAGATATAAATAATATAATATAAATATTCCGGACATATTCACACGGTCAACTGATCCCAAACTAGGCATAGCCTGTACTATGAGACTGATAAACATAATATATATATATTTAACACCCAGACACGGAACAAACTTATGTATTCATCACACAAAATATGTTTGTCCAGTGCGGGGATCGAACCCGCGACCTCTAGCGCAGAAGGCAGAGTTACTACCAACTGAGCTATGAGGCCAGTCAGTCATCCACAAGGATCATCGATAAAAATTATAGGCACCAAGCCGTGTTTGTTGCCAGATTTTTCTAGGATTGGTCGCAAACAGGCGTAGCTTCGCCTATTTTTTAATACGTTTCAAAGTGATCCTACTGATTTTATTGAAATAAACACCTTTTGAATTTTAATTTGACCTATAATTTAATAATACGTAGCTTAGTTGGTTAGAGCATCCCCGTATTTAGGGGAAGGTTGCGGGTTAAAATCCCGGAGTAAAATCGGAGTAAAATTTTTTGGGATATTATAAAATATAATAATTTTGTTAAGCCATGTTAAGACAGGTTATCACCATAAAATGAAAATAAAAAAAGAATTAATATTAATAACAACACTCATAGTTTATTAAATAACTCATGATAAATGATTTCTATTCTAGTTAAACAAACTCAATTGCACGTTGTATCATCCACTTATTTTATAAAATAGTAAATACTGTTAGTACTACAAAAGCAGATTCTAATAGCAATACAATACACACTGCACATTCACAGAGACAATCCAAACGCATCAAATCGACCGCGACGTAACAGTCAAAACACGATTCATAAGTTCATAACGTATTCAAAAGTGAATTGTTACAACCTACGATTTTGGGCCTTGTGATATAGAGAATAAGTATTTTTTTTGAATGGGGAGTATCGTACGGATGACCCATCAAATTGCACTCACACTCGTGAAAACTGGTATTCATGTGTCGTACATTTGAAGAGGGAAGTGTTGTAGGTTTGGCTATAAGCGTAGCGTTTTTTCCTGTAGAATGAATTGTCTGTAACCAAATGTTCCTAAATTCTTAGTATTTTCTATAATTTTCATACATTGTCTAATAAACACGGGACAACACTGTATGAAACTTACTCGGCGTTGCAAACTTATCGACTATTCACATAACAATACAGCGCAGTCGTCTAGTACGGCATATGTACTGCGGTGCCCTTGTATGGAGAATGGATAGATAACCTGGTCGTTGGCTTTTAAATAACCAAAAAAAACACATATAAAATAATAAAACGTACTTTTAAACTAAACCACAATACGAATATGAGAGAGGACATGTATGTAATTATATTTTAATATTCTCTTCTGTTACTTCCTTTGTTTTGACATATTATATCTAGATTCAAAATTAACCTCATTAGTTTTATTACTAATTCGATTTCAGATTTAATACTTTAAATAACGTTGCTGCGGCTTTATACTAACCAAAAAACACCTGTAAGTTTGAAAATTAATTGTACATAAATTATGTCTGGAATACTAATAATAATAATCACTTCAAAAAATAAACAATGTTTACCTATATCAGTAATAGAAGATAGCAGTAAGAGCATTGATATCTCGTAAAAAATATAATCGTCCCACTGTAGACTTTAATATTTATTCTGAAATAAATCTTAAAAACCTGTCATGAAAATTGTTTATAATGTCTCTAAATACCAGGGTTAAGTTTGTCAAGTTATTGTTTCGAAATAACTTGAAGGAACTGAATATTAAACATTTCTTTGTCCGCTGCTTACATGGCCTGAAGACCCCGCGTAAATTCGGCCACTTGTTCAAATCATAACGTTGTGATACAAATCACTATTAAAGGAAATATAATTTATTTAATATCCACTGGTAACACTATCGATTTTGATTAGGGAGGGGAAAATAATTTCGATTTAATAACTTTTCAATCTTGCTACCAACCAAGTAGAAAATTATTTTCAATCAGTGAAAATATTGTAAGAATTTGATCATAAGAATTCTTGTGAATTTAGTGTGTTACTTTATTGTAGATTCATCCGCCAACGGCTTCGCTCGCATGGTTAAAAGTAACTTAAACCACTCTCTAGCTCTTTAACTATACTCATAAAAAAACCCTTTCGTTGCTTCGTTGCTGCATGAAAGATCATCAAACACCAAACAAATACACTTTCGTATTTATAATTATTCTAGTTGGGATAGGTAGTATTTAATTTAAGCCAATTTAAAAGTGTTTATACACCTATGTTGGTTTAAATTGAAACAGTGACAGTGAGAAATTAATAAAACAACTTCATATTACTTTAATAAATACCTTGCCTAATGCGTTACGTTGTTCATCAATCACTAAGTATCGACATATCGATAAAGCAACATGTAATTTGTGTCACATCCCTACCACTCGAAAATGACACAGATGGGGTAGCGCAATCCCTTATTTTACGATACATTCATACGATGGGGTGAAATGTTTGAACAAATTGTAACTAGAGTTTGCATTAATGTCTACCAATTTTTCCATACTTATCTGCTTTTGTTTTTTGATAAGGTTTAATTTTGACTGAAGATTTTGTAGCGAGCACAATTGAGTTTTAATTTATATTAAACCTTAGTTGATAATGTTAGGGGTGATATTTGATTGCATATCTCTGAGGATCCCAGGTAGGTTTTGTTGCAGCTGTGCGACACTTGTGGTCAGACTATCGTGGCAATAACGAATGTAATTAGTGGGGGTAATGATAGCTTTTCTGTCATATGGGGTAAAGTGATTCGGAAAATCGAAGGTATAGTAGGTACATACGTCTTGAGCATTTTAAAAGAACGAAGCCAACGCCAGCCTTAACTATTCCAACACAATTAATGATTTTGAAAAAAACTGGTATTGATGTATCATAGTTGTTTCAGATATAAGTAATCGACCTAAATTTTTTTTCACTTCACTCACCCTGTCAGCCTGGCTATAATTCCATAAGATATGTTGGCAAATTTTTGGATTTCCCCTCAAAATTTCACTATAGACGATTAAACATACGAAGCCGGGTCTTTAATTTCGCATCTCTAAATAATGCATTAAAATAAACCTAAAGCTTTAGAAAATGTTTTTAGCTGCAACATTTTTAAAAAGCTACTATCCTCATGCTTCGACAACACACACATCACTATATATTTATTGTTGTAACGTTACGTGCAACACGGCAGCTTCGTGTAATTGTGATATACCGTTCCCGGGGGAGCAGTGCACCTACCACTAGTGCCTCCATCCAATAAGCCACCCTTAGTCTTGGATACCGGACGGTGATAGATGGACGTAGCTACATCCAAGAATAAAATGCATATTATAAGGCAGGTTAGGTATTACCCAGGATGATACTATATTATAAAGTCTCAGGTTTTAAAACTAAAACTACTGCTTCAACTCAGTTTTTCAGTAACATTTTTAAAGATGATTGCGAAAAATAATAAGTCTTGGTTTCTTGCCTTCTAGCAGACAAGGCTAGGATTGGTTCTAGGCTTGGTCTATCTTCTAGGTTTGGTTGCGAAAAATATGCAAAAGTTCAACTAGATTTAAGAAGATTTTCAATGATTATCTACTTTAAATTGACTTTATCAATTAGAAGTAAGTAGTTTGGAGAGTCATCTCAAGTTAAAACATAGGTATCAAATGTTTCTAAAGGGTTGTTGGTATAAGTAAATCTTCCGAGTTTATCAGCCAAATCAAAGTATATCGAAGTAGGTTCCTATAAAACATCACGTCAGAATCTATCAAAATATTTGCTGTATCGCATATGGCGCGGCGGCCGATGCCGGCTGCGAGCTCCCGGTGCACTCCAAACATTCATTTTCACAACAAAGGCGGTCAACAACTTAAGCATATTGGCAGAACACTCGCTACCAATCAACGTCACAACGGCGCTCACCCCTCTATGAAAAAACGAGTGTTTGCTCTCATAAAGAATGACTGCAAATCTGCACAAAGATGATTGTTTATGTTTCCATATCGTCCCCGGGCGCGGTATTGTTGCCGTGCTCCCTCAGCACAATGAAATGTCCGATCTAACATGAATTCAGCGCGCCTCAACAACGACTTCCCGATCGACCGCGTCGATCCTCTCACAATCGTATAGAATCGGGCAGTATGATAAAAACGAATTACAAAAGGGTTTTTTCTCGCAGATGGGTCACCATGGTATGGAGGGGCTCGACATGCTAGACCCGCTGAGCTCATCATCGATGACGACGCTGGCACCGATGGGAGAGGCGGCGCCGCCGCACCACATGCACGGCTACGGAATGAACCACGTAATGAACCACCATCACCACCACGGCGGCGGGCTGGGGCACGCGCCGCCCGCGCACCTCGCGCACCCCGCCGCCGCGCTGCATCCCGACACCGACACGGACCCACGTGAGCTGGAGGCCTTCGCGGAGCGCTTCAAGCAGCGCCGCATCAAGCTCGGCGTGACGCAGGCCGATGTGGGTAAGGCGCTAGCCAACCTTAAGTTGCCGGGCGTCGGTGCACTCTCGCAGAGCACCATCTGCCGCTTCGAGAGCCTAACGCTCAGCCACAACAACATGATCGCACTCAAGCCAATCCTGCAGGCGTGGCTAGAGGAGGCGGAGGCGCAGGCCAAGAACAAGCGGCGCGACCCCGATGCGCCGAGCGTACTGCCTGCTGGAGAGAAGAAGCGAAAGCGCACCTCCATCGCGGCGCCCGAGAAGCGCAGCCTCGAGGCGTACTTCGCGGTGCAGCCGCGCCCCTCCGGCGAGAAGATCACCGCCATCGCCGAGAAGCTCGACCTCAAGAAGAACGTGGTACGCGTATGGTTCTGTAACCAGCGGCAGAAACAGAAGCGGATGAAGTTCGCCGCGCAGCACTGACCGGCGGGCGGCGGCGCGGCTCTGCTGTACCCGGCCTCCGGGTACGGCTACTGAGCCGCTCCGCTGCGCCCGCGGTCGCCGCCGCCAGCTAACTCTCACCTCCTGAGAAATAATTAATACAAGATCTCATTCTGATCTCATTCCTAACATTCCCCTTTGACTCGGAACGCAATTTAGTGGTAAACATACCCATCGATTCCGAACACTTATAGATTTATTTGTCGCTATCACAATGACTTCATATTCATTCCCGTTTTTCGAGACACAGGGTGTAAAATAAACGATATATAAAAATATCATTACCTACGTTGAATAGAAGTTGCTTGGTCACTCACTTTTTGGTTATTCGCCACGTTTAGATGTTTGTCGAAGCATCGACTAATATAGTGTACATGAAAATTTGAAATTCAGGATTTTTAAGAGAATGTGCCTTGCAAATAATAATCAATATTCTGTGTTTTAATGTTAGTATTGTTCATCCTGCGAACAGCAGGACGCGGATGCGACGGCTCGCCCTGAGCGGGCGCGGCGCCGAAGCGCTCGCGTAGTGGCCACGTGGACAGATTAGGCCAGTGACATGCGAGAAGCGACCAACCTTTTAATGTTTTTATTCGTTTTTTTTATCCTGTTTAAATAGTAATAAACTTCTCACTATCATCCGTGTTACTTGTACCTAATCTGTACACAGATGGTTTTTATTATCAGATTTGTTGAAACGTTTTGTTTTTGTAATAATAAAAGTGTACAAAATAATTATAAGATTTTATAATTTTGTTTAAGTTGTAGATAACATTAGTAGATTTGTGAATATTTAATAATTGGTTTAGTTGTTATTATGTTTTATTTAAACCCACAAAATGGCACAATTTTAGAGTAAGAATTTATAGAGACATTTAGCCAAAATAGTATTAAAATACATTTGTATATAGATCGCATTTCAACTAATTAGGTACTTATAGTTTATACGAATAGTTACTAAACGAAAGGAATTAGTAGGTAGGTACAACGCATTCGGATTAATGCACTTACTACGTATATACGTATCATTTTTATAAAAAACAACACGTACTAAATGACGGGAGCCCGACTTTATTTCATTTATTTGCAATATATTTTGATCCTGCCAAATTCTATGACAACTGTGATGCCAAAGAAACTAAGGTCACATAAACTGTAAAATTGGTGCCCTCTTGCATAAATCCAAAGATGCGGTACGGCGCAGCTTGGGAAATTTAATAAAATTTGCGAAACATAAATAATATTTTTAAAAGATATTTTGTAAATATAGGTTTAAATAATAACGTGCAATCTAGACCTCGGTAATTTTATAATTACGATTAACTGCTAGGAATTTATTGAACTAAAACAATGTTCAAATTAAACGCTTTACACTGTCGATTCTAGTCACTGCTATACCGGTTTTAATTTAACACAAATGTTTTATTTTGGATGTTTATTTATTTATTACTTAAGAAAAAAACGTCGTAAACTATTTTTTCCTTTCATTTACTCTCTTTTAAGAAAATAAGTACCTACTCAAGTACATTGTATAAATTCAGCTCCTGTAAGGGGTCCATTACACACGGTATGAGACGTAGATTAAATTATGGTTCATCCAACTGATTCTTAAATCTTCATCGTCAAATCAAATCTTCAAATCTTCATCAAACAATCACCAATTACCATGGTGATTGGTTAAACGATGAAGATACCTATCATATTATTGTAGATATCAATACAACAGTCATTCGCCATGACTAATGCATTTGGCAGACGTCTGCATGAGTGTCTAATGGACCTTTGACAAATGGTTAATTTAAAACAATGCAAACTTGTTTCACCCTTTGATTATTGGGATTTTTCATCGAAAACTGGAACAATAAAAGACAAGTGATTCAATAATACTCATACTTTTAACCATCTCTGTTTAAAAGTGGAGTTTTCATTATTTTTAATATAGATGATGTATTGCTATCGATTGTACAGTACAGTCTGTGGATCTAGGCAAACATGAAATTAGCTGTTTGATTGCGCAAAGGATACTTTAGAGACTATGCATATGACGTTTTTTAAACGCGCTATCGACCCTTGTCAATCGCATCTACGACGCGCGATGCAGTCGGAAAGTTGTAGAATTTTGCACACGTTCATAATATTGGACCTCGCGGTTGTACCGATACAAACTCACAGGGCTGTCGATACGGCGATGTTGTATATGACGTTGGTATCGAGGTAAACGTGCTTACGTATGTATTGCGTTTTCATCTGTCGTCGTATCGATGGTGTGGTGGTTGTGTGGTATTGCTGTCGTCGCGCGTGTTAAAAACGCACAACCAACTCTCGTTTGAAAAAAAGATAAAAGTCTATTGCGCACCCTTAACTTCACTTTATCCTAGATCCGTTGACTTTACTTTCCCCTAAGTTTACGTATTTTTTTGAATTTGTTCTGTGATACTTTATTATTTACATTAGTTTTAACAAACGCTTACGTCACAATTGAAGTTGGATACGATTGTTCTCTTTGACACAATAACGTTCTCTCTGCTTCAGCATTAATCACTTTAGTAGATTTTGAAACATTCATAATCAAACTTGCAGAATTATATCATACCTCACAAGTAGTCTTTATAACGATAATTTTAAATATTTCTGTATTATTGTTACGTATAGGGAAATTCCAATTTAATTCTGTTGTCAAAATAGATTTATGTATTTAGTAGGTACATTTTATAATTTATACAATGTGATGTAAGCTGTTTTATATAATATTTTTATTATGATTTATAAGTTACTACTCATAATAATACACCAAAGTATCGACTATTGGTAATAGTTTTTCAAAACTATATCAGTGATAAGTAAATGTAGGCATTTAGAAAGGTTTCTCATGCAATTATTATAATTCTTAATTATAAATGATAAAAGATGACAATCTTATTTGGAAAAACCAATACAATAAAGAGAAAAATAGAAATATTAGTTATAACTTGTTGTTTTATTATACCTGGACAAGTGTTGACCCTGACTGCGCACCGCGTCGCATCGCATCATAAATTTAATATAAATTTATAATGCGATTGACAAATTTATCTTTATCTTTATACAAAATCAGTTTGGGCAAGAATGGCGTGGGTTAGTCCACCTAGTTATACTATTAGTTATACGTCACAAAATCACAATAGTCATACCGAGCGTGTGTCCAGACTGTCAGTGTTCTACAAGTACCACTTTGGTGACTGTGCGCAGGATTTGCATGACCTCATCCCGCCCTCCCCCTTCCACTACCGGACAAGCAGACGCACAGGTAATTACCACCCTTACATACCACAGTGCCGAACCAAACGTTTCTGCTCCACCTTTAAGACCTCTCTGTAACACTTATTTCTGCAAATAAACATCTTGAATCTTGAATCTTTATTATAAGCACTGGCAAAGAGTGGAACGATCTGCCGGCGTCTGTTTTCCCGGATGAGTACAATCTAGGAGTCTTCAAATCTAGAGTGAATAGGTTCCTTCTGGTAAAGCATGCTCCATGTTAGGCCACATCTCACTTGCAAAAGTGCGATGGTGGTCAAACGCCTAACAATCAACAATAAAAAAATAAAAATAAAAATGAGCAGTATAACTCACACTTAGTTATATTCGTTAATAAACAACCGCCTAATGAAATATATGGGTATTATACATATATTAAAAATATATATATAGATATTAACATATAGAGCCACTTTTCTGGAAACATTGCGATAGTAATATTCTTACCTATTAATCCTATTAGACTGTATGTAAATTATTGATGTTAATATCTTTATATATATTTTTATATATATTTTTTTGTAATACTTTTAGTTATACTGCTCAGTATGACTATGCGGTTTTTTTTGTTCATTTTGTTATATCGTATAACTAATAGTATAACTAGGTGGACCAACCCAATGGCGCTAGTCAGGGACTAAACCTTCCTACAAAGGCTTCTTGACTAATAGGATTTGCCCATATCATAAACACGTCAGTCATTGTGGTGAAAACTTCGCGATCTCAAAAAGTGCGGGACAGAGCACAAACTGTGGAGACCACAAAATAGCCGAACCCATGAAACTACGCAATGTATTACGTACCAGTCGTTGTGTCAAGGTGACATTGGTTTTCTATCAAACAAACGCAGAAGGCCAGGTACATTATTCCTATTAGTAAAGCAAGAAAAGTTTCCAAGCGAACCGTAGAATGACTACAACAAAACAATGAAGGAGAAGTTCGTAGAGGCCCGTAGAGCTACGGCAACCGTAGACGCTGCTACAAAGTGTAGAAGTGGCGACGAAAATTTTGAATGGTATAACTCTTTTTTATCTATGAGATATTAATTGGTATATAGGGCGAGTAGCTAATAGCGTGGAAGGTTCGATTCCCACATCAAGGCTGGCAGGAACTTTTAATGTTTCTCAAAACTGGCTTAAAATGTTTTAGCAGATAATTATTATGATAAATCCCTACGACTTTTAGGCATAGTAGGCAGTTGTGTGAATTAATTCGCTACCGTCCGAAAATAAAATGCGTAGTTGCCTCCAGAAACAGTAGAATGTAACTTGCTGTAAACCACTCACAGCAGTAGGTATGACGGCAGACTCCACATCCAGGATGATGGCAAAGCAGATCTTGGGCCCTATACGCGCACAAAAATGGAAAGTCTAAAGAAAATATACAAATATGACAATAAAATAAATATTCCGGACATTCACACGGTCAACTGATCCCAAACTAGGCATAGCCTGTACTATGGGTACCAGAGACTGTTATTCATAATCGATATATATATATATATAAAGGAGTAATCCACTCACTCACTGACAGACTCATCACGAAAGCTCGGAAACTACTAGGCCGAGGAGTCTGAAATTTGACACAGACATTCTTTAAAAGATGTTACCGTGCAATAAGATCGGATTTTGCAAAAAGAGACATATAAATCGGTATTCATGTCACATAATAACATTTAAAAATAAAACGTGACCATGACGGTAACGGTGAAGGTGACGGTAACGGGACGGTGACGGGATGGTGATGGGACTGTGACGGGACGGCGACGGGACAGTGACTGGACGGTGATGGGACGGTGACTGGACGGTGACGGGATGGTGATGGTAGGTAGAAGCCTTATGAAGTTGGAAAATAGCTGCATAATAAGTGTTAGTACTTTGGCATGGAAAATGGAAAATAGTTTAGGTAAGTATAAATAAACAAACGCAGACGAAGTCGCGAGCGGGACAACAAGTAGATATATATTTAACACCCAGCCACAGAACAAACATCTGTGTTCATCACACAAATGTTTGTCCAGTGCGGGGATCGAACCCGCGACCTCTAGCGCAGTAGGCAGAGTTACTATCAACTGAGCTATGGGGCCAGTCAAACAATAAAGCCGTGTTCAAACGGCGTGTGATATGCGAACTTTTAGGAGGAGGTAGGGCACAGCGAGATTTTCTCGTTCTGAATTGGAGCAGCCCGCCTGGGAGGTACCTCCGCCTTACAGAAGATCGCAGCCAAATAACATTATTTGTTTCAAATAGTGTTGTGTTCCTGCGGTGGGTAAGGTTGCCAGAGCTCTTTAGGGGGGAGGGGGTTCGGGGTCGGCAACGCGTGCGTGATGCCTCTGGTATTGCAAGCGCTCATAGGCTACGCTAACCGCTTACCACAAAAAAAAAAAAGAACTCGGTGCTGTTGCGGGCAAGTGCCCGTTTGAGACGCAAGGGGTGTGGGTTCGATTCCCGCTGCGGGACAAATGTTTGCATGATCTGCTTCTTTGATGATCTGGGACAAATATGTTGTGGTACATGTAGTTTCTGATACCCACGACACAGGGAATCCTAGTGTGGGGTCAGGACTATGTATGTGACTGTTGGGAGTTATTTATTTATTTTTCAACACACTTGCTCATTAAGTGGCTCTAATTACACCGCAATTAGGCACATAATGATATCTGTAATCAAACTGTGACTTTTTCATTGTTATTATTCACAAACGTGAGTTATTTTATTGTATTGGTTGAGTTGCTTTGTTTTTAAAAAAGTTTCGATTCTAAAAAGATCGTGCGTAAAGGTAAAAAAACAAAAAACATGCTTTTAGTCTATGGCCGATCGCCATTGTAAGATGCGCGCATAGAAAAACTGACTAATTTTTCCCGCCATTGCGAAAATAATTCACAACTCGTTTTTACATTTATTTTTAGTATTATTTTATTCTCAAATGTGTTGAAAAACGTCGTATGATACACGTGTGTATTGATGATTACCGTAATCGGCTCACTTAAGACACTCGCCTTACTGCTCGGGTCTCAATGACGCCTCGGCGGCACCAACATAACACACTTATACCTTAATGTATTATTACCGTATTTTCGAGGTACGTACTATAACTTATATAACTTATAGAAACTAACCAAAAACACAAAGCAGATTTTTAATAGTTTATCTTGTGTCAAGTTGCTTTATTCAAAATACGATCAAATTACGGCCGGTTACAACATCTACCGATACTGATAGGTAAAACAGAACCGGACATTATAATCTTTGCAAGTTACGTCGTAGGGCGGCGTGCCGGCCATCCCCAGAGGCCTGTGACGTACGAGGCATCTCGGCACTAACTCACGTCCTATGGAACTCTCTCGCCGGTGCACGCTAACTTGTTACCCTTGTTAACTGTTGATTCCCGCTTTACAACCCAATCTTGTAAACTAGCCTTTACGACTTAAAAAGAACACTTTACATGAAGCTGTTTGATATAGGCATATTTTTCCATGAAAAGAAAACTGCGTTTCACTGAGGGATACAATTTTAAATGAGAAAATCCGTAGAAGAACCAATGTCACCGCTTGCAGAACTGTCAAGTTGAAATGGCATTGGGCAGGCCATTTAGATCGCAAAACGGAAAACCTTTAGGAAATAAAGGCTCTCGAATGGCAACCACGAATTGGACGACGCAGTGTTTGAATTCCAAAACGTCACCAAATTGGTTCAAGCGAGGTCTCCTCTTCCAACTTTCAAGGAATTATGAGAGAATAAATTAAAGAAGATCAGGAATGGAACCGTTAGAAGGAGAAGTCCTCGACGTAGGCTTGGACCAAATTGGTGACTTTTTGCAACAAGGTCAGGCAAAAGTTTCCTAAACAGAAGAGCATGAATGTAGAATGTGATGATAAGTCAAAGAGGCAAGAATGTCAGGGGAATAGGCGAGATTAGTTACTAATTTTATTTTTAATCTTTCATAAAAACTTAGACAATTCTTTCACCCGCTTAGGATGTGAATTATCACATGAGTTAAATACCCTTTTTTTTATAAATCACGTAAGAATATTACAATAATAATAAATAAACCCCAACAGGTCATACATAGTCTTGACTCTAAACTGGTATTCCCTGTGGCGTGGGTATCTGAAACTAGGAGTACCATGGTACCATAGCACCCAGACCCAAAACAAATATTTTCAGGACATGCAAACATTCGACCCGCAGCGGGAGCGAACCTGCATCCCTTGCGTCTCAGACGAGCACTCGCCCGCTGCGCCACCGCGGTCTTGAATATCCTTCCTTTTATATTTATCATCGGCCCACAACATCATACTAGTCCGAGAACCCTATTATATCTATTCAGTGTTACTAAAATGGAAAGCTATATGTAACTTATAAATCTCGAAACAATGCTCAGATTTTAAATTACCAAAGCATATACCAAAGCAATTAATTACATCCCAAAACTACGTAGCAACGCGTACAAACGTACGCGTTGCTTTGCATACGGAAACTAATCAATGCACACGTTTATATTGTAGTAAAGTTGGGGATAACCAGAAAGCGAGTGGCCGAACGAATATCGTTTAACACAGTCATCAACACAAACATCCAAACATTAAAAATATTCCGGACATATCACACACGGTAAACTGATCCCAAACTAGGCATTGCCTGTACTATGGGTACCAGAGACTGATACACATAATAGATATATATTTAACACCCAGACTCAGAACAAACATCTGTGTTAGTCACAAATGTTTGTCCAGTGCGGGAATCGAACCCGCGACCTCCAGCGCAGAAGGCAGAGTTACTACCGACTGAGCTATGAGACCTGTCAAAATTCTCACAAACTTTCGCATTTTTAATATTATTAGGATTGTTTTTTCGATAATATTCTTTCTTTTTTTTTCCTATCAGGATAGTACACATAAAAATAACTTTGTACCTATTGTATTTATTATCCAATTCTGAACTAGATGGTGTTACTTTGCAGGATATTGCATAGTTTATTATGTTCTTGTGCTCCACCGCAATCAATCTCCTCTCTAAATTAAAACTGCTCCGGGCGATAAGTGTGCGCGTGTTTACACGATTTTAATTTCACTTCGGAAACGTTCGAAGCCCCGAATTCTATTAGGATAGTGATTGTACGTGGAACCTTCGTTTAAAAATATTTGCAACCACGTATGCGCCAAGATATTTTCTCTCTTTCTAATTCCAAACAAGGTGATTCAATAATACCCAAATGGCAAGAAAGTTTTATATTATGCCATTGAAAATTCATTCAATGGAAAAAACGCTATGCAAAAATCCGTTTTTGGGGTCAAATCTGTTCAAACTCAATTATTCATGTTTTTTACGTAAACTTGGTAACAAAGTTCTTGGACGTTTAATAAAAGATGAAAAAGCACGGGATAAAATCTGTACCTATTTTTTTATTTTGATGTTTTTTATAACCTACTTATATGAATTTGATATTTTTATTACGCTAATTCTTTCTGTTTGTTGTTAGAAATAAGCCCCTTTTGCAGTATTCACAGACAACGCAATGTATGTTTTGCGAGTGGTTGCGCTAATTCACTAAAAATTTGACCATCGGCGTTGGATCCGCCGCGGATATGGCCTGAAGTTGGTGTTTGCTGATGAATGACAAAGAATCGCGACTAGATTTCAAATAAACTATAACATTGGTAAAGCCTACATAAATGTAGTTTTAATTGATAGGTTTTCCCGTTAGCGTGCAACGGTTTGCCAATACCACGATACGGCAGACATGGTGTTTAAACAATCCACGCCGCGGGCCCCCTTTTACTCCGGTCCCTAATATCCAATGTATGGAGATCTGTATTGTATTACACAAACAATATTTGACTAATCTGGGGGTTTGTATTGCTCTAATTGGATACTGTGCCCATGTTTGATCTCTGTGTTTGCCGAGTAGGATTTGAGCCGATTGTGTTCTAGGCTATACAATGCGCTTCTGTTTGAATTAAGACGTATTGTACGATCAGATATCGATTTATACGGTGTCTGGCATAGTCCAAGAAGCATGCATATTCAACGGTTAGTGTGCTGTTAAACCAACCTTATTTAATGTTTGGATTATGGTTTGGATGGTCCCCTAAGACAACGCATTAGCAATGCTCCTGGTGTTGCTGATGTCAATAGGTGACGGTAACTACTTACCATCAGGAGGGCCGTAAGCCTGTTTGCCTCCGTATAAACAAAAAAAAAATACGTTCCCTAGGTCTATCTTATTGTATGGATCTGAGTGTTTGGCTCAAAGAAGGGCTACTAAAGAAGAGTGCATACAACAGAGACACTCATATTAAAATGGATGTGTGGAGTGACAAGAATGGAGAAGACGGATACAAGAGTAGAGGCAGGCCTAAGTGCATGCAACAGTCTAGTGTCTACTCATATTAAAATGGATGTGTGGAGTTACATCTTACGTGTAAACATACATTCCTGTTCTATTTATAATATAAATTAGAAAGCTTGAAACTGGGTTTAGGTTTTCATGGTTTTTTCCCACATTCTATTCCTCAACCTTGAAACTTAATAGTTTATGAATTGGGTCTATCTGTTATTGGAACATGTACCTGCTAATTTAATTAAAATAGACAGCACTGATGGTATAAACATACACACCTACTCTACAAAAGCGTCGGCACGTATTGTACTAGGGGAACGGACGACAGGTGAAAATCTATGGCGTAGAGAGGTCAGTCTTACCTAAATATATCGGCGAGTACTAGTCTCTAACTAAATAACCGCCTTGGTCAGAAATGTGTTAACTAATACCACTGGCGCTTTTAAGTGTTGTTTGTTTGTTAAAAGAGGCTTTATTAACTGAGTATCCTATCCTGATCCTCCAACCGAACATTGTAAGTACTTGTGTGTTTGTTTGTTGTTTGTTCTTCTTTCACCTAGAACGGATCGACGTAATTTTTTGCATGGATAAGTTAGAGTGACGGTCGCTACCTACTACGCGAGTAAAGCCGCGGGTGGAACTAGTATACACAAATAATAACAAACCCTTCTAATAGAGGTGTTCTGTTATTATAATTCACAGCAGTTGCAATCACAAAATGAAGTGGCGTAAATAACAGCAGTTACCTAATTCGGTTGTATGCCGGTTACTAACGCTAGTTCGCAATGAATAGTTGAGGGGTGGGCAGCCATATTTTGATTTACAATGTATTTGTGTGATATAGTGAATGTTTCCGGGCCTGTGGTAGGTACGCTTGCGCTACTAGCTGGAGGTCTATAAAAGTCATTCTTGTCATTTGTAAGTCATCCCTCAAGTATGAGCAATGATTATTTCACCGACGGTCATAGGCCATTTTCAGGGCCACCATACCTCAACCTGGCCCCCAATTCTACTAATTCAATGACTTGAAAATCTCAGTCATAAGAATTATAAGTCATACCGTAAGTATGGGCAAAGACAATTGATAGAAATTATGTTAGTACTTAACTTTGGTATGGAAAAATTATAAAGTTGCCTAACGCTGTATACAGGTGATGCATTATATGTTTATTCTACATGCAACTGGAAATAAGGTTTGGAAGCTCGTCATTTTTCATTGAAAAAGCACTCTGAAAATCTGCTGTTTTGGGGTCAAATCAGTTCAAACTTAATTTTCAGTTGGTTTAGGTCAATCTTGAAGTCTAAATTGATTGATTAATGAGCTATTTAGAAAAACATCTTGGTAGCTCTTTGTAAGAGTATTATGTATGTGTACATAGTTATCAAATCAAGGATCCTATCGATTCTAAATGCGAAAGTTTGTGAGGATGTTTGTAGTTTATTCACGCCAAAACGATTTCAATGAACTCGGAACAGATAGAGTTCTTTACCTAGAATAGCATATTGGCTAATATTGAACTAGCTGCCTCGTGAGCGAAACTGCGGGCGCAAAGATACTATGCCTTACGAATTTCTTTGAATAACAAATAATATAATTGGGAGATACCGTCTATTATTTATGAATATAATTTTGAATGTACCTATACCATGCGATTTAAGTAGGTAATTTAATGCCGTTACCATTGACCGTTCCACCTCGGACATTCTATTTAGCAATAACGATGATTTAGTGACACCCTGGCGAAATTTAGGGTTCCCTTGGCGCCGTGGACACCCTTGTTGAGAATTGATTTATTTATAGCGCAGTGAGCGCGGGTTCCGTATACCTGGTATGCCACTTAGAACGTTAAAGTGATTTGATTTCTGTTTTTCTCGGTTTTAAGACGTTGGTTTGGGGAAAATCCGTTGTTTGAAAGTAAGCAGAATGTTTCGTTAAAACGATTCGTGGGGATGAGATAAATATTAAACGGCCTTTCGAGAAGCCGAAGGTGTATTTGGATTGGATAAATTCAGTTTCGGTGTTCAGAGTTCTGCTTCCTCCACACAGGCCTAACATTCACATATCTGAGTGGAGGTAAAGACTATATACTAAGTTGTTTTTTTATTGTCTTTTTTGGAGATCACTTAGGTGGCTAAAATCAAGCAATTTACTGGATAGGTACTTGAAAGCATGTTTTCATATGACATGTGTAAGAAAGAAGTGAGTGCGGAGATGACGCCTAACAGAAGAGTCTCCTTGTTGTCGTATCACTGATTATTTCTTGGTCATCTTGTATTAAGTCATTGACCGGGTTTGAGGTATGGTGGCCTTGAAAAGGGCCTATCACCGTCAATTAAAGAATCAATGTAGTGAAAGGATTAAAGTGAGGCTCAACATAAGAGAGTGGAAGAAGAAAACATGTTGTGCTGACCCCACATAATGTGGGACAAGGGCAGGAAGAAGAAGAAGATACTGGATATGTACTCCTCAGTCCGGAAAATATACATATTTCTTTCACTCAACTCCCTTGACTCCTTAGACTCCTCGCGGTGAAGTTAAGTAAGGGCCTCGTGTATACGTGAATACTTTGCTCTGGCTTAATATCACTACTAGGTACCTACTGGAGACCAGTGCCTAGTAGTGATAGGGTGGCCTGATGTGAAAATGTATGTGCAAGCATTTTCTAAATCAACTACATACATGACTAATTTCAAGTTTTCGCAATGTTTTTTACGCATTTAATTATAATTTTCTTTTAATTTCATTAATAGATAATAACATTTTTTTTTATTGTTGCAATTGTTTATGCCAGATTATTTAAAGGAGCCATTTCATTCTGGGCCTGGTCCATGTACACTACATAGAAAAATTAGGATTAAATAGGAGATTACAAGAAAAATACAATTTCGTTAATTTGAAGACAAATGCGATGGTACAAGAATAGTTCTTCTGGTAAGTTTTTTACTATGTGAGCACTATTTGAAGGCCGCCATGTTGGTTTATAATTGGCGTTTGACATGACATTGACATATTTTTCATGTCATGTTGTTTGGTTTGATGTTTTTGTTTTGTCTGATATATGTAGGTTGTCAAAATGACATTTCACGCACGTCCATCCGCCATATTTTTGTAGCGCTGTGTGTTGCTCTCTTTGTCGAAGAAAATCTTAATGTACCTTAGAACGAAGTCAATTTAAATAAAATAACCAATTAAATACGTTTACTTTATTGCTTAGCCATATTTTAGAGTAGTGTACACAGTGCAGGCCCAGGCTCCATATATTGATGAAACGTCTCTTTTACCTAAAAGGATAAAAGTCATGAGCATATTTTTTCATGAACCTATATTCAACTATGTTTTAAACTAAGTCGATAGTGCTGATAGCTGACCTGTTTTCATCGTTACCCAATAACCTCTTAGGCAGATAAGATTGCAAATTCAGTTTCCCAAGCGATGTGGTGTTTTCAATGTCCAATTTGCTTGTGTAAATTGATAACTATCGACGCAATACCATCCCTGGAGTATAAAAAAATTATCAGCGCCCTCATTACCAGTTTTTTCCGTGTGAATACTTCAAGAGGTTCGCCAGTGATTTTCCTGTAGGCTCCTCAGTGGTGTGTTTACCGGATTCCTAGACATGATCACCAGGAGATCTATGGAGTTTCTTGAAATTACCAATTTCTTGTTTTTCTTTCACCTACTGTAGGTAATCATTTATAGCATCAGCCATTAATTCCCATTCCTGGGGTCCATTTGAACTCAATAAATAAATAACTGGCCATGGTGGCCCTAGCTGAATAATAGGCCCCTCCATATCTACCTACCCGCGGATGTCGTAAGAGGCGACTTAAGGGAAAAAAGCTAGGGGATGGGCAGCAGCGTCCCTCATTTTAACAATGATAGCTCTAACTGCGCTCGCCCACCCGCATGCCCAGCGTGGTGAGTATGGGCAAACCCCCCCACATGATAAGGTATTTGCTCTGTCTGTGGGGGAAGCCATGTTCAGCAGTGGACGTCGGCGTACGGCTGAAATGTTTTTTTTTATTTTTTTTTTTGTTGTACGGAGGCAAACAGGCTTACGGCCCTCTTGATGGTAAGTGGTTACCGTCGCCTATTGACATCAGCAACACCTGAAGCATTGCTAATGCGTTGCCTGCCGAACCCCTCCCCCCCCTAAAGAGCTCTGGCAACCTTACTCACCGCAGGAACTCAACACTATTTGAAACAAATAATATTATTTTGCTGCGATCTTCTGTAAGGTGGAGGTACCTCCCCAGGCGGGCTGCTCCAATTTAGTGCGAGAAAATCTTGCTGTGCCCTACCTCCTACAAAAAAGATGATGATGAAATAAATAACACCCAACAGTCACATACCTACCTTCCCTGCGTCATGGGTATCAGAAATTACCTACCATGGTACCGCAACACCTAGACCCAGATTTTTTTTGCAGATCATGCAAATATTCGTTCTGAGGCTGCGTTTTCACCAGAGATGTGCGATGGAAATGTGTCGTGCGAGGATGTCTTGCTGTGCTGTGAAAATGTGTGGGTGTTTTCACCATAGCTGTGCGAGGAAAATGTGCCTACGAGGATATGTAGCGGAGCTGTGAAATGTGTCGACGGGGTGCGGGGTAGTGGGAGCGGAATAACGTCTATGGACTGGCTGGTACAGTATGCGCAAACCTCGCAACACATCCTTCTCAACACACATTCCTCGCAACACATCCCTCGTACACATCCCTCGCTTGTTTTGTATGCGCAAAAATCTAGCTCCGCTGAGCCGTTTCCACCAGCTGTGCTGACCGAGGCGAGGTAAATGAAGCGATTCTATTGGTTCTTTACAAACACATTCCTCGCTACGCATCCTCGCACATCTCTGGTGGAAACGCAGCCTTATCCAGGGCACAGGGAATCCTAGTGTGGGGTAGGATGTATTTGACTTTTGGATGTAATTTATTTATTTTTTACTAACTTGCGCTTTACTAACGCAGCTTCGCTGGCGGGGCACATTCACACAAAGTAGCCCATATACTACTCCAGGTAAAGAAATGATAAATTTCTTTACCTGGAGTAGTATATGGGCTATTCCATGTCTAATCAAAATCGGTTAAGCCATTACGGCGTGATTGAATAACAATCATCCAAACATCCTCACAAACTGGCCTCATAGCCCAGTTGGTAGTAACTCTGCCTTCTGCGCTAGAGGTTGCGGGTTCGATTCCCACACTGGACAAACATTTGTGACTAACACAGATGTTTGTTCTGTGTCTGGGTGTTAAATATATATTTATTATGTATATCAGTCTCTGGTACCCATAGTACAGGCTATGCCTAGTTTGGGATCAGTTGACCGTGTGTAATATGTCTGGAATATAAAAAAAAAAAAAAAACTTTCGCATTTATAATATTAGCAGGATTTAGGTTATTTATTATATTTTTTGAGCTGAAAAGTAAAAGTTTAAGCATATTTTTGCACGGCACCTTTCTAACTAAATGAAGTTAGTAACGCTGCCGCCTTCACGTTTCATTAGGGGCGTCTCGGCGACTAATTAATTTTTTTAAGTCCAAATTAAGCTTCACCCAAAGTGTGCTCATTCGTGCACAAATTGGAAAATTCATGCTTCGTTTTATTACTTTCAGCTTTTTTAATCACTTTACTTTTAAATTGGCGCAGGAAAGTAACTTTATGGAAAATTAAAACGAATTTCATCAGATGAAATCATTTTAGGGTGTTGGCTCGAACTTCGCTTTAAATTTTAAAATTCTGTTTTCGTTGTAATTTTAATTGATGTTTTGGTTTCAATCATAACACATTCTATAGTAGATACCTATTCATATATTTACTAGTTACTAGCTTCCGCCCGCGGCTTCGCGGCTTACACATAAAAAGAGCGTCAGGGTATCCAGGTAAAGAACTTTATCTATTCTAAGTTTCAACGAAATCGGTTGAGCCGTTACGGTGTGATTGAACAATAAACATCCTCACAAACTTTCGCATTTATAATATTAGTAGGTTAGTAGGACTAGCCATATAGCTATCGCTCGCGTAGGGATGGTATAATTTTTATAATCGGTTGGTTGTTCCAGAGATTACCGACTACACCTCTTTAAAATACTCATTAGTGTAGATAATGCAAAATATTTACCCAAATGTAATAATGCCTTTAGATTAATGCTTTATGCGGAGACGGGACCCATTTACCCTACACAACGCACACATAACCTACCCTACCACCTACCTACTATAGGTACCTACTTGGATCTGTACATATGTTTTAAGTGATTTTTGTTTTTTTTTGTGTGTATTTTATTTTATTTTGTTGTATTCGGAGAACAAACAGTTTTATAAACCTTATAAATAAACTTAAATAATAACACGTAACCATTGATATGTCCTCGCATGTAGAAGCTAAGAGATTGGTTGCTTGCGGAGAAGGAATAAAAAAAAAACAGTTCTGTTCTGTTAACAAGCTAGGTAGAACGTACCTAGTAGGGTTAGAGAAACTTACAAGTAACAAAAGTATTACTACGATTAACAAGAAATTATATACCTACACAAGACAGGGACTGATAGTTAAGGAAGAAAATAAACTTTGTATACAAAATAAAACAGATACAGAAATATCCACTAAAAAGATAACAATAGAATTGCGTTAATTAAGATATTTGTATGTAAGTATGATGTACCAACCTATTAACCAATCATGTACTTTCTTAGATCTATAAAATCGCACTCAATTCTAGCAATTCAATTCAATTTTAGCACTGTATAAAAATATAATTTGATAGGTACCTACTACAACGTAGTACTTATGTAACTAGGTAAGTAGATACCTAAAAGGTGAACAATCATAAACTATTCTGCCAATCTGCGCTGCAGTAGCAGTATTCGGGCGCAAAAGTGGCAGCTCCCGGAGCCGAGGCACATTCATAATCAGATCCCGGATTTCACCCAATTTTACTTCACACTTAATTCGTTCTGGGAGTTAGTTCGTACGAACCTAATTAAGAAAACTTTTCGGATTAACCGCCTTGTTTTTCCACTTGTAACGTCCGTTTTAATACGACCCGCCATCCCCTATTGTTACAAACGAATGCGGGGAGTTGCTACCGAATTTTCGGGTCTATGTAAATTGGGCGGTAGAGCAACATTTTTCGGCCACTTATTTAGTTTTAGTGTAGTGCGGTATTTCGGAAACTCTGCGCCCCTGGACAGTGAGATATTTGCTAATTTCGTTGTTGTAAATTTGTTTAGTTTGCGCCTGTTCGGAGCTGTCGAGAGCAATTTTTCAGCAGTTTTGTTAACTCGCAATATATTTGCACAGCAAACGAGGTACATTCATCCATGCGTATGTGGTTCATACCACAATGTAGATAGATTTAATCTATAGGTACCAACTTTTAAAATACAAAGCATGCAAAAGTATCATTACATAAAACACAGACGACGACGTTTTTTGGTATTGAAACTGACATTCCATACAGTAATTTTTGGTATTTTAAATACCAACCATATCATCAAATAATCTTCATGGCTATAACGATTAGATATATGATGCATCTGCAACGCAAGATAGATACAAAGCAGAAATATGTTGGTATCACGCTACTGAAGAGCAGCTACGCCCCTGGAGGTTCCGTACGGAAGGTATTTATGTAAATACCTACGGCACGGCCCAAGGAGAGCGTAGAGAGCGTTACTTTGGAAAAAACAAAAGAAATTCACTGAAATGCTCCCCATAAATTGTACTACACTCGGGAGTAGTAACGTTTGCATACCGGCCGAGTAGGGTGGCTCTGCGGCGCGAGCTCGCGGGATAACCTACGGTTATAATGACAGACAGAGAGCTGAACTAAGCCTATCAATTCTGTAAATACCTACAAAACTGATAAACCGATATAAACAAGTCAGTCTACTACTACGGCTCTTGCATGGTATAATAATTGTTAATGGTTAATATATATAAATGCCTCATCATCATCATCATCAGCCTGATGAAGTCCACTGCTGAACATAGGCCTCCCCCAAAGAGTGCCATGACGAACGGTCTTGAGCCTTCTCCATCCACCGACTTCCCGCAACCTTCACAATGTCGTCAGTCCATCGGGTGGGGGGCCTTCCAACACTGAGACGTCCTCTTCGTGGTCGCCACTCGAGAACCAAACTTTGCTCCCCAACGGTTGTCGGTTCTGCGAGCCATATGGCCAGCCCACTGCCACTTCAACCTGCTAATTCTGAAAGCTATGTCGGTAACCTTGGTTGTTCTACGGATTTCCTCATTTCGGATTTTATCTATATGCCTACCTATTATGTTATTTTTAATTTAGGTACATTTATCTGTGTTCGTCTCGTCATGCCAACAAGGTCCAGTCTGAAAACCAGCGCTGCACCTTACCTCTGCAAGTTTGGTGCAGTTTATGCTGAGACTGGACCTATTTGCCCCACACAACGCATACGTCCTGTGTACGTATCTAGTAATATCTTTCCCTGTTTTTTTTTCTTTTTAATTGTTGCCTTGTATTGTACCTACTACCTACCTAGTTAGGAAACAATATAATTATTGTAAACTTGTGCTTTTTGTGTGCTGCGGGACAAATAAATAGTTTTTCTTTCTTTCTTAACTTCTTAAGGACTGCATCTGCATATTCTCTATTCTCTACAAAAGATTGGAGCAACAAAATAAATTACCAACAAAACAATCTTAAATTATTCTCATTGACGTAAGCATTCATTTTTGTCGATGACTTTTAGACAGTATGATGGTTTACATCCATATTTTTTTATAAGGAAAATGTAAAAATGTTTAATGTCACCGCATGGTCACCATAAGTTTTGTACAGTGTACACACCTGGCCGCCGCACACACACAAGCGCGTTAGGGCCGTGCGGCTCGGCTACAGTACTTGCTACGAAATGATTTCCCGCGTGGTACAGCCCTAGATGAGTCTACCACTTACGGTTTTATCTTCTAGGCCCTTTAACAGTTGCGAGATTGAATATCCTTTGCATGCAGATGTAAGTTTCCATTGTTGTAACCGTTGGGGAGTAAAGGTTCTCGAATGGCGGTCACGAACCGGGTGCCGCAGTGTTGGCTGGCCCCCCCACCCGATGGACCGACGACATTGTGAAGGTTGCAGGAAGCAGAAGAATGGAGAAGGCTCAAGACCATCATGGAACTCTTTGGGGGAGGCCTATGTCCAGCAGTGGACTTCTGCAGGCTGATGATGATGATGATGATGAACCGATTGCTACGAGCTACGAAAGTGCTACGAGGTGTATATTTAAAATTTTATAAAAATCACTTTTGGGTTTGAAACATGTTGTTACTCAATCACTCCAGAACGGCTGAACGGATTTGGATGAAATTTGGTACAGAGGTAGATTATAGTCTGGAATAACACAATATAGGCTACTATTTATCCTCGTAGGTACTACGCGAGCGAAGCCGTGGGCGGAAGCCAGTTATCTATAAAAAATATAACCTAAACTAATAATGCTAACATAGGTAAGTGCAATGATTCTTTTCAAGAGTCTGAGTAAAAAGTCTGTTACTATTACTAGAAGATACAAAATTCTTAACAGTTTTAATTTACCTTGGCTGAGCTCTTTCCCTCGCACTAGGTATATATAGAGCCTGTATAGCGATCCGCTTCCGGCTCATTATGCCGTGTCTATCAATGCAATTTAATTACTCGTTACACTAAGCCCCTTCGTCCATGACGCTACGCAAAAGTGACGGAACTCATTAGAAACTAGAGTTGCGGACTGATTGGAAACTCTGACTCGTCCACGACGCTACTGGAATTTCCTGAAACTCAGTACACGATTTTATGTAAACAAAGTTTTGAAAACGAAAATAATTAACATGACTAGTGATAATTCGAGCATTGACATGGAATTATTACTTCTCCAGTCACATAGACGTCAGAATCACATATAATTACTTTTTATTCGTTCATTTTTCAACAGTTTCTCGAAACCAGTCGCCTGGCGACCAGCATGTCGAGTCGCCAGGAGACTAGTTACAAACGCGTTCTTTTTGAGTAGCGTCGTGGAAGGACGCGCATTGAAATACTAGTGCTATCGCAGTCAGGCTACTCATGAGTGACTACAGTTTCAGTCGCGTTCCTTTTGAGTCGCGCCGTGGACGAAGGGGCTAAGTAGAAAGTAATTATAAAATAATAAGGAGTAACCTGTCAGTATAGTAGGTAGTATGAATAGTACCAGTAGATAAGATAGTGAAGTTTTCCCTTATCAAATTCAAAACGTTTTGTATACATAATCCATTTTAAAATGATATTTTTACTTACACAATAGTTCAACAATACACCACATGATGGGATATGTATATAAAAAAAACAAAGCTACTACACATGAAGGGTACGGGGTACCTTCATGTCATCGCTTTTGTTTTAAAACTATTTGTTGGCGACACTATTATGTATTACGGTGCAAAATTCAGCATGATAGCACGAACAGCCTTCGAGCAAAGCGTCCGACTAGGTCAATCAGGTGGATGGACATGGCGAAAGTGTAAAGGATCCTAGTCAGACTTTAGACCCCAAAAATGAAATTCATGTTTCCTTTGGTCCTCACCTATGGTTGGTTCATAATTTAAGCCGTAGGGCCTCCACTGCTGAACACAGGCCATCCCCATAGCTTTACAGAAACAATCATTTGGTGGGATTTGCTCATACTCGCCACGCTGGGCATGCGCGTTGGCGGTAGGTGCCTATGTTTGCCTATGGTTAACAGATATTTAATGGGTTTATAAATAATAAAACATAATCCTTATTCTTGTATTTATTGCAAATAAATAAGCTAAAATACAATTACTCACAAAATTTTCCTATAGAAACATAATAATGTAGACATCTTCTTTGGCGATTGAAAATATTAACCAATTTCGATTTAAAATGTGGAAAGTTAAAAGCACTTATTTATAAAGTTGTTTTATAATATGTACTTACTTATAAACTATTTTAGTATAATATTTACAAATCGTACCAAAACGAATTATGGCACAGTGTTATAAAATATACTTCAAAAAGCCTCACAGTAAAATTATTATATAAATCTAAGTATAATAAAATGCAGATAGTAAATGCAGTCTGTAAGTACAAATCGTAAAAAAATATTGATATAACGTAAAATAATAATGCTTCTGGTTCATACGTTAAATAATTAGAGATTCAAAATTTTACCCTTGTTTATGGAGTACTGGTAATATATATTTTTAAACAAATTAATATTTTCTTTTATTATTGCAATATTAATCTTAAAATAACTTAGAATATTTAGTAAGGCACTTTCGACGAGCACTGCAGAAATACGGTGTAAGGTGTACTCATTTTCAAAACATTCCTATCCAAATAAAATAATTATAGGAAGTAATTCGGTTTCCGCCTTATTGCAATTTTGATGACGTATGGTCCTTTATCGATTCCCTACTATTAAAATAAGGGCTTCAATCGACGATGTAGTATGTTTGATAACTGAGATTTAAATTGATCCACTAAAGCACACAGAGCACATCCATGGAATCGCGACCGGGGACAAGATAACGTAGTCGTAGGGTGAGGTCATGGATTTTTTGCAAGAGGTTGTGGGCTATTTGTACCTTATCAATTGCGGGCAAGCGAATTAAAGAGTACTCTTGTTTTTAAGTTAGTTACTCTAGTTGTTTTTAATTTTATAAAATGTTATTCAATGTTGAATGTTGTTTACCTCAGTGTGTCTATGTGTAACTGGTGGCACGTCCCTATATTACAAATGAACACTGCACAAGGACGAAATAGTCGTGGGGTATTTATTTTAGTACGACTACTTGAGTTTTTTATTTTTGTAGAAAGAGGTCATGCTTTTTTATGTTAGTAAAATGTCGTGGTTACTTTTTTGCAATACGTCCTGGGTGTCTTTTTGTAAGAGGTTTTTTTTTTTAGTATTTTTGTGTATACATTGTTTATCCTGAGTGCTCTATGGTCGGGTCTACCTGAAGCTGGCGGCTCTGCTGGGCCCCTCCGTGGGCTCAAGCACGATCCTCTTGAAGCAGCCTTCAGGAAGCTGCTCCAGTATCACCTTCACGTTGTCCACCTCGCCGCGGAGGTGGTCGTGCTCGTCTTGGTACTGCTTCATCCACCTGGATTAAATATTATATTAAATTAAGTAATCCCTTTATTTATTTTGTTATCATGTTTTTATTGACGGGCATAGGTGTACAATACAATCTATTAGCATATTAGTTAGTGTTTCAAAATGTACCCAATTGAATTTATGTTTTGAATTGTGAATCGGTTTGCTTACTCAGTTTATTGTAAATGGTCCTTTTACTAGGTCCGTTTAAAGCCGGTCCCTTTGTGATCTTACCATGGTTTAGAAACGTTAATTGTAGAAAGATTGTCTTACCTTTGATGGTTGTTTTTAGCTTCTTTTAGATTCTTGATCTTTCCTTCAAGGTCCACATCCTTCAGTGCTCTCTCCGCTTGGTCAAGACTTTCCTCTATAAATAAAACAACTCTTTAATAATTTTCTTTAGTAATAAACATTTATACTAATACACGCAATTTTTTATGATATAAGCGGCCGTACCACTTCATAAACAAGTGCACGAATGTATCACTTAAGTTTTCATTGGGTGCTAGCAATGCACACCACAATACATCCGAATGTCAAAGCCGTAATAGATAAAGTATCACGCGATAAACACTTGAGACGCGCAAAGTGCGTCTGCTCGGGGTGCCTAGCTAGATATAGATATATCGGATATAGCGAATGAGTTAAAATCAAAATAAGTATTTTGAATTCACTATGTATAGCTTCCCAATTTGCTTGAAGAACGACATGGGCCATGTGCGTAGCCAGGAATGGCTTCAAGGGGGAAGGGTAAAACAAGGGAACCAACTCATAGCTCGCTCTTCATAGAAAATAAGTAAAGATTGTTTAAAATTTTTCTTACATTCAATATCGAGAACCTAATGTCTAGACAAACCTAGGTTACACATAGGTTTTAAGACATTTACTACCATTCATTTGTATTCCTTTTGTGTAATAAATAAATATAAATATATAATATAACTATCAATTTTGAAGTTGGCGCGTGTTAATATACATTTTTTGGACCACTTTGGTGTTGACATTCTCTACGCCCAAGAGTGTGGCTTTCCTAAGGATAAACTTACGCAGTCTGTCCAACGCAGCATCATCTAGGGTAGGAAGGTTCTGGAGCTCGTCCATTATTGTTTTGAGGTCTTCGAGACCCTTGTTCACTTGCTTCTCCGCCTCACGAGCGTCTGTGTTCGCTTGCCCGACCTTGTAACATAAATAAAACAATTCACCTATTTCGTACACTAAATCGTTTTGTTGACAACGGTCGAAGGCTATATCGAGACTTATAATACAAACGTAGAATCCTATCTTGCTTTTCCACATGAAACATATATGTTGACTACCCTGCGGTCGCATGACGTCACTTAGCTTACGGGGTCTGAGTCGAAACAAATGGTCTGAATTTAACCTATAATGCAATTGTTTGTAGGGGGGTTCTATACCTCATTTGGAAAATACGGAACCCTTTAGGATCACTTTGTCGTCTGAAAAACTGCCTGTTAAACAAAAAAATGCATAAACGGTTGATATAGGGAGTTCACCTTCATCTTAGCGTCGCGAGTTAGCTGCATATTTTCCGACGCCTGCCTCTCCAAGCCTTCGATCTGCTTAGCCGTGCCTTCGACACGAGCTGCAAGCAAAACAACATGTTAACCACAGCCGCAAGTATGTATTCGAATTGCATTAATATATTGATTTACAGGAATATTTATAAACGCTGATAAATGTTTATGTAATGCATAAACCGCTAAATAAATATATTCTAACTGAAAACGCCATTCAGCGCTAAACAACTGTTTAAACTGTTGCATAAAAAACTATTTTGCATTCCCTGATTTATCGCTTCATGACAGATAAAAAATATATCCATTTCTCGCTTTGTCAAGTAGTGATAATCAGAGATAGTGAATTAGTCACATAATATAAAATCTTGTAAAAATGAGTTAATTAATACTAACTTGATAGTTTCTCCGCCTCGTCTCTCAGGCTGACGGCTTCAGCCCTCGACGCGGAAGCCTTCTTTCTAATGTCGTGTGCGGCCTGTAAACAAAAAAGAGATTTTACTTCGAAGCCTCTTTCTCTGTTTTAGGATGGTAAAATTACGATCCTACATAGTGTGAGTTTTTGTAATTACAGTACTTATAATATTTCTCCTGTCGAAACAAAGCATTGCTGCTTGATGGCAGAGTTTATGAGCAAGGTGACAGTACGTCCCAAGATGGATTCTGTATAAGGAGCTCTCCTTTATTACCTCAGAAGCTTTGTCTGCGTAGTCCTTCCTGGCTGTTTGGGCCAGATCCCTGGCCTCTTTGGCCTTGTCGCTGGCCACGGTGAGTTCCTCCGCAATGCTGTTGATGCTGGCCTCGGCCGCAGCCACCTTCTGCTGCACGCCGGGCACGTCGAGCGCCGCTTGCTCCGCCAACTGCCGCGACTCGGTCACTTGGTCGCTGAACTCTGCAAAATTATAAGATAATTTATTTTTAATTTTTATTTATTTAGAAGTATAAAATCATAACAGGTTTTTTTATCCCTAAGGCGATGCTATATGTTATTAGTAGATACATTATAATAAGTGGGTACAGTTAGATAGGTTACTAACTTGGACTTCAAATCAAAGGATTGAGAGCAGCAAAGTTGTGCTCGACTGTGCAAAATGTTAAGCTACTTGGACTTAATATCCAAGTACTGAGTACTAGTTCTGCTCGAGCAAAGCTCGTGTAAGCGAGGCGAATGGCTGATAATCTTGATTCATCACTAGGCATACAAGGCAGAGGTTGAAGAGAAGGCACATAATGTAAAACGTAAAATAACAAGGAAAGAAGGATTAAGACTAGATCCCAAACGCCAAGAACGAATCCACACATCTGCCTAGTAGTAGTATAGTCCACCAAATGGGACGTTATGCTCGGAAACGTTCGATAAAATCACGAATCGCGAAAACCCGTAATCGATCTTCTAACCAGTTACGAGTCTTAACTGAAGTGTGACGTCATTTTACCACGAGATTATCTTGAACGTTTCCGAACATAAATGGCTCTTGATTGCGGATAACACAAAGGAACAAAGAATTCCTAGACATGCGCACCTTTCAGAGTCTTGTATATTTCGTTAGCGTCCTTCAGCGTGGCTTTTGTGAGGTCCACGTCAGTTTTGGCCTGCGCTTGCAGTTCGTCCAGTTTGCCCAGAAGGTCGTTCAGCTCGTCCTGCCGGTCGTGGCCCTGGTCAAGTAGCTCGCGGCCGCGCTTCATGGATTGCTCTAGGTTCTGGAGCGTGGCTTCGTTCTCGGCGATCAGCCGGTCCAGCTCGGCTGATTTCTCGTCGATCTAAATAGGATACAAAAAAGACTCATAAATGAGCTGTACTTTTATTTATTTGTATCTATACCAGATACAAATAAATAAAAGTACAGCTCATTTAGTTCAATTAAAAAATACCTTCAACAAACAAAACAGACACGCTTTCGCATTCATAATAATATTTAGGATAAAAAAACAGTAAAAAACCTGTACTTTTGCATATTTGCTGTTTTGGTCATTTTAAACGAACGAGAAATTATATATACAAATTGATATTATGTTTGAACTGATTTGACCCTATAGCTGAACTATGTTTGAACCCTATACACCCTTTATTGTTTTATGAAAAATTTAGAAATTCCAAAAGTTGTTGGACAAACTTTATTGCCAATTGGGTGTTGAATAAGCCCATTTCGGGATAGTATACATATTGATCGATAATAATTCAACTTACAGTCCTGTTCATTTGAACAGCCTCCTCTTTCAGCTTATTGAGTTTGATATCCGGCAGTAGGGTCGTGTTGACCTCAGCAAAGAGTCCTAAAGCCTCGTCGTAGACTGTTTTAGCTCGCTTCAGAGCTTGGTCGGCGAGCTCCGTCATACTGCTGAGCTTGCCCGATGCTGCGTTCAGCTCGTTCGTCAGGATTTGTACTTCGTTGCTGAAAGATATTAAAGGTTAGAGTTCCAACACACTGACAGGTTGTCGAAAGTGGTTAGGGGTTGCGCCGACGGACATGGTGGCAACAAAGCGATTGCACCCGCGCGCGGACGCTTCGAGTTTTAGTGGGATTTTGTGATTTCAGTCATATCTAACTATAAATAAGGATAAGTTTTACTATCAGTCATCAGCCATCAGTCTAGACCCCTAAGGATGGAAGCGGCGGCTAAATCTAAAAAAAAAAAATTAACCTTATTTACTTTAAGATACGACTGGCGTGACGGAGAGGTAAAAAAACATTTAGCTAAAAATTTTTAAGAGCTTGCCGCTTTGCTGCCACTCCGTCGTCGAACTTTCTTCGAATCTTTATTACCTGATATTGGCCTGCTTAGTGATGCCATCCTTGGCAATCTTATTGGCAGTGAGTGAGGTATTGAAGGCTTTGTCCGCAACATCCCTTATATTCCTGGCTTCGTTCTCGAGTTTTTCAGCCAGCAGTCTGGACTCCTTGGCCAAAGCGGACATGTCCACAGACTGTTTTCCGAATTGATCGGAGCGATTACGCGCCTTAGCCAACGCCGCTGCTCCTTCGCCGTCTAAGTACTCTAGAGCACTCTGTGGATGTGGAATCGTGGTGATATATTGTTAGTAGGTAATTCTTAAAAGTAGGTAGGTAACTAATGTTAAAACACTATATAGGTCTACAAAAAAAATAAACTTCATGTCTCGCTATTCTCTTGTGTGGTTAGTGCAAGGTCTTTTTGATACACCTTGTATTCTCGACGTATTTTAGCTGACTAAGCAACTGATAAGAGCGGGTGCCGGCCGCTGGTTCTTGCCAGTAACAGAGAACGATGCGATGTTTAATTTATCTACCTCATAATTATCTCTTAATTTTTGTATTGAATCTCTTAATTTTGAGTTTCACATGTTATGTACCTAGATAAAGCCTACTTTAGTCATGCATGTTCAATTATATGCTTAGTTAAGTTTTATGTACGTACTATTAGCGTAAACGTAGGTATACTTACTAAGGAGAACTGTACGCGCCATATGGGCTTTTTAAGTGAGTATTTAACTTGTTTTATACCTTCTTGTATATTTTGTAAAACAGTTTTTTTTAGTTGCTCTTGCTTGCTTCAACGCTTTTATAGGAAATTTATATATAGGTACATAGTTTAAAAAACGAAAACTCTTCTGACTCCATCACCATATCAGCTCGCTATCACCACACTATTGTATTATTACCGGAACTTGACATGTAGGTATGCAAGGTTTTAGCCCTGCTGAGGAACTCCTCAGCAGGGCTAAAACTTTGCAGGGAACTCCCTGCAACAGCCAAGTTGTTATGTGTTTATAATTCCGATGACACTATTATGGTGATAGCGAGCTTGGTGACGGAACCAGAGTGCTGATTGGAGGATTGTTAGGTCCCAAATCCGTATCGTAAAAGAAAGTGTCGTTTTCATAGTTACCGACGCATTAGTCTCAAATGCATCGGTAACTATGGCAACGGTACTGTATTTTACGATACGGATTTCCGTATTGGTGACATATCAGTCAATATTGCCAGTGTCAAGTAATTATGAATGTCCAGTTTGTTCCGAAGAAAGTTATGGCGGTTTTCTTCAAAACTTAAAACTGCATTTTTTGGCAAAAAAGAAAATCATTTAATACACTCCCGTTCTATTTGCCTACACTCGTGCTAAGGTCTTAAGCTTTAATGGTTAAAATACCACCGAGATTACACACTAAAACTCAACAAAACATGAGAAAAATAAAATGGCAAAGCTTCTTCCACTTTCAAAAGTGGCTAAAAATGGAGTCAAGTGCGCACTCCATATCCATAGTGTCAAATGTTATTACTTACGTTTATTTCTTTTTGCGCCGCTTCGATAGTATCCTCCGCTTTGGACACGTTAGCCTTACTCCTTTCGACAGCCTCGTTGCCGTCGAAGCTTTCGTCTTCGATCTTGAAGAGCATATTCCTGGAAGATAATTAGTTAGTGAATTTATTGCTTTGTCGTGTCACTGATTCTTGGTAACCTGTATTAGGTCAGTGACCAAGTCAGAGGCATGGTGGCCCTAAAAAGGCCTATGACCCGTCGTCGATGAAAGAATCAGTTTAGTGAAAGGATTTAAGTGCGCCTCTTTAGAACCAACAGCTTTGTTACATTTGATTGAACATTTGTTTAGCTTTAGAGAGCCAATTACAGCCAGTTGCTTTATGTCATAATGTCAAATGTATGAAATCACCAAATGAATGAAATGACACATCACAAAACCAGGGTTTAGTCAGTCCTCGTCTAAACCCAGTTTCATAATAACTGGGTTAGAGGCTCCTTGCGATGATGATGATTTACCTGACGTCACCGAGCCTATCAGCTAGTTCAGCCAGGTTGTCGGTAAGACTGGAGCCGGAGTTAGATCCATCGCCGTTCCCAATCTCGGCCTGCGCCTCCTGCGTCAGACGTTCGATCTCCCCCCTCACTCGTTGGAGCTCGTTGTCGAAATCTGCGTTCTCCACCACCGTTGGCGCTTTCGAGATTTTCGATAGGATCTGAAATGAAAAAAGGTAAAAATAGGACATTGATGAAAAATACCAGGTCAAGAGTACTCTTAACCGACGAGGAATGAGAGTGAATGAAGCAAAAGAGGTATCTCAAGATCGTAGCAAGTGGAAAGCCGTGGTGTCTGCCTACCCGTCTGGGAAACAGGCGTGATTTTATGTTATCTAAACCTAAGTAACTAATTAGATTATCCCTTAATGTGTCTTCATAGCTGTAGAGATTTTCTGTAGTCTTCTACACGCACATACATTCAAATAGAAAAATCCATTGATGCACAGATTAGAGTCCGTGACCTTAGGATCCAAAGTCAGGGGGGGCCTAATAATAGGCCAATCAATAAGCTGATAAGTATACGTACGTCATCTAGCTCTCGTAACTCCTGCCTGTGCTGAGTAACGGCGTCCAACACCAGGTTGTAGCACGGAGGGCAGTCTTCGCAGCCCTGTCCATCAGCTCGGCGCTTCTTGTTTTCCATACATCTGTTAATTATGTGTTAAACGACTTTAAAAAAGTTGAAGAGTTTATAAATTAGGCGACAATGTATTTTTTTATGTATCATTTGGTCCAGCCGGGCTATTGTGTAAACTTAATGGTAATGAAGATCGCAATTATAAGGATGATTTTATTAATTTTAGATACATGAAATTTTTCAAACATGAAAAGGAAAAACCTACGGTCTTGTAGTTTTCCCTTGTCAAGTTTAGAACGTTTTGAATGTAGCTAATATTCTTAAAATTACTCTTAAAGTTACGATCTTCATTGCCATTACGCTTACACAATTGGGTTTTTGAAAAAATTTTTTTTTTGTGATAAATGGAAAGATTATATATTAGTTTTATAACAAAACTATTTTTTTTTTTCGCAATAATTCAAAAGTTATTTCAAATTAAAATAAAATTTTTGAATTCAGTACCGAAGACACGCCGACAACTCCCGAACAAACCCGAGCGCGTGTGACGTCATAATGTTAGTTTTCACTCATTGCAGTTGATAGAAAAATAATAAATACAGTGTTTTGATCTATTTAATTTTGTTGTCATTATTAAATATTTAAATTTATATTAAAAATGTCGAACCTCAAAAGTTATCGTTCTTGTTTTGTACCATTATGTACGAATACTACAAAGGCAACTCCTGATAAAATGTTTTTAAATGTTCCCCAAGATGACAAACGTCGAAATAAATGGTTTCAAGCAGTGCACCGTGATAATCCCCAAACAAAATCGAATTTTTTTTGGCACCTCGAACTTCAGCAGAATTAAACCGAACGTCATTTTTTAAAAAATCGGTGATCATAAATATAATCAGACTTTGCCTTAATAAATCCTTTATCACACATAATCGAAACCAACTAACAACTCGTATTTTAGCAATACATTTTTAATATTATTGTCTAGACACGTGTAATAGCCGTAAACGCTGTACTGTTATTAAATAGCTATAACATTATGACGTCACAACTATGGTGACCAATCATGGCGCGTTTATAGTCACGTGATTTTTATTTAAATTTCATCAATTTTTAATTGTTTATAATTAATAGAAAAAAAAATTTTTTGAAGTTTTTTGTTTAAATATCAATATTGTTAATAATAAAGTTATAAAATACATAAAAAAAATCAATAATTTTTTTTTTTTCAAAAACCCAATTGCACCACGGGTCCAATATTGATGATTTTTTCACTATTGTGTGAATGACTCCGAGGTGGTCCCATCATAATTTCATGTATGCGAGATAAATAGTTATTCCATGATAATTAAGAACTACATAATCACTGGACTTCTTGAAGAAGACATGATTTACTGAAACCTTTTATCATAGATGATTTTGTTGATTCTAATGCAGGGTAGTTCAATTTCATTTTGGTTATACACAATCACAATAGTTTTTGTTTTCTTTGAAAACGTAATTATTATACATGACTAGCTTCCGTCCGCGGCAGTCACTCTTTTACTATATCGATACAAAAAATCACGTCGATACTGCGTGAAGAAAGGACAAAATACCATCAAACAAACAAAAACACTGTCACATAATATTAGTTTGGACTGGAAAGTCCGCGAATAATGACTATCATAAATATGACTGGATTCAGATTAGAAGACACATCAAGAAAATTCGTGAAATATTTTATTAATACTTGGAAATTCGACTCTGTGACTGACCTGTCACATCGCCTGCCCTCGACGTTCTCCTGGCAGTAGCACTGACCGGACATGTCGCACTGGTAGTTAGTGGAGCCCCATTCGTCGCAGTTGCAGTTCTGACAGCCTTCAGGGCTGAAGCCGTAGTGGTAAGCGCGGCAGCGATCGCAATGAATACTGTAAAACAAGTACGTTAAATATTAAAGCGATGGCTAAATAGTTCACTAGTGGGCCGTTGGATCCCATACAGTCTGTACTAGCTTGCGTACGCGGCCTGGCTCGCGTGGTACCTAGATAAGTAGCTTTTATGCTACTAGGTAAAGAGCTCTCTATTCCATCATCATCATCAACGACCTGTAGAAGTCCACTGCTGGACATAGGCCTCCCCCAAAGAGTTCCACGACGAACGGTCTTGAGCCCTTTCCATCCACCGACTTCCCGCAACCTTTACAATGTCATCGGTCCATCGGGTGGGGGGCCTTCCAACACTGCGTCGCCCGGTTCGTGGTCGCCATTAGAGAACCTTTACTCCCCAACGGTTATCGGTTCTGCGAGCTATATGGCCTGCCCACTGCCACTTCAACTTGCTAATTCTGAGAGCTATGTCGGTGACCTTCGTTCTTCTACGGATTTCCTCATTTCGGATTTTCTCTATTCCAAGTTTCATCGAAATCGGTTGAACGATAGATAAAGTACTCTCTAGTAAAATGCATACCCGTCAATGCCCGGCTTACAGTAGCACTGGCCGGTGGTGGGATGACAGGTGCTGTTGTATGAACCCTCGAGATTGCAATCGCACGCCTTGCAGCCGTCGCCGGAGTCGATGTTGTAGTAACCGTCCTGTGAGCGAATACTAATGAGTTAGCGCTGAGCTTCAGTTACGTTCAGGACGAGGTGATCGTTACTGACGACCTCGGTGGCGTAGCGGGCAACGGTGCGGGTTCGATTCCCGCTGCGGGACCAGCCGTTCTAAATATAAATAAGGTTGAGTTTAAATTGCAGGAGAGAATCCACAAAATACATATGTACCTTGTGGATTTGGCTCAAATCTACACTAACACAGAAAACAAGGGACATAAATGGCGAACGAAAAGGGTTTCTTACGAAATTGACTTATGCGAAAAAATCTTCTAGGGAATAGCAAATATTGCAAAAGGGACTTCTTACAAAAGGCACTTCATACGAAAGGGGCAAAAAGGAGTATGCAAAAGGGAATTCTTGCACAAGGTACGTTTTGCGAAAGGGGTGACATCCTATTTGCATCAACTTTAGTCTGCACAAACACGCTGCGCATGCTAAGGCGTTTCCACCAGAGATGAGCGAGGATGCGTAGCGAGGGATGTGTTTGTAAAGAGCCAATAGAATCGCTTTATTTACCTCGTCTCGGTCAGCACAGCTCTGGTGGAAACGGCTCAGCGGAGCTAGATTTTTGCGCATACAAAACAAGCGAGGGATGTGTTGCGAGGAATGTGTGTTGCGAGGTTTGCGCATACTGTACCAGCCAGTCCATAGACGTTATTCCGCTCCCACTACACCGCACCCCCGTCGACACATTTCACAACTTCGCAACGCATCCTCTCACCGCACATTAATGATTTTGTAGTCTTCCAGAGTCAGGATTTGGTTATAAAAAATGACCCTAGTAGGTATTCAAAATATAGGTCCTAACCTCACACCGATCACAGTTCCTGCCGATGACATGAGGCTGACAGGAGCAGAAACCAGTCAAGCCATCGCACTGCGGCGGTCCTTCGGAGCTCTCAATGGTGCCCGCGACATGGCACTCGCATGGCCTACAGTCGCCCTTTTTCTTCTGGTCAAGGGCGTCTCCATAGTAACCTTGAATATGAATAGACTGCTTAGTAATGTACACTTTGGATGAAATTGTTAATTAATTAAATTTGATCATATTATTTTATTGAGCGAGCGAAGATCTCTGAAGAAACTTGGGCGAATTGGCGTTGTATGTTTATTTGTTAGAGTTCAGGTAAGATGGGATATAAGTTAGAACTAAAGATGCGATTTACAAAGTTTATCTCATTTGTGCCTCAATAATCATTAAGGCACCAACTGTACCAGACATCGCGAGATCTCAGTTCGGATCTTAGTTATTTTCTAAATGTGTTTACTTACCACTCAGACACTTGTCACAGTGCTCGCCGGCAGAGTTGTAGATACACTTAAGACACGCTCCAGTGGTGCGGTTGCAGTTGCCTACAGCGTTCGGGTCGACATTGCCATTGCACTGGCACTCCTCACACTGTCGTGGAGGCCCGAATTGACCAGTGGGGTCTCCGAAGTGACCATCCGCACAGACTTCGCATTTTGGCCCTATGAAATGGAAAAAGTTACTCTATAAGTAGGCAGAAGTCTCACCCTAGAGCCAAAAATTGGTGCTCCTGGGTGTCATCAAAAAGACTATGATGTTGGACTTCAAAGGTTATCAAGAGTAAGTAGCCTATTAACACAAGAAATACTTATTTAATATTGTTAATGCGAAATTGTGTTTGTTTGTTGGTTTGTCCCTCTTTAACACAGTGATTTATTACATGGACATAGTTTAGTAGCCAGTGAGTGACATAGGCTACTTACATCTAGGTACCACGCAAGTGATGCCGAGTGCAGAAGCTAGTAAATGATAATGCTGATATTGAAGAATTAATCTTATATGAAACTTACCAGCATAGCCCACAGGACAGTCGGTACACACAATATTCTGGTCCATGAGTTGGATACAACCACTGTCTTTGGGACATGGGCATGGCTTGCAGTCATCAGGCGTACCGGCAATGGCATTGCCGTAGAAACCTTTGGCACAGAGCTCACAGTTGCTTCCAGTGGTGTTGTGTTTACAGATGCAAAAACCTGAAAAATTATGAACCATTTTGCATTCTTCTTCTATCCAAAATAAGTAAATAAATGACACCCAACAGTCACAGTTTCTGTTGGTTATCATAATGACAGTAGATTTACTTATGTTATGATGCTGAATGTATGTTCTGGAGATAAACACAGTCTGGCCTCCTATGCCCCTGCTAACAATGCAGGAGTGGGCCGAGCTAAGTGGCTCCTTAGTTTTTAACCTCTTGTCTGCTTAAACACAGACTGAACAAGGCACAACAGATTTTCTAATGTGTGTGGAATCACCGCAATCTAGGAGTTAAAGACAGAAGTTTTCATACATGAACTGGCAATATATCCAATGGATCCTGCAACTGTGAGGGAATAGAAAAAAAACTTACCAGTAGCAGTGTCACAGATATGCGCGTGACCATTACAGTCACAAGGAATACAAGCCGAGTAGGGTCCTCCATTAGCCGGCTCATGCTTGAACCCTGGAGCGCACTCCTCACAGTAGTCCCCAACATATGCATTAGGACATGAACACTTCTCCACCCAGTTGGCGGGCTCCGCCCCTTTCTCTCGTCCGATCTTTACTGTCTCCAGTTTAAAGTTCATCATGTAACCCTCTCCTCCTTTGTTGTAAGTACCCCTGATTTTGATAGCAGTCAGATTTTGCAGGATGGACATGAAATCAAAGTTGGAAAGTGTGGGTGTCCATTGGTAGCTAGGGTTTTCATGGAGACGGAATGTGTATTCTTGAGCCTGGAATAATAAATGCATATGGTGAAATTCCTATACTTTATTTGACTAGGTATAAGTTCCATATTTTGAGTTTTTTTTTCATTATACATTTTACTCAATGGTTTTTTTTTAATTTCTCTCCTTCCCTTGCTGCATTGGCCAGTCTGGAGGATGCACATCCTACTCATCTCATCATCATCATACATGTCCGTGGTAGTCTGCCACGTGCATGACATAGATTGTAAGTGATAATGTGAGCATTTCTTTAATCCCAGCAAGAAATTATTTAGAAATGGCGATCCTTTCACAATTCGCTTTGCTAATCAACTTGTGTAGAGTTCCTTGATATCATGTACCCATACTTCAGCCAAATTTGATGTGAATTGATTGTATACAAACTTCCATCCATAGACTTAATTATGTTGGTTTGGATTGATTTTATTACATAATTCAAATTAACTTAAATTGATTGATAGACAAGGAACGTAAATTCTGTATGGGCTGTTTGTCTACAAACCTTTAACTTCGCATTTGGCTGAAGTACCTCCTGTTTCTACCCAATCAGGCTGACTGGTAGATAATGCCTTGCCCACCTTTTGTACACATTTGTTTTATGTGCAATAAAGATTAAATGAATAAATAAGTACATATAGGTTGGTACAGTAACGCATTAGCTAAAGACAAATCGCTCAAGCTGCTGCTACTACCTGATAGAAGAATAACGTTTACAAGTCTCATCTACACAATAAGTTGGTACAAACCTGATCGGAAGGTTCCGGGTTGTTCTGTCCATAAATATTCATTGCTATAGAAGTTCTAGCACCCTCGAGGACAATGTCTTGAGAAGACGGGTAGCCGCGGCTCTCGCCAAGACGAAGCGTGAATTTCAAGTCATGGTTGTAAGATGGACGCTGGTCACCTAGGAACTGGTTGGAAGCCAAGAAATAGATGATTTCGGAGCCCTTGGAGGATACAGCTGAAAACACATTCAAAACACGAATATTTTAAAAGTGCCTCAGAACAACGTATTAATAAGTATTTTAGCAAAGAGCCAAAGCCGTTGTATTTATCATTTTCTTTTTTGTTATTCTTGAAAAACCCGCTAAAAAGAGAGAACTCTTCTTTTTCCTCTTCTTTCAAAATTCATTCGCGTCTGATAGACAGTCAATAATGTCTCGGACTTTAGCCTGCCCGTTAGGGCAAAAAAAAAAAAAAAAAAAAAGACAGTCAATATTGCCAGTCTCAAGTAAATATTAATGTCAACCTATTTTATAGCTTCACCTGCTTTTTTTTAATTATTCCTTTCGGGATATCTAGTAGTTAGTAGTAGAAGGCCTAAGATGCCATCATAGAGTTGATAAATTATGAATTATAAGCACGTTCTTGTTAAGCTTTCATAATATTTATTGAGATAACGTAAATTAACTTTTAAATACAAGATTCACATTTTTCTGTTTTTCTGAAGTCTAACTAATTGTCAATACAAAACCATGACATCTATTGCTTTTACTTTTTTGAGAAACATGCAGGTTCTAATCATTCAAAACATTGAGGTTGTCTCATTTCAACACTCCCCCTGAAACTGCATATTTCTTTACACAAAATAAAACTCAAAAATATACTTTCTAACTAACTTATAAAATTAATACCATTAGAATTCAAACATATAACATTCTATATCTAAAGCAAAAATTCAAATTAAACAACATTCTGTAACTAAACCAAAATTCTAAAATAAATACCTAACTTAAACCGATAGTCTTCCTATGCCGAAGAAATAGTTCTTTACATAATGCTTTTGTAAACAGGTCAGCCGGTTGGTCAGATAAAGCTATATATTTGATAACAACATCTCCCCTTTGAATTGTATCACGTACAAAGTAGTGTTTAATGTCTATATGCTTTACTCTTTTACATTCTCGGTTCTTTGCAATGTGAATACAACTCTGGTTATCTTCTAAAACTAAAACGCTTAGACAACTTACACCTAAGTCACTGACCAAACCTTTAAACCACAATGCTTCTGATACTAGTAAACTCAGAGCCACATATTCTGCTTCTGCGGTAGACAGAGCAACTGTTTTCTGTTTACGAGAAGCCCATGTTACGATGTTTCCAAACAAAGTCATACAAAATCCCGAAATACTTTTTCTATCATTACAATCTGAAGCCCAATCAGAATCTGAGTACCCTGTGACGTTAAATTCTCCTAAAACATGATCATTTTTGTAAAGCAAGCCTAAATTTATAGTTGATTTCAAATACTTTAATACACGCTTTAAATGATTCCAATGAATGTCACTTGCATTATCTTGGTACCGACTAAATAAGTTTACTGCATAGCCTATATCGGGTCATGTACCCATTACTAAGTACATTAGGCAACCTATCAACTCTCTATATGGTTTATTTGTAAATTTATTTGGGTCAGTTTCTTTTTCTAGCTTAAGATTATTTTCTACAGGCGTAGCTACCTCTTTACAGTTTTCCATCCCAAACCTCTTAAGCAACTCTGTGATGTAGGATTTCTGGTGAATCCTTATTACTTTGTTTCTAAAATCCCTTTCTATTTCCATGCCCAAATATTTTTTGATTGGTCCCATAGAAACCATGTCAAATTTAGAGTTTAATTCTGTTTTAAAACTTTCTATGACATTGCTGTCCCTGTTAATTATCAAAATATCATCAACGTAAAGAAAAACATACAGTTTGTCATCACTTCTTATGTAAAGGCAGGTATCATAAGCTGAACATCGGAATCCATTCTCAACCATAAACTCATGAAAGGCATTATTCCAGCACCTTGGACTTTGCCTAAGTCCATACAGCGACCTGTTAAGCTTACATACACTTTTATCATTTTTCATGTTTTCTGGAAGATGCATAAATATTTCTTCATCAAGCATGCCGTGGAGAAATGCAGTCTTAACATCCATCTGTTCAATTTGCATGTCCTCTTTGTTAGCGATAATTAATAATGTTCTCAAAGTAGTCAACTTACCCACAGGGGCGTAGGTTTCTGTCCATTGATTAGATTCATATCCTTTTGCCACCAGTCGAGCCTTGTAAGTATTTTGATCTTTCTTTCTGAAAACCCAACGACTGTGTATTATTTTCTTATCTCTAGGTTTCTCAACGATTGTCCATGTTGAATGTTTCTCAAGAGAATCTAATTCTGCTTGCACAGCTTTTAACCATTCTTCCTTTTCACTGGATTCTAAAGCCTCTTTCATTGTTCTTGGAACATTTTCTGCAACGTTTAAAGCTGTAAACTCGCAATCTCGAAAATGATCACAATCATAATCTTCCAGGTAGGCTGGTCTTCTTCTTATTCTTTTGTCCACATTTGGTATGTTTTCCAATACAGTCTCTTCAACTCCTGTCTCTTCTTCCTTCTTTTCTTCTGTGTCCACTGTTTCTTGACTTTCTTCGTTCAAAAACTCTGGATCTGTGTAAATTGTCCTCTTATGACTTGGTTGCTCATTGACAACTATATCCCGTGCCGTTACAACCTTTCTTTCATCATTGTCCCACAATCTATATCCGTTGTTACAGTATCCAATAATATACATTTTCCTGGATTTTTCAGACATTTTACTTTGTCTTGTTTCTTTGTTTATATATACATACGTTTCCGAACCAAAGATTCTAAATTTAGAGTAATCAGGTGTTCTACCATACCACATTTCTGCTGGAATTTTCTTGTCTACTGTAGGCAATCTGTTTATTGCATATATTGACGAGTATACTGCTTCACCCCACATATATTTCTCAAATCCAGAATCAGCCAACAAAGTTCTAGCCTTTTCTACTATGGTTCTATTTAATCTTTCTGCCTTTCCGTTCTGTTGCGGCGAATACGGAATCGTATTTTCGATGCGAATACCCTTTGTTTCACAAAATATCTTTGTTGCATGGTTCATATACTCTTTTCCGTTATCACACCGAAGTCGTGATATTCTTCTGCAGAATTGCGCTTCTACCATTTCAACAAATTTTCTAAAGCACTCCAAAACCTCTGTTTTGTTTTCTAACAGGTATATAAATGTAAAATGTGTGTAGTCATCTAAAAAGGTCAAAATATATCTTTTGCCGTCGTGTGTTATTGGATTTATTGGTCCACAAAGATCCGAATGTACCAGCTCCAACACTCTTTTTGTACGTGTATATTCTTTATTAAATGGCGCTCTCGTATGTCTCCCCTTGACGCAGGGCTCACAGAGAATTTCTGTTTGGGAGGCATCACAGAATATTAACTTTCTTTCTTTGAGTTCCTTTAGTTTTTCTGCTGAAGCATGACCGAGTCTTCTGTGCCAAATTTCATCGCTTTCCGGGACACAATATGCTTTTTGTGCTGTGTGTTCTACAACATTGAACATTACTTCGTACAAATTATTCTTGGATTGACCTTCTTTGACTATTTGGTTATTTCTATAAATTGTGACACTGTTATTTTCAAACTTTACTCCAAGTCCGTTCAATTCAATCTTTCTTACAGATAACAAGTTACTTCTTAATTCTGGTACAAAAAGTACGTTAGTCAGTCTACAACTTTCAGTCACAATTGTACCAAGTTTGGTTGCAAATAATGCTTCTGATTTCTTTGCAATATTAATTCTGATGGGATTCTGCAGTGTTATAAAGTGGTGATAATAGTTATCACTGTTTATTAGATGATCAGATGCGCCAGAATCAACATAAAAATTAAGTACTTTTCTATGGCTTTCCTCTATAGAATTGTTAATCATGAAACTGTTTAAATTTTTGTGCACCTCACCGTCGGTCGATTTCTGGTAGATATTGTTGTCTTTTTCTACATTGTTCGCCTTCTTATAATTTTCCCATGGACGTCGAAACTTGCAATCTATTTTTCTATGCCCTTTCTTGCCGCAGTTGTAGCATTCAAAGTTAAATGAGCGGTTCTGTCTGGTTTCTTGTTGCTTGTAAGTTTTAAACGCATTAGACTCTTCTAGATATTCAGTTTGATTCTTTAATCCATTTCTTTTGATTTCTTCTTCAATAATTCTATTTTTCACAAATTCAATCGATATTTCTTGACTTGACAGTGTTTCTATTGCTGTCACTACACCGTCGTAGGATTTTGGCATAGACAGCAGCAAATAACATATTATTTCACTTTCTGATGGCTCTGCGCCCGACCCTTTTAGTTCACGCACCAGTTTGTTAAATCGCATGAGAAATGTCTCTAACTTTTCGTCCTCAGTGTACTTTAACATCAATAACCTTTTTCTAAATAGTAGTTGTGAGGCTATGCCTGTTTTCTGATAGGTAGAACGTAGTTTTTGAATCATTGCGTTGGATGAAGAGCATTCTTGAATGATATCTAAATGCGTGTCTGCGATACATTGCGTTATAATATTTCTTGCCTTTATATCGTTTTTATTATTCAACTCACTTAGTTTAAAATCATCTTCTATAGTTTCTATTAATTCTTGTTCTTCCAAAACCAGTTTAATTCTGAACAACCAATTTGTGAAATCTGTTCCACAGAATGGAGTTACACCGTACTTATTAATTTTACTCTCCATTGTGCCCTGGGCCCATAACCTGATAAATTATGAATTATAAGCACGTTCTTGTTAAGCTTTCATAATATTTATTGAGATAACGTAAATTAACTTTTAAATACAAGATTCACATTTTTCTGTTTTTCTGAAGTCTAACTAATTGTCAATACAAAACCATGACATCTATTGCTTTTACTTTTTTGAGAAACATGCAGGTTCTAATCATTCAAAACATTGAGGTTGTCTCATTTCTGTAATTTTGTATATACCAGAGGATGCCATAGCCAGCACGAACGAAAGAGAAAAATAGAAAAAAAAAATTGTTATGATTTATTTTACGACGCCGGTTATATGCCGCTAAAAAAATAATATAAGCTGAAAAGCTATGTGAAATAGGTCTATCTATGAATCGAGGATATTGATATCTTCTTTATATTCGTGATATACACACTTAGCTGCAATAACAGTTGTATCTAGAGATGCTTCACCGGCTAACAGAAATCAGCGACTCATGACTACAGAAGTTCACTGCAACTAATAGCACCTAAGGAAGATAATACTTACCAATGTTCTGTGTGTTAGCATTGAACTTCAATGGAGCCGGCGCTCCCTGCTCGTCCTCCGCGCCCCACTTCTCCGCGTCTCTGATGAAGTGAGCGCTCAGTTCGTGCGCCTGGTACTTTGGAGCTGAACTACATTGAGAGGAATGCCCGAAGCAGAAGCATGGAGTACAGCCAAACTTGTTGGCTAGATCTAGGTTGAAGAAGCCGGGTTTGCATCTAGAGAAAACAAGTCCAAGTAAGTTAGTTCCTTGGGAGAAGGGTAGGCCTATGGTGTGGGACGCTACTTATGTTGATACACTAGTGCGCACTTATCTTCCGGAAACATCAGTTAGGGCGAGTGCGGCGGCAGATTCGGCCGAGGATCTCAAAAGGCGCAAATATGTTAGTCTTGATAGGGCTACGTTGAGACCCTGGGTCCGTGGGGAAACGGGGCCCTCCGGGTTTTCAAAAAGATATCAGGACGTCTGATCGAAGCGACGCGTGACCCGAGAGCTGGCTCTTATTTGGCCCAGCGAATTAGCATTGCCATCCAGCGTGGCAATTCCGCCAGCGTCTTGGGGATGCTTCCGACTGGTAGTGATCTGGATCAGTTGAGCTATCTATAGATTGTTTGTAACTTTAGATGGCTCAACTGTTTTCTTGTGTATTTTGTAAATATTAACTTGTATTAGTTTTAAGTTTCTTTCTGTATTTAATTAAACTATCTAAACAAACGGTTCAGCTTTACTATTTTAGCTTTATTTTATGGTAATTATGACCGGTGGACTTGGAATGGAACAAAACTTCCTTAGTGTATTTATTTTCTTACAAACTTCAACCCTGGTTACACCCGTTTTGGTTGTTGAGTTTCAGGAATTCCTTTCTAAATGCACCCCTACAATACAACAGGAAGCTACCTTCCAAATTCTTACTCCTAGCACTTCTGTTTTAGGATGTGTGTTGATTGTCATTCAGTCAGTAATTTAAGAGTATTCCATAAATGGATTGATATTCATGCCCATACTAATAACTATTTTAAGCAGAAAAGTTTTGCAAACCTCCCGTTTTGAGGGGAGGCTCCCTTCCCTTTCCCCAAAACAAATGGCAAAGTGAAAATACTCACTCTCTACACATCCTGCCTTCTACATTCTCTTTACAGATGCAAACACCAGTCACAGGGTCGCACTGCGGTGTGTTTCCATAGGACCCTGACTCATTGCACCCACATGGCTTGCAGCCATGATTGGTGAACTCGTAATGGTTGGGAGCACAGACATCACACTTGTCCCCTGTTACTCCAGGCTTGCACTGACATTTGCCTTCTGAGTTACATTGGAGGCTGCGAGATCCTGAAAGATAAAGGTGAGTATCAAGGTATGTTGTAAAGAGTATTTGCAGCAGGAGTGTTTCCACCTCGCCCGATCCGTCTGTTGTAAAGAGTATTTGCCGCAGGCGCGTTTTCGCCTCGCCCTATCCCAACGCATCACACCCTGCTCCCGTGTTAATGTCACAGGCATGGTGTGACATAAATGGTTTACCTATCAGCATCATCAGCCTGAGCAAGTCTACTTCTAGACAGGTCATATCCCAAAGAGTGCCATGACAAATGGTTTTAAGACTCTTTCGCCGATTTCTGACAACCTTCACAATGTTGTTGGTCCATCAGCCTTTCAACACTAAATCGTCCCGCTTTTGTTTATGAGGTTGACAACCTTTGTTCTTTAAACTATATAGATCTCCTATTAATAGGCTGATTTGCTCATACTGGCCATTAAGGTCTGTTGTGATAACTCACCAGTAGGGTTACAATTGCATGGCAAACACATCTCCCCAACCCCCTGGAAGTAGTTCTCTTTACACCGCTCACAATTGGCTCCATCTCGATTCTCTGCACAGTCGATGCAGTGGCCCCCGTGCCCTGTCCTCTCATATAGATCCTTGTCAAAGTAGCATTTGTTTGAGAACCCATTACAGTTGCAAGCTGCAGACAAAATGGAATGAAAATAATTATATAATTTTATTATAACTACCTAAAATGTTCTGTTTTGGAAAGGAAATAAAAATATCAAATCCTGTAAACCTACATACAATACAATATCGAGTTTTTGTTTACAGCTTGAATTTAAATATATTAATGAGTGCTGAAATTATATGAACATTAATTTTCTGGCAACAATGCTCAAATCTCTCAAAGGCTGAGAAACTTACTCTATTTAAATCAGTTGTGTATTCTAAATTGTATGTTACCTTATTGTGTTTAAAAGTTATTGAAATGCATTGTTTTTGCAAAAGTTACGTCTATCAGTTCAGCAGCACACAAATCATAAGGGTACACACAGATAAAAACACAGGAAGTAGCTATTTATAGATAAAAAAATTAAGCCCATAGTCAGATGTGGTGCAACTACCACTGATTTTTCAACATCATCATAATATCTGCCTTGGGACGTCAAGTGTTGTAAACTAATATTATAAATGCGAAAGTAACTCTGTTTGTTTGTTTGTTACTTCATCACGACTGAACAGCTGAACGGATCGTAATGAAATATGGCAAGGAGATAGATTATATCCTGAGGAAGGGCATATAGGGTCTTTTGTTTTAAAATAATAATCTTAAAGTGGGTGAAATATGGGTTGCAAGTTTGTATGGGCAATCCATAATTCCTCAAGTTTGGGATTTGAAAAGTCATATTTAAGCTTTTGGTAAGAAATAAAGAAATACGTGTTTCAGAATTTTCGCAAAATCTTCCCTAAAGGGTGCAAAGTAGGAGTTAAAATTATTATGAATGCGGACGAAGTCGCTGGTAACAGCTTGTATTTACTAAAACATATTTTTCAGGAGAGATGATTCCATACAGAACTATAATAATGCTTCATATCAAGGCAAGCTGTGTTTACAGTTACCAACTGGTAAACCTAAAAATTATGTCATGGATCAACAAGATTGAAGAAATATTATTTGGTAAGTAAAAAGCGCATTAAATAAAGTAGGCATTCGCTTTTTCGTCTCCACAAAGTGTCCACCACCAAATATTTATCGGCACCATGTGTCCCTGTCCATTACCACTCTTGACTGGTGACAGACATTCTTTCGTTGTTGACTTTATAAGTTTGGATCCTTGTTCTATACTGCAAACTTTAGCATACATCACCGTGTATCACTCGCTTTGCAAAACCACCTTCGCTGTGCTGCAGCAATGTACTAAGTACTCACCTTTGCACTCGTGCACGTTGGTCGGCGAGGCGCGTCCCCAAGGCTGGTCGTTGTAGAAGTCAAGACATCGCTCACAGTCGCGACCGGCCGTGAAGTGCTCGCATCTGGAAATGTTAGATTTCAACAGATTAAAAATGATTAGACCTCATACCCCTCAGGGTTTGGGTGGGTTACTCCTTTTTACCTCTGCAAAGACTAAGCAAAAAGTGTCACCCGTATAATTCTGTCGTTATATGTAAGACGATTGAAGGTTTTAAAAGAGACATTTGGAAATCAATTAATTTTCCTTCGAGAATCAAAACGATTACCGAGCTTCTGTTAGAGTAGTAGACAATACGCAGAGGCCCAAGTCCGTAATGTTCGTGTGCTACCTACTCACTTGTCACCGAGAGAAAAATCACCGCATAAATTAACCGCTTTTTTTTGGTGTCCCGAAAAGCACCCCTATAAAAACTGTTAACTTTTCACGTGTCACAGTGACAAGTGAGTAACTATTTCCCTGGCTGATAACGGTGATAATTTCGCCCGCATGGTTTCTTGATAAAATAGCGATCTTACCTGCAAGTCCTGCTCCTAGAGCCGTCCTCCAGCTCCTCGGTGTCGCACACGGAGGCGTGTCCGTTACACTTACAGCGCGCGCCCACCGCGACGTCGGCGATCGCGTACCAGTACGACTGATGAACTTGCACGTCGCCGAATATCTCGTCTCCGAACGTGTTGAGCCGGTCGAGCGTGATCCGCAGGTCGGTGGCCGTTACCCATTCCTGGAAAAAATAGGTTGTGAAATCGCGATACATACATGAAGACACCTCAAAAGTACGAGCTCTTTTATCACACGTCAAGAACGAACCCAGACATCTAATCAAGAACGAACCCAGACATCTAAACTTGTGCCACTCAGCAACCCAAGAAACGGGATCTTGTCAGTTCAAAGTTGCCGGACTCAAAAAGACTTAAGTTAAGGTGAGGGTTAAAATGTTTTATGATTTTAGAACTGTTTTTTCTCAATAACCGCAAAACGCACAGAAACTTGAGCATTTTATTTACCTTAATCCAATTTTCGATTGGTAAAACTTATCTCGATTGATTTATTTTTTAAAGTTCGGTCCTCTGCAACAGTTTTTTCGAAAATACTCAGAAACTATCAATCATAAATTACTTTTTTTCAATATTGTGTTAGACAATAGCATTGGGTACCTAAATCCAAGACACTTTTAAAAACAAATACTTAGTTTTTAAGATAATTGATATTTTCTTATATGTCGCTTACGTCGATTACTTTCGAGCGCTTTCTAGCGCTTGCTATCTCTTTCCGCATTCAATTATAGTACATAGCGCAGTCACTTTCTTCACTCTGCCCACTCGATAATTTATTTTGATTCTCATATCGCCTTAAGTAATCATTGAACAACTTACGGTCTAAGTTAACTGGTGTAAAGCAGAGAGCTCGAATAAAATCTGTAAGCTTTTGCCGCTCTCTGAGCATACAGAATTCTTAAGAAAAGGCCCCTCCATTAATAGATGTGGACGTCGTGTGAGGTGACTAAGGGAAAAAGATCTAGGGGATGGCCAGCAGCGTTCCCTATCAACAATCTCGCCAACCGGCATGCTCAGCGTGGTGAGTATGGGCAAATCCCCCCTAAATTATTGCTTGGCCGTACAAGGTCAGTCGCTCTGGGAATCATGGGGTAGGTCTATGTTCAGCAGTGGACGCCCTACGTACGGCGAAATGGTGATGGTATACAGGATGCAGTATAAGACAACTCCCCAACTTGAAACAATTGATTAAACTAACCTGTAGTTCGGGGCTGCTATCGAAAGTGAATGCAGAAGGTCGTCCCTCGAGGGTAGAGAACAGCACATTTCCACCAGACAATGGAGAGATGTCGGAGTATTCACTTGTACAGAGGGCTCTGGTCTCCGCGCCCAGTTCCGCCGCTCTCTGCTCTTGCACTCCGTATGTGTCTCGACAAGACGCACTGTAAATTTTATGTAATATTAATTAGGCTGAATTTCGTTTTTATGTGACCAAAAAAGGTGCCTTTTATGCCCCGCTCTTGTTATTCATGTTAACATAACCATAGAAAATAACCATAACCTCTGGTCAATTGATTATTCAAAGGCAAGAAATGTTTTTGATCAAAGGCCCATGTGCGAGGAGCTAGCGATGCTGGATCAATATAATATTACCTCCCAGATTTTAGGCACAGTCCTCTTCAAATAATTATGTATATGTATGAGACACATAAAACTTAATAGTACGACCAGAAAATTTAAAACTCAAAAGGCTGTGGCTTTCTCTAAAATAAAATGTTCAGTCAGCTTCTGTAAGAAGAGTCTTACCTGAAATACTGGAACGATTCCCAGTCCTTTTCTTCCGCGGTTTTCTTGTAAATGGCAAAACTCTGTGGTCTTGGCGAGTAGAATACGATTTTTACGTAGGTGATATCATACGCTTTTCCTGTGGATTATATTTGTATTTTAGAGATTAATACAGTACAGGCTACGGCATTACGCGACTAGCAAAACGCTTGAGAAGTGTGTGCTATGCTTATGAAACACTGAAACTGAATTGATAAACATTGATATGCAACAAGGCAGTATCTTCTTACCCAAGTGCAGAGTCAGGTTCACTTGTGTTGGGTACTGGATATCCTCCTTCATTGTCTCCGACTGCCACCATGTTTGGTTTTCTTGCTCATGATGCAGATCCGTTAGGAAGTAACTAGAGAACTGACCCGGCTGGCAAAAGTCACATGACCTGGAAGAGAAGTAAAAATCACGTTAAAAACGGCATATCAGTCGGCTGTCTGGTTTGCCGTCGTGTTTGTACTTGTAAGGGGTAATCTCGTCTGAGCCGAAAATTTATGGTATAATATAAAAAGTCATATTTATAGTCCTAAAAATGAAATATGTTGGCAATGGATGGAATGTGTGGGTAAGAGAGTAGTGATTACACTGAATACTGATGACGGCTGTGTTTTGTGGGATAAGGTCAGGAAGGTGATGATGATGTAGAAAAAAATATGATCATTGAAAAGCACCAGGAAACCATACCTGGTGGATGTCCCGGCCGAGGTCTGTATGCAGTATAATTTAGGTCCGTTGTCGCCGCAGGTGTTGGTCGCCTCCATTTGTACCATGAACGCTGCATTCTCGAACTCTGGTATACATCTCTGTGGAAGAAATTTGAGTAACTTTAAACATATGACAACAAAATGATCTAGTTAGTAGCTTAGTTCATTATATCACTAACATCGTCCTTGCCTAGGTCCACAGTGGGTCTATCTCTGCATCAGGGGTCTAGCTTTCGGGCGATAAGAATAGCGAAACATTCGGTCGAGAACAAATGCCTATCGCTCCACTGTCAGCGCGCTGTTCGCTGCGTGTCTATACTTCCCGCCACTTCAAACATACAAGTTTTTTTTTATTGCGGGTTTATATAGCATCGAAACGACACCTAGTAGGTATGCCTAATAATTAAATACTATAATCTTATAACAGCAAATGATGTATAAAAAAGAACAAAAGTATGACTAATGCTATGATAATACCTACTCAAGTCACAGTGTATAAATTATAGTGACCAGGCTAAAATATGTGTTTGATTCTAGCGCCCTAGGGTTTTCGCTTGAAAAACCAGTGATGTGAAAGAGTTCAGTTTTTTTTCTAACTACGTAAGGCCAAGACGATTGCCAGGGCTTTTCAGAGCCACTAAAGGTACCTACCACAACCTTCTCACTGCCCTTGATGCAGGATAACCAAGAGAGAACCTGTGACACGACAAGCATGCAACCAGTGTGATATAAATTGTTATGCTTCATTCATTGAAACCAAAATGATAATCTAGAATTACCTCAGTCTTATAAACTTGGTGAATATTCATCTGTTAGCAACTACTAAGCCTAAAAGAAACAGTCAGGTTGTAATAGAGAGGTATGACACGGGTTATATGTAGATAAAAGTTCAGTCTCTGGTTTGTTTACACTGTGATGCAACGATGTGAACGTCCTGTACGCGACGCACCGACTAAATATAGATATACTATTTGGGCGCTAAACCACCATCTGGGCCGACACTATAAAACGAGTTTCCTAGTTGCGTATTGTTTTATCACAATGAAAATGTCATAGGTTTCAGAATTTTAATCCTATTTGGTTAACTCAACAAAAAAGTTGCAACAGTGCAACGTTACTATTTAGGTTTCACTGAACAGTTTAGTTATATTTTTGAAGGCACTTCCAATATCTTCCTGCCTCGCCGTTTATTAACTCTACTTTAGGTCAGTAACCTTGATCACCAAGTTAGTTAGTTATCTACTCGACCAAAGATGAATGAACTAGTATTCAAAAGATACAGCAGTGCGCAAAGATCAATCCACAACATAGGATCATGTCTTTCTAGAAGCCAACCTTTGGGCTTCGTTACAGAACACAGTCCAATAGAACCAGCCTAATTCAATATTCCCCGTACGGAACCTTTTTCACGGGAACCTGGTACAGATTTCAGGTATGCTGTGGTTTCAAAAGATTCTAACTGTATCAGGAATTTGACTCGGCAACAATGTTTATTGATTTGTGAACTCAAAGTGCTGAATGAGAAGCATATCCTATACTTAGCACTTAGCCGATGGCACGAAGTGTCGAGTTACAATAACTGTTGTCAGCAACTCGTTGCGTCGGCTACTTGTAGTAATTTGTTGTATCAAAATTAATAATACATAGAAATACAGTAGGTACCTATGTAGTATTTAGGTATTATAGTTTATTACCTACTTAGGGGAATAACCGACATATGATTAGCTTTAGCGATTGTATACCTACATGTTTTCTGGGATTTTAGTGAGTTATCTGTTCTCAAACGGTGACGTATAGTGCATAAGAAGAAAAAATATTGTGCACTATCGAAGAGAGTCTGCTACAAATCACTGAGCTTAAAATAATGTCTACGAAAGAATTATCAATGTATACATACTATTTTGAAAACACAATTTGAACAATATCATTTTATTTAGTTACTTATTAAAATTGACAGAGATTTTTATAGCTCTCAGAAAATCTCTTCAAATGGTCAAAAGGCTATAGCGATTACGCGGTTTTGAGATGTCTCCCAGACAGACGTAAATCTGGTCGGCAGGGATTCCGTCTAACTCGTTTAGCATACGCACCAAACGTTCGAATTTACTGCAATTTTCCGGTTTTATGATCTAAATTACAATAACCTCGTCCATTTTGTGTGCAATAAAGACTTAAGTAATCTGCGGCTGTAGTATAAACGAGTACTCGTGATAATGGTTATGTTCTGTTTAAAAGTTGGTCTATGTCATATTTAGTAGATATGTTTTACACGCTACAAATATTTAACTTCATTGGACAAATACTTACCTAAGACTTAGCTAGAGTGTTGCTGAATGAGTTCCAAAGTCTATCGTAGGCATAAAGCACTTCTAACACTGTGCCGTGTTGGAACCGGCTGAAAAATAAGCCCTTCCATATCTACCATTACCTACACGTGGATGTCGTAAGAGGCGGCTAAGGGAAAAAAGCTAGAGCATGGGCATGGGGATGGGCAGCGTCCCCTATTTTCACAAAGATAGCTCCAACTGCGCTCCCTAACCCGCGTGCCCAGCGTGGTGAGTATGGGTGGGTGAGATTTGCTCTAAAATCTGTGGGGGAGGCCATGCTCAGCAGTGGACGTCCTACGGCTGAAATGATTATGAACATTGTTGCAGGGAACATATTTAGGTCCTTTCACTGACGCTTTGCCTATATGCTTTGAGTTTCTTATACTTTGTTTGCTCAACTCTCAACAACAATAGATGAATGTCATAATATGTCTACTCCCGAAATATTCATCTCCCGGCATATTCAATCGACAAGAAAAAAGAACATTCGCGATTTTTCAGGTTTTATTTCCGATCTTTTCGAATTAACTGTTTGTGGTCTTTTTGTCATCTTCTTAATTAAAAAACTAAACGTACGTGAAGTTGGACATCAAGATTGCTACCTAAAACAGCTATTTAATGATTTTTTTCAATAAAAAATGTAGAATTTCCAAAAGTCGTAGAACTTTATTGCGAATTAGATATAGAACAAGCCACTTTCTGAGTAGCATTTCATATCATGCATGATATCATCTTATTCAATCTTATACGAGAGATGGTAATAAGTTGGAGTTTGTCCTACCAAATCTAGATTATGATGTTTGACTTCCACTCTTGGAAATCTGCAAGCATAGAAATTAGGCGATCATAAGAACCCAGTGAGGTGAGGAGTAATTTTAGTAATCGTATGAGGCGCTAGTGATCGGCAATGTGTGTGAGATCTCTGACCGATGTAGCACACTGGCCAGAACCCTCACAAAAGTAACTTTAAGAGGACTTTATAACATCGTAAAACATGAATGTGGATTCATAATGAACGCAGGCCCATCTCCCGGGTAGCGGATGCGAGATAGCGTGTTCCGCCACCGGCTGATAACGCAACATTGGGCACCGACCACAGAGTAAACGAACCCATTGTAGAGCTCGACCGACACCGATAACCCCTCGATTATCTGCTAAAACATGTTAGCAACTAGTATTTTAGGGCAAGATGATATTTTTTGATAGCAAGGGTCAATGGTTCTGATTTTCCGCGGCTTTTTGTAATTCAAATACTTATATAGACGCAATGATTAAAACTAAGATACGTTTCCCACTCAGCCAATGTTTGATTATGCCAAGTAAACTTTTTCACTTAGAACCAAAACTTAATTGAATTCGCAAACATTTTTGTGCAGGCGTAGAGTAAGGTTTCAAATTACCAAACCAGACTTTATGAATTCAATGAAACCTAGAAACGTTTATGTATTCAGACGTCCATGTAAGTTATAGTCAAATCTTCACCAAATAAAAACAAAGCGTTCCGTTCACATGAAAAAATGACCACGACCAAAAAAGTTGTTAAAGCTCTTGCTATTACTGACTCACTTGAGGTAATCCATCGCTGTTGTAACACGATGCCAGCTTGTGTGATCCGACTCTCGGCGTGTAATGGTAATCCTGTGCCGCGGTGATAGCGAGGAGTGATAGAAAGTGTGTATAAATGCCGGAGCGCGCCATTTTGACGGAGCGCACTGTTTCGCCGTCGACGCGGCCGATCGTCGGCCGAGCACTGACGCGTACCTCGTTTCACAACACTGCGTCAAAGAGTAGAGTCGCTAGGGGGGAACAGATATAAAGCTGTGCCTCACTGAGGACTAAGGTACCTATCGTTATATTCCTCATCATTTCAGCCGTAGGATGTCCACTGCTGAACATGGCCTCCCCCACAGATTTCCAAAGCGACTTCCTATCACAATATGCCCATACTCACCACGCAGGCCAGGGCTGGCGAGCGCAGTTAGAGCTATCGTTGTTAATATAGGGGATGCTGCTGTCCTAGCTTTTTTACCTTAGTCGCCTCTTACAACATCCACGAGTAGGTAGATATGGAGGAGCCTATTCTTCAGCCAGGGCCACCAAATTAATATATCGACGCACAACAACAAGTGCAACGGACTTCAGATAGCTTAACTTTTTCTTGTGTATCTTGCAAAATAGTTATAAATACAACTTTAGCTAAACACTAACCAAACGCGTCAAGATAGGTCTAATTGAACGCGCACAATGTTTTTTTTTTGTTTTATTTCAATGTCTAGAAGTGGCGGTTGTTGCAATACATCAGTATCCTGATCAACTGTCCTATCTGTGCCAACATGGTCACTGACCAAAAGGCAAGCGTAGAAAACGTGGCCTCATACCACTGTTTTTTTGTGAACAAACCTGAAAAGGTCGAGCTTTTGTTTTCTGTCATAGCGCTGCCATGTGCGGCGATTCGAGGAAGAAATCGGCGAAGCACGAAGCACGCAATTGTTCCTGGGCTCTTACTCGGGCTATAAAACTGTTTGATGTTCCCCCTTACATAATGTAGTAGGGACGACATTAGCTTAATATCACTGCTACTGCTAATGCTGCTCATAAAATGACTCAACATTTATGATATATTTCTGTATTATAAATTCCAGTTTTTTTTATATCACATTATGTGGAGTCTGTATAACATATACCTATTCTTCTTCCATTTCCCTCTACCAACCGTCATCTCAGCATTCACTCCTTTCACCCATATCCACGTTCACAGTATTCGTATTCTTTATTGTTATACAATACATATTTTCTTTGGTCTAATTCTACACCTACAATCATATCTAACACTTCTCGCTACATGATATTCTTCCCTCCTAACTTGCCCATACTACACTGACCTATTACTCATCAGCTTTTCCGCCAATTTGTTTTTAAATGCATTACACAAATTAATTTAGATATACTATTGAAGATTTTTCGCCATAAAGTCTTTGACAGATTGGTCCAACATAGTACCTAATGGAAATGCTACACACCACACTAATAAGCTCGGTGGGTTTGCGTAGCTGACGCGTGAGTGTAGATATTAGGTCACTGAGTTTACCCACCCTTCACTCGTATAGCTTTGTCTTGCTCACTCTAGTCTCTAGGCCCTTTCTAGGGTTACGGGGGATTTGACCGCCCTTACCTGAGAAGGATTGTTTGCCGCGCTCTTCGGCTTCGGAAAAGTATCTAATTTATATTCCATGCCTTGCAAAATGTTCTCTATTTTATTAAATCTATAACTTCTTGAGAACCCGCATTATTTAAAAAGCTTAAATAGTTATTTGTTAGTGCATTAAGCTCTAAAAATAAACAATAATAATTTTAAACGAAAGCAATTTTTTGAATTCATTGTTACTAAATAAGCATATGACAAAACTATGTGAAGCCTTGCGTTAAACTTGATCAGAGGCCTGAATCCGTAATGTTCGTAAGTTACTTGTCACGGTGAGACGCTAAAAGTATTGCTTTGTATGGTGTCATGTAAAGCGCCCCTACAACCAATTTACTCAACATTACGCACTCAGACTCTGCTCTAGAAGTCATGTGGTGGCCATCTGTGGAATAGTCTACTGATACTAGCTGATATGTATAGGTACTTCTATACTAAATGCGCTAAGCCTAACCGACTGAATCACTGGCGGCTTCGCACGATATATAGACCACTTTAAAATCTTTGGAGTCGATTTAATTGCTAGCATTGCAGACCCAATTGGATTACTTTCGTCAGATAACGTCATCGGTAAAACAAAATCTTTCTAACAAATTAAACTCTGATAACGAAGGTTATAGGCCGATAAAATGACCCAAATTACTGATGATGTTTTTTGAATTTCTCAACAAATTCAGCCTAAGATTTATTCCTTGAACTTGGTTGGACACGCTACCGCGTGTCTTGATCATTAGAGTTGCTTAAAAGACAGTTCTTCTCAGAAGTAACTGTTCCATCAGAACTTCCAGTATCATTATCATTTCCCAGCCTAATCCCACATCTGTTTCAGTCCATCTATATAACTAGAACTTTGTCGCTAGCTCATTTGTTTATTAATATTAACGCCTCGGCCGACTACGCAGAGCCCTCTATATGAAAATCAGGGAATCATAACTCACCCCCAGTGGGAAAGCCATCACATCAGAGAAGGAGGCACAACAAAGGTTCTATTACTTCAAATGAGTGCAGAAAGATGTCGCTTTGAAAATTGAGAATCAACAAAAAAATAAACAATCGGGGTATTCGACAATCCGACAAAAACACGTGAGCCTTTATATCTCGTCATCAAATCTCGTCTTACGAATAGTGGCAACAGTAGGGTACCTTTCAGCCACTCTAGTGCTTTTACCATGCTTAGAGTAATGTTTACATAATATGTTTTGAACTACCGAAATTCTCTTCACGGAAACATTCAATGGGGCTGTTAAGTTAAGATCAAACATAGTCAATGTGTATATTAACTCGAGTTAGCAGAATTATCTCAAGATAGGTATTTAATTTTAAGAAAATGACAACAAAACTCGGTATTTTTATGTGTTACTTAAGTAAGCGCAAGTCAGGCTAATTCTTTTAATAGCTGCAATAATAGTTAAAGGTTCGGCCTATTAATTCTTCAGTAATGGCGTGTATCACGAAGATGCCATTGGATACCATTCTAAAGCCCTCATTATCATCATTTTATTATTATTCTCGGACATTTATTCTATTCATATAAACAAGATTCCCGGCAGGGTACTTACAAAATTGCCTATCACTGATAGCAAAGATAATATAGTAGAAAGGCTAAAAGATATTAATGAAATAGTTATAGGTGATATCGTGAAAATCGTTAAAAATTACGAATGAAAATATGTAGGTACACTAGGCACGGTTCGCGAGTACTGTCGTCTCGCCCCTTTTACTACCCCCTCCGCCGTCCTCGCAATCTCCACTAATTACCATCAACCCTTTCACAAAGGGCCGTAACCCGAAAACTGCTAAAAATATTATATTAGAAACAAATGTGAATTTAATGAACGTAGTGCTCTTCTTTAACGAATTGGGCATTGAAAGAAAGCCTACCCACATGATCTTGTTTTCGAGTCTTAAGTTCTCCTAGTTTTTAAGACTATTCAAAATGCTCCGTGTAAATAAAATTTTCTATGCATTGTATCACCCGTAATTCCACCTTTTACTTGTTTTAAAACTTTCTCAACCATCGCCAATACGTGCTATTCATATATTTAATACTTTTCGTGTTTATATTTTGCGTGTAAAATATTATAAATACATTATGAAAATGACAGTAGTGCAAAAACAATTCAGCAAAACTAAAAGCATTAATCATTGAACCGACCAGACTGGCGATAGCGTCGTAAAGCTTCGTGACGACAGCCCGACAGGTAAACTAGCAATTTGAATAATCGCACTTACACACTGTTCCCAGTAGGGTGATGTTGACACGCGAGTTCACTTGTCATTTGCTGCTTTTTGCTGATGGGCTTCAGTTGCTGCCTGTCGCCACCATGGACTCTAAGGTTATAGTTATAATAACATTTAAATTATAAAAAGTTTTCTACCATCAGGCGTGTAAAGTCTCGATGTTCTATTCTATCTAACTAGGTGGAATGGGTACCTTGTTATGTGTGGGCCCTTAAGTGTTTTAATATTTTTTAGCGCCAGTGACAGAAAGGTTGAGGAATAATAGGCTAGCGTAGTATGGGCATGTCATGCCCATATGGAGGGATGAACTCTTCACTCGTAACAAGAAGTGTTAGATACGAATGTGGATTGATATGGGAGTAGAGGTAGGCCAAAGAAAGCATGGATGGAATGTGTGAAAGATGACATGAATAAGAGTGTATGTAGTGTACTTGTAGGTAATGACGGTTGTCAGAAGATAATAGAAGAAGAAAATTTTGACATGTAATAAATATTCCGGACATAATAATGTGTAGACACCTCATAGCATGGGATAAGGATGGGATGATGATGATGATGAGTAACTTTTAAGAGTTTGTAGCTTAAACAACTCTGCAATCATAGAAACGTAGACGAAACGTCAAACGAAACGTTTGAAACGTCTTAGATACTAGGTGAAGCTACGCCTGTTCCTCGCGAAAATAGTATCTATGATTTCTTCAAGATTTTTAAGTAGCCTGTTAAACAAAAGAAAATCGTGTATTGTTATTTTTCTTAAATTCTACTTAAGAGACAGTTTCATTTTTGCGAGCTTAAATTCTTGCGCCTTATTGTCACAACTGTGCGTGTTTTGTGGCGCAGTATAATATTGCACGACTGTGTTTTCGAGCATGATATTATACATGATAGTTTCCATATACTATATGGAAACTATGAATAAATGCTGCTAATTCTGTACATAAATTATACAAAAATCATTATAATTAATCCTCAAAATTGACGACTTTTAACCCCCCCACAAAACCCTGAGTCATTCTAGAAGATATGAGAAGAGTCTGAGGGAAGTCATTCAGTCAGAATATTACATTTGGCACTTGTAAATATTATTTGTCTTTGTTACAGGGGAAAGAACGTGGCATTTTGAAGCTGGATCCACGGCCGAGGGTTGTCATAGAGCCTTGCAGATCAGAGCTGACTCCTCAGGTATTTATTTTTAAACTCAACTCTGTTTATAGTGCCTTTAAAATCTATTTTACTTTAACATCATCGACTCTTGGGGCTTATACTGAAGTTTTACATTCAATTTTGTGCTTTACCACCAAGCCGTGGTTTCTTGCCTGTATCTTCTAGGATTGCCTAGCACAGGCGTAAACTCAACTAGATTTAGGACGTTTCAAAATGATCCATACGATTTCAATATATACAAAAATAAATGAATATATATATTTGTAGTTTGTGGAAAGGGTCATCGAAAGAAATGATAGGCACCAAACCATGTTTGTACTTGACTATGACTTTGACTTTGACTATGGTAACCGAGTTATTACAAATATTCCCTAATAATCAACCTACTCATAGCATTAGTAAAAATCTAACTAACTGATAAAGCGGCGGGCGTGTTAATTTTAATAGGTATAGTGATTTATTGGACTGGCTGACCATTTGGGTGGATTACGTTATTGCCGTTTTTCTTACGCTATGTGACAGTCACGTGAAAGTATTAAAAATGGGAAAGAGACAGGTATTTAGTAGGTCAATGAGTTCTTAAGAAAACGGGATTTAAAAAAAGTCATTCAAATACATGAACTGAGGTGTCAGATGAAAGAGCTTTGTTCATACATTCAAAAACTTTTTTCATCGATTTATGATTTATGAGATACAAAATAGTAATATTTTTACCAATTGTGAGATTTAATATTAGTTTGAACATGCTAAAGGTGCGATTTTGAAAGATTATCTTAATTGTGCCTCAACATTCATAGCACCAACTTTTACTGGACTTCGCGAGATCGCGGTTCGGGGCGAACCACTAGAGTAAATAAATCCAAAATTCAGTTTAGGAAGGTATAGTCGGTGAGCAAAGTAGGTGTAAGTATTACATTTCGTTAATTGCCTGCCTGGTTCGATGTTTTTTAATGGGGCCGAGCCCCGATTCATTTTGTAACTACATAAACATTCTGTTTGTTCTTTTCGTTCGAGGTCTTTGTCTAATAGTCTATGGATAGTACTAGATACCTGTTTTACTATGTAGCGAGAAATCGCCGAAAGGTATAGGCAAGCGCAAATTAAGAAATAACTAGTTGTACCCGCGCTGTCTCACTTGCACTTGCATACGCAGCTACAGGCAAACGTATTACAAGAGTTTATCTGCAGTAGTAGTGATCTCATTACAGCTTTTCCGAAACTTGTACCTATCAAATTAGCTTTTAGTCTAATTATGCTTTACAAACTTCGACCCCCGCCCCCTTTTATATCCTTATAAACATTGATTGTAATCAAATAAATCATTGAAACACGCGTCTAATATTTAAATAATAAAAAAAAATAAACCATTGTTTCAAAGCCTTATTACATCTATGTATTTGAAAGATAGAGTGAGGAACAGTGTGATAAGAAAGCGTTGTGGTGTGAAAGAAGATAGTGATGAGGATTGGGAAAGGTATGCTGAGATGATTTGGTCATGTAGAGAGGATGAATGAAAGAAGATTGACGAAGCAGGTGTATAAGGCGAGTGTGAATAGGACCGTTGGAAGCGGAAGACCGAGGCGTACGTTTAGTGACCAAATCGGTGATGATTTGGAAAAGGCCAGGTCAAGAGTACCCTAAACCGACGACTGCAATGCCTGGGACACGTTTAGATGGAGTAGGCTTGCCCAGTGCCTTAAGTGCCTATACCATCCTCCCAGCCTATTCGGTCTTATCCGCTGGAAAGACATGTCAGTACGGAGCTGACTAACCCGCGGGTTTCCTTCCGGACTTTTCCACAATCGGTCAAAGGATAATGCAAATTTTTATAAGCAGTTTGATTCTTTCCTTTTTTGACGCACGGAAATAAATCCTATGGCAAATTATGGACCAGATCGTAAGGAGAAATTTATTTCTATTCTTTCTTGTTTTTTTTTTATATTTGGACAAAAAAATTGCATCGACCATTCGCCACTACTACATTTGAATGTTTATCGATTGACGACCTTAGATGGTAAAAATCACTAGTTAATTATGCGAGTGATATAATCGCCAGCCCTAGGGCGGGGCGGATGGTAATGGAATGAATGCTTATGGTTGCCGCAGAGGTCCAGCTTATTTTGGTACAAGCTGAGGCTTTTCTCTTTATTTATCTGTCAAAAGAAATAGTAAGTTACCATTTAGCAGAATAACAGGACGCACTCCAGGAATGTATCTGGCTGATGAGGCCTGGTTTTTCTAACTTACCGCATTCTTCTATTAGGTATTAGTTGGTACTAGTCAAGTATAGCCGTGTTGTCCTAGTGGGAGGTTCCCCGATCTTCAATCTGATAGTGTTGTATCCAAAGCCGTGAACTATTTCTTCGATACGAAAAAATTAAAGTGCGCAGTGCAAGTTTTAGGAATTTTGTTCTCTATCTGCATCGGATCTTTAACCATAATAATAATCAATAAATAAATAATAAATATTCCGGACATATCACACTCGGTCAACTGATCCCAAACTAGGCATAGCCTGTACTATGGGTACCAGAGACTGATATACATAATAGATATATATTTATCACCCAGACACAGAACAAACATCTGTTATTCACACAAATGTTTGTTCAGTGCGGGAATCGAACCCCAGAACCTCTAGCGCAGAAGGCATAGTTACTACCAACTTAGCTATAAAGCCTGCTGCCGAATATTTTAATTAACTCTATTATGCAGCTTTTACTAGGTAATTTCTTAGCATAGATTGTATCTCTCGGGTTTTCTTACCAGTGTTTGTAAACTAATAATGGTGTACCATCCCTGACCGCTATTGTTAATCAGCGTCAGAGATTGGCCGCGCTCATTGACACCTACAAAAGAAAAACTGCGATTAGTCACGTGATGCTTCCACGGCGAGCCTCAACTCAACTTTTATATCGACTATCATTATAGAATAGAAAAACGTTTATATTGCTACCAATAAACACAATCGAACTTAACATCAATTTAAAATGAAATTCAATTTAATGGTAACAAAAACGGCCACCACTCAGCGTGTGCTAGGGTAGAGCAGCTCATACCGAAGTGCTGGTCTTCTGTGGTCGCACTTAGATGAGCGTGTGGTACTACTGCGATACAGTGATTATAATTATAATGATTTCGTATGAAATTATTCGTCTTTTGTCGAGATCAAAGAGTTTTATTACGAATGCTGCCTGGGGCCCATTTGATGCATTTAAGTCTGAATTTGAACATCGTTAGTTCGTTAGTTTCCTTTAGTTGAAAATCACAGCAAAGCTAATAATTTTGGCAAAAACATTTAATATTTAGTAGTACGCATGATGGACACCTCGGCTTGCGATAACAAAAGTGTGTATTATATCTATCACTAGCTTCCGCCCGCGGTTTTGCTCGCGCGGTATCATCAGCGATAAAACGTAGCTTATCTGCTATCTAACCTATCTCTGTGCCAAATTTCCAGATCCATTTAGCCGTTATGACGTGATTGAGTAAAAACATCCATCCATCCAAACTTTCGCATATATAATAGCAGCAAGATAACGCCATGACATAATACAAAAAGGGTGTTATCCAATGTCTGTAAAACATCTTTTAGAATACATTTCACAGCGGGATCAAATAACAGTACGAGACAGTCGCAATATCGTGGACAGTCAATGGCTAAAGTGTTCATGCTCAATGAAACACAATAGTAATTTAAGATTAAAAACGAATTCGCAGTCTATTTAGATACTACACGTACCTATAAAGATAAAACACACAAAACAGAAAATAGAACTTACGCCGGAGTGTACCATTTCAAATAACAATTTTATTTTAGAATAGGGAAACAGCATAAATACTAATCATAATTTTATCAGCTCGATGGCTACACAAGGCATAGTTATAAATCATTCCCTCTCCTTTTGAAGCACATGCCTTTGGAACAGTACCTACTACATAGAAGGTATTTCGCCCCACACCTAATAATAAGCTACAGTCTTTAATTTAGTAGCATTATAAAGCTTTGCGTACACGAGCAATATATTCTCTTAATCTGTGATCGTAGTTAGTGTGATAACTTTTAAATGGAGTATCATCTAGAATACGCTTTTAACAATGTCTACATTAGATGAAATCAAACTTAACGATATATAGTAGTTATAGTTGAAAATGAAATGAAATAATTTATTTGCGTTAAGCGTGGTACACAATTTGGACATAAATAATAGTGATTAGACTCACACACTTCGTCAGGAAACACAGCATGCAAATTTAAAGTAAAAATAACATTGAGTCTATTTAAAATTACGAAATATTAAAGAAGAAAAAATCTATCAAACTTGCAATGTTAGCTTCAATACTATGGGTACATCTAGTTTAATTTTTCTAGATTTTAGACTAAACCATAGATTAATTCATAATCACTTCATTAAATTTAATCGTGCACGAAAGGAGCCTCTAAGAGTCGCACTTTAATAATTTCATTACACTGATCCTTTCTCTGCCGGTCATAGGCCCATTTCAGGGCCACCATACCTCAAACCTGGTCACTGTCCTAATACAGGATGACTAAGAAAGAATCAGTGACACGACAAGAAGAATAAGAAGTTCCAATGAATCAGCTGTTTTAGGCAGCAATCTTGATGCCGAACTTCATGTACGTTTAGTAATCCTATCCTACTAATATTATAAATACGAAAGTTTGTAATCACGCCGTAACGGCTCAACCGATTTCGTTGAAACTTTGATTATAATATAGTATAAATAGATGTCTTTACCTAGAATAGCATAGGGGAGGAGCCTCTAAGAGGCGCACTTTAATCCTTTCACTACACTGACTCTTTCACCGACGGTCATAGGCCCTTTTCAGGGCCACCATACCTCAACCTGGTCACTGACCTAATACAGGGGATGATCAAGAAAGAATCAGTGACACGACAAACAAACATAGGTACCTATAGGCTACATTTTATCTAAGTGCCCCGAGAGCGAAGCCGCGGGCGGAAGCGAGTTATAAAGATGATTAAAATAACAAAAACCGCTAATACTATACAGTTTGGAAAAGAAAAAGAAAATAATAATATTCATGTTTCGCTTATATTCTTACTTTTTGTTGGTAAAATAAACCCCGTCGGGTTGTTATACGTGTTATGAATCACCTTGTATGCTTATCTGAAGCTACTTCCTCGAAGCGTGACGTGAAGCAATTAAGCTAACTAAGGAGCCCTCATCGCCACCTGAATTCCTTTGCAATAAATCGTCCAGTTTATAGATGGTCGGTGTGCGACCAGCCCACTTTCAGTTCAGTTGATTCTCGATTTTCCTCAGCGCAGTCCAACTGTTGTCCACGAGGCCGTTACGGAGAAAGTTCAAATTATCTTTATATTTTAGTTTGTTTATTACTTCGGTACGTTCTAAAAATAAACAAAAAAACGTGTTATTAAAATTTCAATAATTTGATTTCTTTATCCTTGACAGTGAAAATCCTACTAATATTATAAATGCGAAAGTTTGTAAGGATGTTTGGATGTTTGTGGTTCAATCACGCAGTAACGGCTCAACCGATTTCGATTAAACTTGGAAAAGATAGAGTTCTTTACCTAGAATAGCATATAGGCTACTTTTTATCCAGGAACTACGCGAGCTAGTATGCTATAAAGAAAATGCATTCGGAAAAATAAAATGCACTGATGGTCTCTTTTGAACGTGTATAAAATAAAATGCTTACTTCTAGTAAAATGTATTAAACTCCATGTTGGAAAACAACATTTACTATAATCTACATATTGTTCGTAATTAAAGTGCTTGTGTTATTATAAACATTTCTTGCAAACACGCAAATTATACACAAACCACTTTTAGAATTAAAATCTAATTCTAAGTGATAATAATTGTCGCTTACAAAATATTCAAGCTAAGTAATGAAAGTGAAATTAAAATGTATGGTGTCGCTATTTGTTATGACAATTATAATGGTTCATTCATTTTAACATATTATATGCCTTGGTGGCCCCGGCTTCAAATAGCATATTACATACCCGTGGGTGTCGTAAGAGGCGACTAAGTGAAAAAATCTAGAAGATGAGCACCAGTGTCTACTATTGTCACAAAGCTCTTAACTGGGCAAATCCCCCCCTCCCCCCCCCCCCCCTATATGAAAGGAATTCGCTCTGGAAATCTGTGGGGGAGGCCATGTTCAGCAGTGGACGTCTTACGGCTGAAATGATGGTGATGATGATTCATTTTAACAACACGCAATAAATAAACTTCTATTATTTAACATTTACAAACATAGTGCAACTAAATTACAATGATAGTGACAATCAAGAAAGTAATGATAGTTTTTGATAGGGCTCCTACGAACACGGTCCTGCGTCCCCGCAGCCGTCGGTGGACCGGCTATCTGTGACCTGGGCCGAGCCAGGCAGCATGACGTCATCAGGCGTGAATCTCTTCCACTTGCCTTCCGATCCGCCTGCCAACGAGGTTAAGTTCTCTCCTACTGCTGGAGGTAAGTTTTCCCCTATGAAAGCAAAGAATATAACCACTATTTTATAACAGACTCTTAAGGGACCTAGTGCGAGGGACAGAGCTCAGCCAAGGTACATTATAACTATGATAGAATATTTGTATAATCTAGTAATAATAGCAGACTCTGTAGGTACTTACCGTACTCTTTGTAAAACGACTACAAAAATAGAAGGATGCTTTTCAGTTATTATCTTCGCCATCATATTTTTTGTGTTTCCTTGATATCTCCGTCTGTTGTTAATCGATTGGGATGATTCTTTCGCTGGTGTAAGTATAAATATAATATATCATGGATATATTTAAGGTGTAGAATAAGTCCTTTTCAGGATAGTATACATATTAAAAATCACCTTGTGTACAATCCCTCATAAATTAATGTAAATTGGAGTCATGCGTGACGAATCACCCTGCCATTCCAGGAATGGAATTAAAGTTTCATTTTCGGGAGAGTGTAATTATTGTGAAGGCACCGTGAACCCAAGATTCCGGCGAAACCGGTAATGTGGGCGAAGGCTTTGCTTGCTTGGCGTGTCACTGATTGTTTCTTGGCCATCCTGTAATAGGTCAGTGACCAGGTTGAGTTCTGGTGGCCCCGAAAAGGGCCTATGCTATAATATGATGCTTTCCCCAAACCACATTGTGGGAACGTACTTTTTCTTAGTTTGGGCTAGGTATCATGGCCCCGTCAATCAGTAGTTTAATATTTATGCTTAGTGAATGTCCGCCTTACTAATAAAAGCTATTTAAATTTAAGGAATGAATAAGATTTATATCCCTGCCACTGTTTGCAATTATGAAATTATAAGAGATGACAACTGTTTGGGAAACTTCACCATATCTTCTAGTAGCCGATACCGCAGAGCCTCAAGACTAAAGTCTGCAATCAGTGCGTGTTCCCATTGATATGAATGGCCTGAAGTCGCTCTGCCCCTCGACAGCTAAAATGCCATTTTGCAGTGTCTTTACAGTTTTTGCTTGCATCATATTTTACTCTTATCTATTATATTATGTTTTGCTCTTATTTATTAGGGATTATAATTAGATAACTTTTCTTTTGAACCTCACCTAGTTCGATCGGCACCACACTGAAGCTTTAAATTCCATTTTGTGAAAAAGGATCATCGAAAAAAATGATAGGCACCAAGCCGTGTTTGTTGCCTGATTCTTCTAGGCTTGGTCGCGAACAGGCATAGCTTCACCTAGTTTCTAAGACGTTTCAAAGTGATCCTAGTGATTTTATTGAAATAAATGCCTTTTGACTTTGACTTTGATAACAACACGCACTGATATGGCCCTGAGACATGGTCGCCAACTATTGGTCTCATATATAAGCTCAAAGTCCAGCAGTGGACCTTTTCAGACTGATTATCTTCAGCATGTCGTGTCACTGATTTTTTCTTAGTTAATGGTGTGTGACCATGTTCAGGTATGGTGGCACTGAAAAGGGCCTATGACCGTCGCGGCGGTGAAAAGATTAAAGTGCGCCTTTTAGAGGTTCCGTTCGTGCACACGCGACATGTCTTCTAATTTTTAGGTTCTTTGACATGCCGGTTTCCTCACGATGTTTTCCTTCAGCATTTGAGAACACTAGTAAAGCGCACATACATTTTCCGAACGGAAAGTCCGTTGGTGCACGGGGTCAGCACGGGTTTGAACCCACGACCTGTGGATCGGAAGGCGGGGTCACTACCACCACTCCACCAGTGCTGCAGCTGATTCTGCTTCAGACTGATGATGATGTATTGCTTAGTTCATAGTTCATTTATTCGTAACACAGGTTATAGGTCACAGCATTATTGGTTATTAATCTAGATGGGTCCATACTTTAAGAGTAGGCACACAATAATTATCAACATTAAATATTAAATAATTTTAAATAAACATTATAACAATCATAGTGAAAACTAATAAAAAATAGTCAATCGGTTTTTTTTTTGTGTTATACGGAGGCAAACAGGCTTACGGCCCACCTGATGGTAAGCGGTTACCGTCGCCTATTGACATCTGCAACACCTGGAGCATTGCTAATGCGTTGCCTGCCCTGGAGAAATCTTTTTGAAATACGGACTTATAAAGTAAGGCTTCTTCCAGATGGCTCCGAAGACGAGGACTACTCAGCAAGTCTTAGCGCAGTGCTGCGACAGCGCCGCGCCAGCGTGCGACGCTCTCGGAAGGGGCGCGCCAGACGGCCCTCGTCGCCATTCCTGCCTGATGACACCCGTCCTAGAAGACGCTCGTCCGTCTTCACCACTAGTTCTGGCGAGTGAGTATTAACAAAGACTATATAAATAAATAAATATTCCGGACATATTACACACGGTCAACTGATCCCAAACTAGGCATAGCCTTTTTTTTTTTTTAGGGCGGAAAATGCCGTCGCATTTCTTTTCCGCCATGGGGGGTGGCGGAAAGGGGTATGTGGGGCTCGAACCCACTAAAAACCCCCCTGTGAGCAGTCCTCCGCCTGGTTGAGAAGAGATGGGGTCGTGTTAGCATTCATTGTTCTATGGGTACCAGAGACTGATATACATAATCCTACTAATATTATAAATGCGAAAGTTTGTGAGGATGTGATGTTTGTTGTTCAATCACGCCCAAACGGCTGAACGGATTTGGATGCAATTTTGTACAGAGTTAGATTATAGTCTGGAATAACATATAGGCTAATTTTTATGTAGGTACCACGCGAGCGAAGCCGCGGGCGGAAGCTAGTAGATATACATTTAACACCCAGACACAGAACAAACATCTGTGTTAGTCACAAATGTTTGTCCAGTTAATATAATTGTATTATCCTTAGTATTAACTACATTTATTGACGGACTGAATGTGACAATATTATTACGCGTTTTGACATTAGAGAACTATCAAATCGTGAATTTATTTGTTTTTAGACTATAGGATATAGTCGCCTCAGTCACCACACGACTGGTATTCGAACTCACGCCCTTTGAATCAAAAGTCGAGGTTACTCTAGACCAACACGGCTCTGTTGTCAATAACAGCAGAAAAAACATAAGGAAGACGTTCCAAAGATAATTTAGAAGTTTATGTTTCGTTTTTATACCCAGCACAGCGATATCGATGGAGGAAGCACCGGCTGTGGTGACACAGGAGCAGATCTTCGAAAACATCCATCTGCACAAAGTTGTACTGGGCTCTGTGAAACAACAGCCTCTTGGGATGAGGAGGAAACTGAAGATCGTTCATCAGGTAACTAAAAGACGGAAATAAGCTCACGACTTTTATCCCCATTGGCAGACATCCTCCTTAATCTCCAGGCGATCAGACCCTTGAAGATATCTAAGGGGAGTAGTCAGAGGAACGCATTGTTGGTACTACGACAGGTGCAGATACTACTCCCCTCTTAGATCTCCAGGCGTTCGGTAATCTGTCAGTGCCTCTATACAAATAAAAAACCTTTTTACAGGCTAGATGCTATATAAAGCGTCACGAAGGCCAGTTGCAAGAGAGACTGGCGCAGTCGAAGAGTACACGAGACATATACGCGAGATTCAACATTTTGCTTGCTGCTGTAAGTTAATTGTGCCAAGTTCCACCAAGCTCAATTGACTTTGCTAGTTTTCACATCCGAGTTATCTTATATTTGGCTAATCAACTTTTCTTATCCATAAATACGCAAGTTTCTGTTTTATTTTGTTTTAATACCTTACTCTTTTAAAGATTTGGTTTAAAAAGCTTGGCAGGCTTGGCAGAACTTGGCACTCATTTAGATCTCAATTCTTTCTGTCGGCGAAGTCGACAACCACGTATATTCTTAATATTTAACATTGTTCCCAGTTTCACATTTATGTATTTGATGGCATCAGATTTACTGGCTGTTTTTGGTCTTTTTATAATCTTTACAACTAATTATTGACTCTACAACAAGTGTGCCATCAAGACTGCTACCTAAAACTGCTGAATAAGTGATTTTGAACTGATTTGACCCAAACAGCTGACTGTTTCCATTAAAATATATTGAATTTCCAAAGTCGTAGAGCAAACTTTATTGCCAATCGGGTGTAGAATAAGCCCCTTTCGGGATAGAATAATTACTTTAAATAACCTTGTAGAAATGGCAACAACTAAAACGGGAGGCGGCAAACACCTCGAATCTCCTGATCCCGTGGGAGCTGCGCATCAAGGAGATCGAATCGCACTTCGGCTCGGTCGTGGCGTCTTACTTTACCTTCCTACGTTGGCTGTTCTGGGTCAACCTGGTCATCGGATTCATTCTGCTGGTCTTTGTTATTGTGCCTGAGGTAAGTGGTGAATTCTCTGATATGCAGCGTTATGTTAAAACATCGGAAAGATTTCCGATCGGTAACGTCAGCTTTTCTCAAACCCGCTCTAAAGCCGTGTTCCAACGGCGTGCGATAACCTTAAACCATTTTATATGTTTTTCAAAATGATCCTGTTTTAGACAATTTTGAGTTAATCATTTGAGGGCGTACGATATAGCTCAAAGATATCGCACGTCCGTAATAGTCAAACACAAAATTTACTTTATTCAGAAGACGTAAGGATCATTCTGAAATGAATTTCTGAAGACACATCTAGACATGAGATCAAAACATCGGTGATGTTAATTCTGTAATGGTTTTAGAGCTGGTTTGAGAAAAGGTGACGTTTCCGATCGGAAATCTTTCCGATGTTTTTAAATAGTCCTGCTGATGAGACGTAACAGCGTTATCTAAAGGCACCTGGACATTGTAAACTATAAACCAAGCTTTGCCGAAGAACGTCTTAAGCATCCGAATGTCATTATTTTTTTACTAATTACAGTACCTAACAGCGAATCCGAAACAAGATGGAGAACGTAAGATCATCATGGAAGAGGAACGTCGGAACGCCACCAACTTGCTAACTCTCTGGGAGTTCGAAGGAGTGCTGAAGTGTTCACCGATATTCTACGGGTACTACAGTAATATCGAACGCGCACAGTACAGGATGCCTCTCGCTTACTTCCTGACCGGGCTGGTCGTTTATATCTACAGCTTCGTCGCCATACTGAGGAAGTAAGTTGAATCATGCCAACTGAGTCATAGGTTTTTTAACCGAAGGGTTAGGTATGTGTTTAGCAGTCTATGTATGTATGTGTGTTCATCTCTACTGGTCCCCTTCAAAATGACGGATTATAAAAGTGAATTCCGATCTTCAAATAAAATAACAATTTAATAAACATGCTTATCGTGTTTGGTAGCAAATAAAAGGGCTAGACGAGTAAATTTTAATAATGTAAATTAAAATACTACAACTTAATAATTTTACTGACTTAACTTACTGCACTTATACAAGATACAGTTGAGTTATCTAAAGACCGTTGCAAACGCTCAACTAATCTGAACATACCAGTCGGTTGCGACCTCACGCTGCCGGCATTGCCAGGTGGAATGGCAATATTGGCAATACTGTCCGTTCCGCCAGATCCTCCTTCAAGAGAATCCGTTGAGCCTTTTAGGAGCTAGCTCGAATCACGCGCTCCGACCAAACTCACTTTAGAACCGAAGTTGTGAGTCTATGCATGTTACAGAATGGCAGAAAACTCACGCATGTCGAAACTGTCTGAGAAAGACGACGAATGCATATTCTCGTGGAAACTATTCACGGGCTGGGATTTCATGATCGGCAACGCAGAAACTGCACACAACCGCATCGCGTCCGTCATACTCGGATTCAAGGAGGCGTTATTGGAAGAAGCTGAGAAGAAGAAGGACTTGAGGAAGTAAGCTTGCGTTTACTCTATTAGCGAAACTAGTAGTGATCTTAGCGCCAAATAAGTTTATGCAAAATGTCCCTTAGCGAAGCTAGTCGTTCTTAGCGACAAACTAGGTCAATGAACACATCCCTTAGTGAGTTAGTTCTGAGCGATAAACTAGGTCAAGCAACATGTCCCTTAGCGTAGCTAATTGACCTGACCGATTAAAAAGCAGCACGTTCAGCGTTTGTAAGGCTGGTGATTTCTGATAAGACCCACGACCTTCAGATCGAAAGTTGAGGTACCTCCCACTAGGCTCATAACGATTAGATACTAAACAAATGCCCTGTTAAACCTTATTTTCGTTTTTACAGCTGGCGGATCATATCCCTCCGTGCTCTCGTGAACATCTGTGTCGTGCTACTCCTAGCTATTTCCGCGTATGCAGTCGTCTATGTTGTGTCTCGCACTGACGACGACTCTAAATATAGGAACTGGTGGCGTGAGAACGAGACGACAACAGTTGTCACAGTCATCTCTATAACCTTTCCGGTGTTCTTTGAGCTGCTGGGACTGTTGGAACACTATCATCCGAGAAAACAGCTGCGCTTGCAACTAGCAAGGTTAGTAGTACTTTTGTGTTAAAAAGCCATCAAACATTTGTCTTATTAATTGAGATTTTTTATTGGGTTTTGAGTATAGCTTCCTGACAAATCTGTATTTAAACACGTATGTACAAACAAATTAAAAACGTATTTACAGAGGTACATACGTTTTCAACTTCAAACAACAAGTTAAAGAAAAAAATTGTTTGATTTTGTAACGGGAAATAAATTATACCTACCTATTTAAAAAAAGGTCAATAATATGTGTGTAATAAAGTCTACAATACTACAGTACTATGACTTCACGCGAGTGAAACCGCGGGGGCACAGCTAGTTAAAACATGAATAAATGTTGATAAAGAAATCCATGTGAAGGGTAGTGTAGCACAATTTGTATTATTTCAGGATTATGCTTCTAAACTTGCTCAACCTTTACTCCCTAATATTTGCATTATTCAGCAAAATTGAAGGTATGAGCGTTGCACTCAACCAACTGAAGCCAAACGCTACTAACGCTACAACAGTACCAAACACCACTTGGATTTACGGATCAGTTATATCTAATGGTTCCTGCGTAGAAGAAACAGTTTCTTGTGGACCATGTAGCATACATATCATACTATCCGCCATTGACGGAACACCCGTCCAAGACATCTACGCGTCTCCAAACAAATCTATGGCGGAAGAATTGAAAGTGTACTTAGATACCTATGCCTCAGGCATGACAAAATATCTGAGCTCGAACACCAATCTAGTAGCTGAAAACCTGCTGAGAGATTCTGAAAGATATATGGAAACAACAACAATGAGCGCTGCAAACAAAGAACTTATAAGAATTAAAAACCTTCTCCTCAAATTAACTTCCAGTTCTAACACAAACGATTCAGTTTCCGAATTTGATGATGAACTATTTGATATATTTACTTCTTCTGAAAATTATACGGACAGTACTATAAGTACTGACGCAGCCGCAAGTACTGATGAAACAATCAGTACCGAAGAAACAAACAATACTGATTTGCCGACGAGAGAGGTTGATACAGATATACCAACCACGGAGAGCTATTTTACTGAAAGTGATATAATAAGCGCAAGTACTGAGGCTGCAACTGACTTCTCCAATAGCTCTAAAGACTTTTCTGAATTGTCCACATATACACTAAATAATTCGGAAACAACTGAAGGCACTGAAACTTCAAGTCAAGTTAGCTCAGAAAGTGATTTCGATGATCCAACAACTTATCACCTAACCACAGAAACAACGGATCCCTATACAAACACTCCATACTCAACCTTTAATTTGTCTGATAAAACTGCTGTCACCGTCTCTGTTACTCACAACCCAGGTACAACTGCACCTGTTACCTCTATAGAGAACAGAAAATTGTGCCCCGACTTAATATTCAATTGTACGACAATTTGCGGAGGGAAAAACATAACACAAGTCTTCTCTATATCAAACTGCTCGGTCATAAACAGAGTGTGCTACGAAAGAAAATGCGACACTAATAATCTTACAGAAAATATGACTGCATCGAACACAACGGTGATGGATATCGTTTACGAGGACGAGAAGCACATCAAGCAATACAACCTGACGGTGCCGACCAGGAAAAAGCTACTCAAATTATGTTGGGAAACCATGTTTGGTCAAGAACTGATAAAGCTTACTATGATGGACTTGGTAAGTGTACTAATGAAATGTATTTTTTATACTACCTGCTCGTCAATGGCGTATTATGTGTCATGCAAACCTTTCCTAAAGTATGTCATTACAGCCCTACGGTCTAGCCGGGTCATAATGTTGTACTGAATTTCATTATTTCCCATGGGACATAATGTGATTTGAATTTGGAATGCAACACATGTAGTCGTACTTGATCGAGGTTGGTTTCAAAAATGTTTGTGTGCAATGAGATTTTATTCTAATTAGGCTGTATGTTATCACTTTCTTTGCACTGCCTACAAATTAAAAAAAAGAAAAACATGAAAACTTTTTACGAAATTCATTTTCACCCGCGCACGAAGAAGGATTTATTCGAATGTCGAACTGACCACTACAGAATAGACTACAAAAAAAGAAAAAAAAAATGCGCCAAGCGCTCAAACTGCTGTGCTGTTATCTACACCGAAATTCAGTTTCGATTCGAATAAACTTCTAAAAAATGTCAAGTGACGACGACAGTGATTTTGATTCGACTCCAGAATGCATACAATCTGAAGCCTCTGGTATAGTTGGAAACTTACTTCCAGAAAAATCATTTCTTTCTACTTAACAGTCATTGTTTTCAATTGCCTCGCAGAAAGTATAAAAAGTAGAGTATGCATCGCGGGCTCAAATGTGTATTTGTCTTGGGCGATCTTGAACCCCTCGTACTCAGGATTCTTGCCTTAACTCCCTCGCTCCGCTCGGGAGTTAACCATAGAATCCCTCGTTCTCGGGGTTCAATATAGCGCCCGCGACATAATACACTACTTTAAGCCCTTGTTGCATAATCTACTATTTCGTATGTATAGGTACTTTATATGTTACGAATTGTTGCTTAGAAGTTGCTATAGAAGTCCACTGCTGGCCTACAGAGTTCTGACGAACGGCCTTGAGCATTTACCATCCGACCGACCTCCCGCAACTTTAACAATGTTCTCGACCGACCGTTCTCGAATGGCGGCCACGAACCGGGAAACGAAGTGGCGTTTCCCGGTTCGTGGCCGCCATTTGCGAACCTTTAATACCCAACGGTTGTCGGTTCTACGAGCTATATGGCCTACATTCTGTCACATCAACTTGCTAATTCTAAGAGCTATGTCGGTGATCTTGATTATTCTACGGATTTTCTCATTTCGGATTTTATCACGCAGTGAAACTCCGAGCATAGCTCTCTCCATAGCTCGTTGCGCGACTTTGAGCTTGTATATGAGGCCAATAGATAGCGACCAAGTCTCAGTACCATATGTCATCACTGGCAACACGCACTGATTGTAGACTTACTAACACTATCTGGCTTCAGTGCGGTTTCAATTCAACCTTATTTCTTTTTTTAGTCCAAAACATACTATTCGAAGTCTGTTGCTTACCATGGAGCTTTCCTATATTTACAATCAAACGCATTGTACTTCACTGGTTGGCTCATTACGTAAAAACATAAATATATTTTCTAGGTGTTTGTGCTACTCGGCACTCTATTCATGGACTTCTTTCGAGCCCTCTTCGTGAGATACATGAACCGATGCTGGTGTTGGGACTTGGAAAAAAAGTTCCCTGAGTACGGTGACTTTAAAATTGCTGAGAATATTCTACACTTGATAAATAACCAAGGAATGGTGTGGATGGGCATGTTCTTCTCGCCGGGATTGGTGGTTTTGAATGTAGTTAAGCTGATGATTATGATGTATCTACGCTCCTGGGCAGTCATGACCTGCAACGTACCGCACGAAGTCGTCTTTAGAGTATCTAAGAGCAACAACTTCTACTTGGCTCTACTTCTAACCATGCTGTTTCTATGCGTTCTGCCCGTGGGATACACCATTGTCTGGGTGAAGCCTTCATGGCACTGTGGACCTTTTTCCGAATACGATAGGATCTATTACATTATGACAAGCAATATCTACAAACTATTGCCGCAAAGCCTGAACTTCGCTTTGGAGTACATCGCGTCACCGGCTATCGTGATACCATTGTTAGTTCTATTGATACTGATCATCTACTATTTGACCTCGCTCACCAATTCTTTGAGAGAAGCCAACAATGACCTTAAGGTATGTAAATTTTATAAAATATGTGCATTAAACAGATTTGGGTAATAATAAAGCAATATTCGGAAAGATATAATACCTACGTTAGCGATACTCGGTAGTACTAGATCTCCTTTTGAAAGAATTCGTCCGGGGAAGAACCCCAGCTACCCCTACTCTTATTCTGCCGCCAAGCAGTAATCCTCACATTGCTGTGATCTTGGTATCAAACTTACTTTACTTTATTTTAGAATAAATAGACGAAATATTGCACGCCTTTTGAACTTGTAGATTCAGCTTCGACGCGAGCGGACTGAAGAGCGCAGAAAGATGTTCCAACTAGCGGACACCAGGCGCGCCGGCTCCTCGGCCATGGACAATACGCCGTTCGCTCGCTGGAAGAAAGCGCTACCCTCACTTCCACTTAGCAAATCTATCGACTCTGACGACCGCAAAACGATTACCGGCGACGAAACCGTGGAGCCTCTTAAGACTGTCAAAAAAAAAGGTAGGTAAAAAGGTTTTGTAGGTGCATATATAGTATAGTATATACATACATATAGTACTGCTGGCTGCCCGCGGCTTTGCGCGGTACCCTGATAAATAAAGACGTCAAGTGCGAGAACTCGCGCCCCGAGGGTTTCGTACCTTTACACGGGTTCAAGTTGATACCCATAGCCGTTTCTGAAAAAAAGGGTCTTGTCAGACAGACATACAGACAGACGGACAACGGGACAACAAAGAAATCCTTTAAGGGTTCCTTTTTTTCCAAATGAGGTACGGAACCCTTAAAATATGCCCTTCTACTACTACTAAGCATAAAGCCTTTGTCCGTGCATTAAGCTTATCTTTATACCCTATTTCATCAAAACTGATTCAACCGATTACTGTTAAAACATATCAGAGTTACTTTCGCATAAACTTACGGGAATTTACACGTACCTACTTGTAATATCGAAGTTCTTCACGGTCCTTCGTCGCGTTATGCACAGTCTCAAATATTTTAAAAGTACGTGAAAATTCCCGGTTTTTTATAATGATTCTTAGTGCTGTACTTTTAAAAGACGCTTGGACACGGTTTTCAATAACTGTAAATTCATTTTAGGTGGTATATTTGCGAAAATTGTGAACATGGCTTTAGACAAAAAGTCAGATGTGTCGGCAACCTCTGAGGTCCCGTCACCGTGTTCGTACAACATGGACGATGAAACAGATACCGATTTTCATGAAACATTACCTAAAGAAATACTCAAAGTGAAAGATATAAAAATCTCGAAAAACTCTGAGCACAAAAAGAAAAACAGCGTAGAATTCAAAACAGATGACCTGGTTAAATCTAAACGCAAAGGTGATAATCTCAAGGTCAATGTTGAGGCTGTAAGCGAGTCGACTGACAAAAAAGCTGTAGCACAAAATCAACCAAAAGACAGGATCGCAACCATCGTAACAAAATCTAAATCGCCCAAACAAGACGTTGTCAAAAAAGTACCGAATGATGATAAGAAAATAAATGAGAAGCAGACATCAGAGTCAAGCACGCAATCGCGACAGTCTGATTCGATTGGGTCGGTTATACCCGTGATAATGATAAGCACGACAGAAAGTGATGAAGAAGCTTTACAACCTGATGAGAAAAAAGATATTAAAACCAAAGAAAGAAAGCACAAAGAATATGTTAAGCTTAGCAGAGGAAATGATGAAAATGAGAAAAGAAATAAAAAAAGTAGTTCCGATTCAAAATCTTTACGAAGACAAAGTAGTGTTGACAGCATTAAAGAACAAAAGTCCGTTAAAGAAGTAAAGCCTGAGGAAGGCCACAAGTACCAATATTCTTTGTAGTTTGTTAAACATCACTTGCACCAACAATTTAACCTTGATACAGTGAAGTTAGGTCTATATTATCTGAATAAGTATAACTCGATGTTACAGAGTCACGGTTAAGCGAATAAATTAGATTTATTAAAGTGAAAGTTTGAATGATTATTGGCAAGATTTATTAAAAAACAAATGATGAAAATATTGTCCAGATGAACAAATGAGTTGCCGGTTGAGAAGCTGCGTTACAGTATCTTTTCGTGCACACACAGACGTGGTAGCGAACGTAAAGCGATACGCCTTTACTGAAAGGTGTCAAAGAGGCACTTGGTGAAAAAGCACAGCCTCGCCGTTTGCCCTGTAGCATCCTCTCTATCCGAGCCAATCGACTAGAAGCGAAGCTCCTTCCTTTTTTCGGAGGCCAAGTTCTGCACCCTCTTTCCACGTAACAATTTTCAACATCTAGCCATCTCTTAAAACATCCTTGTAGATAAGCATATCTACAAAGTTGTTTCATATTTCTATTTATTTCTTTTTGTTGCCCCTCGAAAAGTTCACCGCAGTCACTGTTGCTTAGTCCTCTTAAATTCAACCCACAATTGTAGCATCTTAACCTCACCGTTTTTCTCCTTCTTAAACTTTTAGAGTAATCTCTACGCTGAACCTTCATCTGAAAATCTTTAGGACGAAATTGTACTTTGATAACTTTACCACGTTGAAGCGTTGTGGTACCGTATGAAGAGAATTCTTGGTGAGTGATTTTTTTTATAAATTCAAAGTATGGTTTAAGTGTTGGAACCGGACGGGACACGGTTACTGGAGTCTCAAAAAATTGTTTTCGATTTCGAAACGCTGGCACATGTTGAAAATATGGCCTCCAAGTTTTAGGACTTCTGACTGTAATAAGCTCTTCAGAAATTTCTTGGGGGTCCATATACGTGTACATTGTGATATTGGGTATAGTTGTCCTGGTAGGCCTTGCTTCTAATACGGTTGTTTTGCGTTGTATGGCGTACACGGTACGAGATCGATTCTGGTTCACTATAGTTGTATGTTCAATCTCTAAAGGAGATATGACTGGTCTACGGTAATACGCTTCATCGTAGAATCTACTCACTTGTCTGATTTGTAAATTGGTCCAGTTGTATATCTCACTTTCAGTGCTTGTTGATGGAATATTGTCTTCATAATAATCCTGTGGTAAAATAATAATTGGATCTGTGGGTTCGTATCGTGCAGGGTTTTTCAATCTTGATAATAATGAAAAATTTGCTGTTTTGCACAAAGCGATGAATATTATAAAATAGGACATAATAAATCCATTTGTAAACATGGTAAAAGTTTTAAAAGTAATTAAAATAAAACAACAAATAAATGCAGATCAATAAAAACCCAAAATCCCCTAAATCTAAAGCTTCACATGACACGTAACGTGATGGATGACGGGCGCTCATGCTTGACAGAAATTTGTAAAGAGGATACTCTTTCATCTATGCTAGAGGTTTACTTGCAAATGACGCAGTACCATAGAGTAACTTTTTACAGTACGTCTTCCTTACATCCGATTTGCCCTAGAAGTTTTGCTTCTGAGCTCTCACTGTGGTTTTCCTAGAGCTTTGATACATTTTAGTTATGCCCCATCATCATCATCATCTTCCTGCCCTTATCCCACATCATGTAGGGTCGGCACAACATGTATTCTTCTTCCATTTTCCTCTATCAGTCGTCATCTCAGCACTCACTCCATTCTTCACCATATCCACTTTCACACAGTCCATCCATCTTTTTGTTATGCCCCATACGGTTTTATATTAGTACCTAGGTATATATCAAGGCTATGTACCTAGCAAGTTTACTAGGTAACAATTGGATTGTAGAAACTTGGTAAAATCCGCTTCCTTGGGTGTACTATGGGAACTCCTTTGCTGGGATGCAGAAATGCAGAATAACGTTCCCACTTCAAAATGCAACGTTCTAGGTACCTGTACTTTCCCTTTACGTCCACACCCAGTATGTAAAGATTGGTTTAGCTAATTTCAACTCTAAAAAATCCCGTTCCCTTCATCCCTGCACAGAATACACTGTAATTAGTACTGGGAGCGTGTAGAATACATAAGTAGTTAGTACTGGGGCTATCACTATCGGCGGGAGTCCCAGCCATCCCATCCTGCGGGCGCCGGCGCAGACCGGCATTACGCGGCCGGTCGTCGCGCGACTAACATGGCGCGCGTCACGGCGCTCCTCGCGCTACTCCTGCTCCCCGTGATAACAGCAGAGATCCTTACCCCTCCGTACTTCAATCTTGCCACGGGGAAGAAGATCACGGCCACAGCGACATGCGGGGATGAGGGCCCCGAGCTGTACTGCAAGCTGGTCGGTGCCAACGCCGACCACGATGAGCGCGTGATTCAAGGACAGGTATGTTTGTTTATATCATTAATTGAAGCCTAGAGCCGGCAGCATATTTATGGGCTTTCGATGTAGAGCTTATTTACAAACGACTTCTAAATTTTAAATCTAAACAAACATAATTACGAAAAGCTAGCTACAAGACCTCGAAACAAATAGTTCTGTTCCCGTACTTTATTGTAGAGTATACTAGACCTATCTGAAACTAAATTTTAATTGAATATGAATGTCCCACAATTTTTTAGGAAATAAAATAATTTAAGTAAGGGCTTCCATCATTGTTTTAAAATACATAACCTACGTGCCCAAACTCTTATCAGCTAATTATAATATTTTAAACTAAGTACCCATAAAAAGAAGTTGCTACATATAATTTGAACTAAATGGTCCCGGCATGCGCGGTAGTTTCTGATAAGGAAGTTATCTCGTGTCCTGTTGCCCCACCATCCCGCGATAACGGGTTCGATGCTCGATGAGACTGCTATACTTATATGTCAAAATCTCATTATCTTGACACAATTCATTTAGACAATTATTTGATAAAACCCGCAGGGTTACTGAACTGTTCTTGAATACAAACGCCTGAAAATTAACTCTATCGCTGACTCAAGGTATCTTTCATTCGAATGGAAGTTCTGATAATGTAAAGCTTCAGCGCACACCTGCCAGAGTGGATGAAGGCCTAGTATATATTTCGTTATATTTCTGTTCGTAGGATAAACATCAAGAAAATAGACCAGAACAGGCATACCAAAGATAAGAGAGACTCTAGAGTTATTAGACTTGCTACTTGACGTGCCTATTCTACTAGCATTAGCTTACAATTTTTATCTAGTAAGACCTTTGAACTCTTATCATAGATACAGTATTACAATGAAGCTCGCGTCAAAAATACTCGTAGTTATAATAAAAATAGAGTAGGTAAGTATGTTACATGTGACGGTTTTGCTTAGTAGGTTAGGTATCTACCGAAAAGTTATCGTGTAAAAGACATTTGACCTATCGTATCGCTTCTCCGATAAATCAACTATTTCATTTTGGTATCGCGAAGTTCATATTAGATTTTTTCTAAATCTAAATACGTTAAAGGCCATTAGACAATAGACAGGCAACTAGGTGCCAGTACCATCCCCAAAAATGTTGAATTTATCGATATTAAACAGAAACGCATATTTTTTACTTACAGAGCCATCCTAAGCTTAGTTATAAATACGTTCTAAGTGTTTTTGTTGAAGAAGCCTCGACACAAAGCCATAAACATAGCTATTAGTGGGATACACACCGGTCCCATAAACTTATGGTTATGACAAGCTCATAATCCTCGGATACAGGTTCTTACCTGCGCCCCGATCGAAAATTTTATGATTTTATGCTAAATTCCAGCTTTGAAATATGAAATATAATGGGATGAGATACTGATACTGAGTGAAATAATTCATGCAAAATCAAAGTTGAAAGTTGAAACCTAAAAACCTACCTTGGATTCTGCAAGCTATCATATTATGTGCAGCAAACGAAATATTTTCTATGCAATGATCACATATGCATGTAAGCATAGACAAACAATGTAGGTATATCTCTAGCTAGAATGTGGACACTGTAGGTACATTATAGATACATACAGAGGTGCGTATGTAGCTATTTATTAGATAATTTAATTCAATACAAGACACGTGAGATTTGTAGACTATAGCTTTGATGCAATGACAGTCATTCGAACTACAGTAGATTGTCATTGCATCGAAGCTAAAAAGCTAAAATAGTGTATGAAAAAATTAATGTAGTTTACGTTCTATAAATTAAGCGCTAAAAGAAAGTCTTATGATATGATAATGAATCAAAACAATATGAGGTATCTCTATTTCACAGAAAAAAGAACTAAAAATGTAGGTCAGACATCTTTTTCCGTTGTTATGATATTATTTTCGGCATCCTTGCGAGTCTCTGCCTACCCCTCTGGGAAACAGGCGTGATTTTATTTATTTATTTTTTATTTTATTTTTTCCTTGCAAGTCAGCTTAAAAGTAGGAGCTTCGATGATCGTTGAGGCACAAATATGATAAACATTGAAAATAGCATCTGTAGCATGTTCTAACTTATATCCAATCTTACCTGAACTACGAAGTCATTGAGACATTATTAAATGAGAGTTCATGTGTTTTAAATGTTACTATTGATTTGATAAAGCAACCCATTTGGTCCCCTACATCTGAGTAACCCCTTGCCTGATTTGACTTACCTATATTCTTACCATAAAATTTTAACTACTTACTAAATTACGGATTGACTGTTTAAAGATATTGTCGAACAAATAAACATACAAACATACAACGCCTATTCGCCCAAGAGTTCATCCCTTGCTTCGCTCCCTCGAGCAAATTAGGTACCTACCTACAGTGCCTACATTCTAGCTACAGATATACCTACCTATTTTATGATATACATTGTAGTTAGATGTCGTTGGTTCGATGTAAACTAAAAGTTATGTTGAACTTGCACATTTAGGATACTTAACGAAAATAAGATGTAAGTATGTGCAGCAACAACATCCCTAAAACCAATGGGTCGAGTATTCGGCCGGTTTCGCTTGTTTCTGCTCCTTTTTGCAGACATGTGGCAACCAAATGCGTGCATCTTTAAATCCTCTTTTGTTTTATTTCGTCTTTCAAACAATGGCTTCTGAATTGAATGGTTTTTTTCCCGTTGTCCAAACAAGTTACGGGCATCGTAGCCGGAATGAATAAAGGTTTTGTGAATGGACGAATTTGTCGGGCTGTTGAATTTTTCAAATAAAAGTCGGTTGTTTTGTTTTTTTTTAAACGAAGATGATGATGAAATCTTTTCTAATAATGTGAATGCACTGTGGTGGTTCACAAGTTTAGATCAAATACGACATTGTGTCTGTCATTCTAAAATACAAATTGGTAGTTTTATGGTATTCGAAGAATCGCGGCTTATTAATTTTTATAATATGAGTTAGCGGGGATCCGAACAGAAAGGAGAGATCGGGAGGGATCGTACTAACCATTAAACAATAAAGAAAAATAACATGCTCTCTACAATTGCTCTATGTTAGAATAAGCGAATGGAGTCTCTACGAGACACACTATAATCTTTTCACCACACTGCTCCTTCACTAACTGCCAATGGCCCTTTTCATTGACCTAACGGCACTGGTGGATAGGTGCTAGTGGCCCCGCCTTCCGATGCACAGGTCGTGGATTCGAATCCCGGCCGTGCACCAATGTATTTTCCATTCGGAAAAAATATGTGCGCTATACTAGTGCTCTCAAAAGGTGAAAGAAATCATCGTGAGGAAACTGGCATGCACTGGAACTAAAAAAATCGTAGCCATGGCACGACTTGGAGGCGCACTTTAATCCTTTCACTACAATGATTCTTTCACCGACAGTCATAGGCCCTTTTCAGGGCCACCATAACCTAGTCACTGCCCTTATATACGATGACCAAGAAAGAATCAGTGACACGACAAACAAGCATTCACCTAATCAATTGCCTATTCATATAATCTTTGACATAATGCAGGATGACCCGAAAGAACCAGTGACATGAGCAAGTGAAAAAAAACCGTAGCGTAACCTATCAACTGCTTCCAGGTGTGCGATATCTGTAATATGACAAACGAAGCCAAGAAACATCCCCCGGAGTACGCAGTGGACGGAATGGAGACCTGGTGGCAAAGCCCGCCGCTCTCTCGCGGCATGAAGTACAACGAGGTCAACCTTACCATCGACCTCGGACAGGTATGTCAACACCACAGTCCTTCTCACGAGAGAAAAGTCCTGTCCACAAAATATATTATTACTAGCTTCCGCCCGCGGCTTCGCTCGCGTGGTAGCTAGTAATAATATATTTTAAAAAGTAGCCTTCGTGCTATTCTAGGTAAAGAATTTCTATCCAAGTTTCAAGTAGCGCTTTATGTGGCGGGTCCTCTTTCGTGAAAAGTTCTAAGTATCTACATTTTTGTAATATTATGTGTGTGTGTGTGTATCACAATAATGTAAAACAGAGCTTCGGCTTACATTAGAAAATGGACAACAACCACAGTTTATTCTCATCATGTTGCTAACATGTGCCACAAGATCCATTCATGTGGTCGCTTAGATTCAGTAGACGGATGACATCATACCATCAGATAAGTGTCTAATTATTATGACTAGTGCTCACATCCGTACCTATACATAAACAAAGAGGCGTGCAGAAAGACTGGCCGGTCGTTATCACGAAAGTTACTATGTCATAATATACATAGGCGCGCGCAGGATTATTTTCAAGGGGGCATTTTGCATCGAGTTCTACACAAACAGTGACTAAGATGATAAAACAAAAACTAAATAAATAATTCTTTGTATTTTTCCAAAGGCGCAAGTCCCTTGCGTCCTTCTCCTGAAAGGAACCAAAACGATTGCTCCCATACAACTTTATTTATTGCCACATATTGGATAGGCAAAAGTCCCAATTAGATAATCTCCCCCGTTCCATCTCAAACGTCGAGATCGTAGGGTTATTTAAAGTGCAACACCCTATCTCGAAGGACCGTTGTCTATTTGGGACATTACCTCTAGGAATAGCGTATGCGGGTGCATCGAACCCGGTTACCTCACTCGGGCCATAAAATTAATAATAGTCTTTACGATTCAAGTCAACGCATTTGCGGGAAACGACGAAACTTCAGATTTTGGGCTTATTTTTATCTTCTGCCTGCGTAATGCGCTAGAATATATAAAATGCATGAAAGTTTTTTAAACATAAGGTTTAATAGTTTAGCAACATGATATTCTGAAATGCATGGCGAGATATATTTTAAGTTTCAAGTATGATAAATCATGTTTAATAAGTGTAGTAAACTGCGAGAATTTATATAAAAGCTTGAAAATTATTAATTCAAAAATTGTGAATTATCAACTTAAGATGACAATATAGATTCATTATGATATTAAGCGCTTGCCACCATAAATGCCTAGCGAAATACAAAACAAATTGTGAAATGCCAGCGGATACAGTAATCGAACAATGCACAATATATTGTGCCGTAAGAATGTCAATTGATATACTACTTCTATCTAGCTTCGTATAAATGCATTGGCTGCTTTGCAAATGTAATGAAATATAATGCCATGATGTACTTTTGCGAAAGATGCTACTTTCTGTTTGCGTTTCGATTCTAAGAGCTCATGTGAATTTTATAGCCTACGCTCAAAATTTGAAGTTTCATGGTTTATTTCGTAAATGGGTAGCTATTTTCCGATGCGTCATACATAGTATTATTCATTTTACTATAATCCATTTATAGGGTTCTCAGGCATAATACTGATGCTAAGTCTGAATAGATACTACATTAGAATATTATTGGCAAACCGCTCCCGTTTTTAGGGTTCCGTTCCTCATTTGGAAAAACGGAACACTTATAGGATCACTTTGTTGTCCGTCCGTCTGTCTATCTGTCTGTCTGGCTGGCTGTCTGTCTGTCCGTCTGTCATGACCCTTTTTCTCAGAAACGGCTAAAGGTATCAACTTGAATTTATACCACCTAGTAAGGTCTGTGGGCTTACGGTGCCGTATAAAATCAAAGCTCTAGCCTAATGCATTAAAAAGATATGGCTATGAATGTATAATTTTTGTATGGGAATGGCTAAAATAAAAAACTAGAGGTTTTTTATTTACTTCCAGTTACCTGACAATTGTGAAATTTGGAATTCTAGGAGCTTTTGTAACACAATTAAAGTGAAAAGTCTGAAATTGAGGAATTTCAAAGTTTTTTAGGAAACCAAGTTGTATTTGCGGTCAATGTCATAGAATCACTACGTGAGCGACCGCAAATATAAGTTTGTCAATTCCTACACTTAGAATTTTTATTTTCTGACCACGACCACTGGTGCACGATCGGGATTCGAACCCACGACCAATGGTACGGAAGACTTAGGGCGCGAGATCTCGCACTTGACCGTCTTTATTTTTTATACAACTAAGGTGGCAAACAATTATACGGCCCCACTGTTGGTAAATGGTTACCGTAGCCTATGAACGTTTGCAATAATAAATAAATAAATAAATATTCCGGACATATCACACACGGTCAATTGATCCCAAACTAGGCATAGCCTGTACTATGGGTATCAGAGACTGATATACATAATAGATACATATTTAACACCCAGACACAGAACAAACATCTGTGTTAGTCACAAATGTTTGTCCAGTGCGGGAAACGAACCCGCGCAGAAGGCAGGGTTACTACCAACTATGAGGCAGTCACCAGACAATACCAGAGGCATCCCTTATTCACCCCAGGAAAACAATACTAATTGAAACAAATATTTTTTTTGCTGCAATCCTCTGTAAGGAGGTACCTCCGAAGCAGGCTGCACCAATTTAGAGCAAGAATATCTCGCTGTGCCCTATTTCCTCCATTTAGTTTTCGTCAGTCTCAGGGAACACTAAGCTAAGCACTAAGAAAGAAACGCTTTCTTGTTTACCGGTTATATTTCTGGGTTAGTGTTGTTCATAGGAGCGCCAATTTAAAGGTTCAAGGGATTTTTCTTATCAACCACATCCAAATAATTATCACGTCGTCATGCGGCGCACAGACGGATACAGTGGGTGTCGATAACTACTGTCAAAGATAATAAACACATTTTATGTGTCCATGATGGGCGAGGTCGGTGCGATTTTAAATAAATGATGTCTATTGGTACTTTTACATGATCATGGGTGAATCCCTGTATCGTAATCCGTCGTTCCGTAGTGCAACGAACGACGTGTTTGAGCACACCGAGTCCGTAGCATGCCCAACCAGAGACAAGATAATGCTGGGCCTATTACATACTAAATTACACCATAAATTGCTGTGTTTACTCTATATACAAACCTGTTCCGTATCTTGAAATCTCTCTATCTTCCTCTTTTCGTGTGGAAAAGTGCTGGTGATAAAATCTGTAGGTATAGTGTATGTACTTACATACCTACTCGCATCGATCTATCCTGTTGTAAATCTGTATGAACTTACACATTTTATAATATTTTTTGTATTATGAATGTGTACTTGTCGTTTCATATAAAATTCCTGCAACAGAGAGGTTTTCTCTTTCTCCGAGGCAGGCTCATCTCCATATATTACAGGAGAACGAGAGTGAGTTAGGACTGATAACATCTATTCTAGATAATTTATACAGCATCGACTTACAGTACATTTTATTTTATTAACATATATATTTTCAAAGACTAGGCTTGCCCAGCACCTATACTGTCCTGACCCTAGTCGGGCATTTATAGGAAAGACAGAAGATTCTCTTTCACCGTTCACAGGACCGGGATTCGAACCAACGACCTTCCAATTTAAATTTAACTAACACGTCTCGGAGATCGAAATTTCTCCCGGTAAAAGTAGACAGTCAGATGTTCTTTTGTTTCCAGGAATTCCACGTTGCGTACGTATTCGTAAGGATGGGAAACTCGCCGCGTCCCGGCCTCTGGGCCCTTGAGAAGTCCACCGATTATGGAAAGACTTTCAAACCCTGGATGTACTTCTCGGATTCACCTCAGTACGTATTCAATTCGACAGCCTTTTAACCTTGACACTATTGGCTAAACCATTTAATCCCCATGATTGACTAAAAAACCCCGTGTGATGTTTAAAATCAAGCCTGCCTAACTTAAGCCGTCTTCAAACGGCATGCGATATATCCTTGATATTCATATAAAATTAGTTTCAAAATGAGTCATATCTATACTGAATAAAGTCAATTTTGAGTTGACATTTGAGGATTTGCGACATAGCTCAACGATATCGCAAGTTCCTGAAATTCAAACACGATTAGATGACATATGATTACAGCATAATATTTTTTATTTGTACAGAGACTGCGAGAGATTCTTCGGCAAAGAGAGCATTCAGCCCATCACTAGAGATGACTCTGTTATCTGTAGTACTGAGTACTCCAAGATAGTGCCCTTGGAAGGAGGCGAGGTTTGTTAAAAAAGTTCAGAAAAAGCTATGTGACCTACATCTTAACCACTGCTTTTAGTGACCGAAAGATTCTCAATTCCGATAAGTGGCGATGTTTTTCTTATTTAGTTAAAAACGCAATAATTCTTTTTGGTTTTGGTTTGGAGATCCGTCACGCCAGTTCTGATCCTCGGTATGTTATTGTATACAGGGTTGTTTTTGTAACGCGTGAATCCTGAAAATAGTTTGATCAAAATGGAATTCAGAGCCCATTTTGCAATAAAAAAATGTCTCCAGTCTTAATTCCAAGAATAATGCGATTGAAATGGTTTTGTAATCATTTTTTCCTCATTTTTGACTGAAATCGAATTATAACTTCCTCATTATATGCAGTAACTAACGAACATTTTTTATTATTGAATTGGCTTGTATAAAAGTTTTTTTAAAATATCCTTGGTTTAAAAGCTTTGTTACCTTTCAGATTCCGATATCGCTATTGAACTACCGCCCATCAGCAAACACTTATTTCAACTCCTCTGTACTGCAAGAGTGGACGAGAGCTACCAATGTTAGGCTACGTCTGCTTCGGACCAAGAACTTACTGGGACATCTTATGTCGGTGGCAAGGCAAGACCCCACCGTCACACGACGTGTAAGTTGGTTCCACTAGTTCGTAATTAGTTCAAAGAAATATTTATAATGGCTGCACCTTGCCAGTATATGAAAATTTTATGTACGAGTATGTTCGTGAAAATATAAATTTGTTCAAATTATAGAATCGTGATCATCAGAGTATTACTAGAAGAAAAAAACACTCGCCGTTTCCACGATTAGGCTCTCCAGAGTTAGTAAATCCTTTAAAAGGCAATATGTACGCCACCTAGCCACCCTAGAAAGGATTTGTGATGTACGTTAAAAAACATCACAAATCCTTTCTAGGTGCGGCTAGGTAACGCAGTATTCAGCGCATCCCCGTAACTAGAGGCTGGCTCAGGTTCGACCCCCATCAAGTCTTGGGATATAAAAATATTTTTAATCTCTGAAGGGTTTACTAAAAAAAAACTATCCTTGGTTCTGTATAGTTAAATAACCCTATGCTTCCAGTACTTCTACAGTATTAAAGACATCAGTATTGGAGGGCGGTGCATGTGCAACGGCCACGCGGACACTTGCGACCCAGCAGACCCGAACGCTGACTCGAACATCCTGGTCTGCCGCTGTCAGCACAACACTTGCGGGCCGCAGTGTGCTCAGTGCTGCCCCGGCTTTGAGCAGAAGAAGTGGAGGATATCACAGCACTGGGACAGATTCGCGTGCGAACGTGAGTGTTGTACAGTCAGCATCAGAAGTTGATGATCAAATTTAGATTGTCAAAACTAGTGATTGAAGTTTGTATCAAAAAGTGATAGCATAACAAGGTGGCCTTTAATATGTGACTGTAAAATGTACCACAATTGAGATGATGACACTAACCCCATAAGTTCATGATAATTTCTTAGTTCAAAAATACATGACTAGAATTATTTTCAAAAATCCGTGCCTGCTAAGATATCTAAAAGTAGCTGATGTTGATAGTAACCAGATAAAAGTATCAATATACCCTCAACCTGCCTTTTATTTTATTCTGAAATTGTTGGGCAAATAGTAGGTAATACAAGGTGATTCATGACATGTATACCAATGAAATAAAAAAATAAAAATATTCCGGACATATCACACACGGTCATCTGATCCCAAACTAGGCATAGCCTGTACTATGGGTACCAGAGACTGATATACATAATAGATACATATTTAACACCCAGACACAGAACAAACATCTGTGTTTGTCACAAATGTTTGTCCAGTGCGGGGATCGAACCCGCGACCTCTAGCGCAGAAGGCAGAGTTACTAACAACTGAGCTATGAGGCCAGTCAAATGCATCAGTTAATTGTGACCCCACGACTTTATTGCGCCAAATGTTGAAAAGTAAAGATATTCACGTATTTGAGAAACAATTTTGCATTAGTTAATTGTGACCCCACGACTTTATTTCGCCAAATGTTGAAAAGTAATCTATTCACGTATTTATGAAACAATTTTGCATCAGTTAATTGTGACCCCACGACTTTATTTCGTCAAATGTTGAAAAGTATAGATATTCACTTAAATAAGAAATAATTTAGCATCAGCTACTTCTGAAGCCACGATTTCATTCGAACTGCATTTTATCATCAGTATGAAGATACATATGGAGTTTCAGACATTCATGAACTCAGAAAAGATGTTTTATCATTTACTTCTGGAAATAGTAGGATTTCTCTAGAGACTTTGTGACACTTTTAAGTCATCACGTACTTTTGGAATATTGGGAAGAAACTCCTAAAGTAAAATATTTTCAATCAGGATTTTTGAGACATGTCTGATCATCAGCTACTTTTGATGCTGACTGTACATCTCTAGTATACTTCAGCCAAATTCGATGTCATGTTTGTAAGGAAACCGCCCGTAGGTACGTAATACCAAGTGCGAATAGCGTCCTGAGGTTTTTAACAGTAACATGTAGTCTTGACTCCACATGCATTTACTAGTAATTGCACGCGGCTTTGCTCGCGCGGTTCCTAGGCAACAAGTAGCCAATGTCCTTCCTCAGAGTTTAAGCTCCATCACCATACCAAATCTCATCAAAATCGGTTCAACGTTTCAAATAGACAGAGAGACAGTTATTTTCGCGACTGTATAAAGATGACATGAGTGAGTAAGAAAGAAGTGAGTGCGGAGATGACGGCTAACAGACGAGAGTGGAAGAAGAAAACATGTTGTGCCGACCCCACATAGTGTGGGACAAGGGCAGGAAGAAGAAGAAGAAGAATATAACTCCGATTATCTTTAACCACGCATTTGAGTCAAAATGCTGAAAATAAATGCCACTTACAAACATTTTTTTTTAAGGTACGCGTTCCATGCTACATAGTATGTCCTGCTGCACGTTCAATTTTCATCATAAAGAACGTTGAATTTGACGCCGCGTTTATGAACTTACAAAGTCTACTTACAAAGTCTACATACATTGAACACAAACGCACTGCTTTTCAATTTGTTGCGTTCATAAGCTGTGTAGGCATCAAGGATAATATAGTAAAAGGGGTTTTTAGTAGGCATCAAGAAACCCTGACTTTACAACAAGCACAATATTTCTGTTACCCAGCTTGCAACTGCCACAACCACAGCACGGAATGCGGCTACGACTCGACAGTCGACGAGAAGCGGCAATCACTAGACATTCACGGACGCTACGAGGGCGGCGGAGTTTGCAAGAACTGCCAACACAACACTGAGGGCATCAACTGTAACAAGTGTCAGGCGACCTACTACCGCCCTTACGGCAAGCGGTGGGACGAGATTGACGTCTGTCGACGTGAGTAATGACGCGTAAATAGTGTCGATTTTTTCTTGTTCATTCTGTTTTTTTTTTTTAAATATTCCGGACATATTCTCACGGTAAACTGATCCCAAACTAGGCATAGCCTGTACTATGGGTACCAGAGACTGATATACATAATAGATATATATTTTACACCCAGACACAGAACAAACATCTGTGTTAGTCACAAATGTTTGTCCAGTGCGGGAATCGAACCCGCGACCTCTAGCACAGAAGGCAGAGTTACTACTAACTGAGCTATGAGGCCTGATGTATTAGGTCAGTGACCGGGTTAAAGAATGGTGCTTCTTCACTCACTACACAGATTGTTTCATCAACGGTTATAGGCCCTTTTCAGGGCCACCATACCTCAACAAGCAAGCATTAACATTAATAATATTATACTAGCTTGCGCCCGCGGCTTCGCTCGCATGGTACCTTTATAAAAAGTAGCCTATATACTATTCTAGGCAAAGAACTCTATCTATTCCATGTTTCATCGAAATAAGTTGAGCCGTTACAGCGTGATTGAACAACAAACAACCTCACAAACTTTCGCATTTTTTTTTTTTTTATGTTATACGGAGGCAAACAGGCTTACGGCCCACCTGGCGATAAGTGGTTACCGTCACCTATTGACATCAGCAACACCTGGAGCATTGCTAATGCGTTGCCTGCCGAACCCCTCCCCCCCTAAAGAGTTCTGGCAACCTTACTCACCGCAGGAACACAACACTATTTGAAACAAATAAAAAAAAAAAAAAAAAAAAAAAAAAAAATATTCGGTACATATCACACACGGTCAACTGATCCCAAACTAGGCATAGCCTGTACTATGAGTACCAGAGACTGATATACATAATAGATACATATTTAACACCCAGACACAGAACAAACATCTGAATTCATCACACAAATGTTTGTCCTGTGCGGGAATCGAACCCGCAACCTCTAGCGCAGAAGGCAGAGTTACTTCCAACTGAGCTATGAGGCCTTCAAATAATGTTATTTGGCTGCAATCTTCTGTAAGGCGGAGGTACCTCCCCAGCCGGGCTACTCCAATTTAGAGCGAGAAAATCTCGCTGTGCCCTACCTCCTCCTAAAGAGTAGACTTATATTAGTAGGAAATAGGATAGTGTGATTACTATAGTTGCTTTGTTCCCAGCCTGTAACTGCGACCTCCACTACTCAACCGGCAACTGTGAAGAAGAGAGCGGTCGATGCGAGTGCCGCAAGGAATACAACCCTCCCAACTGCGACTCGTGTGCGTACGGCTACTTCGACTACCCGAACTGCAAGCCTTGCACTTGCAACCTGAACGGAACCGAAGGACAGCATTGCACGCCCACTGACGGCATCGTGAGTACTGTGAAGCCGCGTTCATAAGTCGCGCGATATATCATCTTAATACATGAATATAATTTAATTAAAAAACAGTAAATTTTGAGTTTGAATTTCAACTTCTTATTTTTGACTACAGTGGCTATTGTAACAATTCTGCCAATATTCCAGTATGCCGTTTCATGCTTTTTTTATAACCCTTAATGGAGAAAATATCAAGAAAATGACCGGTGTTGTATAATAATATGACCGGTATATTGGAAAGAGAATCGCCCATAATTTTGAATCAAGTTAATTTCTCTGTCTTTCTAATATACCTGCCACATAATTATAGCTGATAAAAATTCAATGCACATGCAAAGGCGACGACGTGTACGTAATTGCCCGCCGGGATCACATAACAGGCATCGAACTTCCTGAATTTATAACATTTAGGGTAAATCTTGTTTTTTCAGTGCCCTTGTAAATACAACTACGCCGGAAAGTCTTGTGAGATTTGCAAAGATGGATACTACTCTCCGGAATGTAAAGGTAAGTATTTGTGTATAGTTATATCAAGCTCCTAAAGCCGTGTTCAAACTGGGTGCGAAAGATCATCTAAAATATGTTTAAAACGTATTTTAATTATTACCCTTACGTGTACTAATTATAGAACCTTGTTTTTCAATGAACTGGCGAGGCTGCTACTCAGCTTTTATAAATTTTCTCTCGTCGTTCTATCTGTAACTTGTTTCCCTGTGTACTTTGACTGATTAAATTAATTTTGGATGAATTAAAGCCAATTTTGAGTTCGACTTTTAGGGGGTAGGATATAGCTCAACGATATTTTCTTCCTTGGTAAGAGAAAAATGCCCCATTCATAAAATTATTGTTTGTTCCACAGATTGCGAGTGTAACTCAGTCGGCTCCGTGTCCCACGTGTGCGATAAGGACTCTGGCAACTGTACGTGTAAGAGCAAATACAGCGGACGGACTTGCAACCAGTGCGAGCCCGGGTATTACAACTACCCTACTTGCAAGCGTAAGTTCAATACGATATGCAAGTTGTAACGCAAGTTTCATGCAAATTTTGACTCTAATTTCTAAAATCTCCATCGATTAGTCTATGGAATATGACGCATTCCTCTACCTTAGAAAATCCTTCATTAATCCAAAACAAGTTAAACCATTCAATGTATCATCATCATCTCAGCCGTAGAATGTCCACGGCTGAACTTAGGCCTCCCCCACAGATTTTCAGAGCGACTTTATCATGACTTTATCAATTTGCACATACTCACCACCCTGGGCACGGGGAATGTCAAGCGCAGTTAGAGCTATCGTTGTTAAAATAGAGAACGTTGCTGCCCTTCCCCTAGCTTTTCCCCTCAGTCTAGTCAGTCGGCTCTTACGACCAAAGATAATATAAGACTCTACGTTCTTACGACGTCCACGGTTAGGTAGATATAGGAGGGGCCTATTCTTCAGCCGGGGCCACCACAGCCATTCAATGTTTGGTATTATTAAATTAGGCTCGCGTAGGATTTTTCTTCGTATTAAAGATATGTTGTCTATAGTGTTAATTAATTCCGTGTAAATCAATAGATTGCAACTGCGACACCAGCGGTACGGAGCTCAGCATCTGCGATGACGTCACTGGACAGTGCATCTGTAAGGTTGGCTTCGGCGGACCGCGATGCGACATGTGCATTTCCGGGTACGTTATTATTTTCATCACTTTTGCCTCACACATTTATTGATCCAGCGAGCGAAGAAACTTGGACGTTATGGCGTGGTATGCTTGTATGAATATTAATTAGAGCATAACTTTCGAACAATCAATCCGATCTGCATGGAATTCTCTTGGTGGTTCTTCATTCTTCAGGATGTCTCAACAGTGTGTCTGTTGACCTAGTAGGTCAACAGACACCCTGTTGAGACTGTCAATATTTACTAGTAAGAATATGAGTTAAATCAGCCAAGGAGTTAAGAAATAGAGGTCCAAGGGGGTATAAACGAAATAAAAGTAATGTCATAGTGTGTTTTATAAAAGAGCATTGTTCATACATTCCATTCTTCGTCGTCTTATTTACAATTTTATAACTATTTATTGCGTTATGTTGTATTGTGTGCCAAGTTAGTAAATAAATGTCTGTCTATGTCTATTTCACAGGTATTACATGGAGGTCCGCGGGCGGGAGCGAGTTTGTGCCCCGTGTGACTGCGACCCGACAGGATCGACCTCCACCAGTTGTTCCGCCGACGGCAAATGCAACTGCTTAGCCAACTTCGGCGGGAAGCAATGCAACCAATGCTCGCCTGGCTTCTACAAGTACCCCGAGTGCCTGTGTAAGTTTTAAAAGAAATGATCCACTACTTTTTTCCCCAAGAATGGTAGTCATGCTCTCAGATTTCCAGGCGATCAGGCCCCCAAATCTACTAATTCGATGGCTTTAAAATGACAATGATTCAATGGCAAAATGACCACTTTTGACACTTTTGGTATTCTGCTGTCACAGTCGTATTTCAGTCTTTTGGCAGTCATTGTGGAACCAATGGACCAATGAAATCAAAGAAACGAAGGTGGCGACATTCGTAACTGAATGATAATGGTGCGATAATTATCATGCGATTATTATTTTCAAGTCATTGAATTAGTAGAATTGGGGGCCTTATCCTTCAAGATTTCTAAGGGGCTTGTTCGGACATTTGGCACATGTCCACATTTTGTAGTAATGAGTAATTGCAAGCCCAGCGCCGCTTTAAGAACACTTCTACAGTTTTCAGCACGTGTTATTGCTTACTTAAAATTTTCAATTAGAAAAACTTATTGGTACTCGGCTGGGTTCGAACCCACGATCTTCGGATCGAAAGTCGGCAACATTCCTACTAGGCCAACATAGTTTCAAACATATTTATACAGGGTTTGGTTTTATATAGGGCTATTTTTTAATATCATAATACCTCAAACACTTCTCATCATCATCTCCCTGCCATTTTTCTGGATATCTGAGAGGATGTCTACCATTCTTAGAAAAAAAGTCGCGAGGCTATATATTTTTTTCCTGTTTCAAAAATTGTGTGCTCTTGAGTGGGGGAGGGGTTCGGCAGGCAACGCATTAGCATTGCTCTAGGTGTTGCTGATGTCAATAGGCGACGGTAACCACCTACCGCTTTTCTCTCTTGTGTCTACTGTTAGTGATCTGGATCAGTTGAGCTATCTATAGATCGCTTGTAACGGTATTTAGATGGCTCTGCTGTCTCTCTTGTGTATGTTGTATTGCTACTTGTATTCGTATTTTTTTACTGTTAACCTACCTACCTACTAAGCTTTATTTTATTTTGTGTGATTGTTATCTGCTGTTGTTTCTTCTGTTTGCTATTATCTCTGTCTGTGCTGTATTTGTGTGTGTGTCAAATAAACAATTTATCTATCTATCTATCTATCTATCTACCGTCAGGAGGGCCGTAAGCCTGTTTTCCTCCGCATAACATTTTAAAAAAATTGTGTTTATTGTTCAGCTTGCAACTGTGACGCGTCCGGTTCGATCGGCAGCACGTGCGACGACACCGGCCTCTGCCACTGCAAGCCTAACTTCGACTCTGTGAAGTGCGACCGCTGCCGCGACCAGTTCTACAACTACCCGGCCTGCGAGGAGTGCAACTGCGACCCGCGCGGCGTGGTCGCTAGCTTCGCTGGTGAGTCATTGGATTTGGGCATTTTTTTATTTACTTTTTGTGGCTATTGTTTCACTGCGGCCACAACTGGCCTATTGTGACACAATAGCCACAGGAAAAAAATAGGATTTGTGGATAAAGAACTTTATTCTCAAAAGAAATATAAATCACTTCACGAGAAATGCAGTACTAACTATTTTTATGATACAGGTACACATTTTGAATCAGCTAATCAATCAATAATTAAATTATGATGATAGGTACCTACCTATCATCATAATTTAATTACATACATACCTATGTACACCTACCTATCATCATAATTATTATGGAAGAGTATAATAGTAATACATAATTTTAGTGAGGGTGTTAATAAAAAAGATTTCGAGCTCTGTTTCGTGAATTTAGATCCCATATTATCGACATCAAGTTTATCTGAAGCCAGACGGCACGCGATATGCCATCTAAAGTGTTTTTAAAATATATTTTAAAACTAGCTTGCGCCCGCAGTTTCACTCGCGTAGAACCTAGTTAAAAATTATATGCTATTCTAGGTAAAAAACTCCATACATTTCAAGTTTCATTGAAATCAGCCAAACATCATCACAAACTTTCGCATTTATAATATCAGTAGGATTAATTTTACGCCTACTGATTATAGTCAATTTTGACATTGACATTTGAGGGCATGCTATATAGCGCAACGATATCGCAAGCCCTTAAAAGTCATCCAGCTAATTTTGAATTCAATAATACATGCGTACCGATGTAAGCAAGTTAACATATTATCTCCTATGATCTCATTTATCTGACTGCGAAAACCAATTAGCGTTTAATAAAATATGAGCTCTATCTCGTCAACTTAAGATTTCAAATTGTAGGTAAATCTACAAATGAAATTGTTTTCAGGATGCGGGTCCGTACCGGCCGGAGAGCTATGCCAATGTAAGGACCGAGTGCAAGGACGCATATGCAACGATTGTAAGCCTCTCTTCTGGAACATGCAAGAGTACAACCCTTATGGATGCGAAGGTACGTGTATTCCTGTATCTCTCCCCTAGATTATAGCACTGGACCATTTTTTTATGAGCTAGTTTACCATCAACGTATCGAATACATACATTAGTTTATATTAGTCGCAACACCACAGACACACATGTAGGTACATCATTTCAGCCTTAGGACGGCCACTGCTAAAGATTGCCTCCCCGACAGATTTCCAGAGCGAATTCCTATCATGTGGGGGGATTGCCCATTTCACCACGCTGGGCATGCGGGTTGGCGAGCGCAGTTAGAGCTATCTTTGTGAAAATAGGATCACTGCTGCCCCTTAGCTTTTTTCTCTAAGTCGCCTCCAACGACACTCACGGGTTGTTAGATTAGATATGGAGGGTGCAGTTTACTAGTGCTCAAACGGAACAACATTGTGAGGAAACTGGCATGTCCTAAAACCATGTGCACGAAGCTACGAGGCGCACTTTAATCCTTTCACCAGACTAGTTCTTTGTCAAATGGTCATAGGCCCATTTCAGGGCCATCATATCTCAGTCTAGTTACTAGCTCTTGAAATAATTTTAGATAAAAAAAATACACTGTTGGCGCAAAGTATTTTTTAGTTTTCGTACAGATTTTTGCGGCAGCTGTTGGCTTCTTGCGATCGTGCAACGTAACCGGAGTATTTCCGAAACCGGCCTATAAATAACGCAAAATAAATTACTTTCTTCCTTTCTGATGATGACCAAGAAAGGACCAGTGACACGACAAGCTAGCAAGCATTGATACTATTTCCAGAATGCAAGTGTAACCTGGCGGGCACACTGGGCGGGCTCGGTGCGTGCGACACGCGCAGCGGGCAGTGCGTGTGCAAGTCGCACGTCGGCGCGCGCACCTGCGAACAGTGCCGTGACGGCTTCTACCGGCTGCAGACTGACAACGTGTTCGGATGCACACGTGAGTACCTACATGTGCTCACTGAAGTCTAAGGAGCCTCTAACGCCCGAATACTGAAACGTCTTAACTATTTGAGACGGTCTCAATTATTTGAGACGCCGGCGCCGTTATCGTTCAGAATCGTATACTCGAAAATCAATTAGATCACTTATTTTAGTGAGTTTTTTTTTTTTTTTATACTACTCACGTATTCGGGACGTTTCGGGACGTTTCAGTATTCGGGCGTAAGAGGCGCACTTAAATCCTTTCACTACACCGATTCTTTCACCGACGGTAATAGGCCCTTTTCAGGGTCACCATACCTCAACCTGGTCACTGACCTAATACAGGATGACCAAGAAAGAATCAGAGATACGACAAGCAAGTACTGATGGAACTCCCACAGGCAAAGACCATAAAAGATCTTGCCCATACGCAATACCATAAAGTCTGGCTCATAAAACCAAAATTCAATAATGTTTTCCGCAAATTATAGGATAAGAAAAAATCCCTGAACTTTTTTTAATTCAGCTGTTTGTGTTGTTATCTACTTTATAAAAGATCGACATGAAAATTGCTATCTAAAAAATCCGAATTTAGTTTGAACCTGTATGAGCCCTAAACAGGTGGGGTCGGCACAACTTATTTTCTTCTTCAACTCTCTTCTGTTAGCCATCATCTCCGCGGACTCACTCACCGCATCTCTAGCTCTGACTGGCATATGTAATGCCTGTTTGTTCCAGCTTGTGACTGCGACGTCGGTGGTTCGATTGATAACAACTGCGACAAGCAGAACGGGCAATGTCGCTGTCATTCGCGCGTCGAGGGCCGTCGCTGCGACCGGCCCATCCGAGCGCATTACTTCCCAACGCTCCACCAATACCAGTACGAAGTAAGTAAAGTGAATAACATAATAAAACATGTTTATCCAAAACGGAGATTCACCAAAAACTTAGAGGCGTTGGGCTAAACTTACGTTTTGACTAAATTATCAGTAGTGAAATTTACGAAGGATTTTTGTAAAAAAAATATCAAGGTGTTAACCGCCGCCTCCGGCGAAACCCAGTTTTTTGAGCGAAACAAATCAAATAAATTTTATTTTATACGCCCCTCTAGGCAAAAAATTCTATGTAGGGATTCATAATTCAGACCAAAACTTTTGGTACATCTAGGTACTAAAGTGCCTTGTATATTACCTTAAGTACGTTGTTATATTATTAATTCTGTGACCTAGCATATTTTTGGGCATCCTTTAGATATTTGTGCACTCCGAGATTTGTGTCAGTACTGCAAAAAAGAAAACAAGTCTCTCTAACAAAGTCCATGCAGAATATCACGTTAATCCGTCTTTATTCTTTATTGTACACAGAAAACATATACAGAAAACAAACTAAATGAAAGGACGTGTATACAAAGGCGAGCTTAACCCTAAAAAGAGTTTTTCCGTCCGTCCGTCTCTATTTCTGCGTGATAAGGACAAATTTATTGTATTAGTTCAGATTTGTTTTGTTAATGTAACATTTCTCTATTTTGTGTATCCATGTGTGTGTAACATAATGTATGTATTTGATCTGATTTTAGGTGGAAGATGGCGTGACTCAGTCAGGACCTGTCAGATATAGGAACTCCGAGGAAACGTTCCCAGGGTACTCGTGGAAAGGATACGTGGTTTTCTCTATGCTGCAGGTTTGCTATAATCACACTATTTGTTTTCCCTTCGATAATGTATTAGAGACCCGTTTCTCCTCGCTCATTAAGGTACGGGGTCCTTGGTGCGTATGAACGCAGCGCATTCACAAGTCGTCCAAACGCAAATGTCGAATATAGATGACATTGAAATATAGGGTGCCGTCTTCCTTGGTGCTTAAAAACACAGTGTGACGTCTATATTTCAGTGTATTCGATTCGGCGTTTGTCGTTGCGCTTATACGCACCAAGGAACCTTATCCAGGCTGTACGCTGATTGCCAGTCAGTTACGTAAGGATTTTATTTATTTTGTTAGATGACTACGTATGACATATTTTTACGATTGTCCTCCTCTCTATCCAGTGTTCCCGCAAAGAGATAATTTCCAAACGATGAAACTGCCAATTGCACCAGCTTTGTTTGCGATAAGTTTTAGTAACGTCATCGTCTTGAACCTTTTTCATCTACCGTTTTCCCGTAACCTTCACAACTTCGGCTTCGTCGGCTCATCCAGTTGGGGGGCCTGCCAACACTGCGTCGCCCGGTTCTTGGTGGCCATTCGAGAACCTTGATCCCCCAACTCCTTCAGCTTTGCAGCAGTGTATGATGTATGATAGTTATAATGTATTTCCAATTCAATTCATTGTTACTTTCAGAATGAAGTGATAAACGTGGTGCAAATCCCGAAGTCATCACTATACCGTATGGTGCTCAAGTACGCTAATCCCCTTCCGGACAATGTACAGGCGACAATTATCATCACGCCTGAGAGTGTAGTCGACATACAACAAAAGTAAGTTATTAAAATTGAAACCATTATTGTGGTAAGTGCCGTGATGGCCCCGGCTGAAGAATAGGCCCCTCCATATCTCGTACCCGTTGAAGTCGTAAGATGCGACTAGGGAAATAAGCAACGGCGACCTCATTGCCAACCCGCGTGCACAGCGTGGTGAGTATGGGCAAATTCCCCACATGATAGGAAGTCACTCTGGAAATGTGCGAGGGCCGATTATCAGCAGTGGACTTCCAACTGCTGGAATGATGATGATGACTGTCGTAAAATACTGATTAATCTTTTGCTTTTCGCATCAAAGACTAACCGATGCGTCTTACCTGTTGTTACCTATGCTGCCGAATGTTGCCGTGGAATATTACAAATTTAAAGTCACTCAGCGAGCAATGTGCAGAGATATGCACGGAGCTTCTCAGAAGGATAAAATCCGGAACGACAAAGCTCAGAGGATTAGCTAGCTGAAATGGCAGTGGGTCGGTCTCGGTCGTATTTGCTGTCAAACAGATAATCGGTGGAGCAAATAAATACTTGTTTATTTTATTTTAATGTTGGCGGCCATCAAGCTACCTTAGCCTATGAACGCTTGCAATACCAGAGGCATCACACACGCGTAGTCGACTCTGAACCAATGACCAATGACCGTTGCTAGAAGAACCAGTATGGCGAAAGGATTAAAGGGCTCCTTTCGTACGCATGTCTTTCGTAATTTTGCCATTACTTTCAATGCCAGGTTGGCCGAGTGGTCTAAGGCGCCAGATTTAAGCTCTGGTTCCCGAGAGGGAGCGTGGGTTCGAACCCCACACCTGGCATCCCTTTTATTACATCTTTTAACCTTAATTTTTAGGCAAAACAAGGACAGTAAGCTAAATTAGTATTTTGGATAGTAATATTGGCGTTAAAACTTTATTTTAAGAATTCTTAGAAAGGATTTGAGTGGCTTCGTGCAATGAGTTACTAGATGGCGTATTAACTTTCGTTCGGGGTCATTAGCTCAGGGCATCTAGTGCGCAGCTGCGGTCTTACCATGGCGCTAAATTTAAAATCAGTAAACGAGAGTCGGTTTCAAAAATAAATTTTAATATGTTATAGCAAAAATAATATAATTACCAACCGAATTATAGTCAAATTTAAGCTATGGTCAATACGCACCAAATAACTATGCAGGTATAAGAAGCAAGCCGCCCTTGTGCGGTACTTCACCCTCTATCAAAATTCGGCATTACAGTTTATACTATAAGTTTTGGGGTCTGTTTTATATTTAACCAGCAGAGTTCTATTTGATCGAAAGAGCGAAGCGAGTAAAGATCTCTGTTTAATTCCTGTTAATTCCCAGGTTCAACATACACCTGCGACCGACGATACAGCCGCAACTAGTAACAGTATCCGGAGAGAAGGGCAACAACCCGGCACCTTTTGTCATGAACCCCGGCAACTGGACAATCACCATCAAAACCACTAAGGAGATAATGATCGTAAGTGACTGATATTCAATTTCATGAAATCCGTGCACGTAAGAGTACATTGGTACAAGTGTGTAACGTTTACGTTTACGTTACACACTTTAACGTTAACGTATGGTGATTACCGCCAAGTCGTCATTGAAAACCGAGCCGTCAGGCGAGGGTCTTAAGAGAGCCGAGGACGATAATCATCAATACACACGTGTATCATACGACTTTTTTCAACACACTTGAGAATAAAATGATACTAAAAATAACTAAAAACGAGTTGTGAATTTTTATTCGCAATGGCCGGAAAAATTAGTCAGTTTTCATATGCACGCGCATCTTACAATGGCGATCGGCCATAGACTAAAAGAATGAGTTTTTTTTTTACTTTTGCGCACTATCTTTTGTTGTATCGAAACTTGTTTAAGAACAAAGCAACTCAACCAATAAAATAACTCACGTTTGTGAATAGTAGCAATGAAAAAGTCACAGTTTGATTACAGGTATCATTATGTGCCCTAATTGCGGTGATCTTAGAGCCACTTTATGAACAAGTGTGTTGAAAATATTGTTTTAGCGTGTATAATCAACTGAGTGCTTCCGAGCTTACGCATACAAAAACAATGTATACATACATGCATAACAGCAAACATAGCCAGACGGACTTCGTGAAATATTGAATATTGTAGATAAAAAAGAGGGCAATATTTTGATAATTAAATATAAAAATATCTATACAGTGTGGCCTTCGACATGCACAGCCAACCGCTCGATAAGATATTGTATTACACGATTCTTCATCAGGATAGTCCAGAAGTCAGGTATCAAGAATTCTGAGAACTATAGTTCCAATGTGTTCTCTAAGCCGTGTTTGACGACTGATTCTTCTAGGATTAGTGACAGCTGACTTATGACAGCTGATCCATCGACAGTTATGTGATATTAATTACCAGGATTGTGTTCTGATAAGATATCTTCCACTCCACAGGATTACTTCGTCCTAATACCCGAAGCGTATTACGAAGCCACGGTGCTAACCAAACAAGTCGATAAGCCGTGTTTAGTTGGGGACAACTCCCTTTGCCGTCAGTTCGGATACCCAAGTCTACACGGTCGGCCTACAGCCGACATCAGCGGACTGACTACAGGGGTCACCAATTATATCGATAATCCTCAGGTAATACTTCAATATATACCTACAGTCATTCGTCAGTAAACTATCTTCTTGTTGTGATCTGTTGTCTGATGTCTTAATTTAGTCTGAAAACGATGCCGGTGTTGAATTCGTGGGATTACCGGGGTCACCAATATTATTCAGCATCAATAAAATATACATTTTACAGCAACTGAACGAGATCCAAGCTGAAGCAAACAGCATCCCTATCCTGAATATCGATCAAAGCGAGCTCGGATACAACATGAAGATTGACCCCCCGGGCGACTATGTACTGATCATCGAATACGTGACTCCGGTCAGCACTGGGGTCAGCATCGGCTACGACAACTCTACCAGCGACGGCAGCGACTACGTGCCTAAAGGTTACTGCATGTAATACTAGCGGCTGCCCGCGGCTTTGCTCGCGTTGTACCCGGATAAAATTAGCATTTAGTAAGCTTGTGTAAAGAAACTTGTGTAGCCGGCTAAAGAATAGGCCCCTCCATATCTACCTATCCGCGGATGTCGTAAGAGGTGACTAAGGGAAAAAAGCTAGGGGATGGGCAGCAGCGTCCCTCATTTTAACAACGATAGCTCTAACTGCGCTCGCCAACCCGCATGCCCAGCGTGGTGAGTATGGGCAAATCCCCCTACATGATAAGGAATTTGCTCTGTCTGTGGGGGAGGCCATGTTCAGCAGTGGACGTCGTACGGCTGAAATGACGATGAAGCTTGTGTAAAGTATCCTTGCGTGGCGTGTTCCGAGGCATGTTAGCTATATTTCGGGCACGATCGCAGAAACAAAACACTATTTGAAACTAATAATGTGATGTGGCTGCACCAATTTTTTGATTTGATTTGTGATCACTTCATCAGTATAAATTGATTCTGCCAAAAAAATCAATGACGACCGAGATAATTTTAGACTGTTTACAAAGATTTCACATTTGGGTGAAAGTAAACTTTCTAGCATTTTTCCTAACCTTAATTTGTCGTTACAGGGGTGGTGGTGATCAGGTTCCAATCCGGCGACACGATAGACTCAACTGCGGTGGTGAATCTTAACGACTGTCCGTACACGGCGCCCTGCCGGCAGGTCGTGGTCGATGAGCTGGCCAAGATCAAGGTGTTCAATGTCCAGGATGCCAATAATGTTGTCACTTTTATGGTGAGTAAAACGTTTTGCAAATTATTACTTTTAAATTTAAAATTCTGTTAGTCTATTCACTTCACATAAATAATGTCATAGATTACATTATTTTAAAATGTGTATACTTCTCCAATGTAGTAACTTGGTCTAACAATTTGAAAATAGATATTTTTCTCTATGGATTACCACAAAAAAAAATGACCAATTGACCAGGTGACCATAGGTTTTTATGATACAGTGGTGGTCATCTAATTAGAAACACCTACCTGGGTTTATATTTTTATTGCAAATTCCCTTTCGAACTAATTTTTAACGTATCATTGAGTGTTCCTACGTATTAAAATCGATGTATCGGATATTATATTGCATTGTTATACCATTTTAATAACAGAAAACAACGGTTGTTTTTCTAAAACTGAAAGTTATATTAATAACAAAATAAAAAACGAAATACAAACCGGACAACTAATTAGAAACACCAAAAAAATCATTACTTAAATCATTTTTAATTTGAACAAAACCCCAATAGTTTTGAAAAATACTAAAAATACTACATCCTTAGACAATTAGTATTTGGTAAAGTAGCCTTTTATCAATAACAGCTTTGCAGCGACGCGGCATTGATTCAATCAATTTATAACAAGTTTCTACAGGAATACTTCTCCAAGCGTCTTCAAATGCACTGTTAAGTCCATGAATATTAGTAACGTGTTTCTGCGACGGGTTGGTCTTTATAGTGTGCCACAAATTTTCTATGGGATTTAAATCCGGACTATTGGCAGGCCACTCTAATACTGTCACGGATTGTTCTGTAAGAAACGCTTTAACGCTGCGTGCTGTGTGCTTTGGGTCGTTGTCATGCTGAAATATCCAAGTTACTGGCAAATTTTCCTCGGAATATGGAATCATTGTCTCTTCCAAGATCTTTTTGTATTGATATTGATCCATTTGCCCTTCAATCTTTCTCACGGGACCAATCCCGTACCCTGAGAAACATCCCCACACCATTACATTTCCACCACCGTGCTTAACTGTCTTTTTAGTGTACTTGTTATTCAAAGCCTCGTTTATTGGTCGTCGTACAAATCGTTTTCCATCGGAATTAATCAAATTAATTTTAGTTTCATCTGAAAACAAAACTTTTTTCCATTGATGAATAGTCCAACTGCCATATTTGCGAGCGAATGATAGACGATTTTCTCTATGTTGCCTGGTTAGTAGTGGTACTTTTCTAGCGATCCTTCCTAACAATTTTCCTTCAACCAACCGTCTACGAACTAGTTTAGTGGACACGTGTCGAGGATCGTCTTCTGAAAATACCTCTTTTCTTATAACATTGGATCCTTTAAAGGGGTCCGCCTTAGCTAATCGAAGCATAAGCCTGTCTTCTTGAACTGTAGTCTTCCTGGGCCGAAGTTTTCTTGGCACGTTATCTGATGTTCCGTGTAGTTTGAAATGTGCGAGGGCGTTAAATATCATCTTTACGGAACATTCCAAATAATCGGCGATCTTTCTGTAACTCCATTTTTGTTTTAAATGAAAATTCACTATAATTTTTCTCGTTGATGCATCACAGCTCTTATTTTTACCCATTTTTAATAAAACAACAATAAATAGTAACTTTTCGTAATGAGTTAGAAATGATGGCAATATTTACAATGTGATTGACAATTGTGAGAACTGTATTTCAGTTTAAAAAATCAAATTTCGAACCAAGTCATACAATGTTTCTAATTAGTTGTCCATTCTGCCAGTCCTAACGATATTGATACTTTTTGTTTCACTGATATTTATTTTTATTGTCGTCTTGGTTGTCAAATATTATTGCTTGTAATTAAACTAGAGATATTAAAGTACATAGTAAAGTAGTGAAAAAAAAATTACCTCCTATTAAATGCTATAATAATGTTAGTTACTTTATAAAAATGTCAGGTGACTAGGTGTTTCTAATTAGATGACCACCACTGTATATATAACATTGCACAATTATCTTATGCACAAACTCTTTTGGCATTGAAAACTAAATTATCCTAAATTACATAAGTAGTTACGGTGGATAAATATTACATTCGGAAAATGTGTGCGCTAGTTCTCTCAAACGATGAAAGAAAACTGGCTCTTTCACTAACCGTCATAGGCCCTTTTCAGGACTACCCTACATCAATCTGCTCACTGACCTTACAGGATACAGGATGACCAAGAAAAACCAGTGACACGACAAGCAACACTAAAATTCCTTCAATGTTTTGCAGTCGGAGCCCGGAACCCTGGCGGGGATCAAGTCGATAGTAGCGGTGCCTGAGGCTGATTGGCACCTGGACTACATTACTCCCAGGCCGTACTGCCTTCGACGCAACGGCAAATGTGAACCGGCCGTCTTTTCTGCTGCTGTGGATTCAAAAAAGGTAAGCTAAACTTTAGGATGATGTTGGGGCTGCCGCGTTTCTGCAGTGCATCAGGGATGTTTGCAGAATACGAGACGGATGGGTTTGCTGCAATTCTCCGTATAAAGACCACATCCCTGATGCGCAGAGTGCGTGATAGCACCAATATCATCCTTCAAACGATTGCTGGCAGGATCACCTCTCCCACGTTGCACTGCTTCGTGAGGAGAGTGATCTACTGAAATGTTTAATTATTTAGCATTAAGTACTAACCCTAATTATAAGTTCTTTTATATAATTGTACTAACAAATTATGGATTTTAGTCGTCCGAAATATTTTTTTTTTGTTTATTAATTTATTTAATATATTTTGTTCTAGCTAATCCGTAAATAATTTTTGTATTGCAAAATATCCACCAATCGACTCGAAAAATCTGGCAATCTCTTTTATCCTAGAAGCGATGTCACTCTATGAGTTCTAAAGAACGAATGGGAGTTACCGGAAAAGTTATATACCTTTCTCTTTAATTGTTAATTTGTGTCAACGTAGAGTACGTTCTATTAATCTGGGCATTAGATTCAGAATTCGTTGAAATGTTTCAGATCGAGATAGAAGCGGGTATCGGTGGAGACAGAGACCAACACCCTCCCTCCATACTGGACAACTCTACCGCCGTTGTCTACCTCACCCCAACTGCAGATAACGTCGTGATTGAGGGCAAAGTACCCACCCCTGGCTTCTATTACCTAGTGCTGCATTACTATCAGCCTGAGTTGCCTGGTAAGCAATACAGAGTCTTTTATTAATGACATCAAAGTTGAGCTTACTTCAGCGTCAATTGTGGTAACTTATTTGGTGCTATGAACTATCTGGTAAGCAATGCACTGTTGTATATCAATAATGTTAAAGTTTGATTTACGTTGACGACTTAACTGCCGCTCCGAGAAAGTTGAACTTACGTAGTTGAAGAAAAAAAGTACTTTCAAAACCTTAAATACTTGTATAGGAATTTAATATTTACTGTAATAAATAAGGAACATAATCGCGCATGCCGAAAACCTGGTTGCATTTAATACGCACGATATCTATAATGTGAGTGTTGGATTGGTAACAATATTCACCCACAAGCGCGCACTGCTATTAATAATTTGTTGAGACCCTACTAAATTAGTTTTGCTTCCTAAGCATGTTGAGTTATTTTGAAAATAATAGTTCCCTTTGCTCGCCTTATTTATGTTCCCATATTTCTATAGAAATAGTCATACATCCGCTTTGATATAAATAAAAATAAGCTGATTCAGAATGATCCTTGAGATCTAACAAATTAAGTTCAATACACATTCTATTTTTTTGGTTATTTTCAGAAAGCAGCATCGACGCCGTATTATCCGTCGACTCTAACAACCAAAAGTCATTGGAAACTTCAGTTCAGATTCAGCATTGTCCTTCCAACTCGGGCTGCAGGGCTCTCATCAAGACTGCTGATGGGAACACTAGGTTCCCTATTGACACGAACTTCACTATCACTTTCAAGGTATTGAAATGTTGAAATTTACGAGAGGATTATTTAAATAACAATAACACCCAACAGTCACATACATAGTCCTGACCCCACATTAGGATTCCCTGTGTCGTGGGTATCAGAAACAACGAGTACCATGGTACCACAACACTCCGGGACAAATATTTGCAAATCATGCAAACATATGTCTCGCAGCGGGAATAGAACCCTTGCGTCTCAGACGGGTACACGCCGGCTACGCCACTGAAGTAGTCAAACATAATGCCGGTGTTGTTTTTGTACATTTAATCACCACAATAAATGTATTTCAGGGCCAGACCAGCAAGGGAGTATGGTTAGACTACATCCTAGTGATCGCTGAACCTGACTACGTGGACTCGGTACTAACCGAGTCCAACTTACTGGACTACACGCGAGAGTTCATCAATAAATGCGCGCTCGATGACTACTTTATTCACCACAACCAGACAGGTAGACAGATAGATAAATTATTTATTTGACACACACAAATACAGCACAGATAGAGATAAAAGCAAACGGAAGAAACAACAGTAGGTATCAATCACAAGAAAGAAAATAAAACGTAGGTACTTAGGTACAGGTTAAGGTGAGGGTTTAATTATTTTATGATTTTTGAATTGTTTTTTCTCAATAACCGCAAAACGCACAGTTTTGATTTTTATGACAAAGATAACTTGAGCGTTTTATTTACGTAAATCCAAGACAGAAACGCGTTTGGTAAAACTTTTCTCGATAGATTTATTTTTTAATGTTGGGTCCTCTGCAACAGATTTTTCGAGACTATCTAACAAAAATAACTTTATTTAAATATTTTGTTAGACAATAGCATTGGGTACCTAAATCCAAGACAGTTTTAAAAAAATTAGATAGTTTTTGGGATAATCGATATTTTCTTATATTTCGCTTACGTCGATTACTTTCGAGCGCCTTCTAACGCTTGCTATCTCTTTCCGCATTCAATTACAGTACATAGCGCTGTCACTTTCTTCACTCCGCCCACTCGACAATTTATTATGATTTTTGTATCCTCTTAACATAAAAATTTAGACTAATAGATACAAGTAACAATACAACATACACAAGAGAGACAGGTACACTTGTTCTTGCTCTGTCAGTCGAGCGAGGGAACGCTCCGAACTAGAATCGTACCAGTGTTCGCACATCTAGTACTATTAATACAGTAGTACTGCAAGTCAGATTGAAATAGTCGGACAAGAATATTATGTCACCATCTCGTTCATTACAATATTGTTCTTCACCAATTAAGAATAACGGTATGAACGTGTTTATCATGATTATTCGGCGCAGGGCTCAATTTTTTTTATCTGTTTTTGAATGCTGAAATGTACAATTTTTATGACAAAGTTTTCTGATGGTATGTGGCCAGCCTAAAACCTGCAGGTGGATGTGTGTGACTGAATTTGTTAATCGAACAATTGTGTTCCAGGATTCTGCCGCGACGCAATGTTCTCCATAACATCGGAGTACAATAGCGGAGCACTCAGCTGTTTCTGCGACTTCATGGGATCCACTGAGCTGGAGTGCGACACCTTCGGGGGTCAATGCCCTTGCAAGCCCAACGTCATAGGACGCTCGTGTACTACTTGCAAAACTGGGTTCTACGGCTTCCCTAACTGCAGGCCTTGCCACTGCCCCTCTACCGCCATCTGTGATGATAACGGTGAGTTTATTTTTGATCGAGCGAGCGATGATCTCTCAAAACACTTGGGCGCATCGACGTATGGTATGTTTATTTTTTGGAGCATAACTTTCGAACCGTCAATCCGATCTGCATAGAATTTAGTAGGTTATCATTTTGTAGTATAAAGATTTGTTAATAAGAATATTAGTTAAATTGGCCGGGGGGTTGCTAAGTTAAAATGGTCCAAAACGCGGCTTTTTTTTTTTAATTCTTGGCTGTACAAGGTTGGCCGCGCTGTAATGTTCCGCTGTGTCCATAGACGACTGAAAAGATGATGTTTAAAATTCATATTAATTTAATATGATTGTAACAGATTGGACGATGAGACTGCAAAAGTTATAAAAACAGAGTAGCAACCTCAACGCCCTCCTCATTGACATTGAGTTGATGATAAGGTGTTAATTCTTTAACTGTTGCAGGAATGTGCATATGCCCAAAGAACGTGGAAGGCGATGAGTGCGACCGCTGCAAGCCATACACGTTTAACTTCGATGTACACCGCGGCTGTGACGATTGCAACTGCAGCCCGCTGGGAGTGATCGACGGGCAACTGCAGTGCGAGCCTGATAGCGGGAACTGCGCGTAAGTGTTTAGCAAACGGCATGCCATATGTAACCAGATATTTAAAAGAAAATTATCCTTACGTCTACTGAATAAAGTCAATTTTGAGCTTGACTTTTAGGGGCTTCCTCAATATCTTTGATATCAACATCTGCTACTCAAACTCCTGAGTATAAAACCAGCTTCTGCTTTGACTTGTCACTGAGATTTGCCTGTGGAACTTCTTCCCAGTGGAAATCCGCAAAGTCTCGGAATTTTCAAATCAAAACTGTACCAACGCTTACTATTCCTGCAAAATTCTCAACAAAATTGAGCTACCTTTTATGTGTATATATGTAGTATATTATTGTTAGTTTACTTATCTTAAGTTTCATTTCAATTTTCTGTTGTATGCAACACTACCTTCCATTTTCCTCACTACTCAAAAGTTAGCTGGAAAAAAATGCTAACTATACACTTGTTTTTGGCCTGTGCTGTAAATATTTTTCTATCTACAACCTCAGATGACAAACTCAAAATTGACTTTCATCAGAAGACGAAGTATTTATTTCGGGTCTGGGTGTTGTGGTACCATTATTTTACTCGTAGTTTCTGAACCCTACGACACAGGGAATCCTAGTGTGGGGTTAAGACTATGTATGAGACTTCTTCTTCTTCTTCCTGCCCTTGTCCCACATTATGTGGGGTCGGCACAACATGTTTTCTTCTTCCACTCTCTTCTGTTAGCCGTCATCTCCGCACTCACATCTTACTCATGTCATCTTTAATACAATCCATCCATCTTTTCTTCGGCCTTCCTCTAGTCTTATATCCATCGACATTCATACCTAACGCTCTTCTCGTTACATGACTGTCATCCCTCCTCATGACATGCCCATACCATGCTAACCTATTACTTCTCAACTCATACATAAGACTATGTATGAGACTGTTAGGTGTTATTTACTGTGACTGTTTGGTGTATTTATCGTGCCTTTCTTCCAGGTGCCGCGAAAACGTGATCGGTCGTGTATGCGACCACTGTGTACCCGGCCACTATGCTTTCCCGGACTGCGTTCCGTGCAGTTGTAATGAAGACGGTACTACGGACGACGTGTGCGACCAGAACACGGCCCAATGCTACTGCAAGAAACACGTCAGGGGACAGGTAACTTATAACTATTCCTTTTTCATCATCATCATCATCAGCCTGTAGAAGTCCACTGCTGGACATAGGCCTCCCCCAAAGAGTTCTTTGACGAACGGTCTTGAGCCTTCTCCACCCACTGACTTCCCGCAACCTTCACAATGGCGTCGGTCCATTGGGTGGGGGGCCTTCCAACACTGCGTCGCCCGGTTCGTGGTCGCCTTTCAAGAACCTTTACTCCCCAACGGTTGTCGGTTCTGCGAGCTATATGGCCTGCCCGCTACCACTTCAACTTGCTAATTCCTTTTTATATTTTTTATATCACTACTGCAAAATGTGGCATGTGTTTAATATACACGCCTCTGTACCTCTTTTAGACATCTTTAATGATCTGATCGTTTGGGATTACTTCATCCTATCCAAGGAACCCGCATCTTCGCCTTGAATCAGCGAAATTCGTTCGAAAATTTTGGATGAATATAAATTTAATGTTATCCATAAATGTTGCTTTCACTTAAAAATCATGAAAACGAAAATTAATTTAATATCGTAGGATCCTTTCAAATCAGCGGTGATACATAATAGGATTCACTTTGTATATTGATTTTTACCAAACTTTATTTACAGAAAGAAACTTAAAACTAATACAAGTTAATACTTATATTGATTGATATAATATTTTGTTCCAGGAATGTAGCACGTGCAAGGATGAATATTTCAACTTACAAGCCAACAATCCAGTCGGCTGTTCCAAATGCTACTGCTTCGGGAAGACGACCAGATGTTCCAGCTCTTACTTGGCGTGGGCCGCGGTATGCACAGTGCCAGTTAACTTTTTGTGATAACAGCCTCTTTTCTCGTTGACTGTACTTTTTTTAAGTCAATGCTGTATTGAATTATATTGTTTAGTTTCAAAAGTTAGGGTGTCTTGATTTGTTTTTTTTTTTAATAACACATAAGTGTCACTTACGTAGTTCTGACACACACTAGGATTACCTGTGTCGTGGGTATCAGAAACTATGAGTACTGTGGCACCACAACACCCAGACCTGGAACAAATATTTGAAGATCATGCAAACATTTGTCCCGCAGCGGGAATCGAACCGCTTGCGTCTCAGTCGGGCTCGCTGCGACACCAAGGTCGCTATTCTTGCCCGGGTGACATATGGTTTCTTTTTTTACCCGCTTACGTTTTTCATTACAGATTGACGGCATGATGAACTGGTACCTGGTGAACATAGAGGCGAACCGGACTCTGAACATCTTCCCGCGCGCCTCCCAGACAGTTTTCGTTAACGATTCCGTCATAATCGCCGACCTTGAAGGCGAAGGCAGCAGCCAAAAGGTCGTCTACTTCGGTGCTCCTGATTACTATCTGGGTAAGATCTACAAATTTACTTATTGACATACGTTCCTCTCTTCGTTCCGGAAATTTTACTACCCAAACAAACAAAACTGACTACTAACGATTTATTCTACTATACTGTCCTTGATAATATATACCTATGCTATTCCGAAAGGGGCTTATTCTACACCCAATTGGCAATAAAGTTTGAAATCGGTTCAAAATCACTTATTCAGCTCTTTGAGGTAGTAATCTTGATGACGAACTTCTCGTACGCAAAGATGATAAAAGACCAGTTACAGGAAAAATTAAATAGAACGGACAAAAGTAGAAAAAACAATGTTTTTTGTTTTATTTCCGCTAATCTTTCTTTTTGTTGATAGAATATTACTCTTTCTAGATAATATAGTTATTATGAGTCACCTTGTACATACTGACTGTGGTGGGATTGTTTTGATCCGCTGCGCTGCACCTTCGCGCTCATTATGTCAATTTTAATATATATATTTTTTATATATTTAATAAATACTCTAAATTCCAGGCAAACGTCTGACGTCATACGGTGGCAACCTGACGTACTCTGTCCTGTACAGCACACACAGCAACGGACGTGCCATCCCCGGTGCTGACGTCATCATCGGAGGCCCTAACGGGTAAGTAGGTTCCGCGGCAAAGTGTGAGCATCCATAATTTAATATGTTTTTTTAACTGGGACAGTCTTTGCAATTTCGAATGCGACTCGAAAAGCAGATATAGGGAAACTGTTTGAGGTATCCTTTTGACGTGTCCGTACCTGCATATAGCGAATTGTTCCTTGTATTAATTTTTATGGATAACTTACGCTTGACCACAGATTGCCTATATCAAAATTATTGATATTAAAAGTTCTAAGGGTCTCTTAGGTTCCAAAGACAGTCTCTCCGTTTCTGCTATGTCTTCGAATTTCCGCATATAGAAATATTTAGTTAGTTATACACCATAATTCATGTTTTTGTTTCTTTTCATTAAAATGTGCAAGTATAAATAAGTATGCCATTTTCAAATGTCATTCCATCTCAGGTATCTAGTCCACACCAGCGTAGAGCAGCCGCCCACGGACGTGCTTTGGACCCACGCACTGAAACTCACCGAAGAGGAATTCACAACACTTGAAGGGACCCCGGTCACTAGAGAACAGTTCATGAATACCCTCGTCAATATATCCAGTCTGTATATCAGAGCGACTTATTGGGACCAAGCTATGGAAACAAGGTAAAGTTTCAGAAGAGAATGAAAAAATGTCGATAAAATTTATAAAGGTGCGATCACAAAGTGACGTCGCCGTCAAGTCGCCGATCATGTCGTGTTAAAATTGGGGATGAAACGTGGTGTTGCTTTTTCGTCATCTTGTATTTGTTCAGTGACCAGGTTGAGGTATGGTGGCCATGAAAAGGGCCTATGACCGTCATTGAAAGAATCAGCGTTGTGAAAAAAGGGTGCGCCGTACGTTTTTTTGCATGAGGAAGCGGGCATGAGTTGTGCTGGCGCCGGTCGTGACATCACTAACGTGTGAGACTGATGTTGATCGGTGACTTGACTGGTGTGTATGCCTTTATTCTCGCGACGTAGTGCTTCGCGTCACCTTCAAACGAGTCAAAATTTTAGTAAGTAATTAGCATCATAACTTCTTTTATTTTCGTTTTTATGATCTCAATTGTTCCCTCTCCTGTGCAGTACCTTCACATCTTCTGTCCACAAACACAAAGGTTATCTGGAAGATAATGCTTTTTAGCATTAAGTTCGCCTTTGTACTATTTTTATGTGCAATAAAGAATTTTCTATATAACTATCTAATACTTTCAGGTTGATGACAGTAGCATTAGACGTTGGCATCGAAGTGTTCGTGGAAGAGGATTCCGCGAGGCGCGCGTCTTCCGTCGAAGAGTGCCACTGCCCTCAAGCGTACCGCGGCATGTCCTGCGAACAGTGCGCTGAGGGCCACTACCGGCTGCCGTCCGGCCACTGCGTGCCGTGCCAGTGCAGCGGGCACGCGACGCAGTGCGACGTCAACACGGGAGTGTGTCTGGTGAGTTTTCACATCATCATCATCATCATCATCATCACTATAATCATCATAATAATAGTCATTTATTGATACAAAAAAATATAGGTCAATCAAAAAAATAAAATAATAATTATTGACTACATATACAGTGGTGGTCATCTAATTAGAAACACCTAGTCACCTGACATTTTTATAAAGTAACTAACATTATTATAGCATTTAATAGGAGGTAATTTTTTTTTTCACCACTTTACAATGTACTTTAATATCTCTAGTTTAACTACAAGCAATAATATTTGACAACCAAGACGACAATAAAAATAAATATCAGTGAAACAAAAAGTATCAATATCGTTAGGACTGGCAGAATGGACAACTAATTAGAAACATTGTATGACTTGGTTCGAAATTTGTTTTTTTAAACTGAAATACAGTTCTCACAATTTTCAATCACATTGTAAATATTGCCCCCATTTCTAACTCATTACGAAAAGTTACTATTTATTGTTGTTTTATTAAAAATGGGTAATAATAAGAGCTGTGATGCAGCAACGAGAAAAATTATAGTGAATTTTCATTTAAAACAAAAATGGAGTTACAGAAAGATCGCCGATTATTTGGAATGTTCCGTAAAGATGATATTTAACGCCCTCGCACATTTCAAACTACACGAAACATCAGATAACGTGCCAAGAAAACTTCGTCCCAGGAAGACTACAGTTCAAGAAGACAGGCTTATGCTTCGATTAGCTAAGGCGGACCCCTTTAAAGGATCCAATGTTATAAGAAAAGAGGTATTTTCAGAAGACGATCCTCGACACGTGTCCACTAAACTAGTTCGTAGACGGTTGGTTGAAGGAAAATTGTTAGGAAGGATCGCTAGAAAAGTACCACTACTAACCAGGCAACATAGAGAAAATCGTCTAGCATTCGCTCGCAAATATGGCAGTTGGACTATTCATCAATGGAAAAAAGTTTTGTTTTCAGATGAAACTAAAATTAATTTGATTAATTCCGATGGAAAACGATATGTACGACGACCAATAAACGAGGCTTTGAATAAAAAGTACACTAAAAAGACAGTTAAGCACGGTGGTGGAAATGTAATGGTGTGGGGATGTTTCTCAGGGTATGGGATTGGTCCCGTGAGAAAGATTGAAGGGCAAATGGATCAATATCAATACAAAAAGATCTTGGAAGAGACAATGATTCCATATTCCGAGGAAAAATTGCCAGTAACTTGGATATTTCAGCATGACAATGACCCAAAGCACACAGCACGCAGCGTTAAAGCGTTTCTTACAGAACAATCCGTGACAGTATAAGAGTGGCCTGCCAATAGTCCGGATTTAAATCCCATAGAAAATTTGTGGCACACTATAAAGACCAACCTGTCGCAGAAACACGTTACTAATATTCATGGACTTAACAGTGCATTTGAAGACGCTTGGAGAAGTATTCCTGTAGAAACTTGTTATAAATTGATTGAACCAATGCCGCGTCGCTGCAAAGCTGTTATTGATAATAAAGGCTACCCTACCAAATACTAATTGTCTAAGGATGTAGTATTTTTAGTATTTTTCAAAACTATTGGGGTTTTGTTCAAATTAAAAATGATTTAAGTAATGATTTTTTTGGTGTTTCTAATTAGTTGTCCGGTTTGTATCTCGTTTTTTATTTTGTTATTAATATAACTTTCAGTTTTAGAAAAAAAACCGTTGTTTTCTGTTATTAAAATGGTATAACAATGCAATATAATATCCGATACATCGATTTTAATACGTAGGAACACTCAATGATACGTTAAAAATTAGTTCGAAAGGAAATTTGCAATAAAAATATAAACCCAGGTAGGTGTTTCTAATTAGATGACCACCACTGTAAGTAGCAAGTATTCAACAAAATATACCAAATTAATAAAATTCATACAAAATAATAAAATTACATACAAAATGTCACTAAAAATAATTAAATTCAATTATAATAGAAAATAATAAAATTTATATTTATATGTTCATAAACTCGTCGAAGCTGTAGAAGGTTTGCTCGACAAGCCAGCGTTTCAATCTCTTTTTGAAAATATACATGTTAGAGGCCTGTGTAATGGTGACTGGAAGTTTGTTATAGACAGCCGGACCCATGACATGCGTCAGCTTGGATGACTTTGTAAGTGTCCGCGGCAAGTTCCCAAGTTTATGTCTGTTCCGAGTGTGGTACTTGTGTACGTCCTCGTGCCTCACATAAGAGCTAAGGTTGATTCGCACGTATACTGCAACTTGATATATTAATATACCAGGCAGCGTAAGAATACCTAGGCTTCTAAAATGCTGTCTCGCGGATACGTCGCTTCGGATTCGCACAATAGCGCGTACGGCCCTCTTCTGCATCCTGAACGCGCGCTCCCAGTTGGCAGCGCGCGCCCATAGCTCGGCGCCGTGCTGCAGCAGCGAGTGCACCGTGGCGAAGTAGCACGCGCGCACCGCCTCCTCGGACACCACCCGCGACACGCGGCCCAGCGCATAGCACGCACTGCCCAGCTTGCCACATAGCTTATGAATGTCATCATCATGACCATCATCGTCATCAGCCTCCAGAAGTCCACTGTTGGGCATATGCCTCCCCCAAAGATTGCCAGGACGAACAGTCAGGCCTTCTTCCACCCACTTTCCGCGAACTTCTCTATGTCGTCGGTCCATCGGGTACGGGCCCTTTCAAGACTGCGTCATACGGTTCGTGGTCGCCATTGGAACTATTACAAGTCACAGAGTACTATTGAGTATGGTGGCCCTGACAACGACCAATGACCGTTGTTGAAAGAACCAGAGACCCCTTTCGTGTGTAAGCTACATTTCTTCGAATTATTAGGTTCTCGGACAACGTTTACCTCCGTATCTTATGGGTACGTGGTTTCGATTCTGGGCTGTGACGGATATTTTTTGGAATAATGAAATTCTTAAAAATCTATTTTTTTCTTATATTAGGTACTTTCTTGTTTCAGGATTGTGGTGACAGCACGATGGGAGACCATTGCGAACTTTGCATTCCCGGTTTCCACGGAGATGCGACGCGAGGAACGCCGCGGGACTGCCTCATATGCGCCTGCCCCATGCCTTATCCATCCAACAAGTGAGTTCTACACATTAACATATAAAAAAGCGGTAAGCGCAGCTAAGTTCGACCTCCATTAGATGGACTTAGTAAAGGTTTCTGAGAGCCGTTGTTTGCATAAAAACTCCAACGATGCATTTCTTTCTTTCTTCTAAATTGACCTCATCACCCTTAGAAACTAGTTAAAGCTATGCCTGTTCCTTAAGACCTAGCCTAGAAGAATCACGGCATGGAGCCTGTACTTTTTTCATGATCCTTTCTCACAAAATGAAATAAAGAGCTTTAGTGTGATCGAACAAGGTGCGGCCAGGGTGAGCTTCAAATGAAAATTAATCAGGTCTATAAAATTTGTGACTGTGATTTTCATTTTCACTCATTTTTTCAAAATGCGGTTAGATTATAATAACTTTTTTATCCAGCTTTGCCATCGGCTGTGAGCTGAGTGAGAACGGGTCACTGATCGCGTGTGAGTGCAAGGAAGGGTACGCCGGCGCTCGCTGCGAGTACTGTGCGGCCGGATTCTATGGAGAACCTGAACGCGTCGGTGAGTGCAAGCATTTTAACGGCCTAAACTCCGTCACTAGAGTTGGCGATGAGTACATACCAAACACAATTTAAAGCCTTGTGAAACCACGTATGATATGGCATCTTAAATTTATTTTAAAATGATCTTTGCGACTTCGGAATAGAGTTAATTTTGATTTTGACTTTTAGGAGCTTGCGTCCAACTCAAAACTGACCTTGTTCAGCAGAATTACGGTTCATTTCGAAACGGCTGTAAACGGCCGTAAAACGAATGTACAGGAGGTAAAACTGCGGTGCTATTGTGTAAGTAAAATGGAATGACGATCGCAACAATGATGATCTTTTTAACATTCTAAGATCATTCCGATATTGCTTACACAATAGCTCTGGGTACCGAAATTAACGAGCTGGCGATGTTCTAGTTAAATATTTATAATTTGTCATTTTTATCTGCTCCCTAGAGAAAAATCTGAAGAACATTTCAATAAAAAAAACATAGTCGCTCAAGTATTGTCAGTCTAATACAAATACAATGCCATAGAATAAATACAACTTCTAGGAATAAATAAAATTGAGAATCAAGCGAATCATCGCTTTGCGGCACTCCGTCCCTCTGCGTTGACTAGGTTGATGAATGACGTAACTTTCAATGATACATTACAGGCGACCACTGCAAGCCGTGCAACTGTTCCGGAAACATAAACACAAAGGACCCGAGTTCGTGCGACAGCATCTCCGGCGACTGCCTCAAGTGCGTCAACAACACGGCCGGCGCCGCGTGCAACCTCTGCGCGCCGGGCTTCTTCGGCGACGCCATCCTTAGCAAGAACTGTACAGGTACGAAAGAGTTCTGAGGTAACTCTGACTAGGGTGCTCCAGAGGAGTTAGGGCACAGCGCAAACTGAAGCAGCCCGCCTGGAGGTACGTCCGCGTTACCTACAGATAGCAGCCAAATAAGATTATTTGTTTCAAATAGTGTTGTGTTCCTGCGGTGAGTAAGGTTACCAGAGCTTTTTAAAGGGGGGTCGGCAACGTCTTACTGGTACCTGTAAAGTTAATTAGCTATTTATAAATTCCACCGTGAATGTATTTTGTATTAACGGACGCCAATTTCATTGTTAACACCTTTGTTTGTAAAACATAAATTTGAGAACATGTAATTGGCTCCATGAATAATCTACTGTCATAAAAATTTTGGCTTTCCAAAAAATAATTAATATAAACAATTGCCGTGGTGGCCCCGGCTGAAGAATAGGCCCCTCCATATCTACCTATCCGCGGATGTCGTAAGAAGCAACTAAGGGAAGAAAGCTAGGGGATGGGCAGCAACGTCCCTCATTTTTACAACGATAGCTCTAACTGCGCTCGCCAACCCGCATGCCCAGCGTGGTGAGTATGGGCAAATCCCCCCTCATGATAAGGAATTTGCTCTGTCTGTGGGGGAGGTCAAGTTCAACAGTGGACGTCGACGGGTAAAATGATGATGATGAAAAAACAATTAATGAAAAATTTTAAGTACCTACCGGTAAAGCAGAGGTTTCTCCCCAGGTTGAGGTATGAAGGCCCTGAAAAGGGCCTATTTTTTTTTATCACTGCGGCCACTGGCCTATTGTGATCGCCACTTTATGAAAAGGGCCTATGGCCATCATTGAAAGAATCAGTGTAGTGATATGATTAAAGTGGATTCGAACCCACGACCTGTGGATCGGAAGGCGGGGCGACTACCACCTCTCCCCCAACGCCCAATGTTAATCGTAAAGGGTTCCATCTGAAAACCAGCGCCGCTACACTTCGTGTGCGGCATCAATGCTGAGATGGAACCTGTTTTGGCTCACGCATGCATCGGTACGGACTAATGAATACCCTAGTTTTGTTACTTCCTACCTACTTTTGTTTTGTTTCCTCCCTACCTTTTGTATTGTAACCTGTACCTTGTGTCTTTATTTTTTATTTTATTAGTTTGTGCTGTGCTTGTGTGTGCAAAATAAATGTATTTTCTTTCTTTCTTTCATAATGTTGTTGTATATGCAGCGTGTGTGTGCGACGAGTACGGCATGGAGCGCTGCGACCCGGCGGAAGGCACGTGCGTGTGCCGGCCGGGCGTGGTGGGCGACAAGTGCGACCGCTGCGCGCCCGACCACTGGGGGCTCGAGTCGGGCCGCGGCTGCACGCCCTGCGACTGCGGCGCGGCGGCCGACTCCACGCAGTGCGACGCCGGCACCGGCCAGTGCAAGTAAGTCTTGCTATTCATTATCATATAAGGTGGAATCATTGTGTGATGCAGCCAATCAAAAAACAAATCAAAAGGTGTTTTTTTTTTTTAATTTATTTTTTATTGATGATGGTTATGTTTTTAGGATGGTTTTTTAGGTTGATGGTTTTAGGAGGAGGTAGGGCACAGCGAGATTTTCTCGTTCTGAATTGGAGCAGCCCGCCTGGGGAGGTACAGAAGATCGCAGCCAAATAACATTATTTGTTTCAAATAGTGTTGTGTTCCTGCGGTGAGTAAGGTTACCAGAGCTCTTTAGGGGGAAGGGGGTTCGGGGACGGCAAAGCGTGCGTGATGCCTCTGGTATTGCAAGTGCTCATAGGCTACGGTAACCGCTTACCAATAGGTGGGCCGTAAGCTTGTTTGCCACCTCTGTTGTATAAAAAAAAAAGGCGTTTGACCACAATCGCACTTTTGCAAGTGAGATGTGGCCTAAGATGGAGCACGCTTTACCAGAAGGAACTTGTTCACTCTAGATTTGAAGACTCCTAGATTGTACGCATCCGGGAAAACAGACGCAGGCAGATCGTTCCACTTTTTGCCAGTACTTATAATAAAAGTGGAGCAGAAACATTTGGTTCGACACTGTGGTATGTCGACCAGGTTAGGGTCGTTAAAATGGAATGTAGAGCTACAGTGTGGTGCTGAGCGAACTAGAAGAGGCTAAAAAGGAAATTAATCAGGTATTAATTAAGGGTTAGGAGCTTTACGACTACATCTCTATTATTTAGTCGTAAAGCTCCTAACCCTTAATTAAAAGCTTATAAAAATTAGAGAGAGAGCGTCATTATCAGCCTAATGAAGTATAACGAGAAGATACGATGGTTCCAAAAGGCTACCCATCCGAGTTAGATTCGTTGTCCTGACCTCTTTGTCGCAGTTGAACCCTACCTAGTCGTTCGTCGCGCGTCGTAGAGTCAAAAACAATACGTATTGTATCAAAAACATTTTTCCAGATGCGCGAAGGGCGTCACTGGAAGACATTGCGACCAGTGTGCAGCCGGCTACTGGAACTACTCTAAGGATGGATGCGATCGTGAGTATTCCTATATCTTAGCACCACCAAGGAAACTGACTGTGTACCCTTTTGACTTTACAACAAACTGTTCCGTTTATATTTATTTAATCATATCATACTACTTAAAAAATAAACCGAATTTAAAACTAAAACTAACTTATACGGTCAAATTACCGTGACTCGCAAATTGGTAGGTCACAATTAGATTCAACTTTGTCTGGTTTAGCAAGCGAGAATGGCTGAATTATCGTTTACCTTGTAATCTTATGTGTAACCGTAAGCTTACAAGGTAAACGAAAATTCAGCTTCAGCTTACGGTTTAGTTGTTGCTAGCCAGCCAGTCAGACTATAACGCTTTTATGTTTTATTAATAAAATTCCTATTTGACTGGCCTCATAGCTCAGTTGGTAGTAACTCTGCCTTCTGCGCTAGAGGTCGCGGGTTCGATTCCCGCACTGGACAAACATTTGTGACTAACACAGATGTTTGTTCTGTGTCTGGGTGTTAAATATTTATCTATTATGCATATCAGTCTCTGGTACCCATAGTACAGGCTATGTCTAGTTTGGGATCAGTTGACCGTGTGTGATATGTGCGGAATATTTATTTATTTATTATCCTTGAATATTTGCTTTTAAACACAGATTAATTAAGTCTGTATTGTAAATTTTGACTTTTCTGTATGTTGAGATCGTCTCAGCTCAAAATTGTGTTCGTCTACAGATTGTAACTGCAACACTGGATATTCCGTCGGGTTCATGTGCAACGCTACCGGGCAATGCGAGTGTCTGCCCGGAGTCATCGGCGAGAAGTGTGACCGCTGCCCAGAAAGGTAAGATATCATCCTAACTAATATTATAAATGCCCACGACAACTTCGGCGCTATGCGTTGTTGGTTAAAAGTAGCTCGTATAACCTACTGTATTAGGTTAAAAAATGTATTTCCAAATCAAATTATTTTCTTCAGTGCAAATAGAAGAGGTTTTTGTTTTATTTTGTTTTTTACCTATATGTTGTGTATTTTATAATTTCCGCATACTTGTTTTAGTACTTGAAGAGGTGAATTTTTGTTTTCTGTTTTAGAACAGGAAACATGTTAGGTTAGAATTAGGTGAAGAATATTTATTTTGAGTGACAATATAGAAAAAAACAATATCAAGTCTTTTACGTTCTACATAAGATACAAACCAGTATGTATACTAACATGAATATTTGTTTTTATCTTTTGTAGATGGGTGTTGCTCCCTCACGAAGGTTGTCTGGAGTGTGATTCTTGCACGGACGCCCTTATCTTCACAGTACAGGACTTGTCGTACACACTGGCTAACGAAACTGCTGAATTCAAGGTGAGCTGCTATAGTCAGTTCTTGATAACATTATGTAAGCAATATAATATAATAGAAAACGTTCATTTGACTTACACACAAACAACAGAACGGACAAATAAACATACAATGAGTAAGAACACAAATGACAACAAAGAACAAACCTAATAGACACCTATAGCTAGGCAGGTATCCACCTAACCAGCACCTAGCAAGACTGGTTGGTAGTCTGGCTCTGTGTGCAACCAAACTACGCAAACATGATTTTTAACATAATTATTAACATAAAGTTTCACCCACAAAGACTAAATAATATAATAATATATAATATAATGCTTTATTGAGGACACAATGTAAGACATGTACTTATACATAATAAAAACACTAAAACAATTTGTCCTACAATCGGCGGTCTTATCGCAAGCAGCGATTTCTTCCAGACAACCTTATCTAACCTACAACTAATCTAATGTAGAAAAGCTATGCCAACCGTGACAAAGTCAATGCCATGAATATTTCCCATCCCCCGAACTAGCATAGAGCTGTATCTCGGGGGGCTGGTGTCCATCCCTAACATTGTCTCCGCCACCACAAGGTATAGCCTTTGCTTACATACATTCGGACTGATTATTTATATATTTGTATATTTGTCGGACGTGCCAGAAATGAAGCTAAATACAATGAAAATGAAATGGATTACAAGACTTTTGTGTAAAGTGATGTGTCAATGTGCTTAAGAGTAATTGATGTATGTATTGTGTGAGTTTGTGTATGCGTCCGTGCGTTGAGTAATTGCGTGCGCGTGTGTGTATGTGTGTGAAGATGTGTGCATGTGTTTACTGTCTCAAAACAAGGATAGTTTTTAATCTTTTTAGTGATGTTCTTAGAGGGGGATTGTTAGTTTTTTAATTAATTACTTATATATTATAATATTATATTTTTGAAATAAGGTTACCTAGTACTTATCTTAGTTCTACGGTTACTCGTTGAGGACCAAAAGTTCTTCAGTGGTTTTATAATCCAGGTTCAGCAACCATTTTGTGAGAGCAGATTTGATGTTATATTTGTTAAGGTGGTAGATGTTAAGTATTTTATTAATGCGGTTGTATAGCTGTGGGGCCATTATGGGATAGAAGCGGCTATAGAATGAGGTTCTGTGTTTCTCTATCTTACAAACTCGGTCGGATCTCCGTTTTTTTGTACCTTTTTCTTTGAAAGGAAGAGAGGTATGCATGCGCAGTATGGTTTGGAGCACAAATAGCTGTCTCACGGTGAGAACTTTGCTGTCACTATACAAAGTAGTTGTTGAGTATCGAAAAGGTTTTTTAAGCATCACTTTGAGTACAGCTCGTTGCGCTCTCTCCAGTTGTAGCATTTTCGTTTTTGATACACCACCCCATACTGGAATGCAGTATCTTATAATGGATTCTCCAAGTGCAGAGTAAACTAGTTTCAGGGTTTTCAGGCTGGCAGAAGACCTTAGATTTTTAAAAATATAAGAGAGCGTTTTTAGACGAGATGCCACCTTTTCAACATGAGTATGCCAGTTTAGGTGTTGGTCAATATGGACTCCCAGATACTTTATAGTGTTTGTCCTGGTAAGATTGGGACAGGTACAGTTTTCTGATGGGTTATGGCATTTGTGGCCTTTGATGTGGAAAGACATGGAGGGTTGGGTATTTGCGGTAAGTGAGAAAGCTATATACATAGTCTTATCTACATTTAAAGTGAGCAAGTTCTTATCAAGCCAGGCCATCACACTAGCAATGGCATCTTCCGCATTATGTTTAACTTCTTCCCAACTATTTCCACTGATAAGTAAGGCTGTATCATCGGCGTAACAGGCTATATGACAGTTGGGCAGTGAAAATTTACATAGGTCATTTAAGTAGATTTGAAAGAGAGTGGGCCCTAAAATGCTTCCTTGCGGGACGCCATACTCTAGGGTAGCCTCTTCACTCGTGTACTCACCAAGTTTGACGACCTGCTTACGGTTTTTTAGGTAGCTAGTGAACATTTCCAATGCAAGACCTCTTACTCCTATCTGTTCCATCTTATTCAACAGCAGTGGGACAGAGACAGTGTCGAATGCTTTGGAAAGATCCAAGAACACAGCCAAGCATTTTTTTCGGGAGTCTAAATTTGTAACCGTCTCATTTATTAAGCTTCCGACTGCGTCTTCCGTAGACATACCTTTTCTAAATCCAAATTGGTTATTGGCAATAATATTATTTGATTCGAGGTAGTTTGTAAGCCTATAGTTCAAGAGTTTTTCGAGTATTTTAGATAAGGAGGGCAGAATTGAAATGGGCCTATAGTTATTTACACTGTCTCTGCCCCCTGATTTATAGATGGGGTGTACTACGGCTTTTTTAAAGAAGTCCGGAAAAACGCCAGTTGAAATTGCCGTATTACAAATATGAGTGATTATGGGTATCAGGACATTTCGGGAGAGTTTAAGGATGTTTGTTGATATACCATCCCAGCCAACAGCACATTCACTGCGTAGGTTTAAAATAATACTTTCTATTTCAGCTGTGTCGGTCGGGTAAATGGCAAAAGATTGAGTGATTGATTGAGAATTGGTTTGCATTTGATTTTGCAAAATTTGGGATGGTACAGTCGAAATTAATATTTTATCTGCTAGCGTGCGTCCAATGTTCGAGAAAAAATCATTTATGGCATTTACTGATCGTTGAGGATCTGCTTCGATTTTTAATAGTTCTCGAGGCGAATTTTTAGCGGTTTGGGTATGGATGATGGATTTTATTACCTTCCACGTTTGCTTTGAGTTATTTTTAGCTTGTAGAAATTCATTTTGTTCAAAGTCCCGTTTAAGTCGTTTTAGTAGATTGTTGAGGAAATTTCGGTATCGAGTATATGTTATCTTAATTACCAGATCACTAGGAAACCTATGAAGTTTTTGGTGCAATTTATCACGATGTCGAATGCATCGGAGCAAGCCGGGAGTGATCCACGGATTAAGTACCTTCTTTCGTCTGGAAGCAGTGACGGTTTTTGTATTCTTGTTGATAATTGACATAAGCTGAGAGACGAGATGAGAAACGGCCTCGTTGGCGTTTAAAAGAATAGTGATGTGTGAGAAATCGGTGCTGTTGATTTTTCGCAGGACACCCTCATAATTTACTCTGTTGTAACTGGGTCTCATGTGATCTCGATTGAGAGCTTTATAAAGACAGAGCAGAATTGGGCGATGATCCGTTATATGGGTCTGCAAAATGAGTGTGACGGATTCTCGTGTGCTTTTTAGAAAGAAATGGTCTATACATTTATCAAGTCGAGTAGGCAATAAGTGAGTTGGTAAAAGACCATGTGAAGAAGTTAGATATAGAAGTTCATGTCTGTGTGGGTCTACACTATTCTTCTCAATATCAATGTTTAAGTCGCCTGTTATTATGATGTTCATAAAGCTGGATAGGTGCTGAAGTACCTGGTTGAGGCTTGTGAGGAAATTGTCAGTATTTCCAAATGAAGGTGACCTGTAGATAGCTACTAGGGCAGTAAGGTGACCAACACAACAGACGAGGCAGCTGCCATCTCGGAAGATTGGCTCAGTTACAGTGCATTCAATGTCGTTTTGTACATAGAGCACTATACCATCATTTTGATTTAGTAAATTGTGAGATCGGTATAGCTTAAATCCTCCAATAGTAGGTACGTTGCCAACTTTACTCAACCAGCACTCAGTAAGAACTATTATGTCGCATTCTAGTTTGATGGATGTTAAAAGAGCCAAGAGTTCCGAGAAATTGCAGTTAATACTGTGAATATTTAGATGAAGAACTTTAAAAGATTTTTTACTTTTATTTAAAAATTTGAGACAGTCACTGGGCGGGCAACAGTGGGAGACTAGCTCCCCAACTGCATCAATGTCCTTACTGATCTCGAGTAGATCAGTCATTTTCAAAGTTTAATTTAGCACCCCTAGCAATATATGCATTTTCGGAGTGGGTTTGATTAAATAATATCGGTGGTTCTAGCATTGATTGCAATTGGCGTGATTTCTCCACTATTGGACCCTTTTTGTGTCTTGTGTGTATATAGTTTTTATGTTGTGTTTTTGAGTTATGTTTGTTTTGTGATGCGAATGTGTTAAAATTGTGTATGGTGTGTTCGTGAAAGATGAGCGTGTATAAGGTAACGAAACAGATGACAATGGTATATTGAAATCTTACACAATGTAACATAGTAGAGTTACGGCAATTAAGTCTATTTATCCTATTAAAAGAAGTACATACATCGAGCTTAAGAAAATATAATAAAAAGAAATCGTCGTTAACAAACAGCCTAAGAGAAAAATTGGGGTGGGTACAATTTAGGCATCCTAGTCAGTCTGCTAACTTGGTTTCTTTGTACAGGGAGGCAATTTGGCTCTCGCTTTTTACTTCCACCGCCGGCATACCCTCCTCCTTGCGTACAAAGATTCTTCCACTGACAGTCCAGCAAAAACTCCATTCGCTATTTTTAATCAGTTCCCGAGCAAGGTAGTGCAGGTGATTTCCGTTTTTGGTAAGACGTTCTTTGATGTAAACGTATCTCTTTTCACCGCTTTCTCCTGTGTGGTTAAGCCTCTCTCCTTTATTTGCCATGTTATATTTCCTGAAGGCCTGAAGAAGCTCAATTTTTTTCTGAAGTGAAGTATATTCTATGACGATGGGTCTTGGATTATTTCCTTTGGGTGGCAGGCGGTACACGCTGCGCATGTCGCGGGGGTCGCATTCCACTTGCAGCGTTTTGTGGATTTCTGCCACTGTAGTCAGCATATCTGCGTTACTCCCTGTTGGCAGGTTGGCTATTTCAATGCTAGTTTCCTGAGTTTTCTCTCTACATTTTCTACTTGTTGTTCCAAGGCTCGTACATAGCTTTGTGAGCTGCTATCCTTATTTTCTAATCTTTCGACACGAATATTCAGTTCGTTTTGCTCCTCGATGATCCTTGTTATTGATTTTTTTATTTCAGCATTTGAAGTGAGCAAATCTTCATTTTGCTTTTTAAGCGAACTAATATCCTGCTTAATTTGTGAGAACTGATGATCTTGACTGGATTTTAATTCCAAAAACATCTGCTGCACACTGCTGAACATTTGCTGCATGGACATTGTATTGTTATCCGCCGAGTAATCCGAGAAATGGCCGATCTCTGGGTTAGGACATTTTCTTTTACGAACGCTTTGTTCAAGCTCAGACGTTTCTGGAGTGCAAAATAGATTAGGTTGTGAGACTGCTTCACTTAGCGGTCTTGGAGGAGTTCTCGCTATGTGCGCCATTTTGTCAAACAGGAATTTATCCTTATTGTAGTAGTGCAAGGTTCAAATTATCTCAAATCAGTAGCGAGGAATCGAAAAACGTGGCGTAGCAGATCAATGCGTGTAGCAAGCTCGTAGCGCGTAGAGGCAAAACTCGTAGCTACGTGCAGGCCACGTAGCACACCGAGTCCGTACTGTGGTCTAATTTCGTCGCGGCTGCTCACTCGCGACTGGCGTGATCAGAGGCTTGTTGGATTTGGACGCAGACGGTCGCTCGTTCAAATCCGAGCAAATAAAGCAAAAAGCGGTCCACTCACAGTCAGCGGAGCCCTAATGCAGCCGGGGCCCCTTCGCAGTTGCGCCACGCAGAACCAGCCGTCCCTCTCTAGCCACGCCTGTGGGCGGAGCCTGCCGTCCAAAATGTGCAGGAAGAACAAGGAATCGAAAATCGACCAATCGACCAATCACGACTCAGATCACAAAATTTCCAAAGACATACGATATACGATCCTGACATACCTCTTTTGCTTCATTCACTCTCATCACATTCCTCATACGTGCTCGTCGGTTTAGGGTACTATTGACCTGGCTTTTATCCAAAACGTCACCGATTCTTTTAACTCACAAATGGTAAATACCCCGTTTTTCGTGAAAATTAAATCGTGATTTATTCCAGGACAAAGCCGACTCGTTCTTCACGACCCAGCGGCTGAACTACATCTCGAACCAGACGCAGCTGCTGGCGCCGCGCATCGCCGACTTACGGACGGTGGACGTGGCTGACGCGAACGCCGCCGTCAAAGGACTAGAGACCAGCGCCAAGAACCTGCTGCGATCGGTACCTATTCTCATACCCTAGGGTGCTAGAAAAGGTCTAAATCTGCTTATTGCCTGTGTGCACGTTAGGCTGCGTTTCCACCAGAGATGTGCGATGGAAATGTCGTGCGAGGATGTCTTGCTGTGCTGTGAAAATGTGTGGGGGTTTCCACCAAAGCTGTGCGATGAAAACGTACCTACGAGGATGTGTAGCGGAGCTGTAAAAATCCGCATTAATGTGTGATGAGAGGATGCGTTGCGAAGCTGTGAAATGTGTCGACGGGGGTGCGGTGTAGTGGGAGCGGAATAACGTCTATGGACTGGCTGGTACAGTATGCGCAAACCTCGCAACACATCCTTCTCAACACACATTCCTTGCAAGACATCCCACGCTTGTTTTGTATGCGCAAAAATCAAGCTCCGCTGAGCCGTTTCCACCAGAGCTGTGCTGACCGAGGCGAGGTAAATGAAGTGATTCTATTGGTTCTTTACAAACACATCCCTCGCTAAGCATCCTCGCACATCTCTGGTGGAAACGCAGCCTTAGAGGCGCACACACTACACAATCTTTCACCGGTCGTATGCCCTTTTCAGGGCCACCATACCTCAACCTGGACACTGACCTAATACAAGGTGACTAAGAAAGAATCAATGAAAAGCCAGCAAGCTTATTGGTTTTCAGTTTGGACCTAGTTTAGACATTAGTGATCTCAACGATTGCGGTGACATTACAGTACCTACCTCAACCTGATCACTGACCTCTTGCAGAAAGAACTGCGTCGTGACAAGCAAACAATGAATAATGATTACTTGATTAATGGTTTTGTTTCTGTTCTGTAATAAACGTGTATTTTGAAGGCGTACACACTTATTTAAATGCATGTGTGGAGTGACCAGAATGGATAAGCTAAGGAATGAGTATGTAAGAGGAAGTTTGAAAGTGGCGCCAGTGACGGAAAAGCTGAGGAGTAATCGGTTAGCTTGGTATGGGCATGTCATGAGGAGGGAAGAATGGCATGTGACAAGAAGAGTGTTAGGTATGAATGTGGATGGATGTAGGAGTAGAGGTAGGCCAAAGAAAAAATGGATGGACTGTGTGAAAGTGGATATGGTGAAGGAAGGAGTGAGTGCTGAGATGACGACTGGACGAAATGGAAGAAGAATACATGTTGTGCCGACCACACATGATGTGAGATAAGGGCAGGAAGATGATGACACACTTATTTAGATACTTTTGTCTTGCAGGCTGAATTCGCAGCGACAGACAGCGATAAACAGATAACCCGCGCGGCTCGCATCGCGTCCGACGCCGACGCGACGCTCGCGTCCGTTCGCGACAGCAGTCAGAAAGCGAAGGAAGCAGTGGCCCACGTTGCGGACCTGGCCACTGGACTGGAGCTCAGCCAGCAGCCCAAAGTGGACAGCGCCTTAGCCGAGGCCAGGCAGATCAAAACTGATATACAACGTATGTAAATATACATAGATAGATACCCACTTACTTACGCTACTTCAATTTAAGCTCTGCTTAAAATTATCCCTGTCAATTTGTCATTATGCAATAGTAAGACATCGTGGTAAAGGTGTGCCCCGGCTGAAGAATAGGAGAATAGGAATCCCTCCATATCTACCAACCCGTGAATGTCGTAAGAGGCCACTAAGAGAAAAATCTAATGGGATGGACAGCAGCGTCCCCTATTTTCACAATGATTGCTCTAACTGCGCTCGCCAACCCGTGTGCCCAGCAGCGTGGTGAAGATGAGAAATTCCCTCCCAAATTCCCTCCACATGATAGGAATTCGCTCTGGAATTTGTGTGGGAGGCTATATAATGACTGGCCTCATAGCTCAGTTGGTAGTAACTCTGCCTTCTGCGCTAGAGGTCGCGGGCTCGATTCCCGTACTGGACAAACATTTGTGACTAACACAGATGTTTGTTCTGTGTCTGGGTGTTAAATATATATATATTATGTATATCAGTCTCTGGTACCTATAGTACAGGCTATGCCTAGTTTGGGATCAGTTGACCGTGTGTAATATGTCCGGAATATTTATTTACTATTTATTTATTTATATATCATAAACTTTCTATGTACACAAAAATATAGCATAGGCTTAATATGCATAATTAAGCATGAATGTGGGGTGTGTGAGAGTGAAGTGTAAGTAAGCTATCATTTTTTTTAATTTTATAGAAAACTATTTTCCGTAAATGCATAATGGGGTCCACAGCCGTATTATATTTTTCCAGAGAAAGAATTAGGTCCGAAGAACCAACAAGCCGAGGCAGCTTTCGTGAACGCGACCAAACAGGTCGAGCGCATGAACGTGTTTGTGCGACCCGTCAACGAACAAGCTAAGGTAATATACACCGCCTGTCACAATAGAATAAAGGCTGTGGCAAGAGAAACAACCCCCTTCTCCCGAACACATTGTGCCTGCAGAAAAACTCCCTGCGGGCAAACTTCTACTACTTCTTCCCTTGGTCCACCTGGAAACAGCTTAACTGATTACGTAGCCAGGTTGGCTGCTGCAGGTACAGTTTGAGCAAGTAGGGATACTCAAATGAGACGCAGTGAGACTGCGGAGTCGCGACGCAAACAATGCTGCACCTACTTTTGTACACTCACACCTGCACATTGAAATACCTTTACGAAGCCACTGACAATACCGTAGCTGTGGCGGAGCACTGGTCAAAAAAGATTTTGTTCCCCTGAACCATCGACACGACAGAAGTAGAAGAATAGAATACATTCTAGAAGATAGGAGAGCAAATAATTTTTTTTCTCCATCATATTTCTGTCCTCTTTATGATCACACATTATGCGGGGTTGGTCAGGAAAAATAACAAGTATGATTCATCCATTTAAATTTTTACACTGATTCGCTAATCAATTGAAACTCATCTTTATTTACTTTATGATACAGCTGATATCACACTGTGAGGGATGTGCGCGAGTTGAGGTTTCAGCCATATCTAAAAGTAATTAAGGTTGTGTTTCAATTGTTGACACTATTCTAGAAATTCGAGATTTTGGTGAACTCTACCCGCGCGCTGAAAAGTAAACTGGATGAAATGCTACAGTACACTGAATTGGCTCAGCGCACTGCCGATGCTGCGGAGAAATTGAACTCTGATAACAGGTACTAAACGCTTGATTTCCTCTAACATCTCGTCCCATCAATTCAACTAAAACCCGTTAATTTATTTATCATGATTTGATGTCGTTATAAAAACTAAGTTTTCATATTTGTTTTCATCATATTTGAATGCTGTTACCGTTTCATATTTAATATAACGTTCTCAGAACTATCACGATATCCTAATAATGACCATGTCCAACTATTTGTTTTCTAGGGAATCGAAATTTGGCAACAAAGTCCTATCTGTGACGAAGCTGAACACAGCTGCCATGAATGATATCATAGACACTGCTTACGACATAGGAAACGCTACCTACTACATTATCGTCGGAGGAACAGTCGTCGCTAATTCTTCCAAGTAAGATTATTTTTCTTTTAACACAATATCATATACGCTGCTTTTAAGGCTCGCTTATGTATGAGCCTGAAAAGCAGCGTAGCTGAGACCTCGACAATTTCACGTGTATAACCTACAACCAATTTGATTTCTAAATACTTTTACTAAAAATAATAATTTTAAAGCAATAGCGCGCGCTACCTCTCTTCAATGATATACTTGGTAGAAGACATTGAGCAGGAATGTTTCTGATTTAAACTTCTGTAGGTGTTTAACCGATAAAAATATTTCATCTGCCCAAGATTTTCTGCGTCATTCGTTCTATGGCGTAGTTCGAGGCAGTGATGCGAGTCCGAATTCCGATGGTTCGAAAATTTTGGGTATCATTTAAATTTAATAACTTTGTTTGATGTTATCATATAGATACCTACTTATGTGTGTGCATGAAGTCTAGATGTGTGGATAAATGCTCTTTTTATTAATATGTACAATATATAACAGGGCGGCGGAAGATATCGAGCCTGCTAACAGTCAGATGGAAGACCGACTAGCTAGTCTTGCGAACGATCTGCCCGGCCTGAACGATTTAGTGGACACTGCACTGGAACACACCAAGATGCTCCGGAACCGGGTAAGCTATCGTTATCAAATAACTGGCTTCCACACACGGCTTCGCTCGCGTGCCTGTATGCTATTTTAGGTTTAGAACTCTATCTATTCCAAGTTCGTCATCGTTCATCGAAATCGGCTGAGCCGTTACGGCGTGATTGAACCACTAACATCCTTACTAACTTTCGCATTATAATATTAGTAGGATACCTGCATAATATAGTGGGCAGGTTTATTTTCATTATAAAAAAAATAACTTCGAAAACGAATACACAAAATAAATAGTTTTAATTTCATTTGAAACACATCTACGTCTAGTTCGTGGGCTATCATTGCATTGAACAATGAGAGTGCGTGCGGCACTCAGACAACGCAGTGGAATTATCAGACTCAATTTATTTACTCTTCAACCTAGGCCTTTGTGGGCCGGCTGAAGAATAATCCCCTCCATATCTACCTAGCCGTGGATGTCGAAAGATGTGTATAAATAGTGTATTTCTAACTCATACAACGTTTTGACTAGCCCGGTGTAGCTGGCAGTGGTCGTAAGAGACCCACAGCATATAAATCCGTTCGAAAAAAAAAAAACATACAACGTACCCGCCCATAGGCTACATAAAAGTTTTGTGAGCATATGTTTTATAATAAACAAGTGTTACTACGTTACTACGTAACACTTGTTACTACACTACCATATAGCATATAGCAACCACAAGTAACAACCACCAAATTTCAAGTCTCTACGACCAGCGGTTTAGGCTCTGCGTTGCATGTCAGTCAGTCACAAAGACTGTTATAATATAATATTTATAAATAATTTAGGCGGATAATCTGCGTGCGCTAGCAGAGAGAGAGAACAACAACACTCGTACGCAGCACGCGTACTCGGCCGCGTCCGCCTACTCGTCCATCGTGCAAGAGATTGGCGACGCGAAGAAAGCGGCAGACGAGGCTGAAGCAGCTGTGAACAACGCTACCGCCACTGTAAGTAATTAATTAATTCATTTCATTTATTTATCGCCAGCGTCTTGGGGACGCTTCCGACTGATAGTGATCTGGATCAGTTGAGCTATCTATAGATCATTTGTAACGGTCTTTAGATGGCTCAACTGTTTCTTGTGTATTTTGTAAATATTAACTTGTATTAGTTTTAAGTTTCTTTCTGTAAATAAACAAGTATCAATCAACTTAGGATCATCAGACACACATATATTAATGCCAAAGACAATATAGAATTTCTACTATATTATCTTTGGTAATGCTCACCAAGATAACACATTAAAAAGAGGAACAAGGACGGCACTTGAAGCCGATTGGAAGTCCCAAAGATTTTGACCATTAGGTGGATCGGTAGCTTAGTTGATTAGACCATCCTCTAATATAATAGAAGGTTGCGGGTTAAAGTACCGTCGAGAGTCGTTTTGGGGTATGGTAAAAATCAATAAGAAAGTAAGTTTCTTAGTCAAAGATTAACCAAGTTTGGGCACCATTAATGTCTCTTTTATGAACTGTTTTTTACGCTCAGTAAACGTCATTCTTGTTCATTCAAGCAGGAATGAAAAGATAGACAAGAGGTCATTTTGGCAAAGGTATCAAAGATGATATCCCTTGGTTATGTCTCAACAGCATTGGCAATGGATAACGCTACGATCATTTTTAATATTATCGATATCGATAACGACTTGAATATATGACAGTTTAGGAGACAGCCTTTTGAAATTATCACAGTCTACTAATATTAATATAAAAACATTGATTGTAGAACCACGTACTGATAGAGAGGGTGACACCGAGCCGCGACCGTTCCGAGTCCCTACTCAACCAAGCCGCTGAAGCGGAGCGCACAGTAGAGCACAAGTTACGCGTGAATCTGACGCGCGCGGAACAAGCGCTCGCCAACGCCACCCGCACGCTCGCATCCGCCGACGACGACAACAATGCTATTCAACTGTAAGTTACTTGTACCTCCCATCACGTGTATAATAGTACATTATGGTATAAGTGTGTTATGTTGGTGATAACCGCCGAGGTAGGCGAGGGTCTTAAGAGAGCCGAGGACGGTAATCATCAATACACACGTGTATCATACGACGTTTTTCAACACACTTGAGAATAAAATAATACTAAAAGTAACTGTAAAAACGAGCAGTGATTTTTTTTTCGCAATGGCGGGAGCAATTATTCAGTTTTCCTATGCGCGCACATCGTACAATGGCGATCGGTCATAGACTAAAAGAATGTTGGTTTTTTTTTTACCTTTGCGCACGATCTTTTTTGTATCGATACTTTTTTAAAAACAAAGCAACTCAACCAATAAAATAAAATAACTCACGTTTTTGAATAATAGCAATGAAAAGGTTTGATTACAGATATTATTATGTGCCTAATTGCGGTGAAATTAGAGCCACTTTATGAGCAAGTGTGTTGAAAAATAATTTAATTAAGAATGGTCCCTTCTCTGATTTGTATTATATCACTTTATTAAGGTCCTTACCAACCACCCACCGGTTCATTCGCCCTACAAGACCAGTCGCAGAAGGCCGACAATGTATCAAATGAAAAAGTTACAAACAGACAGACCTGTTAATTTCACATTAATAATTAATAAGATTCAGCTCAAGTTTCAGCTCAACTGTTTCTTGTGTATTTTGTAAATATTTATACTTTTTATTTTCTTTCTGAAAATAAAGTTATTTATAAAAAAAATATAATATTAGTGTAATGATTTATTTAATTACCATTTTATTAAGGTCTCTACCAACGCCCGGTCCATTCACCCTACAAGACGAGTCGCAGAAGGCCGACAATGTCGACACCACAGTGAAACGCACATTTGAAATCATGTCGCAAATGGGCAAGGACCTGGAAGCCAGCAAGGAGTGGGCTCAGACTCTGCCGAAACTTGCCGACGAAGGGCAGAAGATGACTTCAAACGTTGACAGCTTACGTAAGTCACATTTTTCACTTGTTCAGCGATGAATTTCCGCCTGCCTCACCTATCCTAGACTGGAAGCTAAATCCGTGTGATGAGTGGATACAATGCTCAATGTGTATTTTATACTAGAGGCTGATGAGGCTTAGAAAGAAAATTAATTTATCAAAATTCATTCATCTTTTTTTACTAATTAAAAACGTACGGTAAGTTCATCTTCAGGATATATCCGTCTAACATGAGACTAAAATAGCTGAATAATTGAGCTGATTTTCGCATGGTGACTTTTCATTGATAATGTCGAATTTCCAAAAGTCGTAGAACAACATTTAATAATAAAATAAGCCCTTTGCGTGGTAAAATACTTATTAAAAATACGGTACAAAAAAAGTACCTACAGACATAGGCGCGAATTTCAAAATTCACGTCCATACATTTCGTAACCTTCGTCCACTGTAATGTGTACCCACCATTAGACATGATGGTTTCCATAATGTATGATGGTAATAAGGTGTTGTAATAAATGTGTGTTTCCAGTGACAGATATAAACGGCATGGAGCCGTCGATAATGTCGACTTACCATCAGGTGAAGTCGCGGCAGGATGAACTGGAACACCGACGTAAGGAGGCCGACGAGAAACTCGCTAAATTGAGGGATCTCATAGAACAGGTTAGTCTTTCTGTCTCTTTCACACTTTAATCATGCGGCAGTATCTGAGTCGAGTCCATAGTATTCGTAAAGGACTCACTTTTCACCGGTGAAATTCAAATTCAAAGTTTATTTCTATAAAATCACTAGGTTCACTTTGAAACGTCTTAAAAACTAGATGAAGATACGCCGGTTCCTCGCGACCAAGCCTAGAAGAATCAGGCAACAAACACGGCTTGGTGCCTATCATTTTTCGATGATCCTTTTTTACAAAATGGAACGTAGAGCGTCAGTGTGGTGCCGATCGAACTAGGTGAGGCTCAAAAGAAAAATAATCAGAAATTACAAATGTTGAGCCTCAGCAATTATTGTTCTAAGGGCAGCGCATCTACCGTGTACCTACCGTTTTTGTATGGTGTCACTCACGTGCAAGGCCAATGTCCAGCATTAGACTTCATCAGGCTGATGAATCTTTTTACCCGACTGCCGTACAAAGTTACAACACTTCTATAGTTTATAAGTACACAGTTTATCTTGTATTTAGTTTATTGTATCTCTTTATTAGGGTAAATTGGCATGTCAAATAGTCCCTACCAGTGCTGTGTTCGCCTATAATTCGTAATAATAATAATAATAATTTATTAATAAGATTGATAAGGTACACAAACATTTACAGGTTAATGGTCATTTTTACATATAGGTAGATATTACATAGGAGCCTGAACTAGGTAATCCTTTCAGGCGAGAAGAACACATTTAATTATAAAATTATCAATTAAAATCACTAGTTGAACAGCTTTTAGTTACTAGGTAGGTATAAAAACATTTATAATTAGAGTTATATTAGGTGATACCAACTCATATCACCTACTAAACTTACTTATTAAACTATATTTTAAACTAATCCTAATATTGAAATTAAGCTTATAAGATAAATAAATCTGAAATATCTAATTGACTAATGTATCAGTCTTAGTCTACCTGGTATAGTTCATATTGATTGTTTGATACATGTGCTGTTGGCAATACTATTTCATCATCATCATCATCATCATCAGCCTGTAGAAGTCCACTGCTGGACATAGGCCTCCCCCAAAGAGTTCCATGACGAACGGTCTTGAGCCTTCTCCATCCACCGACTTCCCGCAACCGTCACAATGGCGATACTATTTAATAAATAAAAAATAGTTTAATGTTTTTAAAACTAACTTTTATTTACAGGCAAGAACAGTAGCGAACCGCATCCAAGTGGGCGTGTCGTTCGACCGCTGGTCCACACTACAGCCACGTCTGCCAGACACCGTCGACGAGATGTCCACTTCTACGCACGTGTCCGCTTACTTCAGGACTAAGGAGAGGAACGGGTTCATTCTCTATCTCGGAAACCCAGAGGATACTAAGCTGAGACGGACCAAGTCGGTAAGCAATCGCTGGGATAACAACCAAAATAAAAAAAAAACTGTCTTGATAGTACATAGACTAAGTTCAAAAAATCGTTTAATATTGGTTTCATATTAAAAAGGTACGTGGTTGACTCAGGGAATCTATTATCATCATAAACTTGTCCTCAGAAATCAAGGTTCGACTTCCTACTAAAGATGTGTTCAAACGGCGTGCGATATGTCATTCAAAATATATACATATTTTTTTTTATTGATTCAATTTTGAGTTTCACTTTTAAGGGCTTGCGATATCGCTGAGCTATATCGCACAGCCTCAAATGGTAAGCTCAAAATTAACTTTAATCAGTAGACATAAATCATTTTGAAATATATTTTAAACTCATTTTAGTTGGCATATCGCACGCAGATTGAACACGCCTTTATGCGAAGGTTAATGCGGTATGTTTGTTGCCATTCAAATCTGAAACGGCTGATCGGATTTTCATGAAATTTGATATGTAGGTACTCAGCTTGTTTTTTTTATGTTATACGGAGGCAAACAGGCTTACGGCCCACCTGATGGTAAGAGGTTACCGTCGCCTATTGACATCTGCAACACCTGGAGCATTGCTAATGCGTTGCCTGCCCTGGAGAAATCTTTTAGTTTTTTCTTAAAGCTCTTCGTTGAAGGTTAGCGGGAAAATCTCGGAAGGAAGCTCATTCCACAATTTGCACGTATGGGGGAGAAAGGATCTCTTAAAGCGAGTGGTGGTGTACCCCGGGATTGGACATAGGCTACTTTATAACCGCGTGCAGAAGCTAGTTAGTGATAAAATTGTTTCGTTACAGGATGACTTCATGGTGGTCGGAGTACAGAACGGATATCCTTACCTAGTGATGGACATCGGAGACAGCGCCGAGTCGGGCCGCGAGCCGGCCAGGATCGGCAGCGACAAGTTTGTAGCGGACAACCGTTGGTACCAGGTCATCGTGGACAGGTATTACTAACTGACTCTCTTTACAAAAAAAAAATCAGATAGTTTGCCCATCTGATGGTAAGTGAAAGCTTACATTTGTAGCCGAGGTACATGTGCACTTGCAAATGATTTTCCGGAATTCAATGATTCTTGTAGGTCCCTAATATGATTGCCAACAAGATGGAAAGTCGTAACTTCTTTTTATAACCTGGGCGTGCACTTGGAAAATATTTACTGCAATTCTTTAATTTCCCCTTAGAATTTTGGAACTCCCGAGTTATTCTGTGATCTTGCCTCGTACCATCAACTTTGCGATTTAGTTTAGGCATTGACGCAAGTTGACACTCTTAAAGATTTATGGTCCGAATTCGTGTAAATAATGTTGACACGCTTGCATTTAAATTGCAGTAAGACGTCGCCTTACCTAAACCTTATATTCCAACCATAAAGTTTATTTTATCTTATCTCAATTAATACGGATGAACCAATAACATTAATTGAAATATGAAATAAAGTTTATATTAATTGAAGATACAAAGACATTATAAGAAATCAATGTTAATAATAATTTACAGTAAGAATGTCACAAATTGAAAATGTCGCATTAAGAAAGGAATAATATAATAATAATAACAAAAAAATAAAAGCAAAGTTCAATAAATCCGGATTATTCACGCAGTCATACATCACGCTCACAGAAACTCAAGCATTCCGACAACATTTTCGTCCATCCATATCATCCGATATTATCTTCCAGGGTCGGCCGCAACGTAAAACTAAGCATCCGCGAAAGTCTCGACAACGGCACCGACTACACCCACTCCAAAGAAGCCGTCCTGCCGGGCCAACACACCATTTTCAACCTCGACAAGGACAAATCCAAGCTGTACGTAGGCGGCGTGCCGTCCGACGCTAAGCTGCAAGGCGTCAGCTTCCCCGCATTCGAGGGCCAGATAGAAGAGCTCGTGATCGGCGATACGCCGGTCGGCCTTTGGAACTTCGTCAGCGCGAATAAGCTGAAGGGCGCACGGCAGAGGTCGGTACTTTGATTTTTTTTATCACGTGACCTAGTCTTTAATCCTTTCACTACACTGATTCTTTCACCAACAGTCATAGGGCCTTAGCATAGGCGCATCGTAGGCTCACAGGATAAGCAAGCTGAAATGGCAGTAGACCGGCCATGTTTTCCGTAGAACCGACAATCGTTGGAGAAACAACAACTTGGGGGTATAAATGATGAATTTTTGGCAGACAGGAATCTCTCGCTCTATCTCTCTCTCGATCTCTCATATGGATTAGCCCCTCCAACGTCCACACAAAGACTATCATCGCTGTATCGGCGTCGCGTTTGTAGTAGTGCGTTGCGGAGCTTGGGTCTAATGTAGCTAAACAGCTAAGCGCCCTACAAAATGTATGAGGCACGATGAACCCGTGGAACGTGTACGTGGCACGATTTTGAACATTGTAGCCTTCGCTTAAAGTGCTTTTTATCACAGGGACAAGCTGATATCCTCACAATCCGGCCCTCAAGAGTACCGTTTTAACGGTCGTTCGCACGTCACTGTGCCCGGAAGGCGGTACCTGACCGAACAAAAGAACCACGTGCTCCTATTCTTCAGAACCTATGCACCAGATGGTCTGATCTATCTGGTCGGCGAAGGGGCATACTTCTTCTCTATACAGATGCAAGACGGAAAAGTCTATCTTCAGGTCAGTGATAGCAACCTATCCCCTGAGTTATAAAAGTGTGTTAAATTTGAGCATTGTTTAAAATTATCTCTGTCACTGTCTCTCATTATTTAATAGAAAGAGATGGCAATACTGTAAGCATTTTTATTTTTTTGATAGATTTTTATAAGTAAAGCGAACAGTGCAATGTGAAATGTGCTTTATCACGCTGATATTCAACCCAACATTGCGTGCAAACACTTTGGGCTCAGTCTGTGGCTGCATTTGCATTTATTTCAAGACTATGTCGCTTTTGGATATTCTTTATTTAAATATTGAGCTACCCCAACTTTCGATTAGAAGGTATCGGGTTCGAAACCGGTCGAGAACCAATGAGTTTTTATGTTATATAACTTTAAGCGCGCATTAACACGTGCTTAAACCGGTGAAGGAAAACATCGTGAGGAAAACAGTAAGTATTCTTAAAGCGGCGAAGCTTGCAATTTATCACTTAAGGAACTGCAAAATGAGAGCATATGTGCCAAAATGCAAGTGTCTCTGACTACCCCCTTTGACATGTTCAAGGATCTGATCGCCTGGAGATAAACTTATGTTTTAAGGTTCCTAAGATAAGCACAAAATTTGTACGCCTAGAGCAGATCACAGCGCACACAACTAAACTGTAAAAACTCCCATAACCCGTGTTTCACAAAAAAAGAATTGAATTGAAAATTGAGATCTGCGAGGTTGTCTACCTGCTTGGGGATCAAAGTTTATTATAATTAATATTCAATAATTCCAGGTATCACTCGGCAACGCAGAGGAGCCTCTCATAATCGGAACAGCAAAGTCCTACAACGACGGAAAATGGCACAAACTGGACGCCGGTCGATACCTCACCAAGTGCTCCCTCAGAGTCGACGACGAAATCGTCAAGAGCGAGTCCACATCGTCCGTCTCAGAAATAGCCGCATTAGATACTATGAACTTCGGCGGGAACAATAAGGGCATTATACAAGTGACGGATAAAGGCTTCGATGGATGCATCCGGCAGATTAGTATCGACGGCACGAATATAGACTTCAGCGATAATGTGGAGTCGATAGGTATCGCTTACGGGTGCCAGGTGAGGATTCTTATTAAGAAATTCACACAATAGTTCACGCTCAGTTCCTTAGTGGGCACAAAATTACAACATCCATTCAAATTCCAGTTCGCATCGCTCGTGTCGTTCTCTGGCACGGACAGCTACCTCCGCTTCGTGGATATAACCACAGAGAATCTGCAACTGACGCTCAAATTCAAGACCTCTGAGCCGGACGGATTACTGTTCGTGTACGTCTCTCGCACTCAGACCACCAGTACTCCGGACAGCATCTCTCTCTCTCTTATAAAGGGTAAGATACAGCAAGTTCGGTCATAGGACCGTTTCAGTGCCACCATACCTAATACAGGTATACACTGACCTAATACAAGTGACCAAGAAAGAATCAGTGTTTGAGTTTTTCTACAACTGTCGACATAAGGTAAGATAAAATTAAAAAGTATATTAATTTCCAAATGTTTTTATAATATAAAAGAATATTTTGAAAATAATTAAAATAGGAAATAGGAAATTTAATTTTATTATGTAAACCTATAGATTAATCATTGCATTAGCAAATATTGTAGTGCCCCAGCAGGGTTCATGTTGAAGAAAATTTATTGGTAACACCATTTTTTTTACCAACTTGCAAATGCCAATTGGCAATAGTTTGTTCTACAAATTTTGTTTATCCAACATGTTTCATAGAAAATACTATATGCAAAAGTCAACATATTTCAAACTCAATTATTCAGCTGTTTTATGTAGTAATCTTGATGTCGATTTTCTCGCCCGTAAATACTTATAAAGATACCAAAAACAGCTAATTTGAAAAGTTCGGTAAAAAAATTAAATGATTTTCCCCTCTATTATTCTTTACACTTACAAATAGGTGGACCATAAGCTTGCTTGCCATCTTTGTCGTATTAAAATAAACATGCTTACAGTGAGTTGCTAAAATGCTTAAACATATTTTATATAGGTACCTATTTATATTTATTTATTACATAGAAAGGGATACAAATTAATGTTAGTAAGTCTTAAAACCTATTTTAGGTTTGTCTAGACATTAGGTAGAACATTTATAAGCAATAGTAGTAGGCATCGAATGGGATATCATTTGGGCAGTGGCGGATTTGCAGTCTTGGCCGCTCTAGGCCCCAGGCCATGTGCCGCCCCTTTCTCAGCACCCTTTATATAGACTAGGTACATAATGAATTAGAGGCTCATTGAATACCTATCAACATTAAGCTGGAAAGGTCTCGTCTGATGAAATCTACTCTTTAACAATTTTTTTTGGTCACGATTTGCCGCCCCTAATATCTGGCCGCCCTAGGCCCGGGCCTTAGGGCCTTAGGGCAAATCCGCCACTGCTTGGGTTTTTGCTTATTTTCTATGAAGAGCTTCATGTTCTTTCATGTTTTCAGGCAAACTAGTGCTAATGAGCCAGCGAGAGACTCTCGACACGGGGCTGAGCACCTACAACGACTCGCAGTGGCACGTGGTCACCGTCACGCACAACGAGAAGGCGCTCCGGCTGGTCGTCGATGACTTTGACTACTTTAGGTGAGTACTCGCTGACTCACGTGATTACTGTGATAGATATCACGTGAGCAGCTTTTCTGAACTTTGCGCTATAGTTTTCACTCTAGCGGGCGGTAGATAGTATCTTAAAACTAGCTTCCGCCCGCGGCTTCAGACGCTTAGTACCCGCATAAAAAGTAGCCTATATGTTTTTTTTTTCGTTCAATGGTCACGGCGCGGTTGAGTAACAAACAAACATCTTCAAAGAATCAACGTCATGCCAGACAATTTCAAAAGTAATATGGGCGGTTTGTTTACAAACATATCACATTTGAATTTAACTGTAGTATAGCAAGACCGTTCGTCATGGCACTTTGGGGGATGTTCAGCAGTGGACTTCATCAGGCTGATGATAATGATAGGTGTTTTATATATAATATACTAGCTTCCGCCCTCGGCTTTGCTCGCGTATTACCTATAAAGATAAAAAGTAGACTACATGTTATTCCAGACTATAATCTACCTCTGTGCCAAATTTCATCCAAATATCATCAGCCGTTTGGACGTGATTGAATCAAACATCCAAACATCCTCACAAACTTTCGCATTTTTAATATAAGTAGGATTTATAGGATAGAAAGTCGCCCTGGATATCTGTGGGGGAGGGTTCAGCAGTGGACATCCAACGTCTGAAATGATTATGAGAGGTGCTATTAGGGTGTTATTAACGCCGAGTGTTTCCTCATAAGCTTATCGTGTATGCGTAGTTCGGACACGGCGCCGGCGCCGCTGCACATCCTGGACGGCGTGGCGTTCCTCGGCGGCGTGCAGCCCGGGTACATCGTCGGCGGCGGGCTCGGCACGAAGCGGCCGCTCGCCGGCTGCATCGCCGACGCCACGCTCAACGGCCGCGTCTTAAATCTGCTGCAGCCGTATGCCAACAGCAGCGTCACCTTCGGCCGCTGCGGGGACAGCACGGGCGGCACCGCAAGCCCAGGTAAGCTGGCGGTATAAATAATAAATAAATATAAAAAAAATATAAAAAAATAAGTATTTATTTGCAAAGGAAAGGTTTAACAAGTTCGTGACTTAGAAAAACTTATAAAATAAGCTTATATAGAGACAAAACAAAATACGTGCATGAGAGTCTAACAAAAACCTTGTGTAAAGTCGATACATGACTACTCGCTCTAACTAAGCAAATATTCCGGACAATAATCAACTGATCCCAAACTAGGCATTGCCTGTACTATGGGTACCAGAGACTGATACATAATAGGTAAATATCTAACACCCAGGCACAGAACAAACATCTGTGTTAGTCAGACAAATGTTCGTCCAATGCGGGAAACGAACCCGCGACCTCTAGCGTAGAAGGCAGAGTTACTACCAACTGAGCTGTTAGGCTAGTTTCCCACGGTGTTTTCCCTCACCGTTTCAGAGGAAGCCTAAAATAATGCATGATATAATGAATTACAATGTCTACCTACCCCCAAGTTTACTATTTTTCTTGTTAGCGGGGTGTGGCTTCGCTCGCGTGGTACCTACATAAAAAGTAGCCTATATGCTACTCTAGGTAAAAAAATCTTATCTATTCGAAGTTTCATCGAAATCGATTGAACTTTTCAGGCGTGATTGAGTGACAAACATCCATCCATCCATTCAAACTTTCGCATTTCTAATAGAAGTAACATTTATTTTTTATGGTTTGTGTGTGGCGACAGGTCACAGGAACTACATGTGATCCAAGAATGCCCCTTAAACTTAAGGGGAAAATTTACAAAACGATGATAAGACCTGTCGTACTGTATGGATCTTTGGGCAACCAAAGGGACGGATGAAAGAAGAGTGCATGCTGCGGAAATGAGAATGTTGAGATGGATGTGTGGAGTGACTAGAATGGACAAGATACGGAATGAGTACATAAGAGGAAGTTTGAAAGTAGCGCCAGTGACTGAGAAGTTGAAGAGCAAAAGGTTAGCGTGGTATGGGCATGTCAGGCGGAGGGAAGAATGCCATGTGACTAGAAGAGCGTTAAATATGAATGTGGAAGGATATAAGGGAAGAGGTAGACCAAAGAAAAGATGGATAAACTGTGTGAAAGATGACATGAGTAAGAAAGGAGTGAATACTGATATGACGGCTGATAGAGGGGAGTGGAAGAGAAAAACATGTTGTGCCGACCCCACATGAAGTGGGATAAGGGCAGGGAGATGATGATGGTTTGTGTCATGTTAGTGAATGTAACATTCTTTGTGAGAAATAAACGTCTTTAAACCCTGATATTTCACGGCGTTTCGACTAGCTTACAGCAATCTTTATATAGCATTTGTCCTTTTATGTATCAGATCTATCATCATGGGCGGCGCCGCACCGGCCCGACGTGCTACCTACGCCGCCGCTGCAGACAGATGCGCCGGACGCCACCACCACCAACAAAGGTAATAGTTCAAACTTGTATAGTATACAAAGTGAGTTTTTTTTCAGGGCCTCTTAGGTGAAATCCGAAACTGTGAGGGTAATCGAAAAGTGATGTTAGGTGTTACGGGCTCGATTTTGAAAAAAATAAGATTTGCATAAAAGACATGCTGCGATTTTCAAAGTTTATCTCAAAGTTTGTCAAAGCACCAACATTTACTAACATCCCGCGAGATCTAAGTTCGGGACGAACCACTAGTTAAATATACAATCAAGAGAACAAGAACCACTGTGACAAAGATAGCATGCGACAATAAGGTCGTTTTTTAATTGATATTCTTCACTACTTGTCCCCAGTACATCTATTGAACGAGATAGTGCCACTGCCCGTTCCGGCACCAGCGCCCGTGTCGGAAAGTCCGGAGCCGCAGACGGAGCGCCCCATAGAGCGTCCCGTGGAACGCCCCTCGCCTCGACCCCTTGCCCCCCGACCGCCCCCGCCCGCCCCTCAGCCTGGATGCTCCCTAGCCTACGACCCTAACTATACCAGTGGTGACCCTATCGAAGGGTATAGGTTTGGTAAGTTGCATAGTTTTTACTACACAACGAGCGTTGTATTAACTATGCCTATTGTTTAAGTATATTACCAAGCCTATTGTATTATGTTGTTTTCGAATCGCGACCACGAACCGGGCGACTCAGTGTTGGAAGGCACTCCACCCGATGGACCGACGACATTGTGCGGGAAGTCGGTGGATTGAAAAGGCTCAAGACCGTTCGTCGTGGAACTCTTTGGAGGAGGCCTATGTCCAGCAGTGGACTTCTACAGGATGATGATGATGATTGTATAAGACCCATGTCGTTCTCATCAGTTCCAGTACATCTATAGGTTGTCTGGAAGCGATCGCTCTTAGCAAATGGACCTCCACTCTACTTCTGCTATAGCTTAAATTTTTGTACTTGTGTGTAATTTGTAAGATATCCTTGTGGTGTTCAATAAAGAGTTTTTTCTTCTATAAATTATTCTAAGACATATTGGCATTGTTGTAAAATGTTCCTATGCGGACCACAGAAAATAGGGTTCCCTTCCAACACATGTTATTGCAACTTTCAAAAATAGTTCCCAAGCCTTGACGCATTTTTAAATTGTCTAGGTACCCGCAACGACAGTCGCATAGAATACAGCAAGCTGCCGGGCAGACAGCTGGAAGGCTTCGACTTCACAGTCACATTCCGCACGTTCGACCGACACGGCGGGCTATTGTTCTATGCGCGCGCTGACAAAGACCCCAATCAGTTCCTCGCGCTGTACATGAGGGATGCCATGGTAATATTATAAACATCAATGCCTTACGAACGTAAAGCGTGTATAGTGTATTTCTTGATAACGCAGAGGTCACAAACAGACCAGTCTCCAAACAGATACGCATGGCTCTGTCAAACTTGTCAAAAAGGTGTTTATTTCACTAAAATCACTAGGGTGATCCTGATTTTATTAAAATTGAATTTGAAACGTCCTAGAAACTTTCTCTGTCTCTTCTCTCCCTCTATATCTCCCCATCCCTACCTCACTCACCCTCTTTCTCGCTCAATCTCACTCCCTCTCTCTTTTATATACCCTTCTATCCCTCTTCCTCCCTCTGTCTCCCTCACCTTCCCTCTAACTCTCTTTTTTTTTTTTTATACAACTGAGATGGCAAACAAACATACGGCCCACCTGTTGGTAAGCGGTTACCGTAGCCTATGAGCGCTTGCAATACCAGAAGCATCACGCACGCGTTGCCAACCCCGAACCCCCTCCCCCTAAAGAGCTCTGGCAACGTTACTCACCTCAGGAACACAACACTATTTGAAACAAATAATGTTATTTGGCTGCGATCTTCTGTAAGGCGCAGGTACCTCCCCAGGCGGGCTGCTCCAATTTAGAACGAGAAAATCTCGCTATGCCCTACCTCCTCCTCTCTTTCTCGGTTCACCCCCTCCAGCGTCCAAAAACCTCGAACGATTCCCAAAGCACGTTTGTCTATTCCAGCTCCATTGCGCGTTCAACTGCGGCGGAGAAACAGCAACTATTTCGTCCACCGGCACATACAACGACACGGAATGGCACACCGTGACGCTGACCCGCAACGGCGGCCACGGGAAGATAGCCGTGGACTCAGAGCACGTGTTCGAGAACAGTGTCACGTGTGGCGCACCCGCTGTTTTAGCCGCGCCTTACTACTATGGAGGGCTGAGAGAAATCACTGAACCAATCTCAAGGAACCTAGAGGTATCTTTACACAAAAGTCTTGTAATCCATTTCATTTTCATTGTATTTAGCTTCATGTCTGGCACGTCCGACAAATATATAAATAATCAGTCCGAATGTATGTAAGCAAAGGCTATACCTTGTGGTGGCGGAGACAATGTTAGGGATGGACACCAGCCCCCCGAGATACAGCTCTACGCTAGTTCGGGGGATGGGGAATATTCATGTCATTGACTTTGTCACGGTTGGCATAGCTTTTCTACATTAGATTAGTTGTAGGTTAGATAAGGTTGTCTGGAAGAAATCGCTTCTTGCGATAAGACCGCCGATTGTAGGACAAATTGTTATAGTGTTTATATTATGTATAAGTATATGTCTTACATTGTGTCCTCAATAAAGCATTATATTATTATATTATATTATTAAACCATTTAACTCAGACCGCTCCTGCAATAGCTGCCTTTATATGCGTAATGCGTTTTACCGCGCAATTATTTGCATGCGCCAGGGAAGGTGCGTAGGAAAGAACATGTAAAAGACTACTCGCTTCTTGAGGTATCTATACAATTAACTCTGACCACTCCTGCAATAGCCGCCTGTATAAGTACGCGCGATTATTTGCGCACGCCATCGCGTAAAGACCTATTTAGATCAGAGGAGCGAATGCTCGTCCTACCCTCTCGTCAATACATACATACATACATACATAAAATCACACCTGTTTCCCAGAGGGGTAGGCAGAGACCACGGTTTTCCACTTGCTACGATCCTGCTTCATACACTCTCATCACATTCCTCATACATGCTCGTCGGTTTAGGGTACTCATGACCTGGCCTTTTTCCAAAACGTCACCGATTTGTCTCGAGACGTAGAGCATTCTTTCGTTGTTGAATCGAAGAAAGAATGAGAAATAATACTCTTGTTATAAGCTCTAGCTCTATGTTCGTGAAAGATACACAGAGGAACAAGTGCCTCTATCCATCACAAAATGGATATTAGTCGCAGACCTTTACAGCTCATTTTCGCCTGAACAGTATACTGTTTTTCTGTGTCTTTGATACTTACTTTTGTTGTTTCTCTCAGGGCTTCTACCAGCCGTTCAAGGGCTGCCTCAAGGGCCTGATGATGAACGGCCAAGCCGTGTCGGAGATCTCGAATCGCGTCAACTCCCTTCGTTGCACAGACAACGTTGAAGACGGCGTGTACTTTGGTGCATCCAATAATGCGCACAGCAACTACTTGAAGGTAAACTTTCTTCACACTGGTTCTTTCTCAGTAACTCAGCGACGAAATCGAGGTTATGGACTGTGCCATACCGCGTGACCATTTTGTTTATGTAACTATACTATCTTTCGCCCGGGGCTTTGCATGTGTGTTACCCGGATATAAAGTAGCCCAAGCTATGTCTCGGCTCTATAACTATAACGAATAATTTATTATTATATTAATATTGTAATTAATTATTATTATTACCCATATCCATGAAAAAAATTACAGTCAACAAACAAAACACTCGCACTTATAATATTAGTTAGGACTAGCTTGAATGAATATTTTTTTGGAAAAACTTGATTTTTTTATATATCTTCTCACACCCGTAAGATGTGAATTTTAGAAAAATAGTTTTTTACGAACACTTCCTAGAACGAGTTGAGACGACCTTAGAACTATGAGGAGAGACCATAGTTGTAAAAAAACGAGTGTCTGTGCCAATTTAAACATTGTAAACTTTTCAGCTCCTAGAGAACTTCAAGGTCGGAGACGAGATCTCAATATCAATGGAGGTCCGGCCGCGCAACTCGACCGGCCTGCTTCTCAGCGTGCACGGCAAGAAGGACTACCTCGTGCTGGAGCTGCTTGAGAACGAAGTCGCCGCTACGGTCGAGAACGGGAATGGACCGTTCCGCGCAACTTACAAGTTGGCCAACAGCAACATGCTCTGTGACGGCACCTGGCATAAGATACATGGTCAGTTCTTTTGCAAATGCATTCATTATTTATCCAAGTAAGAATAGGCCCTTTTCACGCACGCTGGCCTTTACACGTTACTACCTGACTGGCCTCATAGCTCAGTTGGTAGTAACTCTGCCTTCTGCGCTAGAGGTCGCGGGTTCGATTCCCGCACTGGACAAACATTTGTGACTAACACAGATGTTTCTTCTGTGGCTGGGTGTTAAATATATATCTATTATGTATATCGGCGCAAGTGCGTCATCACAGGCTTCGGAATGTCTCGCCATTGCGAAGTCACACGTTCTAATTAAATTAATACTCAGATAATCAAGTTACTAAAATCATTTGAGGATTTTAGTCACTGGTTTAATCACTTGCGGGTAGTTTTTGCTTTGTCGCAAACAATGCCTGCTTTCGTCTGAGTTTTGCATAAATACGGGCGACGGCCGAAACACTGAGCATTCCCGGTCGAGCCGTCGCACCGTCTGGACCTACTCAAGAACCAATGTATAACGATTGCGCCGGAAAGGTTAAAGAGGAACATCAACAGAGTTCTTCTTCAGACACCGACGGGCGATCGTCATCATCACCATGATGATGATGATGATGATGACGACGATGATGACGATGATGATGATGATGATGGTGATGATGATGATGATGATGATGGTAACGGCAGCTAAGCTGACGTTACCCTTTTTAAAAACAAAATCTGGAGCTGGTCCTCCGTTATGTATATCAGTCTCTGGTACCCATAGTACAGGCTATGCCTAGTTTGGGATCAGTTGACCGTGTGAATATGTTCGGAATATTTATTTATTTATTTATTTACCTAACTTAATATTCAACGATGTTAAGTTAAAATTGTAACATAGCGCCACCAGATTAAGGTATGGTGGCCCTGAGAAGGGCCTATGACCGTCGATGAAATCAGTGTAGTGAAAGTACTAAAGTGCGCCATTTAGAGGCTCCTTTCGTGCACATGACACGTGTCTTAGAATTTTAAGGTTCTAGTGCATGCCAGTCTCCTCATGATGTTTTCATTCACCGTTTGTGAGAACTAGTATAGCGCACATAATTTTTTCTAATGGGAAATCCATTGGTGCACATCCGGGGAATCATAGTAGATAGTAGAAACTTAGTTCTAAAAACGCCAAATATCATAATCCTAAGTTTCCTAACAGGGTTTTGCCCATACTCACCACACTGGGCATGCGGGTTGGCGAGCGCAGTTAGAGCTATCGTTTTTAAAATGAGGGACGCTGCTGCCCATCCCATAGCTTTTTTACCTTAGTCGCCTCTTACGACATCCGCGGATAGAGATATGAAGGGGCCTATTCTTTAGCCGGGGCCACCACGGAGCCGGGGCCACCACCTTCTTAATAAAGAATAACTCTTGTTGCAGTTGTGAAGTCCCTGTACGTGGTGTCGGTCGGGTTGGACGGACACTTCTCCAAGCCGGGGCTTCGCGCCGGGCCGGCGTCCACGGACACGCGCTCGGCGCTCTACATCGGCGGCCACGAGCGCCCCATCAACAAGGTAACATACAGCTTGCATCCCATCTATTCAAAACGTTTTGTTCCTTCGAATATTTACACGAAACTGTTACTTTCATATTTTGAAAACTTGTAGACGCTCCCTCTCAACGGAAAGGGTGTACATCAGTCTAAATCGACCCCCAGGGTTATCCATCCAAAGGGTCTACGAAGTCGAAAAATAATAATTGGGTGTCTATAATAAATAAAAATAATAATAAATATTCCGGATATATCACACACGGTCAACTGATCACAAACTAGGCATAGTCTATACTATAGTTACCAGAGACTTATATTTATAATAGATTAATATTTAACACCCAGAAACAGAACATCTGTGTTAATCACACATGTTTTTCCAGTGCGGGGATCAAACCCGCGACCTATAGCGTATATGGGGGTCTACGAAATGCATCGAGATCCACATAGTGCATCCCTAATATACCACACTACAGTTAGAAGTCAGTCGAAAAAAAATGAAGTTGATGAATTCGCAAATTTTTGTGAATTTAGTTAGTGGGTCTACTCCGAACCGAAAAAAAAGCCAAGGGGTTTACGAGGCAAAAGAGTTTGGGGACCACTGGTATACATCATATATATTTCTTCTTTCTATCATAATCTAATCTTTAAGGTGAGGGTTAAATTGTTTTATGATTTTTGAATTGTTTTTCTCAATAACCGCAAAACGCACAGTTTTGATTTTTATGACAAAGATAACTTGAGCATTTTATTTACCTAAATCCAAGACAGAAACGCGATTGGTAAAACTTTTCTCGATAGATTTATTTTTTAAAGTTGGGTCCTGTACAACTGTTTTTTCGAAAATACTGTGAGACTATCTAACAAAAATATATTTTTTTAAATATTGTTTTAGACAATAGAATTGGGTACCTAAATCCGCTTTTTAAAAAAAATACATAGTTTTTAAGATAATCGACGGGTTACGGATACGGATGTTCCTCGCTCTCACTAAGTTAGGCTCAGCTTACGGTTGCGATCGGATTGCAATAAAATTACAAAACTTCCATTCGTTCACAGGTGCGAGGAGTAAAATCTCGCCGCGGCTTCACGGGCTGTCTGCGCAACCTGGTCATCGGCGAGTCGCAGGTTCAGATCCCGCTCACCGCGGCCGGACGTAACACACACATCGGTGTATGTCCCGTCGACTAGACTACCATATTCAGAAAATACAAAAGTATAAGAGATTCCAGTTGTCCCTGTATACTTAGGTCCGCGCTGACGGACGGAGTGGCGGCGAAGCGTCTTTTTCTATTATCAGATGAAACTCAACCTTATCTACTACAAGATACGACTTAAATCCCAAAATCACTGTGATGGTCGAATTGCCTCTGCAGGTTGGAAAGTCACATGATTTTGCAATTTCAGCAGTATCTTAAAGTAAAGAGGAGATGCAATTATTTAGCGAATCCTTCGCTTCGGTTCCACTCTGTCCGTCTGAACCGACTCTCAATAGTCATTTTCGGGAGTCAGTGAATAATTTTAAATGCCGTCGCGCTTCAACACAGACTCATTTTTATAATTAAATAAATGCGTAGGAATATCGCGGATAAAGCATCGTACACTACTTTCACTGTTAAGGAAAATAACATTTACATGATAGCTCAAATTACAGTGCTTATTTTGTGCCGAGTTGATGTTGAGGCGATATAGTGTGCGAAGACCTTTATTTATACTTAAATCATAAAAGCAATATATTCTAACATCAGTAAAAATATATATACCTACCAATTACTTTGTAAGTAAAATGCCATACATGTTTAACATGATGTAACAATTACAATTATACATTCTCCTTTATACCAATAGCATGTAATATCAGAAAAAAATAAACATTGTATTTGTCGGTAAAAACTATTTTATTTTGCTACTATAAGCATGTAAGGAAGGTCAGGTCAAACTGAGTGATGAACTGACTAAAGGGCAAGCAACATAAGCGGCAAGCCAGTCTTTTGACCAACACTTGCAATTTCATGATCCACGAAAACCTTCATTTTGACCTGGGGGAAATAACACCCAACAATCACATACATAATCCTGACCAACACAGGGATTCCCTGTGTCGTGAGTATCAGAAACTACGAGTACCATGGTACCGCAACACCCAAACCCGGAACAAATATTTGCAGATCATGCAAACATTTGTCCCGCAGCGGGAATCGAACCCCTTGCGTCTTACACGGGCACTCGCCCGCTACATATAATCTCACTACAATCCCGTATCACAGACGAAATCCTACTAATATTATAAATGCGAAAGTTTATGAGGATGTTTGTGGTTCATTCACGCGCCGTAAAGACAACTGATTTCGATGACACTTGGAATAGATAAGAGTTATTTACCTAGACTAAGCTACTTTTTATCAAAATACTATGCAAGGAAGTGAGTGGGATTGAAAAGTATACTACCAACTCTCGGTACCATCAATGGTACCGACGCCGACGGCTGATGTGATGGATGATACATCTGGATATTTTGTGAAGTTACCTATCTACGAGTGAGTAGGTACTTGGGTTTTGAGCCATGGTACTAGTGGGACAAATGGGTGTCATACCATTCGCGGTAAAAATGGTCCGGTGGACAATAAACTAGGTATTTATTAACATTTTGATAAATTATTTATGTACATAAACAATGGTCAGTAAGTCACTTTGCCGAGTTTACCGGCATGCTGCGCGTGGCTTCTTCTTCCTTCTTGCGCTGCTTCTCCCTCATGACCTCAGCGTCGCGGGCCTTTCTCTCGGATAGAGACATTCCAGTCTTTTCACTAGCATTCTTTTTTCGTTGAATTTCCTGTTGCTTTTTCTGATTCTTAGCGCGAGCCAGATCCCTCTGGTTTCCTCGCGTCATTCTTTTTACAGCGGTATTCAAGATCGAAAACCACTTGTTTAGCTTCGGTACGGGCAAATAGCAGACGATACGCTAGTCCGGCCGAAACCTAGGACAACGCACCGCCATTACTAAGGCCAATAGGTGAAAAATTCAGTCCAACAGGGTTAAAATCTTTGCCTTTTCTAAAAGTATAAGGTAATGCGTTTCACACAACAGAATAATAGTCCGATATCCACGTGTAATCATTAAGTATTTGTTGTGATCACAATGTTGATTACTTGGTTAAGCGCTAGGTCGAGTCGGCCGGCGCGATCGATCGATTACGAACGAACTAGTCAGGGGAAAATAGGAGTGCGTCAACTGATCTGCGCAAGCCGAATCAGTTCATTCGATTCATCAGCCCTCGTTTCACTGACACAGATACGATTTCATTTCCTCACTAATAGGGGCAATAGGCCTAAATGATTTTACAGGTCCGCTTCGCTCTAAAATAAGCTCTAGATTCGAACAGCTTGAAAAACCAACTAACAGAACATAGTGAACATGTAGTCACTAATAAACTAAAATATTTTATATATTTATTGCTCGCTTGCACACTTTGCACCTCACTCATAGTAAGTCGTGGGCACTGAATCGCGCATCACTTGAGAAGGGCTGGACCGATTGGACTATATTTTTTTTAAATATTCTTTACTATATCCCAAACAACGTTCCAACGTAAAGAAAAATTGGAAAATTTGATCTGAAAATTCGGCAAAATCAGAAAGTTGTACTTACGATGCGTAATGTTATACCCGGCTCCTATATTGGCTTCTACTTACCTAAGCCCTTCCTCCGCCATCCTCATCATTAGATTCAGTATGGAACCTACCTACTCCTCAATCAGATGGTTGGATATGCGTAATTCTTTTTTGATTTGTTACTTTGTTTATACATTTCGAACAGTTTTTCACAAATTCATAAAACGATCACAAGCAAATTTATTGAAATTTAAGCAGGAAAATGTCCGTCGGCTATACTCGTAACATAAAAATGATTTGATTAAGCATACAGGATATTAACATTGGATCAGGGTTAGACAAAAACCAGTGCCAACATCTGAACAAAATTTTATTTCACGTATTTGTTGCATTCACCAGTAAAACCAACTTAGCGTTTATATTTTTACACAAATAAAACTAAATTGCATACACAGTAAAAGTCAAATGATCACTAAAATTCAGAAAAAGGCACAACGCAATATCCAATTTACACAGAGGCGGTCTTTACCATCTCAATGCATACGTTATTCCACGAATTTATATTGTACATTTGAAATTTAGTAATTTAGAAATTTAGTATGCAACAAATTCCGTTTTAGTGATAGTAATTTTGTATGAAGATGAAATTATATTGTGGAGAATTAGTCCAATTTTATAAGAAGTTATTTTGTTGATTCAATTAGGGATTTAAGCAAAAATGAAAACTTTTTATAGTGATAACCCACAATAAGGGAATACTAGCCACCGTAGCCACTGGAGTCAAACTAAGTGGCTCCGTAGCTTAGAGCATCCCCGTCTGAGTCGAAAATGTATGCCATATTCAAAGTTGAAATGGAAATGGTAAAAGCAATTTTCAATTTTATTCCGAATTCAAGAAATTATACAGATATAATATATACTGAATTTGTTAGAACAGTGAATATATTCTAAATAAAAACAAATAATACATATATATGCATTAATTTGTGTGCTGTAACTGAATAAAGTACCAAAATTTAACATCACTAAACCCAACGAGATACAAAAATAGTTATATACATATGTTTATAAATAGGCGCGTTTTTTGCAGATGCCTGATCGTCGACTTATCTATAATTTTTCTATGGAAGAACAATTTGTACTAGAAACAGAATCGACACCAATACCGTGTTTATTGGTGTTTATTCTATTGTTGCATTATCGTAAATTAACCATAAACCCGTTAAAAAATAATATCGAGGTCCATTTTATTAAGGGACGGTATTTTGAGAGCTTTCAAATTATGTTAGTTTATGATAATGCAACAACAGATTCAACAGCAATGTTTCATGTTGCTTGCAGTTTTATTACAAAACTAGCTTGTGCCCGCGGCTTCACTCGCATGTAACCTAGATATTAGCCTATATGCTATTCTAGGTAAGGAGTTATATATATTCCAAGTTCCATCTAAATCAATTGAGCCGTTACGGCTGATTGAGCCACAAATATCCAAACAACAAACCACCCTCACAAATTGATTAATCGTTTTTCATTAGTTATAAGAATAAGGAACAATTTAGCACCTAATTTTAACTGTGAGGCGCTTATAAACAGGAAATAAATAATAGATATTGGTACAAAATCTTCAGGAATGTTTAAAAAGAACGTAGACCCTATATATTTTTCATCCATTAAACTAAAAAAAATAGCATTTAATCATTATTCTTAAAGAAAATATAGTATGATATACACGCGACCTGTGGATTCGTCGTATCATTTGATGCATGTTTAACTTCATTCAAAAATCATTAACACAATTAATTGAGGTGGCTGATATAGCGTCAAACACACGGTAAAAATAACAAAAGACCGGTTAGTGCCAAACAGCTTAAGTGGTTAATTCATTAACTATTTCCCTGATCATTTTCACTACGCGGTTTTCTAAGTTTATTAATAGTAACTCATTTCAGATAAAACAAATAAATAAAATTATAAATAATTATAAATTAGTAAAAAGATTCACCCAAGATAATGGTAAAGTTATTCAACTTAAACTAATCTAATTTTATTGTAACATATTTTTTGGTTCAAATATTATGCTACGGTATCAAAATTATGGTAACTTCAAAAATCTAACCATATATTATTAAAAATAGTTCGTAACTTTATTCATCATCAGCCTGTAGAAGTCCACTACCGGATTAAGGCCCCAAAGAGTTTCATGACGAACGGTCTTAAGCCTTTTGCATTATTTATGTTTTATACAGGTAGTTCGATTTGTATAGGAATAGTTTTGTTTTTCTCAAAATTAGTGATTTTAACTTAACTAGCGATAATTTTTGTCGGAAGATTGATACTTAACTTGCTGTAGTGTAAATCAAGAGACAAGCTGTGCTCGCAAACGCACACAATCAAACACACATGTCAAGACCGAACTTTTAAACACATAGAGTGAAATAAGACCAATGGCACCAATTTACGTAATTTAAGAAACTAAAGGTTTTTACAAAATTGGTGTACTTGGTACGGTGAGTTTTTCCAGGGCCACTCAGGCGAAATCGGAAACCGTTAGAGTAATCGAAAAGTGATGTTAGGAGTTACGGGCTCGATATTGAAAAAAAGTTGAACTTATTTAGTTTTTCAGAAAATGTAGGTTTTTGGAAAAACATTTATTTTTGAATATTTGGGTTTTTTGTTAGTTAATAAATAAATAAATGTATGATAACTATGCGTCTAAAGTTGTTGGAACACCTTCAAAATTATAGGTAAGTTGAGCTATCTATAGATCGTTTGTAACGGTCTTTAGATGGCTCAACTGTTTCTTGTGTATTTTGTAAATATTAACTTGTATTAGTTTTAAGTTTCTTTCTGTAAATAAGGTAAGTTTATAAATTCAACAATATTTATTTACCCAAGGTTATTTTTTTACTAATTAATTGCTTTGCTTTCACATAGTCCGACCGAAATAATAAACCTTCGATAAATAAATATTGTTTAATTTATTAATTTGCAGTTTTGAACGTGTTCCCACAACATTATATCACATTGCTATCGTACATTTATTTATTTATTATCAAATAAAGAACACAAAAATGCAAAAAAAAATCTTTTTTTTATAAACCCATAAAATAAATTTCAATTTTTTTTATGCAGATCTTATTTTTTTCAAAATTGAACCTGTAACTCCTAACGTGCTGTCAGGAGTTACGGGCGGTACGGAGTTACGGTTTTCGATTACTCTCACGGTTTCCGATTTCGCCTAAGTGGTCCTGAAAAAAACTCACCTGTATAGAAGTCTGTTGTTATAATAATAATCGGCTTCATCTATTTTCTAAGACGTTAAAATTGATGATTCTAGCTATTGAAAATAAACACCTTTTGACTTTAGTCAAATTCGTTCGACATATTGAAGATGGCGGTGGTAAAGGCGATAAAAATCTGCATTATTTAACTAAACTAAAATAACAATAAAATCAATATTATTGCACGGTTATCGGAGAATCCCTGAGAAGTAGGTCGTATTTACATGAAATAATAATTATTCATGATTATTTTTCATGCTATGGGATGGACAGCAGCGCCCTCTATTTTAACAACGATAGCTCTAACTGCGCTCGCCAACCCACCTGCCCAGCGTGGTGAGTATGGGCAAATTCGCCTCACATCATAGGAAGTAGCTCTGGAAATCTGTGGGGGAGGGCTTATGTTCAGCAATGGACGTCCTACGGCTGAAATGATGAAGATATTTTTCATTAATGTTAGGTAAATTTATGGTTATCTAAACGATTCTCGGTACATCATTTTTTAATAGGCCTGTACCACAGAGGGGCGATTTGAGTCAGGATTAACATTTACATTCATACATTACTTTTATTTTGATATGATTTATTTTTTTCTGAGATCGTATCACAATGATTTTATAAATTATGGTTAATTCGTTTTATCTATACATCAATTTATTACGAATTGATTCTAGAACTAAACTAGAGATTAGTGCTTTGCCTGCTTCAGCGTAAAAATGGAAGATCGCGAAGTGGTCGTTTCCATAAGAGGTAATTTTAATAAACGGACGTTTGCATTAATGGTAAATTCAGAGAAGAGGATATTTCAAGAAGTGGACGTTTTCATTAATGGTCTACAGAAGTGGATGTTTCAAAAAGTGGTAATTTCAATAAGTGTTAATTTCAAGAAATGGACGTTTACATTAATGGTAGGTAAATTTAGACGAGTGGATTTTTTAAGCAGTGTTCATTTCAAGAAGTGAGTGATCATTTCAAGAAGTTCACATTTTCATACAGAAGAATACATTTAAGCGGACGAAAGCGTACGAGAAACTTTCTAAATAGATTTCAAATCTTCTCACCACACTGGTCCTTTTACTTTTACCAACGGTTATTGGCCCTTGTCAGAATTGATCCTCGACAGGGATAATGCAAAATGACTTAGTAAGAACGACGCACGATAAGTTTAGTTCTGGAATATGGACCTCAACAATTAAACAGTGAACAAATAATGATCAATGAGGTAAATTCAAGGTGATTCATAATATGTATAATATCCCGAACGGGTCTAATTTTATCAAAAAAAAGTAATAGAATTAACAAAAAACAACTATATTTAAATTTTTTTATTTATTTATAGGAGAGTTTTTTTCCAGGGCCACTTAGGCGAAATCGGAAACCGTGAGAGTAATCGAAAAGTGATGTTAGGAGTTACGGGCTCGATTTTGATAAAAAATAAAATCTGCATAAAAAATAGTTGTTTTTTTGCATTTCTGTGTTCTATGTTGATAATAAATAAATAAATGTATGTTATCAATGTGTATAAAGTTGTTGGAACACCTTCAAAACTGCAAATTTATTAATAAAACAATACTTATTTATCGAAGGTTTATTATTTCGGTCGGACTATGTGCAACAAGCAAAGCAATTAATTAGTAAAAAATAACCTTCGGTAAACAAATATTGTTGAATTTATAAACTTATAACTTTGAAGGTGTTCCAACAACTTTAGACACATTGATAACATACATTTATTTATTTATTATCAACATAGAACACAGAAATGCAAAAAATATATATTGCAAAAACCGAAATTTTCTGAAAAACTGTAAATATTCAACTTTTTTAACGCTGATCTTATTTTTATCAAAATCGTGCCCGTGGCTCCTAACATCACTTTCCGATTACTCTCACGGTTTGCGATTTCGCCTAAGTAGCCCTGAAAAAAAACTCACCCTGTATAATTAACTAGAATCCGCGCGCGGCTTCGCTCGCATGGTAGCTATGAAGATAAAAAGCGTATATATTCCAGACTATAATCTATCTCTGTGCCAAATTTTATCCAAATCCATTCGGCAATTTGGGCTTGATTGAACAACAAACATCCAAACATCATCACAAACTTTCGCATTTATTATAATATAAGTAGGATGTAGGATAATTAGTATTAAACATACAAGAACTTCAACATTAAATTGCTACTTACCTGAAAGAGGTTTAAACTTATGACCCAAAAACAGCAGATTTTTGGCATAGAATTGAATACGGAATACATAAGCTCCCGTCGGGATAATATCATCATCATCATCATCAGCCTGTAGAAGTCCACTGCTGGACATAGGCCTCCCCCAAAGAGTTCCATGACGAACGGTCTTGAGCCTTCTCCATCCACCGACTTCCCGCAACCTTCACAATGTCGTCGGTCCATCGGGTGGGGGGCCTTCCAACACTGCGTCGCCCGGTTCGTGGTCGCCATTCGAGAACCTTTACTCCCCATAGGTTGTAGGTTCTGCGAGCTATATGGCCTGCCCACTGCAACTTCAACTTGCTAATTCTGAGAGCTACGTCGGTGACCTTAGTTCTTCTACGGATTTCCTCATTTCGGATCTTATCACGTAGTGAAACTCCAAGCATAGCTCTCTCCATAGCCCATTGCGCGACTTTGAGCTTGTATATGAGGCCTATAGTTAGACCAAGTCTCAGTGCCATAAGTCATCGGGATAATATACATAATATGAATCATCTTTTATAGGAAGACTTTGATTTATTCCAACACGCCTGTAATTCCTCCGTGCACCTATAACAACGTGTTCCGCAACTAATAACAGATACAATATAGTGGAAAAAATCTATTGTCCATTCTTAATACAAATATAAACATTACTAGCTAACGAAAAAAATACTACTAGCATTCTTAATACAAAAATAAATATTACTAACAAACGAAAATTGTCATCAACCCTTTTCAGTTTATTATCGACATTATAAAAAAACTACAATTTTCGATGTATTATGGAAGTCTTATTTTCAAAATACGTAGAACAAAAGTCATTGCCTTTTGTGAAGAATAAGCCCCTTTCGGTCTTACATATTCCGGAACACCCTGTATACCTAAGGAATATGTGCCTGAGTGGTACAGTCTTTAAACTAGTCTCTGTCTACTTACATGCGAAAACCGACACATCAGACTTTGATAGTTATATAATTTGTTGTTTCTTGAAGCTTGACTCTTTCCTAATTAGGCTTCGGTTTCTTGTATGACAAGAAGACAGCAGGCGTTCCTGAAATATGAATAAAACAATCCCACTTATCATTGGCTTCTATTCGCTCCATGAATAGAAATGAATGGAAAATTCTTTGAAAAATGTAAAGAGAGTAATGCATGCGGGTTGACGATCGTAGATAAAGCTATTATTGTTGATATGATAGGGAACGTTGCTGCCCATCCCCTAGATTTGTTTCTCTTAGTCGCCTGTTACACTTAGTGTATAGATTACAGTTTTTGTATGGTGTCACGAAAAGTGCGCCTACAAAAACCAGTAATTTATTCGCTTTTCACGGTCGATAAGTAAGAATTTAGAACTCACTGACATTGCACATCACGGAATAGGCCCTCAGACAGCAGACACACTCAGTAACTTTGCTCTACAGCCTTAATTTGGGAACCCTGCTTCTTTCATTCTGAGGGCGTTGTTACTTGCGTACTACATCTAACTTCTGCGAGTAACATCGTTTTTTATTTTAAAATATTATTATTGTACCAAAAAAATGATTTTGATTTGATTTGAACTCACGTCATTGGTGTTGGCTCTCCACAATGAGCATGATGGACTGGTGCTGCTGGTCCGCCTGTATACTGGGCACAGAGCGCAGGCATTCAATCTGGTGCGACGCCCAGTCTTTCTTCTGGCAGTAGGTGGAGCAGTACGGCGTCCGTCGACACAGTGAGCACTCGGCCGACGCCTCTCGATTGCAATTCGCACACTGTGGGAAGTCATTTTTAGAAATACAATTTTCTCAGCATATAATCATACTAGCTCTCGCTCGCGTGGTTCCTATGAAAAGCCTATATGCTATTCTAGAATATAATCTATCTGTATACCAAATTTCATCCAAATCCGTTCGGCCGTTTGAGCGTGATTGAACCACAAACATCCAAACATCTAGACATCCTCATAAACTTTCGCATGTATAATATTAGAAGGATAAAAAGTTCATGTTTGATTTCACAGTTTATCTGAACCATATGAGTGTGACGTCGATGGCCTGATTTGGGTTTTTGGCATAGAATAGTTCTTGACCTGAAATACTATTAGACCAACCTATATTGGCTACTTTTTATAAGGTTACGCGTGAGAGGCTCATGGCAGTTATTCGTGTCAAACTACAAATATGTTTTGTTATAAAAACTCGATAATCAAACTACTTAGGTCTCAATTCGACTGGCGCAGGCGGTAGGATCTATCATTGTGACTGTCCTCAGGAGTCGGTATCCGTTAATATCCCACATTTATTCAAAAATGAAATGGTTTTTCTATTTCCTGAGATCAAAGTCACTTTCCTAGACTTCCTGCGTGCATACAGCTAGTGTATTTAAAGACTTTAAGGACTTATTATTCAAGAGGAAGATAGGATACCTTTTTCGTTTCAGAATCTTCAACGGCATGCAACGGCACCTGATCCGCGTCAACACTCGCTTCAACACTCGCCGCAAGCAACGCCGATGCTCTCTCCTGCTCTAGCCTCTCTATCTGTCTCGCACTGATGATGGTCACGTCTTCAACACATTGTTTTAGCTCCGTCCCGAGCCGGACGAGGGTGGAACTGATGTCGTCGAGTCGCTTCAGCACGCCAGACATATCGGTCATGTCTGAAATTGCGCATTTGAACTTTCAGATCAATCCAAAAGACAATGTAGGTAAAATATACAAATATAAAGTACACTTTTGGGGATCTGGAATATCTGCATATACAGCTTTAGCGTCTAGAGGGAAAGTATTTTTTATATTAGGTCTTCCATTAGTGCGCATCAAACTCGCATCAATTTCGCGTTCAGAAGTGGTATAAGCTTGTAACAAAGAAATTGGTTGCAGAGCATAAAAAGCACAGGCAGGTAAAGTTCATCTGTCCTAGTAACAATTCTCTGCGGGATCGATTTCCGCTGCGGGACAAATGTTTGCATAATCTGCAAATATTTGTTCCGGGTCTGGGTGTTGTGGTACCATGGCACTCGTAGTTTCTGATACCCACGACACAGGGAAAACTAGTGTTGGGTCAGGGATAAGAATGTAACTGTTTTTATTTTTTAAACCGTCTCGCGACTTTTTTTTTTAAGCATGGTAGACAACCTCTAAAATTTGAGAAGATCAGATCCTAGATTATGTCTAAGTGCAAAGACAATGGCGTAGTAAACTAAGGGCTACCCCTATCTAATCAAGTAGGGAGTATTCCATTCGTGACAGATTGCAATCCCAGCGCCGCTTATAAGAATACTTACTGGTTTCCTCATGATGTTTCATAATATATTTATATATACATATAATAATCGAAACCAGGTTTTAGTTGCTGGGCAAATATAAGACAAATGTATTGAACACAAGTGTTTCTTTATTACCTACTTCGCAGCAGCGTCTTGCCTACAATTATTTATGCATGTGGCAGCAATAGGCTTATTTGTTTAAGAAATTACAGACGCATTATCGCTGATGTATAAAAAAGACATGCAAAGTAATACGACAGGCGACAGCCACGCACATACACACATCAAGTACGTACAAATAAGTGTAATTATTTACACACTTACATTTTTCATCAACTTTATTTAGATCAAATTCAACTCTACTCAAATTATAAAAGTCAAAGTATGCATGTTTGTGCTTCAATATAGCCGTAAACGCCGAATCTATTTGGATGAATGGACCTGTTGGCATCGTGGGAGGTATCTCGACATTCGCTGTTGTTGTGGGTTCGTATCCCCATCGTACACCAATGGATTTTTGTATTTGAAAAACATATACACTTACACGTGCTTAGAACAGTGAAGGAAAACATTGTGAGTAAACCCATGACTTAGTCAGCTGTGCATTACTTTGCATATGGTAGGCTGAGTGGACAGAGGATGGTATAAAACTACCCCCATATAAATGTCACAGGCACTACAGCGTACTATCCCCCTTTCGCTGTATATATCATGTGGAGGACACAGGGATCTATTTAAGAATATCTATTTGAATCTAGAACAATCATAATAGACAATCGGTGAACACTAACAGCAAGTGGTAACAGAATGGAATGCTATGGCGTAGCTATTAATAGAGTATCTAGTACTACAATGTGTTCCGTACCAAGTTTATTATCATGAAAGCTTCATGAGGGCTTATTAGTGAAAATATTAGTAAAAATACTAAACTTTTTACATATTTATTTACCGATCTTTGTCAAATCAGCTCTTTTTCGTCATTTCATCATGCTGAATTTACGTTTGTCTTGATTTTACCCCCCAAAACAGCTGATTATTCATAGTTATGCATAGTGCATGATATCAATGTTGATTCGTTTTCGCGTCAAGCTTATTTTCGCTCAGAGTTTAGCTTTGAAATAATAAAAACTTTAGTTTATTAAACGTAGTTTAGGGTTTCTGATTCGCCCAGTTTTAGATTATGCCTGAATAAGCTGAACGTTTTTCGCTTAGCTTATTTTCCATTCGCCGCGTTGCTTTTTATCTCAGCAGCAAGTAAGTATAATTGTTTGCCTCAAAAAAGTTGTATTAACTAAGTATTTCGCCTGTTGCTTTTTATATCAGCAGCATGTGAGAGGTCTGATCTACAGGTCGTGGGTTCGAATCCCTGTAGCACAATGAATTTTCCATTCGGAAAATATATGGGCGCTATACTAGTGCGCTCAAAAGGTGAAAGAAAACATCAACGAAACATCGTGGGGAAACCGGCTGTTTTAGAACCTAAAAATTCGTAGACATGTGCACGAACGAAGCCTCTAAGAGGCGCACTTTAACCCTTTCACTACAATGATTCTTTCGATTCTTTCACCGACGGTCATAGGCCCTTTGCCACAGGCCACCATATCTCAACCCTGGTGACTGACTTAATACACGATGACCATGAAAGAATCATGCAGTGACACGGCAAGCAAGCAAGTCGTATGTAAAATTAATTGTTTGCCAAAAAAGGTGTTATAACTAACTATTTAGCTTAGTTGCTTGGGATTCTCGACCTTCGCCAAGGGTCGTTTACTTTGGACCAGGGTTTAAACTACATTTTGCCCAGCGTCTGTTTGTAATTTTATGCCCGTAGTATTACGCTGTTCTAGTTTGCGCTTTGCTCATTGTTTAGTATTTTTCCAAGCGTTAAAGGTTCACTAGGTACGCAGTTCTTATCTTAGACTAGCTTTCGCCTGCGGCTTAGCTCGCGTGGTACATACGAGGGTAAAAATTAGCCTATTTTATGTAGATAATAAGTAAGTATTCCAGACTATGATCTATCTCTGTGCCAAACTTCATCCAGATCCGTTCAGCCGTCCTGGCGTGATTGAGTAACAAACATCCGTCCATTTAAACTTTCGCATTGATCATATTAGTAGGATTATAGTTCTTTGCCCAGTGCTAAGCTTCTGTATTTTCTTTCTGCCCAAAACTTTTACAGATTTTTTTATTTTGTTTACGAAGTGCAATGCTTTTCGTGCTTGCTTGTGCGGGGCAGAGTACATTTTATTACAGTACATCAACATAGGTCAGTTGCGTTAGCTATTATTTCTACATTGTTTTAAGAATTCGCACACAGCTTTATGATCATTAATAGTTGCGTGGCTTTGATGGGTGAAAATATACATAGACTTTTTTTTTTTTAAATAGGCTCGCTCCTCACAGATCCCCAGACACAGATTAAAAATATAGGTAGCAAATTTGTGGCAATTTATAGAAGTAAAAATTCGCAAATAGCTTTTACAATTTTGTTTGAAGTATATAAAATATCATGCAAATACATAGCAACACAAACAAAGTAACATGCTGCAATAAATAGCATCTCTAACTAATGTTGAACACCAGAGTAGAAAATGAATTCATTACAAAATAAATACATACTACATAAGTTACACAGTAAGGATACTTATCTATCTATTAATATAATTTTATATAGTAAAAATAAAAAAGTCACCTATATTGGGCAAGTTTTGAGGTAGTTGCGTGATGTTGACTGGTTGCGGCCTAGTGAACGCTGTCCATTCGTAGATTGGGACAGACATAAAAATAATTGACATGTTTATCTTTAGTTCCTTCAAACTCATTAAACTAATAATCATTATTAAATATGTAGACACTAGATAGATTATCATAAATATTTAAGTATAAATTGTAACTCTGCAGATTTATGCAGTGTTTAAAGGAGGCTGTGAGAAGCACTGATAACACAACAAATATAAGGCATAGTCTTACTTTTAAACAGTGACAAGTGAATATATTACTGTTTTTTGTAGGTGCCCTTTTCCTGACACCATACAAAAGTGGTAAGCTATCCACTTTAAACAGCAGCCTAGGGCATCCAAATATAAATAAAACTAATATTATTTTCATATACAGCCTAATGTGGGCGAAAGCCTAACCTGGAATATTTGAATATTCATCATAGCCTAAAATTATGAATAATGAATATTCTAGCTGTTATGTAGGTGGTTTTTATTGCCTCTTATTATAATTATTTGTATTCAAAATATTGCTGTTGCAATATATTTTGAAATCACCAAATATTCAGTGCAAAACATTAAATCATGTTTTATTTAAATAATAAATAAGCATTTTATTTACCTGTAGTAGGATCACTGCCACCATCGGGGGTCTCAGTCAGAAGATGATAGTCAGTGTTGCTGTCGAGGCCATCGGCTAGTGACTGCCAGGCCTCCTTAGAGTGGCTGTTACTGCTCGTCTGGTGAATATTGTCCACATCACTGTCTCCGAGGCTCGAGTCTCTCTTAATTTTAGGCTTTTTTTCATCAGGTTCAGACAAATTGGTACGTCTTCTTCTTTTGTAAGGTGTAAACAGTCTCACAGGACCCATGGCTGAAAAAGAAACAGAAATTAGAGAGAAATTAGAGCAACAATACATCTGCTTACATTTTTTTTTTTTATACAAAATTGGCTAGCCTTTTCTGCAAAATCACCTGATGTTAAGATGTGGTCTACATTGTAGCATGTTTGCCTAAAAGAAACCTATTCACTCTGCTCTTGAAGACACTCAAATTATAGGTATAACTAATAAAGTGGAATGGGTTCTTACCGGATTGATCATCACAGCACGCACCACATGTGCAACTAGTTGCGTGAGGAGTGAGTATGCCCTCATCTATCAATGCTTGAATACTTCTCCCTCCAAATCGGATGGATCTCTTCCAGTCCTTGCTGGAGGCGCGGCCGCAAAGCGCCTCGAATTCGGAAGGAGTGTACCACTCGACGCCGTACTTGATGCACTTTCCGCGGCCGCCGGAGCCGAACTTCATCTTGTGCAGCTCAGCAGACGTGTTCTTGCAGCGCACGGGCAGCACGGGCATATTCACGGTGTCGGCCCACGAGCGCGGGTTGTCGCGCGCACCCTCTTTCTCCTGCTTGTCGCCAGCGAGCACCAGGTGCGTGCCCTTCAGCTCGTCAGCGACGCCGCCGCCCGAAATGAACCCGTTGTCCACACATAGCATTGGCTTGAAGTGCGGCAACTGGTCCGACGTGATCACGTTGAAGGTGGTTCCCGTGATGAGCGTGCCGACCGGCAGTGACACGGGCACGGTCACCACCCCGCTCCCGTCCCCGCTGAGACGGGACGCCTTGAGAACGGCCCCGTTCGCGACCCGGTCGCCCCTGGCCCGGTGCTCGGCCGCCGCCGCCGTCAGCGGATCGGCTTCGGTAATGTCCGGCATGACGACGTTATCCGAACTTCTCGCCGCCGCCATGGCTCGCCTCCCTCCGCCGCTCAGGATGCCCACCCGTCTCGACCCTATTTTGAATAGTCACGATCAATCCGCACGATCGAGTCAGTTAAACAAATGTAAACAATGTCTGCTTGAGTCAACCATCGTCCGCCATAATAAATTGGAAAATCAAAAACATTGCACGTCGTCGCTAACCTAGGTTATGGCGCCAAATTCAAAATTCAAATGGATGGATGGAAATTGGAATGAATGCACAAAAATAAAATAATGTAATGAATGTGTGTTGTTACAGTTCTACAAAATATATATTATTCATGACTTGTAGCTAGTAGGCCTATGTATATACAAAATTACTCTATGATTCATGCCTATGCCATTTTATATAGTAGCCGCTTCGATTACATTCAAGCTGATACAAAATTACTCTAGGCATTCCTGGTATATACAAAATTACTCTATGATGCATTCAAGCCCGCCCAAGGGCATGACATGGTATGCCAGGGTCGGACTACATAATCTTTGTATGCCAGTGTCAGACATTGGTGACTAGCAAGTGGCTGGTTAAACTAGCATGCAAGCAAGATTATATGCATTGAGACATCGTAATATGTATTCTGATTCAAAGTAACTGGTATTTTCGTTGGTAGGAATAAGTAATATAGAATAAGTAAAAAAATAATTAAGAAAAAAGTACTCCGTGTTAGATTAGAACCTCTTTTCCTCGCAATCTCCCTTTCCGTCGCTTTGACGTAAAATTACTCTATGGACGTAATTTAAAATTGTGGTCCATAAATAATATATTTTTTTATTTAGTATAATATATAATAAGTAAGTTCACCGCAAAAAGGCACATAATGATACCTGTAATCAAACTGTGACTTTTTCATTGCTATTATTCACAAACGTGAGATATTTTATCTCATTGTTCTTAAAAAAAGTTTCGATATAAAAAAGATCGTCCGCAAAAGTAAAAAAAAAACTCATTCTTTTAGTCTATGGCCAATCGCCATTGTAAGATGCGCGCGCATAGGAAAACTGACTAATTTTTCAACGACGACTCAATGACGCCTCACGGCCTCAACACACTAGTGTGTTATGTTGGTGATTATTACTGCTGTGTATAGTCTGTGACATTAGGGTATAAGTTTATACCCTAATGACACAGACTACTAAGAGTACTACCCATAGAGTAATTTTGTATATACGTACTACTCATGTACTATTGATTATCTCATTGATGCTTATCCCACCAAGATCATTGTAGGATTGTAGGTTAGGGTAAGGAATAAAAAATTGTAGTTGTAGGGACCCTGTAAGTGTGAATGATACTTGAGCCATGAGTTTTGGATGGAAGCGAGAAGTATGAACTTCAGTTACTAAGCGACCTCGAACAAGTGTGTACGTATCCTAAAAATAGAATAAACTTTTATATCAAATTTATGTGGTATTTAGTAACTCCCAGTGCAAACTTAGAACTTTAATATAAGTAGGATAAAAGAACTTATAATTGGTGACCCCGACGTGATTTGAACACGCAAAGTGAAATAAAGTTTGCACTGGGAGTTACTAAATACCACATAAATTTGATATAAAAGTTTATTCTATTTTTAGGATACGTACACACTTGTTCGAGGTCGCTTAGTAACTGAAGTTCATACTTCTCGCTTCCATCCAAAACTCATGGCTCAAGTATCATTCACACTTACAGGGTCCCTACATAACACCCCCCATTGGTTTAATAGACAGTTTTTATAAAAGTGTAAGTAAATAAAGTGAAAAATGAATGACCAACCGATATTTTTTGAGAGCAGTGACAAGGTACTGCAAAGTGACGGGACAACTGAAAATATGTCTCAATTAGCTGAAGTTAGTACCAACTCTACCAGTAGCAGCCAGTTTCCTATAGCGGAAGTTCTAGCGCAGATGCACAAACTCAATATGGAAGTGGCATCACTTCGTGAGGAAGTGCAACAACATCGTCGCAGTTCTTTTCGACGAGGAAATAATCGTGGTCGTGGCGATTTTAGGAGCAATTCAAGACCAAGATCCAAGTCAAGGACAAGGGATGACCCGAACTGGTTATGCAAATGGCATTATAGATATAGAAACAAGGCAAGGGAGTGCGAAAAGCCTTGCGCTTGGATATCGCCAGCGGAAAACTAATGGAGGTACAGTCTGTCGCGATGGGAGATTTTGTACCAGGAAAAAACCATCGCCTAAGTGTTTTTGATAGGGAAAGTGGTATAACATTTTTAGTAGATACGGGTGCAAACGTATCTGTCATTCCAGTGTCGGTGAAGCAAAAACTATCGGGTGAGTGCACTAACTATAAACTATATGCAGCCAACAGTAGTGAGATTAAAACCTACGGTACTAAGACTTTTAACTTAAATTTAAGATTGCGTCGTCCTTACCGTTGGACATTTATTATTGCGGATGTAAATCAAGCTATACTAGGTGCTGATTTTTTGGAACATCATAATTTGTTAGTAGATTTAAGAGCGCGTAAACTAATTGATAAGACGACTAATTTGAAAACTTTTGGAAAAATTGTAGAAACGAATGATTACTCTGTTAGCACAGTAGACATTAATCATCCATTTCTAGATTTATTGTCTGAATTTTCTGATATCACTAAGCCCGTGTCATTTAATGATTTAGACCGAATATCTAGCAACGATGTATATCATCACATCGAAACGACAGGCAAACCCGTGTACGCACGAGCGCGACCTCTTCCGCCGGATAGATACCACAAGGTAAAAGAGGAATTTAGGTTAATGCAGGAAATGGGAATATGCAGACCGTCTAAGAGTGAGTGGGCCAGTCCACTGCACATAGTAACTAAAAAAAATGGAAATATTCGACCAGTAGGTGATTATAGACGTTTAAACGCTATAACCAAGCCGGACCGATACCCTGTACCGAGACTTCATGATTTTACTTACATTCTGGCAGGTAAAAAGATTTTTACAAAAATTGACATAAATAGAGCTTATCATTACGTGAAGGTAGCACCTGAGGATATTGCGAAAACAGCCGTAATCACGCCATTCGGATTGATGGAGTATATTCGTATGAATTTTGGGCTCAAAAATGCTAGTCAAACATTCCAGAGATTTATGAATAACGATGTGCTAAAAGGATTAGATTTTTTATTCAATTTTATTGATGATGTAATAATTGCTAGTGACGACATTGAACAACATAAAATGCATTTACGAAAGGTATTTGAACGATTTCAGAAATTCGGTATTACTATAAATCAAGAAAAGTGTGAGTTTGGTAAGTCCAAAATTGAATTTTTGGGTTATGAAGTTTCAATCGACGGAATTCGACCCCTGGACCATAAGGTCAAGGCCATAGTAGAATTTCCTCGACCGGAAACTATTGAACAATTAAGACGATTTTTAGGAATGATCAATTTTTATAGAGCAAACATACCCAAAGCTACTAATTATCAAATCATTTTGAACGAATATTTAAAAAAATCGAAGAAAAATGATAAGACAAAAATTGTATGGACGGACAAAGCGATCGAAGCGTTTGAACAGTGTAAAGTGAGCCTTAAAAACGCAGTAATTATATCTCATCCCGTGCCCAATGTGCCGTTATCTCTGATGACGGACGCGTCTGATAAATGTGCAGGGGGAGTTTTACAACAATGGGTAGAAAATGCATGGTTACCATTAGGATATTTTTCAAAGAAGTTTACAAACGCTCAACAAAAGTATTCTACGTATGATAGAGAATTAACAGCAATTTTTATGGCAGTTAAACATTTTCGATTTCTTTTCGAAGGTCGTGAATTAATCATTTTCACGGACCATAAGCCATTGACATATGCAATGAAAAAGGTGGAAAGTAACAGCGAAACACCCAGACGTACAAGACAGCTATTATTCATAAGCGAATTTACAACGGATATAAGGTACATAAAGGCCGAAAGCAACAACGTAGCTGACGCGTTATCGAGAGTTGAAACAATATGCTATCCTACGTCCATTGATTACACAGAATTAGCATCAGCTCAGGAATGCGATTTGGAATTGTCAAAATTATTAAGTGAAAAGAATGATAATATTTCTCTAAAGAAAATTTTCATTCCCGGTAACGATAGAATGATATACTGCGAAAATTCAACTAGTGTATGTAGACCGTATTTACCTGAAAGTTACAGAAAATTAGCATTCAAATCAGTTCATGAATCTAGTCATCCAGGTATTAGAGCAACGCGAAAAATGATAGCGCAACGATTCTTTTGGTCAGGTATGAATCGCGATGTTAATCAGTGGGCAAAAACATGTATACAATGCCAGAAATCGAAAGTAGGAAGACACACTGTATCTGAATTACAGCAGTATCCTGAAGCTAAGCGATTGTCACATGTTCACATTGATATTGTAGGACCGTTACCACCCACGAAGGAAAATTATAGATATCTAATAACAATGATAGACAGATTTACACGATGGCCAGAAGCTATTCCTGTTAGCGAAATAACAGCGGAAATTGTCGCAAAGGTATTTTATGAAAATTGGGTTACACGATTTGGCATTCCCGAACGTTTAACTAGTGACCAAGGTCGGCAATTTGAAAGCAATTTGTTTTGTGAACTTTTAAAGAGAATAGGTATAAAAAAGAGTAGGAGTAGTCCTTATCGACCACAGAGTAACGGAATAGTCGAACGTTGGCATAGGAGCATGAAACAGGCTTTAACAGCGCGACTTATGAACAATACATCATGGAGTGACGAATTACCTACAGTCCTACTTGGTTTACGTGCGGTAGGTAGAAGCGATAATGGCGTAAGTCCCTCAGAATATGTTTACGGTACAACTCTTCGTTTACCTGGTGATTTTTATGATATCTCAGATAATCGAAGCGTTGGAGAACATGTATTTTTAGATCAGTTAAGAAATCATATAAATAATTTGAAACCAGTTTCGCGAAAATTACGGGATTCACGCACATTATTCGTACATAGTGAGTTGGATAAATGTGAAAATGTTTTTATCAGGAATGATGCAGTACGCAGACCATTGACATCACCGTATGATGGTCCTTATCGTGTCATTAAAAGGAAAAATAAAGTATTTACAATCCAGTTACCCAATAGAACAGTGAATATATCCATAGATAGGCTTAAACCTGCATTTATTTTAAATGAGCAGAGTAGTGAGCAAGCAGAGGATAATTGTAGTAATATAGGTAAAAACGGTATTGTAGAATCTAAGACTAGTATTAGTGAAGAAAATACAAAAAATGATGTTGAAAAAGTAACAAAAAAAGGTCGTAAAATAAGATTACCAGTAAGATTTAATTGTTAAAATTATTAATTAAAGTTCGTCAAACTGTAAGCAATGCATTAAACACGAATTATTTCAGAAAAATATTTTTGTTTAGTTAATTGTTAACTTATTCCATTCTATTTTTGTATTTCAAGAGCGAAATCAGTATCGATCACATTTCTAAGGATTGGTTATTATCGTTATCGTATCCGTAATAGGATCAGCTCTCTAAATATTTATGTTACAAATAGTCCGATAATAATGAAAAGTGAGGCGGTATTTCAATCCACACTTCATCTAAGCTAGCTGAGAGCAACTTGAACCAAGTGTTTATTGAAATGTGTGACTCTTTGTTCTCAAGTGCAGTAGGTGACGAAAATATATTTTATTTGTTTATGGTATCTTAAGTGTATTGTGACTTTTGTATTTCTATTGAATAAGTTTATGAATGTTATTGTGACCATATTTTTGTGTTTCTAGGATAAGATATTTTTAATTTTTTTGAAAATTTATTGTGTAAAATTTGGGGGGTGTTATGTAGGGACCCTGTAAGTGTGAATGATACTTGAGCCATGAGTTTTGGATGGAAGCGAGAAGTATGAACTTCAGTTACTAAGCGACCTCGAACAAGTGTGTACGTATCCTAAAAATAGAATAAACTTTTATATCAAATTTATGTGGTATTTAGTAACTCCCAGTGCAAACTTAGAACTTTAATATAAGTAGGATAAAAGAACTTATATAGTCATCCTGCAAACATCTACGATCCAGCATGCTACGAACCAGCATGGACGATTTGGACCACAGAGTACTTTTGTATAAATACCGTAGACCGAGAATAACATACTCTGTTTACGATATATACCGGATTTGGACTACGAAATTCGTATCAAGCCTCCGAAACGGGCGGATCGATATTAAAAAAAATGAAGCGCCATATTTGAATTAATACTACCCCACCAAATAACGAAGACCTGTATATAGTTGGCTATTAACCAAAGCTATGGTTATATTATTTGTTCGCATAATATTGCTTCCATTTTACAACTGAATAATTACAAATGAAAACAAATACTAAAATTTCGAGATTTATCAATTTTAATAACAAAAACCACACATAAATTGCTATCTTGGGGAAAGTGGATTCTTTTTTACATGAAAATACAGCCATGGTGATGTGTTTTACCGCAAAATTCTCACAAATAGGGCGAGAAAGGCGTTGATGGTTTCGTAAAATTATTATTTTATACATTTCTTCATTTAAACTACCGAAATGGAAGAACTAAGATCCAAGCATAAGTCGGCTATACACAATGCAGCTCATCAAATGGCCCTAGAGTGCATCCATCCTCAGGTATTGATATAATTTGTCAACAAAGACGCCGCTTCTTTTTTCTGATAAACAATTGTCTCTTCAAAGTTGAAATTCTCATTTAAGACCTCGAGAGTAAGATTTTAGTCTGGTCTACTAGAAAACCTTAGATAATTATCTAAAAAGAAAACAATACATCATATATTTATTTTTATGTAACCAACAGGAGTACCTATTAAACATTTCTTACCTGCTACAGTGTTCCATTGCCTTCTATCATAGAACCTTAATCTACTTACAAATCTAACCATTATTGAATTTCAAATGCTACTAATATTATAAATGCAAAAGTTGTTCAATCACGCCCTAAACAGCTTAACCAATTTCTATAAAACTTGGAATAGATAGATTGCGTAGCGGAGCTATGGCGTAGCGGGCGAGCGCCCGTCTCAGACGCAAGGGGTGTGGGTTTGACTCCTGCTGCAGGCCAAATTCTTCCATGATCTGCAATATTGGTTCCGGGTCTGGGTGTTGTGGTACCATGTTTCTCGTAGTTTCTGATACCTACAACATGGAAACCTAGTGTGGGGTCAGGACTATGTGACTGTTGGGTGTTATTTATTTATATAGCTTTTGTTTCACATGTAACATTTACTATTGATTTGAGTTACAGATATAGCTAAAGCATAATCATGAAGAGCCATTTACGATCGGGGCTGGATTACAGCGGGTTGCCCTTGGAGTATAAAGTACTAGTTTGAGTTTGCTTGAGTGTATGCACATAAACTTGTTTGTAAATAATGGTTGAAGCCTGTCATCCAATTTCACTTTGTATTTTATTCATAATAGATTCCAAACTACCACAGTCAAGACATTTCTGTGTAAATATTTAGGTCAAACCGCACATCATTGCTGACCAGTGATAGTTCTGTACCATGCAGTGTCAGTGAAAATTAAATATTGATGATGTTAACATCTCTACATCTCTTACACTGGTGTGTACAAATGGAGCTATGAGATATCTATAGGTAAAACTTTTAATTTTCACTGCAGGGTACAGAACATAACATCACCTTTCAGAACTGATGTCCGCAGATAGGCCTTTACAATGGTTAAGAAGGTTCATACCTACACAATAGTCTTATGAATAATTAATGTAACAAAGCTTCAGCCATTATGTAAACACTGTGTGAAGCACTTTGAACATGGGGGCAGACATTGGACAGACAAACTACATGTTATAATAATAATATTTATTTGTATGTTTTCTACTAGGCGAAAATGTTGTGTTTTCATGTTATTTCAAGATTTTTTTCTATTGTTGGATTTCTCACCAACAATATAATAAAATTGTTGTCATTGCTATTAATACTTGTTACTTGCTGTACAAATGTGCTATAAATTCTGGAGTTTTCATGACTGTCTTGCTAAATTGATCCATAATACAGATGACAACAAAGTCAATTTATGCTAACTTGTGATTTAGTGAACAGAACCCAAACCCAGCAACGAAATTCAACATATTTCCATATGTACATAATGCCAGCTTGCCCCGTAATGCCGACACTTGCACGATTGTTCACAGTTGTATTTGTCCAACCATGTCTGTCCGCTCGGATTGCTCAGGCTACCCATGGGTCCTCGCACCATGTGCACCCCTACCCCTCCCCGGTGCGGCTGCAACATGCTTTCCAGACACAGAACAGCCCTAAGATGTTCCATCCTAAGGGGCTTAAGCCGCACCTTGTGAGTACACGCTTTTAAAATCCGCTGAACACAAAATTGAGTGTTTGTCATGTAACTCTTAGTGTATAGTACATGCTTGTGTTTTTCTTGGTCATCCTGCATTATGGTTAGTGAGAAGGTGGGAGCCAGTGTGGTGAAAGGATTACAGTGCGCTCTTTTCTAATTTTTAGGTTCTAGGACTTGCAGATTTCACACAATGTTTTCGGTGATCCGTTATTTCGATTATTTTATCAGGAACCCTAGCTTGTAACAGTAGTTTAAATTGTTATCAATGAGAGAGTGGTAGTTAAGCTTTATATAGTATAATTCATGGTATTCTGCCTTGATGATTATAAAAAAATGTGATTATAATAAATTCAGAGAGAAAAAAAAACCGAAACATGAGGACAAACATAGACAAAAACTTGACCAGTCGATAAAAGAGATAGCAATAATATTATTTTAGGCTAAACTGATATTCTCCCATAGGTACCTACTGAATGTTTTGCTGTGGATGATTTTGTTTTTTTATTTATGTACGTGGTATTTATAACGTGTTTGTATAGCATTCTCTCACTTTTCACTACTCTTGTACATGTAACATACTTTTTTATTTTTCCCAGTACCGACCAAAGTCGCGCGTGGATGTTATTGATTTATAAATTGTACCTAATGTTCCAGGATTCGCGCACATACGGCACGCCCCAGCAGAGCCCTATCCTGGGCCGCGCGCTATGCCTCACGCCACGCGGTAGCCCTATCCCTGGCCGAGTGTCTCATCTCAATGAAAAGTTCCAAGACTCGCTGACGCTGAACTCTGATACCGACGCGCTGGTCGCAAAGATAGGAGCCATGTTCCCTACCGTCAGCGAGACTCATATCAAGATCTTGCTTAAGAAGTTAGTATTTTTAAGCAATATACAAGGCTACACGGCAGTTTCCTCGCCGAATGATCCATCTCCAACGAAAGGTGCCAAGACTCGCTGACGCTGTCCTCTGAATGCGCTGTATGCTAGTTAGTTAGTTAGTTTCTTTGTTTTTGGCTTCTGTGGCTTGTCACAATTCTGCCAGTGTCCGTTTCATGATGATTTCATAAACTTTAGATGGAGGGTGCAGTGCAGTAATATGGTCGGTTAAAAACCAAACTTGATTTATCTGAAAAAAGATGACACAACACATAAGACAACACAATATTAGTAAGCTAGATAGATGCCATTTACTGTCACCTAGACTATCTGGGGGCCCTCGTGTCACTGACATAATCCTTCTTACTAATATCATAAATGCGAAACTTTGCGAGGATAAAGATAAAGATATTTATTGTTTTTGGAATCTAGGTACAGAGTAGGTAGTTCATAAATATTCAAAAGTTTCACTTGTCCTGCCTACAAGGCATAGAAACATTTAGTAGGATGTTTGGATGTAGATAGAGTTCTTTACCTAGAATAGCATATAGGCAACTTTTTATCTACGTACCACGCGAGCGAAGCCGCTGGCACAAGCTAGTATTAAATACGCCGGCGGCAGTTACGTCACACGTCGTCGCATACGTGTGCAATAAAATAATGTTAGGTATATGTATTTTAGTGATTAAGGTATATATGTTTGGGCCAATATTGATTTTTGCAATTATTCGATATGATGATGAAAAAATGATATTACTATTTATAAACACATTGGTACACACACACAGGTATTACAACCGCGAGGCAGTGGTGATCAGTGCGCTGCAAGTGGAAAAGCATCCGATTACGACGCCAGGGCCGCTCACGATGTCCCCGTCTGCGGCACGCCTGAGCAAGGGCTCCATGGGGGTATACTCAGCGTTGCAGCTCGCCAAGGGAGTGTCGGGGTCTATACAAGGTTCCAGTCATTTTACCCCGTACTCTGGCACGCCGCATGGTAAGATATCACCAGCAACCCCCCCCCCCCCCCCCTTCACTTCCCAACAGCGTAGCACATTTATTTCATGTTTTTGGGACTTTTTTACGATCCCACAGCAAGTTGGGTCGATATGTGATCGGTCCGGCTGAAATGTGAATTCGGAATGGGAAATATATGAATATTAAAACAAGAATTACGTTATAAAAACAAAACCGACTCTTTGAAGTTTTTCAGATCTTCACCAAAATCAAATTCTTTCTATTAAACAAAGGTTCGAATCAAAACAATCACATCCAAAAATATGTTCCGCCAACCCTTAAACTTTATAGAACACAAAAAAAAAAAAAAAAATTTGACGGAGATATCCCCTAACATACATAAATAAAAAAATACAGCCGAATTGAGGACCTACACCTTACTGTTAAGTCGGTTAAAAGATATTGATTTTTAAAGATGCCAGAAACATAAAATACTCAAATTACTTGAACTCATGTTTCCTTTAAATATAATAATAAAATACTCAAATTCTTAGTTTTTTCTGAAATGCACTTTAATCTAAAATGATCGCATTATCTCAACATCCACTGTAAGTCTCCATCGCATTTTACCTCACATGTATTATTTTTCAAATATGATGTGCACCTAGCACTTGCTGGCAGATACAACTCGCTTTTGGGTTTCATAGCTCGTTATCTATAAACCTTGTACAAACCGCGATTTCAATCATTGTCACAATCACTATCGGATAGATAAGATAAAAAAAATAACCTCATCCGGTGAAAGTCTGATTTGCTCTAGTTGTGAAGTGAACTTTTTGGTCTAAAAAACATTTAAAATGTTTACTGATGTTAATACCACATTCAAAATGTTGATCGCTGACATAAAAGCGTACAGCAATGATCAGAAGAAATCAAACAGTAAAATAGTGTCTAAAGAAAAATTTAAGTTGCTGAAAAGAATTAAACTTTTTTTCATTTTCGTCGGTGAGTATTGTAGTTGTAGCAAAATATGGATAATTTCATTTCTTTATGATGGCAAACAAGCTTACGGCCCACCTGTTGGTAAGTGGTTACCGTAGCCTACTGAACGCTTGCAATACCAGAGGCATAACGCACGCGCTGCCGACCCCCCCCCCCCCCCGAGCTTTTGCCGCAGGAACACAGCACTATTTAAAATAAATAATGTTATTTGGCTAAGATCTTGGCGGAGGTTCCTCCCTAATTTCTCGCTATGCCCTACCAAAAAGATAGTTGGTATTGGAACTTTGGGGCTATGACAAATGTAGATAGAACAAATTCATTACTATGCATACAAAATGCATAATATGTATGCTAGCTATCCAGAAAGGGAATTATTCTTTTTTTTTTTTATACAACTTTGGTGGCAAACAAGCATACGACCCACCTGTGGGTAAGCGGTTACCGTAGCCTATGAGCGCTTGCAATACCAGAGGTATCACGCACGCGTTGCCGACCCCTCCCCCCTCCCCCCTAAAGAGCTCTGGCAACCTTACTCACCGCAGGAACACAACACTATTTGAAACAAATAATGTTGTTTGGCTGCGATCTTCTGTAAGGCGGAGGTACCTCCGCGGGCTACTCCAAATTAGGACGAGAAAATCTCGCTGTGCCCTACCTCCTGTTAAGAATTCTACAATTAGCGATAAAGTTTGTCAACGAATTTTGGAAATTCGATATTTTTCGTTGCAAAAAACACTATGCCAAAATCTGCTGTTTTGGGGTCAAAACAGTTCAAACTCTTTTCTGGTTACAGTTATTTTCCGCTAATATTCCTTCATTTTGATTCTACATATAAGCCCCTTTCGTTGTATTGTAGATATTATAATCACCTTGTTTAGTAGCTCTAGTCCCCCAGTAATCTTCTAGGTCTCCCACTTGTATTCTTATGAATTTCAGAGTATATAGTAACCCTGAATCAATTTTCTAATCCAGGGGGCAATCCACGTAATGTTAATTATGCTACGAACAAAATATGGACCAAGTCTGAAAAAAATATTTATTATTATTCTTGTTTCTAAAATGGACATAATATTTTGTATCATTTGGGTTTCAAACGAGATTCGAATTTATTTAAGTGAATTGACACCTTGATAAACAATGATTGTTTCTAAAATGGACTCTTGTGGATTCGGTTTAAAGAATATTTATTTTGTCAAGAAATTACAGAATTTCACTACACACTGGATTCTTTGTATGATTCGTATTCAGCATTAGCAACGATTTGTTTGGTGAGAGAGTGTTTTCTATGGAGATTCGTAAAATGGCACAAAATCAGAATTCCCTATGAGTCAAAAGGCAAACGGACAGTATGAACCGTACGCAAATCATATTATGGATCTTCAAAGGTGACTATTTTAGAACATAGAGGCCTTGTCTTGTTCGGTGAGTTCCCATAGATCACCGGTTTTGTATGGCTTCACGAAAAGCGCCTCTACAAAAACCGGTAAGCTGCCCACACAAAGTAACTTACGAACATGACATGACGTTCCCACGTTCACACTCACTGTCATAAATTCGTGATTATTAGATTTGGTTAGGTTAGCGCAACACAATATGAAAAATAAAGTTTAATAGACAGCGTAATTGGCCTCTCTGGAAAAATCTTAAACCGATAGAAATTTATGAAAAAAAGCCAGGTCAACGAGCGTGCATGAAGAAAGTGATGAGAATGAATGTAGCAAAACAGGTATGTAAGTAAAGAATAAATATATATTACAATAAGACTGGCCTCATAGCTCAGTTGGTAGTAACTCTGCCTTCTGCGCTAATGGTCGCGGGTTCGATTCCCTCACTGGACAAACATTTCTGACGAACACATGTTTGTTCTGTGTCTGGGTGTTAAATATTTCTATATTATGTATATTAGTCTCTGGTACCCATAGTGCAGGCTATGCCTAGTTTGGGATCAGTTGACCGTGTGTGATATGTCCGGAATATTTATTTATTTATAATAAAAAATTATGAAAAAAAAGGCGTGGTCTCTGCCTGCGTCTCCGAAAAACAGGTTGGATTTTATGTATGTAAATGATGAATTGCAGGATCCCCCTCGCTGCTTAGACCGGCGTCATGCGCTTCCAGTTACTACGGCACCAACAAATCCATCGATGGACAGCAGACCAGGCATCACTCCCCAAAAATGAAGCTGAAGTAATACATTTGAGATAATTGTAAAAATACAAATAGTAACTGACTGACTACAGTAACTGACAGGCACCGCAGAGCCTTAAGCGCGTCACACACGGCAGCTATAATGTAAAAATGTATATTATAGCACTATACATCTCATTACATCTTTACATAGAAACCGTCAGGAGACCATACACGGCAGCTATAATGTATCTTTTTACATCTTTGTATCTTCTTTCAGTTTCTATGGAAAGATGTAATGAGATGTATCGTCTATAATATACATTTTTACATTATAGCTGCCGTGTGTGAAAGGCTTTAACCGTTGGTTCCAGGGACTTGAAATTTGGAGGGTGTGCCCTTTTTAGTGTGTAGCGGTGTGTTTAGAAAGGAATTCACAAAATTCAACCACTAAGAGGGCGCAGCACTTAACGCGAACAAAGTCGAATTTCACTAGTTACCTATGCATAAGGGGGAAAATTTTCAAGATTGTTAAAAAATAAAATAAAAGGGCATTTGTTCACTCCTCTAGAATTCCTACACGCAGTTAAGTAGGTACATATATGATAACACTAGCTTCCGCCCGCGGCTTCGCTCGCGTGGTTCGTATGAATATAAAAAGTAGCTTATATGCTATTCCAGACTATAATCTATCTCTGTGCCAAATTTCATTCAAATCCTTTCGGCCGTTTGGGCGTGATTGAACCACAAACATCCTCACAAACTTTCGCATTTATAATATTAGTAGGATTAAAGAAACCAAAGTTATTGGTATGTAGGTAGGAAAGTGAAATGGCCGATGGCTCAGCTACGCTGCTCTTCGACTAAGGTGAAAAGCAGCGTAGCTGAACCCTCGACCATTCTACGATTAATTTTAATCGTCCATGGTGAATTCGCCTTACAGATACCTTAAGAGCATATTCCCCAAAGCCGAGGAAACGCTGATTCTCGACATACTAGCCAACAAAGATAACAACGTGCAGCGTGCGAGTGAGGAACTCATTACGATGGGGTTCCATAAGAAAGAGGCCACGCAGAAGAAGGACGCTACCCCGCCGCCGCCGAAGAAGATCGTCACCATCATGAAGACTTTGGACGAGAAGAATCAGTGTGAGTTTTACCCGTTTATTACGTTCTCATGTAGTTTAGTGAATTTTAAAGTGCACTTTCCTTAAAGAGGCTTATTCTATCGACAAAAAGAAAAAATACTCGCTTAAAAAAACAAAGTATAGTACTTTTTTTTCTAGTATCGAACTTTTTCTTATCTGCAGTTGCTTTTTTTGTATATTATTAAATAAATATTAACCGTCCGAGAAGTTAGACACCAAGATTGCTACCCAAAAACAGCTGAATACATTGAGTTTGGAGTCATTTGACTCATTGTTTTTTTTTTCATAAGAGTCGTAGGACTTTATTGCCCATTATTTGTAGAATAAGCCCCTTTTGGGATAGTATTACATATTATAATAAATCACTTTGTATAGGCTACTAATTGAACTGTAACGGTACCCTGCGAGAGAAGTCGCGGACGGAAGCTTTTACTTATATAAATTGCATGGATAGGTTTTGGAACGTATAAAGAATAATTACATGTTCTTACTCTACCTATAGTTTGGTGATTACCGCTGAGGCGTCATTGAATCTTAAGAGAGAGAGCCGAGGACGGTAATCATCAATACACACGTGTATCATACGACGTTTTTCAACACACTTGAGAATAAAAAAATACTAAAAATAACTGTAAAAACGAGTTGTGAATTTTTGTTCGCAATGGCGGGAAAAATTAGTCAGTTTTCCTATGCGCGCGCATCTTACAATGGTGATCGGCCATAGACTAAAAGAATGAGTTTTTTTTTTACTTTTGCGCACGATTTTTTTTAAGAACATCATCATCATCATCAGCCTGTAGAAGTCCACAGCTGCACATAGGCCTCCCCCAAAGAGTTCTATGACGAACGGTCTTGAGCCTTCTCCATCCACCGACTTTCCGTAACCTTCACAATGTCGTCGGTCCATCGGGCCTTCCAACACTGCACTCCACTACACTTTTAAGAACAAAGCAACTCAACCAATAAAATAAAATAAATCACGTTTTTTAATAATAGCAATGAAAAAGTCACAGTTTGATTACAGGTATCATTATGTGCCTAATTGCGGTGAAATTAGAGCCACTTTATGAGCAAGTGTGTTGAAAAAGTAAATTTTCTCGTGTTGCTCATCAACTGACATAAGTGAGCTTTCAAACGGTTTTTTGTCATTATCTGGTCGTGTGTAACCAATGCCCTTTAATATTATAGTTTAAAGAACTATGGCTGATTTTCCTCTCACGCCTACCGCCGGCGCGGACACTTTGCGCCCACCGCTTGGTTCAGCGCTGACGAACGTCAACACTGGTCAGCGTTACTAAGAAACGCTTCATAGTGATACATACAAAAATTAGCCTATCAGCGCCGACGGTCGGCGTGAGAGTTAAATCAGCCATAAACCTGGGATTACTGAAGAAAGAAGCTACGCGTACACACCCTGATTATCGCGGGGGTTATATTGAAGGCTAGTATTTGGCGTGACCTAGTTAAGTTACCCTTCAAAATATCCCTCGCGATGGCAAGGCTATCAACGAGAACCTCTGAGAAGAAACTGAGAAGTTGATGAAGATTGGAGTAATCAGTTACAACATTGTCCGTAACTAGTATCAAAGACAATATAGGCGTTAGAAACTTTCTACTGTATTATCTTTGCTATTATACTGTCCCGAAAGGGGCGGGGCTAATTCTAGTCACATAAACAAATAAATTCACTTTTTTTATTTAAAAAACATTTTTTTTCTAGAACTTTGAAAATCAGCTGTTTTATATAATAATTAGCAACTTTTTAACTAATCATTATACGTATGAGAAGTTCGACATCATGATTGCTACCTAAAACAGTTCAATAATTGAGCTTGAACGGATTTTACCCCAAAGCAGTATATTTTTCCAAATTGTTTTTTACTGTGGAACTAACATTTTTGCCTTTTGAGTGTACAATAAGCCTCTTTCGTTAGTATACATATTATTAATCAGATTGTTTGGTGATATTACTTTTCTCGTGTATTTTTTTAGTGACAGGATAATTTTAATAAAAGGTCATGGCGAGAGTTATCAAGCCGATAAAATATTACTGACATATTAAGAGAGTTAGAAGCAGAAGAAAATAAAAAACATAGCCCATTAAAAGAATATAAAAAAAATTTCAGTGCGTGAAAAACTCCAAAAGAAGTACCCAAATATAGCAGAACGCGTTGTCTCCATAGCGCTTGAAAGCGTTGACTTCAACGAGGAGCGAGCTGAGCAGATCCTGGATAAAGTGCTCGTGGAAGACGATACGCCAAAGGTCAAGGCTGAGGTGGAAGTCAAGAGGACGTATACCCTGGACGCTAAGAAGGGGTAAGCGACGTTGAAAACAGTAGGGGTTAGGAGACTGAATAGCGTATGCGTTAGTTCTCGTTATACAGTTTGGTATTTTTTTATTACTTGTCATTAGCACTGGTTGAATTACAATAGTTATATGGGGAGTTCTAATATTATTAATATCTAGGCGCTGCCTTAAATACAAAGTTTCCGTATGGCGCGTGTCAAAAACTAGGAGTACATCTGGTAGGTACCAGAACACCTAGACCCTGAACAAATATTTACATTCCAACATTTTACAAACGTCGCGGGATTCGATTCCTCACATCTTTCGCCACAACGACTATACTCGCCCGACACGCCAGTGAGGTCTATGCGAATTATGTTACCTATAGGTAGGTACATTCTCATAAAAAATAATCGACCCACCCTTTCGTTAGGTAACCATATGCAGGGGAATTTAAATTTGGAATACCATTGAAAGCTTAAACTACTCTATAATGAATGTTTTTATTTTGTTAAGTTTATGCCTAGATTTTATAATACATTTTAAAAATATTCAAAACGTGAAGTGTGAAGTGGCTCGATTTTTGCAAGTGTTAAATGAGGTTTATGGTTAAAAAACGTGCCGATTTCCTCACGATGATTTCCTTCATTGGATAGTTTATGTAATACATAAATTATTAAATTGTATGTACTTACACTCAAAATTTTTACTAGCGCTAACTTTTTCTAAACGGTAGTCTTTAATGAGCATCCCTATTCAGTCTCCTCTGAAAGTCTTGTGAATAGATTTATAAAATAACACTTTTACAGTACATCTGTCATCTTACATGCAACACACTCCGTAGATCAACTTGAAAGTACTAAATTAATAGGACTATTACGACACAGATTCTCTACTCGTACATTTGAATCCAATGCTTTTTAAGCTTTTCACACAATGTTGTGTCAATATCTGTTGCAAGCAATGGTCTTTTAAGTCCTATCATAAAATCAGTTCCGATAGTATGAAAGACGAGCTTTACCAAGATATTTACACAACAACATCACAAACTAATCATGAATTGAGTTGGTGGAGCTGGTGGGAATTAGTAAACTTAAAGCACAAATCAATAGTAAACTTGTTCCCTGGGAACGGCTAATGTGTCAAGGCTTGTAATTGGCGATTCTCAAACGAGCCTCAGAATAGTAGTAATCTACTCATTGCGAAATTAAATGGTGAATAACCCTATAATAATGGTTATTGGGAGTTTATCGCACGGATAAACCCAAAATTAGCAGTTCAAAGTGGCAATGGCAGGCCATTTTAGCTCAGCGACAGCCATTGGGAAAAAAGGTTCTCGAATGGAGACCACGACGCAGAGCACCGAAGACACACTAAAGTCCCGACATTTTAAAAGTCGCGCGAAGTCAGTGGATTGTTTAAGACCGATCGTCGTGGTACTATTTAGGGGTATCTCCAGCAGTGGACATCTCTAGGCTGACGATAATGCCACACGTTAATTAACCAGATAGTTTAATATATGAAATCCCACCACCCCCCTCCGTCACGACACTCGTAACCCCCATGTGGTGCGTAGAGCGAGCTCTCCGAGCGAGTTTCGCGCGCCTTCCCCGGTGCCGCTGCCCCGCCGCCTCAAGTCCTGGGCTGCCACACTCAAGTATGTTGTGAACTACGTGGCTCGGGGCTCTGCTGGTTCCTATGTTCAAATTATAACTGACAATCAACACAAAATAACACGCCACTTTTATAAAGTTGTAGTCTTTGAAATCACAAGTGACCAAGCTTAGCCCGAAGATATAGGGAACAAAACGGCTTGGTTTCTTTTTTTTATGGGGGGGTAATCTCTGGTACTACCGATGCCAAAAAAAAACATTCACTCATAGAAAGCTGCACTATCCCTGGGTAATATATTTAGGCTATTCTTATCCGTGTACCACGCGAGCGAAGCCTAAGACGAAAACAAGTTATGCTATAAAGCTAAATATGAAAAGGAATTGCCTACAAAATCGATAAATAGTAGGGAATAATTAAGTATTAAGTAAATTCACACGGGAATCACTTCATGAAACCAGATTAGCATATTTTTATATTACATTACAACTACACCAACCTCTAACAAAAAAGTGAAATTCACAAATAAAACATAGGACCCAGCATTGACCCTTGCTGAAGACGTTACGGTAACGGTATCTGTTCGGGTAAAGATATTGTAAGAAATCTGTGATGTGACTGTTTTGTGATTGTTATCAACTAGTTTGTTCTGTGAAACGTTTTGTTTATTTGTGGTTTTTACAGCATGGTGTTAACGTATGATGGTTCACTTGATCAGAGGCTTTATTGAAGTTGAAAAATATAGTGCGTGACTTTCGATATCAGGATTGTTTTGACGCTAGAATATGCGACGAAATCTATTGTTGAAATTGTAAACTGTGTTTTCTTTGCTTCATTAGATATTTAAACTAAATGGATAAAATAAACAATCCTATGGTGTTTGTGGTTAAATTAAATAGGTAGGTGAATGGCTTCAGCTTTGTATAGAATAGGCTAAAGTAAGTAAAATGAAGTATGAATTCTGTGTTCATGTGATTTACTAGTGTCGTCAACACACCTTTGTCACTATTTGTAAAAAAATTCTGATCGTTTAGTTTATTAGATAGAGTTTTTAGTAGGTTTTTTAAGAAGATGAATGTAATACAATCGTGTAGTAGGTATGTTTTACCACTCGGTTTGAAATGTAACATTAGTAGAATGTTTTCTAAAGAATGTTACCAAATTAGATTTGTATGCCATTGTATAATCATTTTTTTTAATTCTCATTGAGATGACCGCGATTTCTCGATAGACTTAGAGCGACGGGCGACATTATCATTTCGCAAAGATATCATGTTCATATTCATTTTATATTTATTTAGCGGTCTCCTTTCATCTAGGCACAAATACTTTAAACCCTATTCCTTAATATTTAAAGACTATGTAAAGCTATTAGCTAAGCTATAGAAACGATGAACATCTAGTGTAAATAAATCAACAACACTGCATGATTTGAATTTGTATAGTTTTTGTGATTTTTTTATCATTTAGCACAATAGTGTACACTAGTGTGTCTGGAACTAGGTCCGGACCAACATAAGCTTAACGCACCATTACACCAAAGTTTTTACTTGTGTACTCAATATTATACTTATAATGAGACGGGCTTTCTGCATTCACTTTCAAAGTGTTAATGTCTAAAATGTAATTCTCTCTCTCTAGATCCATATTCGAATTCAGGATCTATTCAGGGAACCCGTCTTTCGTAGGACTCAATTACTTATCAGCATTATATTTTATAAACTGGGAGATCTAAAAAATAATGTATGATTTCAAAAGAAGTGTTTTTGATTCCGACACTATCAAGACGCTTTTCAAACAATTGAAAATGCTGGTAAGAATATTTAGTCCGTGAGTTTACTAAGACATATAGCTGACTCATTTCCAGGCCGATTCTCAAGACCAGTACCAGGTCTGAGAACAAATACAAGAGTCAGTACAGCGCTGTGAAGAGCGGACCGAACGCGTCACTGCGTCAGGGGCCGAAGGATAGTCTGCTCTTGTATGTAATGTTTTTCTAAATTGTAGTTCGCTCTTTCCTTTTTAGTCTACTCTTGTATGAACTATTTCTCAAAATCATATGTTGTTCGCTGTATTCTTTTTCTTTTTTGTATTGTATAAGATAAACAATGTACTTTTAGTACTTTTTCTTTAAACTATAGTTCGTTGATTTTTTTAAAGTTAATTTCTCGTTTTGTTTTTAAGGATAAATCACTCTGCTCTTTCATTACTACTTTTTCTTCAAGTTACTGTTCCTTGTTTTCATTTAAAATATTTTGCTTTTAAAGATTTACTCAGTCTACTCTTGTATGAACAATTTCTCTATTATAGTTATCTGTATTCCTTTTACTTCTTTTCTCATTTTCTTGTTTAAGATACAATAGTCTGCTCTAGTATGAACTATTTCTGTAAATTATCGCTCATTGTTTTATTTTAGCTCTTTTTTGTAAGATAAACGCAGGCTGATTTTGTATGTACCTAAAATTTTTCTAATTTAAGTATACGTAATTTTTAATTTGCAAATTATTTCGTATGCGTGCCGATCGTTAATTTTGATAAGTTTTATGCTTACATGGATGGTTTCTTATCTTCCTTTTCTTTCCCAATTTGCATTCATGATGATAATCATAATTATAATTAATTAATTTTTTTTTTTTAAGTTTTATTTAAGATGTATTTTCTTCAATTCATAACGCACTTATTTATTAAACAAAGGCTAAAAAAAATTTCATTATAAATTATTATTTTTTATACAGAGAGGACTACCTCCCATGGACTGGCCCAGACCCTGACTTGCGAACAGGCCAGTGCGTCACCCCCGAAGGGCCAGAGCCTAGGAGGCCCTCCCTGGCCGCAGCAACCTTGGCCCGCGGGCCTTTGGGCCTGGCTAAAGGCCCCGCTGGAATCGCTAAAGGCTCCGTGTATAAGCTTAACAAGAAGTCGGCTAAAATGTAAGTATACAACATAGGCCGCGCCTCAATGAAACTCCACAGTGCCCCAACCACGAATAATTCAAATAATTCAATTCAGGATAGCGTTACGCTTACGAAGATACGATACGATAGTAAAAGTCAATACCAATGAAATCAGCGATGCTTGAAAATCTTTTAATTTTGATTGGTTAGAATTTGCGTTTGCTATCGTATCGCAAGCTTTACGCTATCTTGAATTATTCGTGCTCGGCCCACTGTAGTCATCGTGCGACCGAACGGTATAACGTCCTTTCATATTAATTCTTACATTGTAAAGGACATGGGTAATCGTGGGCCCCAGCCTGCAGTTATTTGATGAGTTAATTAATTCATTTTGTTAATTTAAAGTAGTAGTTTTAGTCATGAAAAGCTCTAAAGCAGTGGAGTTATATTAAACGCTGAAAATAGTCATTTCCGTGTTATGTTTATGCTACCTTCTTACTACGAACGCTTTTCTTCGATTGGTATAGTGCAGCGAAACAAAACCCTACCCGCAATCAATTGTTTTTGACTGTCACAATAAACCATTGTCATTTGTGACTTGCAGATTCCGTTTCGGTTTTTAGCACAGATTACTTTTGTATATATACCGGTTTTTAGTTTCTGAGTAAAAAATAAAAATTCTTAATTGCCAATTGCACTATTGCTTGAGGTTCAAGATTTCGACGATTCCTGGTACAAGACCAGCCACCGGTAATCCTTAATACTGTCACGTCTTGGTTAACCACATCAGGTAAGTTTCTACATTTTCCTAAGTAATATTATTTTACGATTTATGAAACCTCGCAGAACCGATTACCGTTGGGGAGTAAAGGTTCTCGAATGGCGACCACGAACCGGGCGACGCAGTGTTGGAAGGCCCCCCACCCGATGGACCGATGACATTGTAAAGGTTGCGGGAAGTCGGTGGATGGAAAGGGCTCAAGACCGTTCGTCGTGGAACTCTTTCGGGGAGGCCTATGTCCAGCGGTGGACTCCTACAGGTTGTTGATGATGAAGCCTCAGGAGCTCCACACATCGAACGCGGTACGATGAGGAAAAGAGCGCAGCGCTATTTGTTTAAAAGTTAAATTGCAACGCAACGCCCTGCCGTGGCTCTGCTTGCTTGGTGTGCATCATGTGCATGCATTCTCCTAAAGATGCATCATATAAAATTCGGCAGCCGCAAAAATGAGCATAACTAGTCGTACGAAAGTCTGAAAGGGGTTGCTAGTAATATAACTTTTTTATCAGTAGGTATATTTTAAATGAGGTACCTAACTACAATGACAATAACTATTATTTTTACAGATATTAAAAAATGACATTGGGGCAAAACGTTCCTGCGGAACAAGCTGCCGTTAGACGGTTTGAACATCGAAGAGTGTGCTGTGGATGTGGTTCTTAGGTCTTACGAGCAAGATCGCATGTTATTAACACTCCAGAAGGGGCTAGTCTATCATCATGGTTATCAAATTCCAACAGTGAATGAAAAAAAATTGATAGTGAAAAAGTTGTTAAATGCTGTAGGTATATTTTGTAAAGATTGATTTTTGTGTATTATTCAAGTAGTATTTTTTTTTATTTCATAGTTTATCAATAATATAACAGTTAATTAAATACCATTGGTTACTGCTAATCTGAAATAAAAATTGTATGTTTATTCATTTTTTTTATTTGGGTTTAATAGGTAATATCAGAGTATCATCCTTGGTACTATTTAATAACCATAATATAGGTAGGTAGATATTGAATATGAAAATACTTTTACATGGTAGACATCCTCCGACCTGAAGAGGTCCAGGCGTACAGGATCCAGTAATATCCTCCCTTTTCACGTAGATCTGTCAGTATTTTAAACTAATAACAACATAGAATTGAAAATAAATATTGTAATGTTCAAAATAATAACATTTCATACACTGTCAACCAGGTATTATAAAAAACTTTAACGACCTATATCTCTTTACTCCGGCTGCTTTACAATAAAAGCCGCACATATTTGAAATCTACACGATTAGCACAATGTAAAACTGAAAGTTTCATTATTGCAGGATTAAAAAAAATCGGGGCCCTGGCTCCATACAAATTTGCCCAATGTCCTTTGGGGTTTCTACTAAAATTGTTTTTTTTTTTCCAGTATTGTGTAAACGGAAGAGCTTTGAAATCAACATTCCCTAAAATATCAGATCAAGTTAGGTAAGCGTTAGGTTATGTTTTACTTTAGTTTTCGGCCAAATAATGAATAGACAAAACTGACTTTGAATAAAAGCTGTAATTTTGTCATGTACCTATCCAGTTCAAGGTCAAGTATATTTTGAAGAAGGCTATTCAGAATTTGGTCGACATGATCTCATAATTTGAAAATATCCAAAGTGTTCCATCTGTTACTGCTGTTTTGCTCAAAACATTATCAAGATTATTAAGTGCAATGTTAGCGCTAAGTTAAATATAATGCTAATTCTAAGTCGGGCTCCTTAGGGTATTGGTTGATCTGTTTTGGTAGATAAGTTTTGACACTGGCAAGTATTGTTTCACTAAAACCGAATATGTCTATCGGTCCGAAATATTGTCCAATACGGACTAACTAAAAAGCGGTTTTAGTCGAATGCCAAGCGTGAGTATGAGCATATTGCTGTAAAGTGCTAAGTTTATCATAACGTTATAGACATCTTTAACAGAAATATTGTAGGTTTCTATAGCAACTAATCCTTGGGATGTTCTTTAGTCAAATGTGTGTGTTGTCCATTTTAATGGCAGTATCAGTGTATGATTAAGTCGGGGTGCTTTATATCAATCGTAATCGCAAACATTATGCTGCTTTCACGTTCTTAAAAAAATAAATACTTTTTGTACTGTGCATATGATTTGCAACTATTGAGTTTTTCATGAACTGCTGTAACTTTAACATGCGTAACTCATAATCGTTGCTGTTTTGAGTTAACAGATACGAATGTTGTTTTTGTGTTGCTTTGAAAAGTCCATTCTCTATCAAATTATGAGTCAAAATTATGTAAAAGTAATGTCGGATAAGGAAAAAAAACAGAGTTATTTTTTGAAGTAAATATAAGATCGTTTATTGACTTATTGAAAACAAACGGGTGTTTATCGCGTAGGTACCTTATTTTTATCTTAGTATTTTTCAAAAAAAATGTCGAGAGATATCGTTTAAGATGTCGAGCAAAAGCATAAAATGCTGTTTTTCCTATGCAGCTGCTGGTAAGCTTAAATAATTCTGCAATTGGTTAACAGTGAACCCGACAAGTAGTGAAACCAGCTAAAGGAAACTGTTTATTCAATGTATACTTTCTAGATCAATATGATCTAGAAATGATACATTGAATAAACTTTGAAATATAAAGGGAATATATCGGGAAAAGTTCCACTAATCGCGTTTCTTCCCTTTAATTTGGATGGAGAAATACTCAAATAATCATTACCATAAATTAAAAGATGAAGCGTTATGCCATTAAAAATAATCCCCGTCAAAATTACAAAATGTTCGCCGCTTAAGTAAATGCGTTGTGAATATCCACCGCTGTTGAGAAGGTATAAGGTACGAAGGCCTTAAAGCTATCATGAAGAACACATTTAAACGAAATTCGTATTAAACAATGATTTGTAACTTTTTCTACCGTTCAGAAATGCATATTTTACAAAACTTTGATATTAAGTATTTGCTGTTATAGACATTAGAAATAACGAAGACTAGTCATTAAAATAGTAGTAAGTCATAGCCAAAGTAGGGCGTTAACCAAAGTCCCAAAAACATTGAGTTGTGTAACGATCTTCCCATATTTTTACATATTTTTCAATTTTGAAAACGACTTAATTTTCACGATGTACCTATTAAAATCCAACAAGGTAAACCTTCTAAAAGATATTGAGATAGAGAGAGGTAAACATCATTATTTCGCATTCAGTATTTTAGTGTTAAACAATAATATCAAAGTTACATACTTTTTCGATTACATCCTAATGGAAGCAATTATCATCTGTCAAAAGACAAACAACGCTTAACGTATTGTCATCTCTTACTATTGAGTAGTGGCAAACAGTGACAGCATTGCCTAACTTTAAGTAGCGTTTACAAATAAGAGGGCTAATTGTTTACAAAATTTTCGAGGTTAAAAACAAAGTTTCCTATGCTTGATAATCATAATCAGTCACTATCTCTATCAGCTTGATAACTCTCGCCCTGTCCTTCTCTAAAAGTAAAAATAGAGAGAGGCAGATATAATTTTATCAAGTCGATAAAATTTGTGAGTTTTGAGTTTGACTTTTCGGGGCTTGCGATATCATTGAGCTATACCTATACTATACCCTCAAATGTCAAATTCAAAATTAACTTTAAGTAGTAGAAGAAAAGATCATTTTTAAATAAATTGTGTATCCACCTTTCTGAAATGCTGTAAATGCCAAAACACACGGTTCTACTAATTAAAGGCGATTTATAATAATTATTACATAATACATTCTTTACATACTGAAGTCTCGTATGAGATATCAAATATTTTCATATTATACGTATATTCAATCATGTACAGTTTACCAATGAATCAAGTAATACGTAATATTTTTTGTAGTAAAGAGAGAAAAATCTTCTATATTGTCTTTGGTAAAGGACATGTATAGTTTCACCAAAAAGAGTAATGACCATAGATAACCAATACGGAAAACCCCAGTTTTATATACTCTTTTTGGTCAGACAAGTCCGTATCGGACAGCACTCGCTGTTATTCTAGTCAGATTATAAAGTCTACGTAGATAAATGTTAAAAGCGTTTTATGATGACTATACCCTCCATGAAGGCAATGAATTTTATTAATTAATCTCATTAGGTTATTTATTTATAAGTGGTTATCATATAGTCGATGTCGTGAAATAGTGTCCGTTTGTTGTATAAAAGTGTTAATTTACCGTTAAAATTGCTAGATTGTATTTTTTTAATGTCTATTTATGTTAAGTCTATATTTTCATTGACTATTCGACAAAGTAGTAGCAAAATTGAGACTAAAAGTAATAGCTGCTAAGATATGCTCACTCTTATTGTTCGTAACCATATCACCTTAATGAATCGTCCGGGTCAGTATGAAACTTTAAGATTCCAGCCATAAGTGTTTAGGCGGTTTTTCGTTGGAAAATGTCATAAAATTTATTCTTGAGTCATGTTTTAGCGTGAATATGTAAGTCAAGCTATTTTTTTTCCTTGTGTGCTCTGACTATGGCATCTTAGGCCTTAATATCATGTTTTACGTGTATTACTTTTCTTTCTTTCGAAAATTAATTGAGAGCACATCATCACTTTGCAAGTTTCCGCTGAAAAGTCCGCTCAAATATAAACTTTAAGTCATTTTTCACTTAAAACGTCACGTTTCAGTCACGATTCACGCTTGTGGACAATATTTATCGGAATACGGTCTTTAGATATCTTGGTCGAACTAAACTCTTACTATATAAGACATGAGTATACAAAGGATTGTAAGCATGAGTCTGATCATAAATAATGATTTCTGAACATAAAATATCTTAGACTAGAGTAAGTAAGCATGTATTGTTTTAAAAATTTGGTCTTAGTGGTCAGACATACTTGATTTTGTTTAAAAAGAAAAATATCTATAAAAAAATGGGTTTAGAAAGCTGCGGCATAGTTTTTTTTTTGTTTACTTATTTTATTGTTTGAATTGTTTGAGTTATTAATTGGTACCAAAAGTAATCTGTGAACTCCAAATCCCGTTCATGTTTCAATATTTTTGATCAGACTTGAGGAAAAGAGATGATATTTTTATGCAGTAGTTAATAGGCCAGTGACATATCCACAGAGGCCCAGTCTCGTTAGTTATTGTGATTAGTCAATTAGATGTAGTGAATCCGCATTCCATATTTTTGTGAACGATACCTACGTATGTAAGCGAATAAATCTATGTTGGTTTAATTCGGATTATTGTTTTTATTTAATTACTAATACTACCTCACTTCGTCTGAATCAATAACTATAGGGTACTACGTTACTAGCTAGCCGTAGGTACTAGCTTTTTGGTTGTACTGGAGTAAGAAATAAGTCATGAAGTAACACACAAGATTTTATTATTTCTCCATGTCATTGAGAAATAAAAGGAGAATAATTTGCTCATTTATTGGTTACATCGATAGGTGAAAATTCAGGATCACACAATTTTATTGCAATTGCCAAAAGGTATAGCTAAGATTCGTAGATATAAATGTAAGGGTTGCTTTCCACTAGAGCGATGTCTTTCTCGAGCTGTCGAAGCTCCTGCTCCATCTTGGTTTTCCTGAGGATCTTAGGAATGGTGTCGGTCAGCATGGGCAGTTGCAGGAACGCTTTCTGCATCAGCTGCCAGTTGCATTTCAAATCCTGAAACACAAAGGTAAGGCAGGTGGTAGGTTCTCTCGAAGTCCACGCGGGTCGGGAGATGATTTTGGGAGAGCAAATACGGCAACACTGCGCTGCTGCCTAGAGAATTGACTGTTTCGCAAAGGGTCTGAAGACGCTCTCACTGAAAATCTTAGGGTGCGTCCCCATTGGCAAATGCGCCGCTCGAGCGCAGTTACTGTACTCACCTGCATGCTGTTGCAGTTTATTTGCTAATGTGGACGCCCCTAAGCTGTACGATAGTGGCCTAGATTTTCATTATATATGTTTGAAGAATGCTGACGACTTTAATCCCGCAGTATTGGTCGACCTCGGTGGCTTAGCAGACGAGTGCCCGAGTCGCAAGGGGTGCGGGTTCGATTCCCGCTGCGGGACTAATGTTTGCATGATCGGTAAATAGTTACGGGTCTGGCTGTTTTTGTACCATTGGCAGGTACTCGTAGTTTTTGATGTCTCCTAGTTACCTACCATACTGCGTGTTTTTTACCCTTCAACTTTCACATACATCGTCCTGACCCCACAGGACTATTTAAGTGAAATTTGGGTAAAAGCACGCAGTATGGTAATTGACAGACACTCTGATCACTGAAGATATCTGAGGGGGTAATCAGAGGCACGATCAAACATTACCTAGACTAAAGCGATTTTGATGAAACTTGGAACAGATATAGTTATTTACCTAGAATAGCATTTTACATTTTTTTATCTAAGCAGCACACGAGTGAAGCCGCGACCGCAAGCTAGGGCAGTATAAACTTACGTCCAAAAGCTTCTGCCTCTCCTGCTCATTGATAAGTTTGCATAGACTCTCCCGGTTGTCTTCTGCGTATTTGATCTTATCAAGGGCCTTCTGAATCTTTCTATTCCGCTTGACGAGGTACGCGGGCATCTGGCCGAAGTCAGGCCGTAGGCAGTACTCGGGCACTTCGCCGGAGCCTTTTATCTTCTTGATGTGCCCGTCTCTGGTGTCCACCAGTCTAGAAAAGTTTTCATCGGTTGGTAAACAACCCCGTACGTAGGTACCTAGGTATACCAAAGAAAAGTACCTACCTAACCTACGCTTGTCCATGGTACCTACATGTACCTACAGTCCATTGTAGGTAAACTAGCGTAGGTACCATATTACGTAAAGTTCATTGACATTACGTAACCAACCCTACTTTTTGGTAATTCTTTTAAAAAATAGTTATAACATCTGTAAATAGGTAAACTTTACAATGATATTAGTTACCATCTCTTGCATAGTGACACACAGTGACAGGGATAAATTTAGGCATTGCTTAAATTTAGACAGCGTTTATGAGGGGTAAATGTAAATAAAAATGATTGTCATGAAAAAACGAGAAATTAGTGGTATGTGTGTTTAAATTAAATTCGCTTCTCTAAATAGGTAGTAGATACTTTCCGGAAACGGATGCGATGTTGGGTGATTTAATTTAAATTGTGAAGAACCAAAATTTACTAGCCTAGTTTTTAATTTGTTTTTTTAATCATTACCTTGGTTCCACTGGCTTGCCCTTCCCTTTTACAGCCTTCTTGATGTTTAGCACACGAAAGTTAACCTTCGGTTTTTCGGGTTTCTTACCCGGCGGTGGGCGTCTCGGAACCGGTGGCAAGTTTCCGGATGCAAAGCATTTGTGGTCCGATTTTTTGAGAGGCTGCCCGATCCCTTGTCCCTTCTTAAGAAACTGGTCAGGGGATGTCAATGGCGTCTCTGCGTAGCCAAAGGTACGGTGTAGCTGGGGTATTTTAGCTTCCTTCAGTTCCTTCTCTAGTTTTGATTGGTATCTGTGACATGATGGAGGAGTGATGGATGTGTTATCAATAAAAAAAAGCTTTTTTAAAGACGGTCAAGTGCGAGAGCTCGAACCCTGAGGCATCCGTACCATTGGTCGTGGGTTCGAATCCCGGTTGTGCACCAATGGATTTACCAGTCAAAAATCAAAACACGGGGTCAGAAATAAAAATTCTAAGTGTAGGAATTGACTTGAACTTATTCTTGCGGTCGCTCAGTTGTTTCCTAAAAAACTTCGAAATTCCTCAATTTCAGACTTTTCCCTTTGATTGTGTTACAAAAGCTCCTAGCACTCCAAATTTCAGAATTGTGAGGTAACTGGAAGTAACCCTAGAGGATATTCATTTTTGCCATTCCATAATTTCAAAAATTATACATTCATTGCCTCTCTGTAGTATCTTTTTAGAGCTTTGATTTTTATACGGCACCATAAGCCCACAGACCTTAGTAGGTGGTAGGTATACATTTCAAGTTGATACCTTTAGCCGTTTCTGAGAAAAAGGTTCTTGACAGACGGACAGACAGACGGACAACAGAGTGATCCTATAAGGGTTCCGTTTTTCCGGAACCCTAAAAACTGTAGGTATGTATTAACCTAATTAACTGTAGGTAGGTATTCACCTGGTACCACGGTACAACCTCAACTTTGAAGTTGAAGCACAAGTAATTAGGAGAGACCTACACCCTAACTAGGTACCCATCCATCCCCATCCCATCAATTTGTGATTTAGTTAAGGCGGTGACCTAAGTTGACAGTATCAAAAATGTATGGTTCAAATTCGTGTTTAATAAATATAGTACTGACTGACACGCTTGCATGGAAATAAGACGTGATGGTAGGGCTTGAGGTACCTGACGTGTAATACGCTCGGCTTTGAAGCGGAAACCTGAGCAAGACCTACCAATAGAATGGTATAGCTAGTTACGCTAGGTATAGTTAGGATTAGATTGGTTTGAACTGTATCCTACCTCGGTGTTTTTGGTGGTTCTGGCGGTGGCTTATCCAAAATCGTATAAATAACCTCATTATGTTGGACTATCTCGACTAAAGACATGTTCCTCGCGTAAAAATGTGTAAAATCTAAAAATATTGCGTCTTTGTTATGATCACGTATTTTATTTGATAGTCTTTGGTTATGATTTTCCACTTATCCGTTGTCAACATGTTGTCATGGAGATGATCATGATCACAGAATAATAGGGAAGATTCATTATCTCAGACATCAGTGAAACTTCTTGGTGGAGTTGTTGGTGGACTTGGCGGTCAGCAGAGATCGTTAATCAGCGCATAATTATCTAATACCTATGGTCTCATCAGCTACGTTCTCTACTAAAACTAAACATTCATAGGATAATGTAACTACACAAGAGTAAGCGCAGCTGCTCAACTGGGCGTTCAGTATTTCATTAGACGATTCCTTCTTGGGTATTTTATTAGATATCCTTATTTGTTTCAAAATAGTAAACGATTGTCTTTCTAACTAATCAACTCTAGCACAGGCTAATAAGAAGTACTAACTCTAGGTTCTACATACTTCGCGATTTTACCGTAACTCTGCTTATTTTTACTATCGCATTATGTATTGTAATTTGCACGCACGCACTTTCGGCTAATAAGAAGTACTAACTCTAGGTTCTACATACTTCGTGATTTTACCGTAACTCTGCTTATTTTTACTATCGCATTATGTATTGTAATTTGCACGCACGCACTTTCGGCGCGCTTTTTTATACTTAGTGCCGCAATAAATTTTTTTGCCAACATCTAACTTGCTATGCTGTGAATGGAAAGTCTGTTCCTAGATGCTCGTTAGCCTATGATCTGTTCTGTAATGGCTGTCAGTTTTGTCACTGTCAATGTCAAGTGTCAAATGTCAACTTGTCAAGTTATATCAATAATAAAAACAAACCGACCTTCAAAATTTTTTATTTTTATTATTTTAAGTTTATACATGTTTATTAATACATTTTAAATCTACATCTGTTCATCACAGATTTATGATGTTAGGTAGAGGGTTCCGCCAAAATGTGCCCAAAAGAATTAAAGACTGTTCTCGTACCATTTCTAGTAGGTTGAATGCGTTAGATCATGAAGAGAAGTTGGACGGATGTCTTTCCGCACTGCCTTCGGAAGCCAAGGTCGTGATATGTGGGGGTGGAGTGATGGGAGCGGCCGTGGCCTACCACCTAGCACGGAGAGGTTGGGGTGGAAAGACGATCCTCGTTGAGAAAGAGAGGTAGGGAGCGTAGTACTTCGTCGACACAGAGCTAGGAGCTTGTCCGCTCCTGTTAGCAACGGACCCCTTCAAATACCCGGTCTAAAGTATTCCTGTCTTCGCCCGATATCTGTTCGGCTAATATATCCCTCAATAATAAATTTTCCTTTACAATCATAACGTAGACAACACGCCTAATTCTTTCTTTTTCTTTATTGAGTGATAAATTTAACAAAGTGATTCCACATAATTTCAAAATTATTCAGATGCTAAATAGATGTCCACTCTTAGATATTAAATAGACAAACAAATATCTAGTACTATTCCTCACAAGCTCAACCAAATGTAGATACTCCTCCTGAACTGTCCGCAGTAAAAAGACCTAAGACCTATGCTTTGCATGACTTTTTATTGTGAGTGGACTCATCTGCATTTTGTTAGGCTTATGAGGATTAGCAGAATAGTACTAGATATTTGTTTAACTACTATATATCTAAGAAAGGACTTCGTCAAAGTCACAATGAATGAATGAATTATTACAAATTATTATTTTTATGATATATTATTACTATTCCGTATTAATTTGTCTGGGTACTTACATTTTTTGTTTGTTCAGAGTGGGAGCGGGAAGTCGTTGGCATTCCTCGGGCCTAGTTGGAGCTTTCAAACCAACTTTAGCCCAAGTTCATCTTGCACAATCCTCTATCCGGCTGCTTAAAGAGCTTGAGTCTCGGGGGCGACCAACAGGGTGGAAGCAATGTGGCTCACTGCTGCTTGCTCGCACAAGAGACAGGATGACGGTGTATAGAAGAATGAAGAGCCAGTCAGTGTATGTATTTATTTTAACATTGCCAACTATACACATTTTTCTGGTGTATCGAAATCTCAAAAACTATTTACTAGAAAATAATAATAATAATGTTTTGATTCTCCATAAAACTACTATGTGACTGCATTCTATAGAGAACCGAAAAAGTTTTTCTTGTAAATTTTTATTTTAATTTTTTTATGGCTGTGCTGATTAGACATGTAGGTGCCAGCTTTTTAAGTCACCAAAAAACCACTGTGTATTTTCCTGTAGATTTTCCTAGTAAGAGCTCTTAAAAGAAGGAACAAAATTCCAAAATACCTATTTAATACAAGCCTTGGCCCTTCTTTATGCAGTGGTTTAAGTTTATTTTAATAAAAATTCCTAAATAGCTCTTTCTTTAGAGAGCAGAGTTTATAAGATTGATTTTCTACCCCTAACTCATAATCAGCCTAAAATATTATAAGTGCATGGAATAAAATGTATAAGTATCTCATCATGCACAAATATAAACATAGTAATAAATAATGTATAAAAAACTTGGGGTTGAGACATGCCAAGATTCCTTCAAAAGGTACTCTATGATTCCTTCATTTAATTTATATAAACGAATAGGACAGAGTTTGGCCGCGCCGCAGTGCTGCATTGCGATTGGCCAATCATTGCGTTTCGTAGCAACGCCGCAGTCTGATATTGATTCCAAGTTAGTTCAGGAAAAATCCGCTGCGGAATATAGGTCTGGTCCTGGCGTTCCTTCAGGACTCGTGATTAGTTATCGGGATACTGTCGCACCGTCGGTAACGCATCTTGCTGCAATTCAAAGTGCAATCCTCGATTCCCGTGCGTTTTTAATTTTAATGCATTCTGGTGCACCGCCCAAAATATAACGTCCTGAGGTTAAAGAAAAATATTAAATATTAAAAAAATTACTTTCTTTAGGACCGCACGTTACATGTGAAGCGCGACGTCTCGTTTTTGTTGCAGAATTTACCTAAAATTCAAAAGCTTGTTCTTAAAAAAAAAAACGCAAGCAAATTATTTTTTTCTCCTTATTATTATTTTGTCTTGGAAGCGGGTATAAATCAAGTTACATATTCTCATAGATCAATAAACGAGGGGTGAGGGTTGCGTTCTGCGCATGTGCGGTGTTGTAAAGCCTAGTGCTTACTCTGACGAGCGCTAATTTATTTCGAGGAGTGCCCGAGAAAAACTAAAAATCATCGCCAATAAGATAATTAATGTCTAAATATAAATAAAACCTATAGGTAACACGTTACAAGCAAACGTTTTAGTGTTACATATTTATTTTGGTGATTAATTGTATTTTCATAAATCATCAATCTAAAAATAAAAAGATAACGTAAGTAGGTATGTAGGCACGCTTTGGTAAAAAGATTAATAAAATATATCTATACGTACGTAAAAATAATTCCAATATATTCGGTTGCAAAGGCTTCCCTCTTCTTTTTTATAAAAGCGGTGTCTTTTCCTAAAGGACGCATGCGCTTTGGCCTTGTTTTCGTATCTGGTATGCGTAAGGGTATTGACGAGGGCGGAAAGAGAAGAAAGCAAACGATAAAGGTTCGCTTACTTTCTTCGTAAAAAAAATAAGTCTCGCAAGATGAACGCGACTTTTTGGCGGGAACTTGCAAAGTGATGAGCTCTCAATTTATTTTACAAAACTAGCAAATTTGTACGACCTGGCAGGCCTAAGTTGCCATAGCCAGCCCAAAAAAACACGGTTAAACGACCAAGCATGATTGATTAATGATTACATAATTAAAACATTTTCAGAATCAGTGATCGCGCGCATTGTCTTGTCTATTACACTTCAAACGTAAGCTTTAAGTTTCGCATTAAAATTGTAAACTCAGTGATTTTGTATTTCCCAGTGGTTTCAGTAGTGGTTCAGTGAAAAGAAAAAGATGAACAAAGGTGAGTTGGATTTTCCTATTAAGCATTTTATAATTAGACTTTCTAATTTAGAAATATACTTTACATTTCTTGCTTTATGGTTTACTTTGAGCTTCGGGCGAGTCAGCGAGACTTCGAGCACGATTGATCGCGGAATATGATAGGAAGTCACCCTCTAATAATCGCCAGTCCATATCCAGTACCTACAAAAATTCTATGAGTAGAAAAAAATCTACTACGTAGGTTAATTGTCTTTGTTTTTTTTTTTTAAAGCTGATCTTATATTTTTCAGAATTGAGCCCGTTACTCCCAACATCACTTTTCGATTACTCTCACGGTTTCCGATTTCGCCTAAGTGGCCCTGAAAAAAAACTCACCCTGTAACTCTTTGGTAGTCAGTGTAGGAATATGGCGGCCATATTTTTTTGTTTTTAGTGTTATTTCATAATGCTGTCCCCTTTATTATTCTACTATTATTGAATACTTTAATGCACACAATATGAAGACAACAGGAGAGCTTAATGCTACAAGCATTTTCTATCAGCCAACCTTAAAGGTGACAAAAAATGTAGGATAGTAATGTTGGACAATGAATACAAATGACGTATTGCTATTCCAAAAATAGCTTATTCTACAACCAATTGTGAAAAATGTTCCACGACTTTTAAAAATTCGACGTGTTTTCGTGAATTAATTAAAATTGGAAAAACATTAAGCAAAAATCAGCTGTTAATTATATAATTTTATCAGTTGTAAAGTTGTTTATGCTTCTTTTGCAAAAACAGCTGATTTGAAAAAGTATGAGATAAAAAACATCGATCCCGAATATCTGATCGATTACATGGGTGGTGGCACATCCTACATTTTTAGTGCATAGTCTAACAATAATTTCCTTTTGTATTTTTTTAGAGATGGACTCTAAAAGCGCAAAGACATGCGAAAGTCTGTCTGAAAACACTACCGCAAACAGTACCATGCAAGTACCGGTTGGGGATCTGGAGCCTTCGGCGAATGCCGAAGCACAGGTTAGAGCGGAGGATCGGCCAAAGCTGAAGACTCTTATTTCAGGGCAGGCTCTAGCTGATCTTCTCGCTCGCCGCCCTGAGGTACCAGAACCAAAAAAGCCCACTGATGACGAGATGTACAAGAAGTTCATGGAGATGGCCAAGCAGCAAGCGAACGGGCCCGAAGAGCTCGAGGCCTGGAGCCAATGCTTCAGCTCGTGCCACGTATAAGTATTGCTTTGCCCCCGTACTGCAAAAAATAGGTACGTGGTCTTCTTATAGGTGACTTATCTTACATCTTGTATGCATGGTATTGTTGTTTGTGAAACAGAAATAAGTTTTTTATTTGACACGCTAACAGTGAAATCTCTCGCTTCTAACATCACCCTTTAAAAGTGAGTTGAAGAATTGTATTGCCTACTACTAACATAATATACAATATACATGTCAGCAACTGATTTTATTGTTGGTTAGTTAATGTTTTATGGTATGTCTCAATCACAATTTTGATAGGTATGTTTTTTTATCAATTCCATAATATTCAGCCAGCCAGTAGAGTAGAGCCAATTATATAAAATCTCTAGCTAATGCCCGCGCAAGATAGAAGTACACTTAGCGAAACTATTTGTGACGACCCCTGTAACTCTCGAAGACCTTTATGCTGATTCCATAATTAAATTGCATCTGTAAAACAGTTCGTGGGGCATTCCTTGCGAGTTGATCGCACCGCGTCGTTGCCTGGAACTGTCGCCGATTTTAAATGTTGATGACGTCATCGGCGGGCTGTGGATACCTGGAGATGGTGTTGGTGATCCTCACCTCTTCGGCATGTCTCTCATGCGAGAAGCTGTTGCTGAAGGTAAAGTCTTCTTTCTCTGATCGCAGCTACAGCTTATAAATCTTTTCTTCTTGTGTTTTATTTATCTGGCTGTCTAGTACGCGTCATTCATTACCACACAGTTTGGGAGATACCGATCCTTAATTTTCTTGTTCAGGTGTGGGGGTCATGGAAGATTGCGCCGTGACAGCGGTGCTGTCCAGGGATGAGAAGGTGTGCGGTGTAGAGACAACTCGCGGGTCAATCGAATGCCAGTACTTTGTCAACTGCGCTGGCTTTTGGGCCAGACAGGTGAGCCTCCGGAAAATCCTTTTTTTTTTCGACTTACTGGATCTGCTTGATTCGAAAATACAATCCGTATTCTGGAGTGGAACTTGGGACTCTATTGGATTTGAACTCTGAAGAAGAAATGGGACTTTAACTATGACCTAGAATGAGATTTAAATTCGGACTTTTAATGGGACCAGGGGTGCAATTGCCTAAGCGTAATGGCAATGAAGATCGTAACTTTGAGGGTAATTTTAACAATCTTAGCAAGATTCAAAACATTCCAAACTTGACAATGGAAAATTTCAAGACCTTAGCTTTCCATGATTCTTCCTTTTCATGATTGATAAACTTCAGATGTAGCTAAAATTGATAAAATCATCCCTAAAATTGCGATCTTCATTACCATTTTGCTTACGCAATAGCCTGGCTGATCTCTGACTTGGAATGGGACTTGACTTCTGACTTGGAATGGGAAAAACTCAAAAAACTCTGATTTTGAATAGGACTTTGCTTGGACTGAGTAACTTTTAATTATTTTAAGTTTAATTCATTTTGTGTTATAAAAATAATCAAATCTCCGTAGGTTGGTCAGCTTGCTCGACCACAAGTCAAAGTACCGCTACTGCCCTGCGAACACTATTACTTGCACACCAAAACCATCGACGGCCTGGACCCCATGACTCCAGTAATCAGAGATCCCGACGGCTATATATATCTCCGAGAGCGCGATGGTTGCATCCTCGCCGGTGGATTTGAGCCCATTGCAAAGCCCGTGTATGAAGAAGAAAGTAAGCTTTGTCACCCTATGTTGTCAATAAACTGGTTGTGACATCTCGTTCTGTGAAATTGGGTAGCCATAATATCTGCTTCGGTAAGTTAAGTTCGTACATGCTAACTCTTGTGATGATCTGTTTAAAAAAAACACGCACTCTTGCTGAGACTCTGTAAGTGTATCTATGAGTGATGAATGTATTGAGTTGCTTAGTTTCTAGTTCATCCAAAGCTTAAGCTTAAAATTAAATAATTGAATAAAAAAAAACCGCTTTTTTATAGAAAATATCTGATCATTTAGCTTTTAAAAAAAGCTTAGGCGGAGATTGCTAAAAATAACCAAGCCTATACTAACCAACCTTTGTGTTATGTTAAGTCTGATTGGTAACAAAATAAACGTCTTTCTATTATATTCTATTCTATTCCATGCTGTAGTTTCTTCTCTTCTTCAACTAGATTATGAGAAATTTCAAAATATTAAAGTTTGAAGTTCATTTTCGCTGTGTATTTTCCCTACAGTCGCTAATTCGGCGCAACGCTGCGTCGCTGAGGACTGGGACCACTTCCACGTGCTTCTGCAGCAGTTTCTGAAGCGCGTGCCGAGCCTCAGCCAGGCGGTTCTACACAAACTGTGCAACGGACTCGAGGCCTTCTCGCCAGACTGCAAGTGGATAGTCGGCGAGGCACCGGAGGTAAGCTAATTTCCTTTGGAATAGGTAGAGATTATCTCTTTCTAAATTGGAGCTGCCCGCCTGGAGAGGTACCTCTGCCTTACAAAAGATCGCAGCCAAATAACATTATTTGTTTCAAATAGTGTTGTGTTCCTGCGGTGAGTAAAGTTGCCAGAGCTCTTTATTTTAAATCACTAATTTAACAAAAGTGCGGCACTAGAGGCCTTAATCAAATTAAATGAAAAGTAATTAAAATAAATTGAATAACATTGATTTATTGTGACGAGATAAATTGTGAAATTGAATTGAATTGATACTTACCGATCCAATGATTGATAATAAACTTTTAAAACACTAATATAAATTTCCATTGTGAGCAAAGATAAAGATAACCCCATACTACGTAAAGATAAACCCCGTTCGAAGATGAACTCAAGACTGAAGTCCCGAGAGTCACCCAGGCTGTGAGACTTAGCCGAATTTTGCGTTTTCAAATGGCTAAATTCGGTTCTGTGTTGCAATTTTGCGTACTCTAATCATCTGAAGACCCATTGCTGTCATGTCATCGTCTTCACATCCCAGCCATTTACTAGCACGACGTTCTGTAATCGTATCGATAACGCGTTACACAAGGTGATTTATAATATGAATGTTATCGAAAGGGGCCTATTCAATAAAGTTTGTTCTACGACTTTTGGAAATTCAACAGTTTTCATTAAATAAACTCTATGCAAAAATCAGCTGTTTTGGGTCAAGTCAGTTCAAAATCAATTATTCAGCTGTTTAAAATCAGTCGAACTTTTCGACCGTTTAATAATAAGTTAAAAAACTGTCAAAAAGACCAAAAAACCGCTAGTTTTTTAAAATGTTTGGGGAAATACGAGTAAACTGTTGCTAATTGGGTGTAGAATAAGCTCCTTTCGGAATAGCATACATATTATGAAACACTTTGTTTGTCTGCTCTCTTCATTTAAAGCTCGCTGTACGAACATTTTACATTAATTGTATGTAACCTCGTAACATTTTAACGTACATTAATAAATAATAAACAACACCGAACAGTCACATAAATAGCCCTGACCCCACACTAAGATTACCTGTGTCGTGCGTGAGTATCAGAAACTACGAGTACCATGGTACCACAACACCCAGATCAGGAACAAATATTTGCAGATCATGCAAACTCAAATCTAAAATCTTAATCGCCCGCTGCGCCAGCGAGGTTGTGATACTATATGATGAACTACTCGTACATACGTTTGTTAAGTCCATCAGTATTGTTAAGGTCCCCCAAAATCCTCCCCGTCCTATCTCAAAATACATCCCATCACGAGCTTGAAAAAGTCTTCAGGACATAGGCCGCATGTCTCACGTCTTATTGTCATTCAAATGCAAGCGTGTCGGCACTATTTTATACACGAATTTAAACCTTGAATCTTAAAGACTGTCAACTTAAACAAAATTGCAAAGTTGATGGTACCCTGGGGGTCTAAAATGGTCGCATTTGGGCGATTTATAATACGATATGCGTACGATTCATATTCAGCATTTATTCAGTATTACTGTTTTCTTTGGAAAATGGCCAATCCTAACCAATCCAATTTCAATGAAATGGCTTACAAAATAGAAATTGCATTTGCGTCAATTCGCAAACAAAACTACCCGAAGGATGAATGAGACAAACATAGACCTAGAGCTAGAACAAGAGCATTATTTCTCGATCTTTTAGTGTAATGAACGCAGACAAAACAACGAAAGATTGCTCTACGACTCATCATCTCCCTGCCCTCATCCCACTTCATGTGGGTTGGGCCGTTAAATCAGTATTCACTCCTTTCTTACTCATGTCGTCTTTCACACAATCTATCCATCTTTTCTTTAGTCTACCTCTCCCCTTATATCCTTCCACATTAATATTTAACACTCTTCTAAATGAATGCTCTACGACTGTTCACAGTAAAATAATTTGATATATTGGGAATAGATTGAGAATTCGCTCATCTGATGTATATCGGCCTTAATATGAAACGTAAAACATATTACAAATCCTCAAAAGTGATCATTTTGGAAATCCTGAACCTGCGTCTAACGCTACATCGTTGTACCCAGATGATGAACTACCACGTGGCTGCGGGAATGAAGACTGTGGGTATATCTGCAGCCGGCGGGGTAGCACAGGCCACAGCAGACGAAATCATAGACGGCTATTCCAAATACGACATGTACGAGCTTGGAATCAATCGCTTTTTAGGATTACATAATAATAAGCGCTTTTTGCGTGATCGCGTCAAGGAAGTACCAGGTACGTCGATTTTTTATAGAACGTAATCAAATTTAAGGGTGTAAGGGGTTCCAGATAACACCTTTAGGAACCCAAGACAACCTCACCGGCACGTGGTACACCCTGCCGATCAGCGAATGAGGCTCTGTCGCTCCACCCACAAACCCGCACTGGACCAGCGTGGTGGGTTACGGTCCAATCCCCCCTATGATAGGCAAAAATAAAAGACGGCCCCCAGTCCCCGGCAGCTCCGCTATTCCTGGTACTGGTAGCAGCCACGGTAACGGCTGAGCAGGGGGTGCTAAGAATGAAGGCCCCCACCCGATGGATCGACGACATTGTGAAGGTTGCGGGAAGTCGGTGGATGGAGAAGGCTCAAGACCGTTCGCCGTGGAACTCTTTAGGGAAGGCCTATGTCCAGTAGTGGACTTCTACAGGCTGATGATGATGAATCAAATTTTGGCGGTTTTCTATGCTTTTTCCTCGACCGTCTCAGCAAATAACTATTTTTTTTTCCATTCCTCGTGAAATCTTCTTTAACTAGCATTCTCGTAAATACTCTAGAAAATAAGGATTTGATGATGCCCCCTATCGAAATGTAACATTCGCGAAATATCCCTTTGCAAAATGCACGTTTCCGAAATGTTTTATTCGCGAAATATCCTTTCGCGAAATGTCCTGTTTGTTTCCTGAACTAATCCAAGAATAGAGTCTGTTATGAGAACGAGAAACTAATTTTTATTGTCTGAATCTATTAACCTATTCCTGAACTAAACCAAGAATAAAGTCTGTTATGAGAAAGGGAATTTTTTGGTCTGAATCGGAATGCTTCTCCCTAGGAGTTCACTATGGCATGCCGTACCCGTTTCCTGAGTTCGAAACTGGTCGGAACCTTCGCCTATCTCCGATTTATCCGACACTGCGAGACAACGGAGCGGTGTTTGGCCAAGTGATGGGATACGAGCGGCCCACATGGTTCGAGAATGTCGGTAAGCTACTTTTTAAAGGCCATCCTCTAATATCCTTGTGATATTATGAGTACAATTTTTAGGGTTCCGTACCTACCTCATAGTGGAAAAACGGAACCCTTATAGGATGACTTTATTGTCCGTTTATCTGTCTATGTGTCAAGCAAGACCCTTTTCTCAGTAATATCAAGTAAGTAGGCACTTGCTCGAAGATGTCTTCATAATGCTGTAAAAATAAGTTTTTAGTTTAACGCAATAAAAAGATATGATGTTCACAGCGTTATTTAGAATAGAATAGAATTTATACACATAAAAAACACACAGAAAAGGCCAATTAATTAATTTGATAGTCTCCACTGACTGATCATAATATAAACCTACCTATAGGGTACTTGGCGGAATCTTGAAAGGCTGAAGAGAGAGTCTTTTGACATGAATGATAAAAATGATAAAAATCCGAAAATCATTCATTTCAGATCCCGTGTTAATAGTTATTACGAGACACACTTATAATTTACGGTAAATACCAAACGAGCGACCGCCGATCCCGTGTTATGGTACGGAAGCCTCAGGGCGCGAGTATTATTCGCACTTTGATCTTTATTTATTATTATAGATAACCAGGATGGGGAGACAAAGCCGCGTCCATTCCGCATAGCTTACACAAAGACCTTCGGCAAGCCACATTGGTTCGAGACTGTTCAGCGCGAGTATTGGGCCTGTAGGGAGTCTGTTGGTTTGGCTGACTACTCTTCTTTCACCAAAATTGATCTTCAGGTACGGATCATTAGGGTCTGTAAATATATTTTATTCGGACGGATTTTTAAGCTATTGGACTTATACGACAATTGCAATTGCAGCAAAACCGGACTATGAAGGTCTGGTATAGGTGCACCTGCATCTTCGAATTTTAGAAGTTATCATCACGAGCGAGTATTGGTGGAGTGGTGGTAGTGGCCCCGCCTTCAGATCCACAGGTCGTAGGCTCGAATCCCGGTCGTGTACTATGGATTTTCCATTCGGAAAATTAAAAATAAACAATGCAGTCATTGTTTACCCTAACCTTCTTTTCTTTGTGGCCTTTGTGACCATAGTTGCCACAATTTTGCCAATGTCAATGTCCACAAAAATAAAACGGGCTTATTCCAGAAATCCTCTGCGATGATCCCAGTGGAACTTTTGTCGAAAAATCTCCTTATCTTGTTCTTTGAGATCCGTAAGGGGATTTCTGGACTAAATGTCCAAAAATCCCCATCACAGGGGATTTCTGGAATGAGCCGATAAAATAAATAAGGATCGGGGATAGAGAGAGCTATAATTTTGACTGCAAGTCCCGGTTTCAGTCCCAAGGACACGAGGTAGTGGACCTGCTTCAGTACCTCTGCTCGAATGACGTAGACGTCCCAGTGGGCAGCATCATACACACTGGCATGCAGAACGAGAGGGGAGGCTACGAGAATGACTGCAGCCTCGCCAGAATCACAGAGAACCAGTAAGCTGAACATCTGTAGAGTCCTGTGTAGTTTTCATAATTTTTAAAGTGATGGCACAGTACTCAAATTAAACATGTGCTTACACAGCAAGATCCTAAAAAATTATGTACGAATTTTTTATACAACTTATGTGGCAAACTAACTTACGGCCCAGCGGTTGGTGACTGTGGTTACCGTGGCCTATGAACTATTGCAATATCAAAGGCATCACGAGGGAACCGGCAAGTCCTAAAACCAAAAAATTCGAATTCATGCACATCACACACAGTCATTTGTGCACATGTCATGTGCACGAAAGGAGTTTAAAATAAAATTTTAATTTTAAAATAATCGGGTAGCTGATCCTAGTTTTTAATTACAATTAATTAATTTCATTAATAATAATAAGATATTTTTTTATGAAAGAATTAAGAAGCGCAATTTTATCCTTTCACTACACTGATTCTTTCATTGACGGTCATAGCCATCACCACACCTTAACCTGGTCACATTATTTGTTTCAAATAGTGTTGTGTTCCTGCGGTGAGTAAGGTTGCCAGAGCTCTAGGGGGGGCAGGGGTTCGGCAGGCAACGCATTAGCAATGCTCCAGGTGTTGCTAATGTCAATAGGCGACGGTAACCACTTACCATCAGGAGGGACGTAAGCGTGTTTGCCTCAGTATAACATAAAAAAAAAGACCTAATAGAGGATGACCAAGAAAGAATCAGTTACCCCCTTCCCTTCCAGCTACATGATGATCGCGCCGACCATACAGCAAACCCGCTGCAAGTCCTGGATGAAGCGCCACCTGCCGTCGAACGGATCCGTCACGCTCGCCGACGTCACCTCCATGTACACAGCGATCTGCGTGATGGGCCCGTTCACAAGGAACCTGCTGTCCGAGCTCACAGACACTGATCTCGCGCCGTCGAACTTTCCGTTCTTCACGTTCAAGGAGATCGACGTGGGATTGGCTAATGGCATCAGGGCTATGAACCTCACGCACACCGGCGAACTGGGATATGTACTGTACATTCCTAACGAGGCGAGTTATTTATTTGTTTATTGGAAAACAAACAGCTTAATAAATTTAGTAAACACCAGTATATAATCTAATTTGTTAACTTTATTGTAAATTAACCTTCATCATTTCAGCCGTACGACGTCCACTGCTGAATGAATGAATGCCATGTGACTAGAAGAGTGTCAAATATGAATGTGGAGGGATATAAGGGGAGAGGTAGACCAAAGAAAAGATGGATAGATTGTGTGAAAGACGACATGAGTAAGAAAGGAGTGAATACTTATTTGACGGCTGATAGAGGGGAGTGGAAGAGAAAAACATATTGTGCCGACCCCACATGAAGTGGGATAAGGGCAGGGAGATGATGACTGCTGAACATGCCCCCCCCCCCCACAGACAAAGCGAATTCCTTATCATGTGGGGGGATTTGCCCATACTCACCACGCTGGGCATATGGGTAGGCGAGCGCAGTTAGAGCTATCGTTGTAAATTAACCTTATCACCAATAAATTCACTGTACAGCCGCTGTCTAGCCGAACCAACACTAGTGCAGAATATTAAAAACGAAAAATTAACCCAACAGCCACATACATAGTCCTACTCCATAGGGTATCAGAAACGTGGGATTTTCGCACTGTGATTCCCGCTGCGGAACAAATGTTTGCATCATCAGCCTAAAAGTTCCACTGCTGAACATAGGCCTCCCCCAAAGAGTTCCACGACGAATGGTCTTTAGCCTTTTCCATCCACCAACTACCCGCAACCTTCACAATGTTTGCATGATCTGTAAATATTTGCTCTGGGTCTGGGTGTTGTGGTACTATCACCAAAATTTCCGCCTTACCAATTTTGAAACTGTTTCGCTTGTACACGGCTAAGTAAGCCTGTCCGGCCCATCTCTTTATTTATTGTGATCCTTTGAGGGTGAACCATTCATTTTATGACTTTGATTACCCAGTCTGTTGTTCAGTTGCAACCAAAACAATACGAACATATTGTTAGACAAAAACGGTACTTTTATGATTACGCATTTACGCAAGCAAGGCACAGATCACTTCACGCAAAATACACCCTTAGGGTGGTAAGGCGGATTTTTTGGTGATAGTACCATGGTACTCGTAGTTTCTAATACCCACGACATCGCGACACGGAATCCTAGTGTGAGGTCAGGCAGGACTATGTATGTGACTGTTGGGTGTTATCTAAACGAGGCTATTGTGTTATCTATCTCAACGTGTCTCTCGTTTTTACCTTTAGTTTGCTCTCCACGTGTACAATCGTCTGATGACTGAGGGTCAGAAGTACGGCATCTCTCACGTAGGGTATTACGCCTCACGGGCGCTGAGGGTCGAGAAATTTTTCGCCTTCTGGGGTCAAGACCTGGACACTATGACCACGCCGCTGGAGTGCGGGCGCACTTGGCGAGTCAAGTTCCACGTGAGTACCTTCCACTCATATCATTTGTTATTTTTGAATACAACCCGTACCATAAACTTCGCGTAACAAACCCCATATAAAACCTCAATTCAAAAATGAATCGAAAAATCCGAAAGGGTGTCGTTTTCGAGTAATTTCTCTCGGGGAAATTACTTTCTTCTTTTCTTCTTCTTTCGGGCTAGTCGCGAACAATGAGAATATAAGTCACTACGTCACGAAAGTGACGTCCATCCATCACGATCCATTTTGAAATCCAAGATGGCGGATGCAAAATATATTATTCCAAAATACAGATATGGGTATCGTCTTCGACTAATTTGGGGTGCTGATCGCGAAAATAGCGCCTATTTTGAAATCCAATATGACGGATTTGGATATGGGTATGGTTTTTGAGTAGTTTGGGGGCGCTAATTATGAAAATTACGTCCGTTTTGACATCCTATATTTGCAATATATCTTAGCCTTAGTAGGTACTGATAAGACGTATTTTATCATCACCAATAGAAAGACATCCCATTCATCGGGCGCGAGGCTCTCCTTCGCCAGCGAGAGGAAGGCATCCGCCGTCAGTACGTCCAGCTGTTACTGACCGATCATGACCACGAGTTGGACCTGTGGTCGTGGGGCGGGGAGCCAATATACCGGGACGGCAACTATTGCGGTCAGACCACTACCACCAGCTATGGTTACACCTTCAAGAAGCAGGTAAAGCATAAGGTGTTTCAGGGAATGTAACAACTAGATTAGAACATTTGCATTTTCAAATCTTTATGAATAAAAGCGTAGAGTCTGGAGCAGGTTGTGTTTTTTTAAAAAGTTTAAGAACGGATTTTTAGAAATTCATGGATATGAAAAGAGTTTGTATGAAAAATCGTATTCCTTAAACTTACAAACGTAATATTTATAAACAAAAAAAATCAATGCAAAAATAATCAGTACTTCTATAAAGGGTGCAATGTACCCACAAAGTCTGGTGAATCTGAACGCCTGGAGATTTGAACTTGGTACAAATACTTACATAATATAAAACCAAATAATGCCCCAAAAGTACCCCTAAATAATGGTGAAACGGGGTGACTATGTTTTTTTTCTCATAACAGTTTCTAGGGAACTTTCAGCAGTAGATTTTATCGTAAAAAAAGGCTTTTTTTACAAAATTTAGAATAACGTAAAATGTTGAATGTTCATTGTTGTCCTAATTAAATTGTAAAAAACGGTGTGATGAGTTATTCCTGTTATCCCCTACAACCTTTTTGGTTTATGGAGATGTTCATCCCTTTTGTAATTTGTATCAAAATCCTTTCGACTGGTTAGGCGTCATTGAACCTCAAACGTTGTTTGAACACGCTTCAATTGTCACTATTCAGGTCTGTCTTGGCTTTGTGGAGAATTTGAACAAGGATGGCGTACCTCAGAAGATAACTAACGAGTTTGTGCTGAGCGGTCACTATGAGATCGACATTGCTGGCATCAGGTATGTAAAAGTTCAGTGAACTTTTGTTAATTTCTGATAGCATACTGCCCTCTGGTACCTGGACTCCGTTAAGCCCAAAGAGTTGTTTTTAGAAAGAGAAAAGGTCCGCATTTCAATGTGCTGTTTATCTAGTCACCAGTGAGTGGTGAAAAGGGAATAGCTTACCAGTTTTGTATGGTGTCACTTAAAGCGCCCCTACAAAAACCGACAAGCTATTTGTTAACTCGCTGCTCAGATATTAGTGTTGTCACAGTACGCTTTATCTCTTCAGGTACGCTGCAAAAGTGAATCTACACTCCCCGAACCTCCCCACCAAGTATCCTGACAAGGAACGAGACGTATACCAGGCTACGAGGAAGCTACACGAGAGCCAGTACCTCGGACGCCATTACCAACCTTAACGCGAACACGCTAAATACTATTTTGGTGTGCGTTATATATAGTATCTTCTTGTGAACTGTAGTTTTTACACAAGAGCCAGCCTCGGACGCAATTACCAATCTTAACGCGATCACGATAAATACTATTTTGGTGTGCTTTTTAGTATTTAAGTTTGTGTGCTTTAGTTTAAGGATAGTTTAGAATCGCCCGGACCAGTAGAGATGAGGTAAGTGTTAGAAGACATCTCCTAGACTTTACTGGTTGGATTGTTCGGAAGGAAAATTTGAAACCAAGCTAGGTGCACCCTTCTAAGGGCCTAGATCAAGTGCCAATTACAACAACTTCGCAGTCAATTGCGGTGTTTACATGAACTAAGTAAAGGTATCTGGCCCAGGAACCTCCATATTTACTCTCGGTGTGAGGACTGCTCCATTATTTTAATCCTATTTACATTATAGTTATTTCTATACCTATGATTACGCATACTATATAATGTGTTTGTAGCTCTATGCATTTTGTGTGAGTAGTTGATAATCCTACTAATATTATAAAAGCGAAAGTTTGTGAGGATGTTTGTGGTTCAATCATGCCGTTACGGCTGAATCGATTCCGATGAAACTCGGAATAGATATTACTTCACCTAGAATAGCATATAGGCTACTTTTCTTCTAGGTACCACGCGAGCGAGGCCGCGGGCATAAGCTAGTTTATTACATAAACGTAGGTAAAGTAGTTGCAAGGCATTGAACTGATTCTTTCTTGGTCATCCTGTAAAAGGTCACTGACCAGGTTGGTAACTTGGTAAACCTTACTGAAGGTTTATCGATACGATCAGCTTACTTTGATCTTAGAAATTCCAACGTATTCTGTAGTTTTAAGGTTTTTCTAGATGTTTTTGATATCTACTTATTACTTGCCTACATCACTATAATCATGTACTTATAAGTCTCTTATTGGTCATTGAAAATCCAACGTATTCTGTAGTTTTAAGGTTTTTCTAGATGTTTTTGATATCTACTTATTACTTGCCTACATCACTATAATCATAAACTTATAAGTCTCTTATTGATCATAGAAATTCCAACGTATTCTGTAGTTTTAAGGTTTTTCTAGATGTTTTTGATATCTACTTATTACTTGCCTACATCACTATAATCATAAACTTATAAGTCTCTTATTGATCATAGAAATTCCAACGTATTCTGTAGTTTTAAGGTTTTTCTAGATGTTTTTGATATCTACTTATTACTTGCCTACATCACTATAATCATGAACTTATAAGTCTCTTAAATCTATAGTTCTGAATACAATTTCTTATCATTTTCACAGTATTATTGTCGAATCCGTGAAATAGTTTTAAAGATTTTGCCTAAGAAAGGTACCTTCCAAAGATACCCAGCCCCTTATAATCAACTTTGCGATTTGTTTTGGCGGTGACGTAAGTTAACAGTCGCAAAGATTGAAGTGCTGACACGCTTGCATTTGAATAGCAATAGACGTCATGGCCCCTACTACATTTGGGTTGCATACGTGCCAAAAGTTCTTACTTGAATATTAATCAAATTCTAACTCCATTGTATTATTGTAAACGTTTTCGACTTTCCGACCATCCAAAATTAAACTAAAGTAGGTAATGAAAACGGCTGTTTTATTTCTCCTTTCCATTTAATCCCAAACCATTGTTCATTACATACCTAAAGGGTAGCTAGGTATCTCGTGTAGTAGGTCTATACGAGAGGTAGGCAACTACCATGTAAAAGGTTTAGTCCTCCTGAACCATCGACACGAAAGAAGAAGAATAAGATGTATCTACAATCTTTCATTTTATTATGTACTGACATAGTTGGGTTTAGGCCGACGGAACCTACTTACTGGTTGTGCACTAACTGACATGAAACCTTAAAAGCAGAAATCTTAAACACGATAGAAGGGTCAAATAGAGTTGTCTAATGACGCCACACTATCAATGCTTGATACAAACTACCAACAATTTAGTTCTGTTATAGCTACAGAAAGAGGTACTACTCTTTCTACAAAAAGTAGACTTAAAGGTCACATCCCAAACATCTAAATCAGTCCAAGTTCAGCCATGGAATCAGGAAGTATCAACCTTTTGAATTTGCATAAAGTAAATGCGGTGATGGGGGAACATCTTTACTCAATAGTTACTTTCTTGAAACCAAATGTTGGAATAAATTAAACTAAAATTCAAAACTATGTACCTACCTATTTTATTTTTTATTCAACCATTTGGTTCACTAACGGATACCTAATTAAATCCATAATATAAATAATATCCCTAGGCAATAATCTGATAAAAATATATCAGTCACATAGTAGCTAAAATTTTTTAAATTTGTCAGTACATCTAAACTTATTATGTATAAAATAGTGCTCTTAAATAGAACAATTTGGATAAAAGGTATGTACAAGGTGAAAGTTCCTTAGATAAAATTTTTACCAAAATAATGACATGCTCGTAAACCAGAATGCCGATTACAGTTTCGGCAACAGATCTTGACGAGTGATAATAATGTGCAGTTCCTAAAAACTCTAATGCACAACACTCTACATGGCAATTTCACATTCACCTAGATCCACAATGGTACGGCCATTGTGGATCTAGGTGAATGTGAAATTAACTACTATGTATGTACCTTAATATAAAATTCAACAAGAGATCTACAAACATTAAAGTACCGAGTACAACTATTTGGTATGAGACTGAAATTCAAAATACGAAAATAAGTCTATTCTAATATTACAAAACAATCCATTGATTATTCTATGAATACCACATTTTTGTTCGTTTAAAATAATAATGTAATTTAAAATTTATGGTGTAAATAATAATAATGTTTTTTCTTCATTTACATATGGTGGTTAGCCTCGTTGTTGGTCTGAGCCATGAAGCGTTCCACCATGTTCATGTGAGCATATGGATCCTGTGGGGGGTGGCGTCTTTTCTCCAAGTTAATATCACACGGAGATTGTGTTGAAAAGTCAAATCTCTGTACCGCTCCATTGTTCACATCAACTTTAAGATATGGCGCAGCTACCGGCTTCACACGAGCCGAAATAACTTTGCCAAATGAAGAAGGTCTACCCTTTTTTACCTTCCTGAATAGCATATATGACATATCTTGGTTTAATGGTAGTGTATCAAATGGCTTCACTAGCCCTTTTTCAGTGTCATGGTCATTAAGGGCTTTGACTTCAGCCAGCAAGGATTCAAACGAGCTGCAAGTGCTGGCTCTATCTGCTTCTGTTATCGGTCTGGTTATCATTTGGTCCACATTCGGTATGATTATGGATGACATCAAGTCAATATCATAGTTTTCTGATTGCTTCTGCTGTTTCAGTAGTTTGATCTCTTCTTCGAGCCTCTCTCTTTTCTCGTCTTCTTCTTTTTTCTTCTCTTTGGCAATGAGCATGTTGGTCACTTGTTGGGCGAGGATCTCAGTGATTTCGTTATCCTGATGCCCGAGCCGCGGGATCGCCATGATTCCATTTGGTGGAGTGAAGACTGTTTGTGACATACCTAAAACACAAGTGTTTCACTTAGTTTAGGTGTCAAAGAACCATAATTAAGATCCTTTTATATCATGTACATCATCTTCCTGCCCTTATCCCACATCATGTGGGATCGGCACAACATGTATTCTTCTTCCATTTCCCTGTATCAGTCGTCAGCTCAACACTCACTCCTTTCTTCACCATATCCACTTTTACACAGTCTATCCATTTTTCTTTGGCCTACCTCTACTCCTACATCCATCCACATTCATATCTAACACTCTTCTTGTCACATGACATTCTTCCCTCCTCATGACATGCCCATACCAAGCTAACCAATTACTCCTCAGCTTTTCCATCACTGGCGCCACTTTCAAACTTCCTCTTACATACTCATTCCTTTCCTTATCCATTCTGGTCACTCTACACATCCATCTTAACATTCGCATATCTGCTGGGTGCAATCTTCTTTCATCCGTCCCTTTGGCAGCCCAACACTCAGATCCATACAATATGACAGGTCTTATGATGGTTTTGGAAATTTTCCCCTTAAGTTTAAGGGGCATTCGCCGATCACATGTGGTTGCTGTGACCTGTCGCCATTTCATCCATCCTGCATTTATTCTGTTCCCTACATCCCTGTCAATCTCACCATAATTCTGTACTACTGAACCGAGGTACCTAAAATCGGAGCAGACTGGTAGGGATACACCATCTAAGGCAATCGGCATAAAATTGGAGGGACCACTTTCATATCATGTACCTACTACTAAATAATGTTATGTTACTTGGCCTCCAAAATACAAGTTTCTAACTTAGTTTGGAGGTCCATAGTCCATAATGTTATTTTTCTTTCTTCAATCAATATGTACCTAAGATTGATAGCACAAATAAACATTTTATCTTTTTCTTTCCATACCTGTTTGGATTCGGACGCTGGCCAGTGGAAAGGCGGAGCCTTCATCACCGGATTGACTGGTGTTCAAGCTGGTCTTAGAAAGGTGGCTATTCACTAGGTCCATCAACGAAGAAAACGATTCGGAGTCACCCATTGTGACTTTGTTGATTTCAATAAAATTTTACGTGTAATTCAGCTTTTGGTTTTGCGATTCACAACATTCTACGTACAGTTACGGGTAAATATTTACTAGTTTTGCTAGTGATGGTGGAATGCATCAGTGTATGTAATCAATTTCTTTGTATTTATTTCCAAGAGAATAGAAGCACTATTTGTTTGAGCAATCTTTGTTTAGTTTCTATGAAACAAACAACAAGGAAAGGAAAGGAAGCAAGCAAGCCACAGATTAATACTATGTATTCTATAGCAAGCAAGCAACCTGACTGACAGAACCTAACTGAGTGACAAGTGACTGACTGCTGAGTGACAACCTACGATGGACTTTCAACCAACTCAACTCTTGAGCTTGCGGATAGGGGCCTCTGGCTAATTGCCCTAATTTCAAGTTGGTATGGTACTTCTATCGCGTGTTCTCGTTGGGTGTCTTCTGTGCTGCTTAGTGGCCCACTCAGCTCTCTAAAACAGCCAGCGTGAGACGAAACCATCAACATTACCGCGAGCTGTCAGTCGGTGGAAGAAATGTCATCGACTCGACTTTGCGTCCTAAGAAGAAGAGTCGACGACAAAAGTATTTTCAAATATTTACCTATTTAACTTCATTAAATGTACAGTTTCTGTGTTGTATATATGTTAAATGTTATTTTTACAGTAGTTGGCAACTCTAGCGCTTGAAGATGATGACAGACGACAGTTTACCAAACTTTTCTTTGGTTGGACTAGATACGTAGTATCTTCCTAGTCTGTGCATAGTACTAATCTGTGGGTTGGACTTCGACTGAGTGAGGAGTGAGGGAGTTGGTTGGTGTTTGGTTGGATGGAAGTGGAGTGCTCTGTCACCTGTGAGTGGTGGTGGATATTTGCGGTCCTTTCTGTCCGTTGTTTAAAAGCATTGCTTGCAGCCTCCTGCAGCTGTCTGCAGATGCATTGGACGACAGAAGATCCTAGCCATTCGTATTTATATCCTCTCGGGACAAGTGGACTGAATTTAATGGGTTTCCCTAATGTTTATATTATCTTAGGGTTTGTACAAACCTCAACTTCAGCACTAGTTTCTTGAAAGTTTAACTATAGCTTAAAATTCATTCTACATTTGTTTCCGATGTGCTGATATGCAACAGACTCTAGTTGTTGAACAAATAAGGCCTCGCAGCTTTGGAGATGGCAGGCCCTAAGTATGAACAGCTGGCTTCCAAAGCTGACATTGAAGAAGACGTTTTGACAAGTAAACCAAGAGCGAAATGGTCGGATGTTTGCTTTCAAAAAAGCCTACTGTCTTTGGGCCTTATACTTCTGTATTTCTCACTATCCATCGGCCTTACATTCTACCAGAGATGGCTTCTGAAGGTAAGAAAATTTAATGTTTTTTAGGGTTCCGTACCTCATTTGGAAAAACGGAACCCATAAAGGATCTTTGTTGTCCGTCTGTCTGTTGTCTGTCTGTCAAGACCATTTTTCTCAGAATCGGCTAAAGGTATCATCTTGAAATTTATACCAACTATTAAGGTCTGTGGGCTTATGGTGTTGTATAAAAATCAAAGCTCTAGCTTAATGCATTAAAAAGATAAGGCAATGAATGTATAATTTTTGTATGGAAATGGCAAAAATCAAAAACCTCTAGGGTACTTCCAGTTACCTCACAATAATTCTGAAATTTGGAATGCTAGAAGCTTTTGTGACACAGTTAAAGGGAAAATTCTGAAATTGAGGAATTTCGAAGTTTTTTAGGAAACAATGTTATATTTGCGGTCAATGTCATACAATGACAACGTGAGCGACCGCAAATATAAGTTTGTCAATTCCTACACTTGGAATTTTGATTATCTGACCACTTGTACGGATTTTCCGACTGGTAAATCCATTGGTGCGCTACCGGGATTCAAACTTACGATCAAATGGTACGGAAGCTTCAGGGTGCGAGTTCTCACACTTGACCGTCTTTATTTTACACAACTAAGGTGGCAATCAAGCACAGGTAGCCCACCTGTTGGTAAGCTGTAACACTAGCATATAAATGCTTGCAATAACAGAGGCATCACGCTCGAGTTGATGTCCCTGAGAGACAGTCAAGTTATTCTATTTAGGTATTCAAGTTTTTACACTTTGTTCATTGTTTATGAGAAATAATACAACAATGAGGTTGTCTATAGCCCTTTAGTAACAATGGATAAATATATAACACTAGCTTTTGCCTGCGGCTTCGCTCGCGTGGTACCTAGAAAGTAGCCTATATATGCTATTCTAGGTAAAAAACTCTATATTTTCTAAGTTTCAACGAAATCAGTTGAGCCGTTAAGGCGTGATTGAACAACAAACATCCAAACATCCTCACAAACTTTCGCATTTATATTATAAGTAGGATAACTAACTTTCGCTTGCGTGGTACCTACATAAAAACCTTTATGGGGTCGGCAACGCGTGCGTTATGCCTCTGGTATTGCAAGCGTACATAGGCTAAACGGTAACCACTTACCAACAGGTAAGCCGTATGCTTGTTTGCTACCTTAGTTGTATAAAAAAAATAAAAAAAAAGTAGGCTATATGCTATTATATATATTTTACAGCGTCTTTATGTGGGAGTTCGCTTCCATTTAGGTTTACAGGAGGGCGCAGACGCTTCACCTGGAAGGGCCATGTTAAAGCTAAGAGATCGGAACTTGATTATCGATTCAAGAGCCTATACTGGTTGCTTGGACCTCAATCTCGTTTGTCACTACTTAACAAGCGGATTGTATATAACAGTATTCTCAAACCTGTATGGACATACGGGATAAAAATATGGAGCACAACGAGCAAATCCAACCGCGCCATCATCCAACGTGCTCAAAACAAAATCCTTCGTGCTCTTGTCAACGCACCATAGTTCACGACCAACAAGGAAACCCATGAGTACCTGGAAGTCCCTACAGTAGACGAGGAAATAAAACTCAGAGGAGAGAGCTACTTGGGCAGCCTTAAAAGCCACGCCAATCCACTCGCAAGAGCTTTGGTTGAGCAACCAACAACCACGAAAAGGTTAAAGAGGAGTCACATCCTGGACAACCTGCAAATATGAGGGAAGAAGGACTGATGAGTCTGGAAACGCCACTAAGCAAGCAACTCATCCGCCTATAGTCCACCACCTGATTGCGGATAACAGAAAAGAACAAAAAGAAAAACCTAAGGATGTAGATGGCTATAGTAGCTCATTTTATAAACTAACCTGGCTACAGTAGTATTGTTATTGGTACCAGCATTGCCATCATGCCGTTTGTTAGTGTTGGTATCTCCACATTCAAAGCCTTTAAACTTTGTTTTGACAGTATGACAGTGTATTCTCAAACTTAGTATTGTGGATCAAGAAGGTCAAGCAAATCATAATATCTTCATTGCGGTTGTAGTAGATCTCAAAGTCAAAGTCAAAAGTCGTTTATTTCAATAAAATCACAAGGATCACTTTGAAACGTCTTATAAACTAGGTGAAGCTACGCCTGTTCCTCGCGACCAAGCCTAGAAGAATCAGGCAACAAACACGGCTTGGTGCCTATCATTTTTTTCTATGATCCTTTTTCTCAAGATGGAATTTAAAGCTTCAGTGTGGTTCTTCATCTATTGTTAAAGCACGAAATGAGCGTCTAAGAGGCGCACTTTAATTCTTTCATAGATGGCCATAGGCCCTTTTCAGGGCCAAAACACCTCATCCTGGTCACTGACCTGATACAGGTGACCAAAAAAAAAATCTGTGACACGACAAGAAGAACTTAAAGCAAATCATATTTTAGGTTGTAGGTTGTAGTTCAATTTGGCATAGGTATCTATAAGAAGTTACAACTGAACCTTTGTAATACCCATTAGTTCTACAATACTGTTATGTACTGTTTAAACTTATCTACAGGGATAAATTTGTATCACAGTCCTACAGAACTCAATGAGGATATAAGTAATAACGGAACTAATGATATTAAATAAAAGACTGAAAGGTTTTTCACAAAGTTTTCAAGGAATTCGCGCTTTTAATTTCTCGCTTCGTGTGACGGATTTAATATAAATATGTACTGGTATTATCTAAGCTGATAACAAAGCGACTGATACATTATCGTAAAAACAATTAATTTATTTACATTTACTTTTCCTTAGTTCTATACTTATAAGCCGCAGTTAGTTATTTTTAGGGTTCCCAAGTTCGAAAATGAACTCCTGTAGTTTCGTCGTACTGGTCCGCATATCCCGTAGTCAGAAGTTTTAAGGCTCTATGAAATAAACGAGATTTAGCCACCTCTTTCTTGAATTTGTCGCGAGTTTTAATCGCAGCCTTGTGTAAGATCACTTATGTCCTAGTACGAATTATCGGTACAGAGATCTGTTTGGTAAATATAAAGCGTTGATGTGGTAATTTTTGTTAAGTGTCTCTGTCCATTTTCGTTAAAAAATAATATCGCATACGACTAACATCCGTCTTTTGTATTATGACAAATTCCATACAAACCACGCTCGTCATATATGCGCAGTGATGAAGTATATAACATTGCTAACCGGTATTGAAATCGGTACCTAATATTAAGGAAAAAAGTGAGCTAATACAAGATGATTCATAATGTATACTATACCTGAAGCGGATTATTCTACACGTTTTGGAATAAAGTTTTTTTCTGCGACTTTTGGTTATTAACAGTTTTCATTGAATTGTTTTTTTTCCTGTTTTGGAGTCAAATCAGTTCAAACTCAATTATTATTAGTGCTGTTTTAAGGTAGCAATCTTGTTTTTGACCGTTTAATAATAAGTTACAATGACGATAAAAACACCAGAAAAGAAGATTTGAAAAAGTCCGGGAAAAAACCTGAAACATGTACATATTATGTATAAAATGTATTTTCCCGTTAATGTTTTTCCTTTTTGTTGATAGAATTAGGTAAATGTTTTTCTTTCGCAAATATTTGATTAAGCCTCTTTCGGGATAGTGAACTAGTTACGGAACACTTTATATAAATAAAGACGGTCAAGTGCGAGAACTCGCGCCCTGAGGCTTTCGTACCATTGGTCGCAGGTTCGAATCCCGTCGCGCACCAATGAATTTACCAGTCGGAAAATTTGTACACGTGGTCAGAAAATCAAAATTCCAAGTGTAGGAATTGCCAAACTTATATTTGCGGTTTCTCACGTAGTTATTGTATGACATTGACCGCAAATATAACTTTGTTTCCTACAAAAACTTCGAAATTCCTCAATTTCAAACTTTTCCCTTTAAATATTCCGGACATTATCACACAGGTACCAGAGACTGATATACATAATACATATATATTTAACACCCAGACACAGAACAAACATCTATGTTAGTCACAAATGTTTGTCCAGTGCGGGAATCGAACCCGCGACCTCTAGCGCAGAAGGCAGAGTTACTACCAACTGAGCTTTGAGGCCAGTCAAACTAACTGTGTCACAAAAGCTCCTAGCATTCCAAATTTCAGAACTGTGAGGTAACTTGAAGTACCCTAGAGGTTTTTGATTTTTGCCATTTCCATACATAAATAATACATTAATTGCCATATCTTTTTAATGCATTAAGCTATAGCTTTGATTTTTATACGGCACCATAAGCCCACTAAGTAAGGATTCCGTTTTTTCAAATGAGGTACGGAACCCTAAGAGAAAACACAATAAAACACGGATACCAAAATTACCGTTTCGCAGTGCAACTGCCACTGTTGCGCTTATCTATCAATAAGTAGGTAGGTATTTAGTGCGAGTGGTTTGTCATCGATTTTAAGACAATAACTGGTGACCATTTTATGTTTGTAGGTACTCATTTCATCTATTTTCTCTCTGAATTATGGCCATCAACCATCAACTTTTAGGTTTAGGATGTTATTTAGGCGGTGACCTAAGGTCACAGTTTCGAAGATTTTTGGTTCAAAACCCTGAGAGATGAGAGATCTTCTCTCGCTTGATCGATTACAAATGCGAAATTAACTTTGACTCTCTGTAACGTTCTCACGGCTAAACTGCTAAACCGATTTTGATGAAATTTGACCAGGTCAAAGTACTGTTGTCCGACGAGCATGCATGAGGAATGTAATGAGGGTGAATGAAGCCAAAGGGGTAGGTCAGGACCGTAGCAAGTGGAAAGCCGTGGTCTCTGCCTACCCGTCTGGGAAACAGGGATATTTTATGTATGTGTGCTGAAATTAGGTATGGAGAAACCTTAACCCTTAAGAATGACTTTTATCGAGGTACCGCGCGAGTGAAGCCGTGTGCAGCCTATAGTTGTATGTATAACTGTTGGTTAGTAAATTTTTAATTAAAGCACATAAAAAATGGATGTTTCCTCTACAGGACTTCCACTACCCGCTGACGGTGGTGATGTACCACCTCATCATCAAATGGATACTGTCGGTACTGGTCCGGCTGGTACTTTACATCATCACGGGCACTTCCCAGCTGGCGCTGCCTTTCATGACCTGCCTCCGATCGGTCGGCCCCACCGGCCTGGCTAGCGGGATCGACGTGGGCTTCTCTAATTGGGGACTGGAGCTTGTGACGATCTCGCTGTACACCATGACGAAGTCTACCACGATCATCTTCATCCTGGGATTCGCTATTCTGCTCGGCCTTGAAAAGAAGGTGCGTGAAATTTTTGTTTTTGTAGAAGAATTAGGTAATTACACGGTGTTCCATACAAGGTGATTCATAATAGGTATGCCATCCCGAAAGGGGCTTATTCTACAACCAATTGGCAATAAAGTTTGTTCTACGGCTTTTGGAAATTCTACATTTTTCATTGTAAAAACTCAATGCGAAAATCAGCTGTTTTTTTTATGCGGTCACATCAGGTCAACCCAATGAATCAGCTGTTTTAGGTAGCAATCTTGATTCTGAACGTCTTGTAAGTTTTGTTTTTTCGTTCTATAAAGAATGATAAAAATACCAAAAACGAGTAATATGAGAAAAGACACGTTTCATCAATATATGGAGCCTGGGCCTGCACTGTGTACACTACTCTAAAATATGGCTAAGCAATAAAGTAGTAGTAAACGTATTTAATTGGTTATTTTATATAAATTGACTTCGTTCTAAGGTACATTAAGATTTTCTTCGACAAAGAGAGCAACACACCGCGCTACAAAAATATGGCGGATGGACGTGCGTGAAATGTCATTTTGACAACCTACATTTATCTGACAAAACAAAAACATCAAATCAAACAACATTACATGAAAAATATGTCAATGTCATGTCAAACGCCCATTATAAACTAACATGGCGGCCTTCAAATAGTGTTCACATAGTAAAAAACTTACCAGAAGAACTATTCTTGTACCATCGCATTTGTCTTCAAATTAATGAAATTGTATTTTTCTTGTAATCTCCTATTTTTTCCTAATTTTTCTATGTAGTGTACATGGACCAGGCCCAGAATGAAATGGCTCCTTTGTGAAAAAAAAATGAAAATATTGATTTTTTTCTGCTAATATTATTTCTTTTTGTTGATAGAATAAGTCCCTTTCGGGATGGTATACGTGTTATGAATCACCTCGTATATGTGTAAGTATACTGAAGCGTGCTTATGTTACATCAAATAGGTAAAAACTTTTGATCGATATTTGACATCGAAAAAACACTAGATGCAAAATTCACAATCTATATTATTCCGCTGTGTTAGTTTCCAATCTTGATGTCGAATTTCTCGTACTGAACGTATAATGATGCTAAAATACCAAACAGGTGATTAGAAAAAGTTGAAAAAACTTTATGCAAAATTCGCAATCTCAATTTATTCCGCTGTTTTATTTAACAATCTTGATGTCGAATTTCTCGTACGTTTAATAAAGATTGTTAAAAACCAAACAGGTTAATAAGAAGTTAGAGAATATAACTGAAAAACAAAGTTTTTTTTATCGTTAATACTCTTCCTTTATAGAGTTTCGGGATAGTATACATATTACGGAACACGTTGTATAGAGTCAGGTTTGAAGAATATTAATTTTGATAGATATTCTGTTAAAAGGTCAGCAGTCAGCACCTATTTAGCTAGCTTAGCATTTTCTACCTTATATGCGGGCAATAAGGTCTGACTAAAATATGTAGAGGTCAATTTTCAAACTAATAAATAATTATTCCGGACATATTCACACGGTCAACTGACCCCAAACTAGGCATAGCCTGTACTATGTGTACCAGAGACTGATATATATAATAGATATATATTTAACACCCAGACACAGAACAGACATCTGTGTTTTATCACACAAATGTTTGTCCAGTGCGGGGATCGAACCCGCGACCACTAGCGCAGAAGGCAGAGTTACTACTAACTGAGCTAAGAGGCCAGTCTTGTAGATCGCACAACTTGAATTGCATTTTTGTTAAGATTTATAAACCATTATCGTTATGATGTTTGGTTATACGATCATATTGTTTAAATGTTTTTTTTTGTAGGTTACCTTTTTATAGTTTATTGCACATATTTTGCCGAATCAAAAGAAATAATGGCTACGTCGGCTATCTATATGATAAATCATAATATCAGAAACTACCGTACCACAACACCCAGACCCGGAACAATTATTTGCAGATCATGCAAACATTAGTCCCGCAGCGGGAATAGAATACGCGCCCCTTGCGTCTCAGACGGACAGTCGCCCGCTACGCCACCAAGATCGTAAAATTCTTCAGATTAAATAGTTGTTTTTCAATAAACTCGAAACCTTATCAGCTAATATTAATAAATTGTACCTATATTATCGCCACTATTTAAACAAATGGTGTTGTCTCCCCTTTCACCTTGTAAATTACATTCTGGGGTCACAATATGATAGTAATTTTCATAAAAATATCATAGACTAGCTTGCGGCCGCGGCTTTGCTCGCGTAATACTTAGATAAAAAGTAGCCTATATGCTATTCTAGGAAAAGATTCAAGAAGTTTCATCGAAATTGGTATAGCCGTAAAGGCTGAACCACAAAAATCCGGTGAGTGAAAAGGTCGCCGGTTTTTGTAGGGTCACTTATGTGACACCATACAAAAACGGTAAGGTATTCCTCACAAACTTTCGCATTTATAATATTAAGCAGGATGAATGCTGACGCACATTTGTTTTAAGGCCGATTTTCAAACAGATGAGCGAATGCTCATTCTATCCCCACTCTATCAAATTATTTTAGTGTGAACAGACGTAGAGCATTCTTTCGTTGTTTTGTCTGCGTTCACAAAGCTTGGAACTAAAAGCTTGAGAAATAATGCTTCTGTCTAGCTCTTTGTTCGTTTGGTTTAAACCGGCCTTTACAGTCTGGCCTTCGGTTCTTGTTACAAGAATTCTTTACATGACAACTATTTTTATCTGGGTATTGCTCTGAGTTCTTCACAAAATGTTTTAAAACCGTTCCTCTTTTGTTTTTTCAGCTGTTTCTATAAAAATAAGTAATTTTTGTTTGCTCACAAGTATCTTCCTCTACCAACAAATCTATTACATACAAATTGAATGATAGATTATCCGGCACCCACCGCGGATATTGAGCTACTATCCAGTTGCATAATAATACTAGGCCACATAGTTACCGGATATTCATTTTATCTCTAGTTTCCCAGAAAAACATCTGATTTGAAAAAGTTTTGAATTTTTTTTTCTAATGTTCTTTTTTTTCCTGATCGAATAAGCCTACTAAGATAGTATACATATTATGTAACACCTTGTACATGCCTATATTATGCAGTCAGTGACATAAATTTACAAGTAGATTTTATCAGAGCGCTACACTGAATTATCACTACGAATAAACATTTCACTGTAGGTATTTTTACACCTCTGCGTACTTATATACTTACTTAAGGTGAGAGTTAAATTGTTTTATGATTTTTGAATTGTTTTTTCTCTATAACCGCACAGTTTTGATTTTTATGACAAAGATAACTTGAGCATTTTATTTACCTAAATCCAAGACAGAAACGATATACAAGATTGGTAAAACTTTTCTCGATAGATTTATTTTTAAAAGTTGGGTCCACTGCAACAGTTTTTTGAAAATACTCTGAGACTATCTAACAAAAAAAACTTTTTTTTAAATATTGTGTTAGACAATAGCATTGGGTACCTAAATCCAAGACACCTAGTACTTAGTAGCGATTATTTGTCGTATACAGTCTATACATTGCTTACTAGGTGGTCTGATAAGCTTAGCTGATGTTGCAAGCTAATATTTGCGTAGGTATCGCGTCCTCTACTTAGCAGATTATAATTATCATCCTGATGAAGTCCACTTCTGGCTTCCCTCAGAGTACGACGGATGGCCTTGAACATTTTCCTCCACGGAATTCTCTCAACCACAGAATAAAGATTACCCTCAACTCGTTGAGTTGCAGTTCAAAAGTTCTGTCCCTACTGAAGCCAATCTAACTGGCACACAAGGAAAACCAACTTGTTTAAATAAACAAAAAATAATTAGAGTCGATAGCTGTGTAATTGCTTCGTCGATTCCGGTTCCATCTTAAGTGTAGATTATGTAACAGTTGGTACCTACAGAGCCTTGGTCGATATGCTTGGATGAGCTCTATCTACTAAACCGGCATGTACTAGAACGTAAAAATTCGTAGACAAGTGACATGTGCATAAAAAGAGCATCTGAGGGGCGCACTTTAATCCTTTCACTACACTGATTCTTTAACTGACGGTCATAGGCCCCAGGGGCCACCATACCTCAACCTGGTCTCTAACCTAATACAGGATGACATAGAAAGAATCAGTGACATGACAAGCAAGCAAGCATCTCATCTGTCGTCATCTGTGAATGTAGATCCATGACCATGTGCACAGCGATCGGGGAAAAATGGCGGTATTGATTTTTGGTCGCGTAGAGCTTCAACAAGTTTGTGGTAAAGGTGGACATACACGGGCAGCACGACCAGTCATGGTCAATTGCTGGAGCAGTTGTTTCGAACCCTGAAGAATACTGTTTCAATTGCGTGTTGCTTGCCCAACCTTCAGTTGCAATGCAAATTCGGGCGGAACGACAAGGCAAGAGTCGACCGCTCGGTACGGCCGTGCGCTCGGTGTCCATCATTTACAATAAATAGAAGAATGTATACATATGCAAAAAGCTGTCGATTTTTACTGCTTCAAGCTGTGTGAATGCCGCTCACACTATATTACTTAGTAGTTTAGTATTACTAAGTAGTGCTACTGGTCTGGGGTCATCACACGCTTGACCTAAGCTCGTTATTGTTGGTGCTAGGGAATCCAATCCCGCATCGACACTTCAGTCCCGCAGGCGGATCTGAAACAATTTTTGTAGATACTAAAAAATAACAAAGATATTATTTGACAACAAAAAAATAGTTATGTTTCTAGAAATTTTTCCTCATAAATTACAGGACTATTAAATGTCGCCTCTTAAATTTGATTGATTTTTGGTGCACATCTGTGCGGCGTTCGAAAACACTTGTGTTCTTTTTGTAAATCTCAGCATACACTATTTTTTACTAATTATGAAAAATTAATAATCTACTCTGTAAAAACTAAAAAAAAGTTAAAAAAAACCGTAATTCACGCAAGTGATGCACGTAAGACGATCTTTGTTGGACGAAATTATAATTATTATACATTTATGAATCACTTTGAATATTACGGATATAATACATTTTTTCGATCCCGCCAATCCCGTATGTCTAATCCATGCGGGAACCCTCAAATTTTTTGTTGGGATCCGATTGGATTCCCTATTCGGTGCTGATGGGTATTTCCCTAAAGGTCGTTTAGTTTGGGTTATCTTTACAGGTTATTCTTATCTTCGAGCGTCTATAAGGTGGTATCATATATTATTATGTATATTATTGTCCCGAAAGAGGCTAATATCATCAACAAAATAAAGTAGTTTAGCGAAAAAAATAACTACATTTTTACTACCCGAACACAAACAGATGAATAGTAAACTATTCAACTGAATTGACCCCAAAATAGCTGCTACTTGTTTTTCTGCAGTTTGGTGGGAAGCTTCTGTAGTCAGTTTGTAAGGAAACGTTAATGAAATCGCGTTCAGACTTCTCCAATAATATTTCCAAACCTAATTCGGGTATAACACTAGGTAGGCGATTGCGCCATCTTTCTCTTTTCCGAATCTAGGTAGTTTCTAATAAGCGGTATAAATGATTAAAGTCTTATAAGCGGACACGAGATTAATAATTGATAAATTCAAAATAAAATTAGCTTTGGGCATATCTCGCTATTTCATTCTCGATACACGCAGCTGCCGTTGATCCATTCAAAATTTAAATACAAGATGATATATAATATGTATGCTATCCCGAAACGGGTTTATTCTATAACCAATTTTGACAATAAACTTTTACGAACGAATTTTAGAAATTCAACATTTTTCATTGTAAAAAATATGCTGTTTTTGGGTAAATCAGGTCCAACTCAATTATTCAGATGTTTAAGCTAGTACCTACTCTTGATGTTTAACTTCTCGTTTAATATACCTACCTTAAAAGATGATAATAGACCAACAACAGCAAATTAGGCAAAAGTTCAAAATATCTGAAAAAGATAAAAAATGTACGTTTTATTTTTTCCGCTAATATTCTTTCTTTTTGTTGATAGAATAGGCCCCATTCGGGATGCTAATGTACTCGTATATTATTAATCGCTATACACGTATGTTACACTCTGATTTTTATAGAATCTTTAAAAGGCTTCCCGTCGACAGACTTTTGAATACAATTAATGCCTCGTAGAACATTTCGGACACAACACAAAGCATCATGATAACTAAAGGGTGCTTTTGAATGGCTACGTACTCAAGGTTAATCAAATAAGAATCTTTTATGTAATCCACGGGCGGTTTTTGCGAGCAATTTCAGCAGCTGCGTAGCTTGCGTCCAGTATCTTCAATGCGATGAGGAAATGTAGATTTATTTTCTGCTCTAATTCACAAATGAATATAAAAGATTATACAACAGAAGGATATTTTGAATAGCAATTATTTGAACTTGGATCAATGTGCTAGGGCTGGCGGCCTGTACGTCACCCTCGTCTAAACACGCACGGGGTGGCGTGTTAGGCGAGGGTGACGTACAGCAACCCCAACCCTTCTACTATTTATCTGTATACCTCTCTATATAGTTGTATACATATATAGAGGTGAGGACAATGTAATTTTGAAGGGGACGACAAATATCAGAAGAAGAAATTAGTTTTCTAAAATGCCAAGGGATAACATAAAAGTCGAACTGGGTGTATCCTACGTTATTAAACAAAAGTAATAAAACTAAAAAAAAAAATGTTGAAAAAATATAAAATATAAAAAAATATATATATATTTAGGTATTTTTCTCCAACATTTCTTTTTGTCATCTTTACTACTAATAACTAAACATACGAGAAGTTCAACTACCTAAAACTGAATATTAAGCTAAGTTTGAACTGATTTGACCCCAAAACATTTTTGCACTTACTTATTTCAATGAAAAATGACAATTTCCAAAAGCCGTAGAACAAACTTTATTGCCTATTTTATGTAGAATACATGCATACATATTATGAATCACCTTGTATTAGCGATGCGCGATTGTTACAAAAAAAACCATTGTAGTTAATCGACGTTCGTTGTAGCATGCAGTCGATAATCGATTCACTCGTTGTTTTCAAATAACAATCGAATAAACAATCGACGTTCGATTAGATTTTCGATTGTGTGTGCGTCGCGCGCTTACGAGCGACGACGCGCTTACGACTAATTGCATCTAAAACTTTTGTACCTGTAAAACTTTTGTAAGGTCTACCTACTTCATTCATACCTACTTTAAAATGTTACCTATAAAATGTACCTACTAAATTTGATTTTTTTGTTATCTACCCGGTTATGAATTCAGCCAGGAAATACTTTGGTACTGACTAAATATTTCGAGGGAGGTACACTGGTGGTATAGGTAGGTACCTACTTAGGTAAGTAGGTAGGTACTTTATGATATTTTAAAATATAATTCAATTCAACTATCGCACTCTTCTTGATTGTTGTCATTATTGTAACGAAACGAATGAATAAGATTTGATTGAATAACTAGTAACGCCGAATTACTAGTTTTAGTAATTTCCTGACTTAAAATAAAAACAACACTTACGCAGTTGATCTAAAATTTAAATTAGCATTCAACATCATACGCACAGATCTATCAGTAAGTTGATTTCAAGAGAACGATGTTTCGATTATCATCCGAATGAAACGAATAAGTGTAAGTCTTACAGAGAGTGTAATTGTTGCCCCGCCCGCGCATTCCCCGCCCAATATCCTAACGCAAGGGATGGATTTGGGAGGGTGCACCACTTGTGATTTTATGTACATTAACCCACAACTTAATAAAAAATCATTTTGTAAAGATTGGACGTCGCCATATCCGAAAATATAAAGAACTCTATCATTACCTACTTCAGTGCATACTTTCGTATCAGGTAACTGAGATTCTGCACAGGGATTAAATTCGTGACCGTTCAATCTGTTTTATTATAAAGTACAACCTGATATTAGTGAATTTCATAAAAACCGTAAAAATAAACTTTTACTTTATCATGCAATAGCCCGTAGGTTGTTTTATGGTGGCTCTGGAAAGGCCTTGGTGGAGAGGGAAAATAGTTATTAAGCCTACGCGGTTTAAATGCTACGTTTTTGCTGTGCGTACTTTATACCTAAGATTTCGATGCCACCATACCGCTGATTATTGTAAACTAGCTTCCGCCCGCGGCTTCGGTCGCGCCTTTATACTATTCTAGGTCAAGAACTCTTTATATACCAAGTTTCGGCGTGATTGAACCACGAACATCTAAACATCCTCACAAACTTTCGCATTTATAATATTAGTAGGATTTATCAGTTTCATTCAAATTTACTAGTTAGTTTGTGGAAATAACCTACGCCTAGCGAATGAAATAAAGGGCGGACGCAGACGTTCTAATACAAAACCCGGGATGTGCTAGCATCCTACGCGAAAGATGTGACATAATGTGACGCACAGACACTGTTCACACCAAGGCTAGGAGTCGGCTATGTGGCGCAGTTGATTAGAGCATCCTCGTACAAAGCAGGGTGAAGGGTTCAAATCCAGCATGTGTCGGGAAATTTTGGAGTATTAACATACTCTCGAGTTCTTACATAATGAATGAAACAAGCCTTTTCTATGTACCTAGAAGCTCAAAGCGTAATTCACTTTTGAACATAGTTTTCAAGGTTTCTACCGGCGTATTGCCTAAGCAAATACTGCTTCAATCACCATTTTTCTTGAGATCTGTTTCTGATATAATAAATTGACGTTGTTTAGTGGTTCTTTATTTTCTACCCGATTTCGAAAAATGATCAGCCAGAGTCTCTACCATAAATAAGTTTGTCTTTGAGTGTGACGAACACACTTTGAATGTCGCTTCTGGGCATGTTATGACCGATCTGGCTTTTTAAAGTCGTCAAACCAAGATGCTAAACCAACAGGCCTAAATACTTCGACACCTGATTTCGCAACTGGCTCATACACTTTTATACAAAACGAGCCTTTTGTAATACGCGCTCGAGCACACCACGATAAACCCTTCACCCCTTTTAACTAACATCAAAAGCAGGAGGATACAACTGCGTTGGAGCACACCACGATAAACCCTTCACCCCTTTTAACTGACATCAAAAGCAGGATTATACAACTCTAAATAATGGTTTTTTTCTACAGTCCTGGTCCCTCGTCGGTATTGTGCTAATGATAGCGATCGGGCTCATCATGTTCACTTACAAGGCGACGCAATTCAACTTCCTCGGCTTCAACTTCCTCCTGCTGGCTTCCTTCGCGGCAGGATTGCGCTGGACGTTTGCTCAGCTCCTGATGCAGAAGTCAAAGCTGGGACTGCATAATCCAGTGGATATGGTGTTCCATGTGCAGCCGTGGATGTTCCTGTCTCTGCTCCCGTTCACCATCATGTTTGAAGGTAATTTCGCATCACTCTATCGTTTGAGTTCAATTTTGTAAAACTATTAAAAGGTAAAAGTTTTACAAAATTGAATGAAGATAAGAATGGAGGAAATTGCATCATTATACCGACAAGAGCTTAACCCTTAAATTTAATAATAATTAAAAGGTAGAACAAATTCGTTCGTCATGGGGTCATTTTCGTTATTAGTTTAAAAAAATATTTTTTTTTCGAATCAAACTCGACTTGTATAGGTTTTTTTTTGGCGGGAACTTGAGAAAGTGATTTTGTGGTCTAAATTTATTTTACATAACTAGTGTTAAATTGAATAATATTATGTGATTATGGGGGTGTTTTGCGTAATATTGTTTGAGTAAACCGCACGAGTGAAGTGAAATGAAATGATTGCGTGTATCGTCATTTTTCGAATTGGCGCCTAGAGGTTCCATATGGTAAAATAGCCACCATCATATCTTACTAAAACTGAATTTGACTTGACTTGACCATGACTAAGAAGTAAAATGAAGAAGAAAGATAAAAATAACTACGAAGAAATATAAACGTAAGACTTGGCGGTATGGCCTAGATGCCATAGCCAGCCCGAAAGGGAAAAAAAATAAAATAATAAATCGACTTATTTACTAATGTAGTCCGAACAAGCCTTTAGCGAGAGTTGCTAAGTAGTAATTACCTTGCTCGGAGGAAATGATTCTCAGTGGGGTGGAAACGCCTCGTGCAATCTCGGAGAGTAATCGTTTACGCCAGGAAGTAAATCATTTTGTTGGAAGTTGTCAATATACTCGTAGCACTATGTTTTACCGGTTCGCTTCTTTGAGTGACGTCATCTTTCATCGTTCGATGCCAAGCCCTGAATATCTGATCAACCATGGCCAATTTATATACAAGGTGATTCATAACATGGGTGTTAAATATGTATCTATTATGTATGTCAGTCTCTGGTACCCATAGTACAGGCTATGCCTAGTTTGGGATCAGTTGACCGTGTGTGATATGTCCGGAATATTTATTTATTTATTTATTTATTTAACATGAAGCGCCATGCGGAGGAGCCGCTAAGAGGCGCACTCTAATCCTTTCACCACATTGATTCTTTCACCGACGGTCATAGGCCCTTTTCAGGGCCACCCTACCTCTACCTGGTCACCGACCTAAAACAGGATAATCAAGAAAGAATCGGTGACATGACAAGCAAGCATTTTTTAATCTGGTTCTTAAACCTTCCAGGGTCAGACTGCTTCACGTACCTTCTGTCCCTGCCCCAAGAACAACTGCTGCCGAACATACTGAAGGTATCCGTGGGCGCGACGATAGCCTTCGCGATGGAAATCAGCGAGTTTCTCGTGGTCACCTACACTTCCAGTCTTACGCTGTCTATCGCTGGCATATTCAAGGTAAACTGAATTTACTACTGAAATAAAGACCGTCAAGTGCGAGTAAGACTCGCGCTCTATAAAAAAGCCTTCTATAAAATAGAGGTATCCTTAAAAAATAGAAATATGTACATATTTCTAAGTACATACTCTATTTTTTCTATTTAATCTAAGCACTCAATTTTTTCATTGACAATGTTTTTTTTTGACGTGTATTTTACAAGTACCAATAAATATGTTTATTCTATTCTGCTCTGAGGCTTCCGTACCATTACACGGAGTTGGAAAATCGAGAAGTGCATTTATATATTGCGGTCGCTCGCACAGACAGCAAACATAAGTTTGTATCCAAACGGGATTTGAGTTTGATGATTTTAGGATTTTTCTAGCTATATACAAGCTTACGCCCGCGGCTTCGCTCACGTGGTACTTTTATAAATAGCCTATTACTTATACCTACTAGTTAAATAACTGTATTGATTCCAAGTTTCATCGAAATCAGTTGAGCGGTTACGGCTTGATTGAACCACAAACATCCAAGCATCTTTTCAAATTTTTGCTTTTATAACATTAGAAGGATAGTATAATATGTAGGTATATATATAATTTTAATATTCTTAATAGCTAATCTATCAAGTCGAACCACAACAACTGCCTTTGGAGTAGGACTTGTGAATTTAATAGATGAATCTAGAATAAATGTCTTATGTCCCCCTTCGCATTGCAGGAGATGTGCATCCTGGTCCTAGCAGTTGAAGTCAGCGGCGACCAGCTCAGTCTGATCAACGTGGCGGGCCTTGCGGTCTGCTTGTTGGGCATCATAGCACACATTGCCCATAAGGTTTTCATCATCAAAATGGTGTCTGCGACTGCGAGGGCCGTACACGACGATGATTTTGACGCTTTAGCTACAAGGTGAGATATCAACCTTAGCACATTGGAATAGAATATGTTTTTTCTCGCAGTCCCCTGCCTATGTCCATACTACATTTAATCGGAATCGGTCAAATAATTTAAGATTTGAAAAGCTTACAAAGACAGAAAAAGAGTCAAAGAGACAGTCACATTCGTTTATAAAATTACCTACCATATATATAATACTCGCTACCATATACCACGCTGGGCATGCGGGTTGGCGAGCGCAGTTATAGCTATCGTTGTTAAAATGAGGGACGCTGCTGCCCATCCCCTAGCTTTTTTCCCTTAGTCGCCTCTTACGACATCCGCGGATAGGTAGATATGGAGGGGCCTATTCTTCAACCGGGGCCACCACGGCAAAAATAGTAACTTATATATAAATAAACATCACTCAACAACATACTCGTAGTCATCAAGTCGTTTGAGTCAGTTTGACTTTTAGGGGCTGCCGATATCGTCGAGCTATATCGTACGCCCTCAAATGTTAAACTCAAAATGTACTTTCATCAGTACACGTAAGGACCATTATGGAATAAATTTTACACATATATTAGATATATAGACATGTAAAGACACATCGCACGCCGTTTGAACACAGCTTAACTCCACAATCAGTGTCATATCAGAAACTACGAGTACCATGTACCACAGCACACATAGCTGTCTGTTTCATGGACAACCAGCGTCCATTTTGGGTCTAAGAGAAAATTGCCTATGGACCCCCAAGCAATTGAACGAAACTGGAATGAACTGGTATAGAGCAAAAAAGTTATAAAACGTTGATAGATAATTTGGTTTGTTCCAGCCGCTCTCGACCAGCGGGGGGCGAGGCTGACGAGCCACTGCTGGCGGCGACGGGCTGGGCGCCGGAGCGCTGGCCGCGAGACGAGAGCGACGACGCGGCCGTTATTTATGAGGTGCAGCATCGTAGGGACCAGAGGTAGGACACCTGCCAACCAACTACCACTTGTCATCCGACGGAGCGCAGCGAAGCGACATTCGCTAACAATTGAAACCCAACCATACTTACTTTTGGATACGTTTCAAATCAGAACGCGCCCATTAATCGCGCTCGCGAGTCGCTGCGAGCTTCAGTGTGATTTTAGCCGTATTTAAAATGGTATAAGGTTGAGTTTCGCAACTCCGTCTGCGCGCTGACTTTTGAACCTAACGATTAACACGCATAGCAATCAGATGTATGTATGGAATAGGGCGAATACGCTAAAGCTGGGAAATGTTCCTGTTTTATATCTGAATACATAATATTTCGTTCGAAAATATTATTATTCGTATGATTTGCTGTTACGTAGCGTGTAAAATTAAAGTCGAAAGACACTGATAGTTTATATCAAAAACATTAAGCCATCCTTTCGAGATGGTATACATATAATCGCCTATTGAAAAGTACTTAAGTAGTATTTCATTTTATACACATTAAAATGGTCTTATTGGGACAAACTATGTAGATAAGTAAACCAATAATAAAAATATTTGTGTTGTGTTCAAAAATACATGTTTTAACAAATCTTTTTGGAATCGCTAGTTTTCTTCTAAGAAGCGTGGTTTCTTGGGATGTTCATAAAAACAAAAAATGTTAATGTTTTTATACGTTTAGACGTCGTAGTTCAAAACGTTTATGTAGGCTTTTCAATTAAATTTTGTTGTTCGTTGTAAAATTATTTATAGCTTGTTATAATGTGTGCGATATAATTAGTTATATATATATGTAATTCTGATTGTGCGTGCGGAAGCTGAAATAATACGTGGCTGTTGACTTATATAGTCATATATAATGTAAATTTCACTAAACAAAATTAGTTGTTGATCAATACTATCAATTGATAGCGATCTTGTGAGTTTTTAATAAAACGAGTTAGTGTTACTTGATAACAAATCTTAGTTTTGTTTAGTGAATGTTTATGCATTTATATAAATAAATTAATATATAACACAAACAAAATAGTGAAATTAGTTGTAAGCTAGGTGTACTTTACGTATTCAATTTATAATATTTTTATGAAATATTTCCATAAACTTCCAGAAAACTCCGCCGATTTTATGTAAAACATAGATTACAATAAAAAATAATAACCACTTACCTATTTGACTTCATATGTGTATCTTATTCTAATTAATATCTAGTCTTCGTGTTTAGTTCACAATTATGTATATTCAAAGTAGCCACCCATAGCGGAACACTGGATTTGTTCGATAAGAAAGATTGAATTGTATGGAAATGGCATTAGCTTGTTAGATGACAAGTGACTGCTGCAAGTTGGTAGACTAAATTCCTTTGTCCGTCTGACGGTAAGGATGCGTCAGGATCTTGTCTAGACCCCCTTAAGGTTTACTGTATAATGTAAGCGTGCGTTATGCAAACTTCAGCGCGGTCAACAAATGGATGTGACCGCTAGTGATAGTATCAGTCCAGGCTGTAAAATTCATCTCACAAAAATTTATATTTTTTTAAAGAAATACATCCAATACAATACACGGTTTGTGTGTATTTGGATGTTAGATCCCTTCACCAGGGTTCGCTAACTCGCACGATCTTATTAATTTTTATAGAATGTCATTCAATACAAAACACAGTTAGTGTGTATTTGAATGTTAGTTTGACCCCTTTACTAGAATTACTAATTCACACGAACTTTTTTTATAGAATGTCATCCAATATAAAACACTATTTGTGTATTAGTCAGACAAGTGGCATGCAAGCTTACATTATATTACCTCAAACATTATGTGATTAATTTAACATTCCCCTTTCTACTTAATATTTTGACTGTTTTATAATTCCAACTAATTTAACGTGTGTAATTTTAAGTGCTTTGAAAACTTTATCTATGATAAGTATTTTCCAATAACATTCCTTCTCCCTTTAGGGAGAATTCACACGTACCACAACCACACCACAGCGCAGCGGAAAAAGGTGGTCATGCAGTGGTTACGTGTGTATAGCTGTAGCTTTTTGCAGTTGCGTTGTGGTACCGACAAAGTGTCGTTGTGGTTGCGTTTTGCGATGTGGCCGGCCGCTAGTTCACGGTGTCGTCGCTGGTGGTTGCGTTGTGGTTGCGATGTGGTTGGTTACGCCCCCGCGGATGATAATGACGGCAAAGATGTGGTACGTGTAAATTCTACTATTTATTTACAATACAAAATATGCGCCCGACTACTTGGTGTGTTTGTGGTACGTGTGAAACAACCCTTAATTATAAATTTTGTTTTATATAATTTGTCTTGTAATATTAGCACAAATGATTTATCGATACAAATATTCCAATTATGAATGTTGTTAATTCAAACTATTGCCTTGCATTTTCCCAACGCTGGGCATAAGGCAAAAGAATAAAAGGAAAAATTTAGATAAATATTTTTTTTTTCTTGGCCTTGTCATCTTTATTACTAATTATTAAGCATACGAGAAGTTCTTCATCAAGATTTCTACCTACATACAACAGCTGAATAATTGAGTGTGAGCTCATTTATCCTCAACACAGCAGATTTTTGCATTATACTAGTATATATTTGCGTTAGGTATGAATGTGGATGGATATAAGACTAGAGGAAGACCAAAGAAAAGATGGATGGACTGTATTAAAGATGACATGAGTAAGAAAGAAGTGAGTGCGGAGATGACGGCTAATAGAAGAGAGTGGAAGAATAAAACATTATGTGCCGACGACCCCACATAATGCGGGACAAGGGCAGGAAGAAGAAGAAGAGGCAGCTAATTTTTGCATATTGTTTATTCAATGAAAAATTACGAATTTCCAAAAGTTGTAGAACAAACTTTATTAGCAATTGGGTGAAGAATGAACCCCCTTCAGAATAGTATAAGTATAATATTATGAATTACCATGCATTACATGATCATTGGTAATGAAAATACACGTAATTCATTCAATTATGGATAGGGGTGCTTACTTATCAGAGAAGAAACTTATACTTATCAATTAGGTATCGATCAAAAACATTATTTTTATAACATTTTGATGGACAGAATTTGATAACACGTATTTATGTGATCGTATTTTGAATGTCGCAGTCGTATTTACAATGATTATAGAATTTGGGGTGGGATGAATCTTCAACATTACTTACACTATATTTCCAAAGTTCTTGTTCATATATCCATGACATAAGAACAAGAGGAGGTAGGGCACAGCGAGATTTTCTCGTTCTGAATTGGAGCAGCCCGCCTGGGGAGGTACCTCTGTCTTACAGAAGATCGCAGCCAAATAACATTATTTGTTTCAAATTGTGTTGTGTTCCTGCGGTGAGTAAGGTTGCCAGAGCTCTTTAGGGGGGAAGGGGGTTCGGGGTCGGCAACGCGTGATGCCTCTGGTATTGCAAGCGCTCATAGGCTACGGTAACCGCTTACCATCAGGTGGGCCGTAAGCTTGTTTGAACCTCTGTTGTACATAAAAAAAAAAAAAAAAAAAAAAAAAAACGTGGAACGATTGAACATGGAACACAATGATAATCGTATGAAGAAAGAACTAAACGCACATACCCACATAGATTAAACATATGATAGGCACGTGTCAACTTTAAAACCATCCCATATAGCGTTCATTCACAAACCCCAGTTTTATATAGGATAGAAATTAAAATTACTGTACTGTTTTGTATGTACTGAATAATAAATAAATAATAATCGATTCGGCATCGACAGAGTACACAGTGTATAGAGCTTCGGCAATTTATTTGCCGATTAGGTGCGTCTACTGTTTTCAGATTTTTCAATGGCATTTCAAAGAAGTCGAGTATTGCAACTATAGGCGATCTCCATCCCAATTTTCAGATCTAGTGAACACAGTTCATTAAGAAACAATACAAACCAACAAATTTGGACACTGCGTACGCTCCGATTCCGGTCCATTATACGAAATCGCGCACCCAGATGTGAGCTTTACACAATGTAACATACAAGTCACTCAAAAAATACCTGTATTTTACACGATTTATAGCACAGATTCCAATGCCCGATTGTTCCTTAAATTTAAAATATTACAAAGTACATTTTAGAATTAACATCCAATTATATTATTACCTACTATGTAAATGTGTGTCTTATTTTGCAGGTTTATTTTATATCCACGTCATAATTTAATATTAGTAAAGTAAACAGTAATTCTTGAACTTCACTTTTATTGTTCTTTGAAAGCACAATATTTAAGGACTTCACTAATTAAAAAAGCGAAATCGATTTGTAATATAGAGTATTAATTTATTATTATAACATCCTACTTGTATACCTTTTAAGTAGTCTAAACTCTAACGGACAAACAAAATCCGCACGCTGTTCTATCAAACCTAAAACGTCTTCCGTAACTATTATACTATCCCAAAAGGAGCTTATTCTATGAACAAAAAGATGTTTCTCACATTTTTCATGTGTTTTTTTTAATTATTTGTCTTAACTAATTATTCTATGTACTAGAAGTTCGACATCAAGATTGCCACCATAAACAACTGAATAATTGAGTTTGAATTAAACTAAGCTTTTTCAATGAAAAATGACGAATTTCCTAAAGTAGTAGAACGTACTTTATTTCCAATATTGAAAACAAGCCCTTTGCCTGCGATAATATACAATATATAGCATGGTCTACCATGCAAAAAAACTATTTAAAAGAGTGAAAAAAAGTTTCGCTGTAATATCCAAATAATTTTATTGTATTAGGGAATCATAATTCTCATACTACAGTTAGTGGAAGTCCGTTGGATGTTTAGACGCTGCTGTAGTCAAATCAATGGACCCTTTCCCAAATCCATAACTATTTTGGAGAGTTCAATGATTTGTAATAATAATAGTGATTATAGTTAGTTACTTTTAATACGTGTGTGTATCTTTACTTAGTTATAAGAAATTAATTTGTATTGCGTTGAAATAAATATGGACCAAAAATACATTCCCAAAAGGTTATCGGAGGTTATCTAAAATGTATAAAGAACTTTTGTATTAAATATCGGCAGACCTACAAACCTGTAGTTAATTGCAAATTAAAGTCAAAGCGTCAACTTGAATAAATGACATGGTGTTTTATTTCAGATAAGGGATACAATAGAAAGTCAAGTTATATTAGTCAAGTATTATACGTAAATACGGGTGAATGAAAGAAAAATAAAAAAATATATAGGCTCGCGACTTTTATCCCCAAAAATGGTAGATATCCTATCTGATCTCCAGGCGATCAGATCCCTAAAGACGTCTAGGGGAGGTAGTCCGAGGCACGTCTGAATAATTGGGACATGCCCACCGTGAGTATTCCATACTTGACTGGTTGCAAGCCAATCGCCGCTTTAAGAATACGTACCTCACGACGTTTTCCTTTACCGTTTAAGGCATTGGTGCACGAGCGGGTTCGAAATCTCGACCTGGATCGAAAGTCGGTGAACCTCCCACTAGGCCAACACGTCTACATAAAGATAGTATGGGTTAAATAAGCTAAGATCACATAATATGTGTATGCTTTTGGTGCAAGACGAATCTCGTTACTAAAACAACATATTTGAAAAGGCGCCATTTTGTTTTTTATTTCCTTCAGACAGGGTGAGGGGGCGTTGTTACAAGGGTCTGTGTAGTAGAACAAATTATATACTCCCGCATCCCCTCCCATGTTGAAAAAACGCGCCTCGGACGTGGACTCGCGGCGGCCTGCCCCCATGAAAGTAGTCGGGCTGTGTTTAATGATGACGATGACGGTTGTATGTTGCCATGCAATAGGAATTTTATTGCATTTTTCGCATAATCCGTCTATCCTTAGCAACGTTTTGTTCAGAGATATTTATGAAACATTAGTATATAACCGATAACCGTTGGGGAGTAAAGGTTCTAGAATGGCGACCACGAACCGGGCGACGCAGTGTTGGAAGGCCCCCCACCCGATGGACCGACGACATTGTGAAGGTTGCGGAAAGTCGGTGGATGGAGAAGGCTCAAGACCGTTCGTCGTGGAACTCTTTAGGGGAGGCCTATGTCCAGCAGTGGACTTCTACAGGCTGAAGATGATGATTTATTAAACATGGGATAGATGGAAGGTGAGAAAATAATACTAAATCCAGATTAATTGATTTGTAATATCATTGTGTATTTTTAGGGTTCTGTACCTCATTTGGAAAAACGGAACCCTTATAGGATCACTTCGTTGTCCGTCTGTCTGTCTGTCCGTCTGTCAAGACCCTTTTTCTCAGAAACGGCTAAAGGTATCAACTTGAAATTATTACCACCTATTAAGGTCTGTGGGCTTATGGTGCCGTATAAAAATCAAAGCTCTAGCTTAATGCATTAAAAAGATACGGCAATGAATGTATAATTTTTGTATGGAAATGGCAAAGCAGAAAAACCTCTAGGATCATCATAATTTCAGCCGTTTGACGTCCACTGCTGAACATGGCCTCCCCCACAGACAGCAAAATCCTTATCATGTGGGGGGGATTTGCCCATACTCACCACGCTGGGCATGCGGGTTGGCGAGCGCAGTTAGAGCTATCGTTGTTAAAAAATGGGACGCTGCTGCCCATCCCCTAGCTTTTTTCCTTATTCGCCTCTTACGACATCCGCGGATAGGTAGATATGAAGGGGCCTATTCTTCAGCCGGGGCCACCACGGCCAACCTCTAGGGTACTTCCAGTTATCTCACAATTCTGAAATTTGGAATGCTAGGAGCTTTTGTAACACAATTAAAGGGAAAAGTCTGAAATTGAGGAATTTCGAAGTGTTTTAGGAAACAAAGTCATATTTGCGGTCAGTGTCATACAATGACTACGTGAGCAACCGCAATATAAGTTTGTCAATTTTTTTTTCCAACGCCGTGTTTGGATTTTCTGACTGTTAAATCCATTGGTCCATCCATTGGTGCACGATTCGAACCCACGACCAATGGTACGGAAGCCTCAGGGCGCGAGTTCTCGCACTTTACCTTCTATATTTATTAGTAACTATACCTATGTCCCACTACCTTCTGGGCAAAGATTCGTAACTCTACCCGATCAAAACCTCCCATATACAGTTCTCATACCCATCGAAAGCAAAACCCGGGTATTCATTATGCTAATTTATCAATCAAAATTATCGCCATCCTTGTTATTTTGGTCTATAAGAAATGGACATCACTATTTTTAGTACCGTTGAATTTAGTTATGTAGTTTCAAGCAGGGACTGAATAACCGGAATATAAAGGTACCTTTAAATAACGATATGACGTCATATCGATAAATTCCGGTTACCCGAATATTTCTCTACCGATAAATATAACGGTACCGGAAAATCTGGCTTCGCAGTTCATTTCGGTTTATTTCGCTACCGGTACCTATAACCGAAATAAGTAAAGGTTTATAAAGGTTTTCTTTGATGAAACGCCGCCACCGCGGCGCGATTGTCCCAGCGAACTAGCCACGGCTCAAAATTTCGGTACCGAAATCTACCGGCATGAAATAACGGTACCGTAATGCCCTACCGGTATAGCATAATGGTACCGAAATGTTTTAACGTTACCAGTACCTATATCCTCTACCGCTTTCAGTCCCTGGTTTCAAGAACGAGATTCTATCATGTGCGGTTAATTTTCCCAGACTCACCACATTGGGCAAGCGGGTTGGCGAGCGCAGTCATAGAGCTATCGTTGTTAAAATAGGACGTTGGCTGCGGGTTAGTCCACCTAGTTATACTATTAGTTATACGATATAACAAAATGAGCAAGCAAAATCCGTATCGTCATACTGAGCAGTATAACTAAACGGATCCGATTATTTTGGATTGGGCTCGTCCATTTAGTTATATTCGTAAATACACAACCGCCTAATGAAATTTATGGGTTTACGTTATTACAAAAAAAAAAATAGTAATAATAGTATTCGGAGAGAGGCATCGCAGTACTAACCAAGTGGAGGCATGGCATATGAATCTTAACCAAGCATGCAGAACCAGGAAACATGTTAGCATTATGCAATTTTTAAAAGCAATGGTAGAGTATGGAGAAGATGCTATTATCAACATTGAGGAAAGTAAGGAGAATCGGAAAGAAAGCAGTATAGTCAACGACTTCATGATAATGGACGCGCAAATGCAATTAATTAACGGTGATATCTCTATAATCTGGAAACATTGCGATAGTAATATACTTACCTATTAATCCTATTAGACCTTTTAATCCCATCCACGGCTAGGTAGATATGGAGAGGCCACGGCCAGAAACGGTCAAAATAATCTAACACGGATAAATTACGTACACATGACAAAATTTGTTGGAACTATTTTTATTTAATCATACGTACGTTAATAATAAATATTTCCGTAGTTTTTCACAAAAAGGCATTTAAGTATACTATGAAGAATCTGTTTGATTGAAAAAAAATGTAAAAGCTCGTATGCTAGAATAATGTGAGGCAGTTTAGCTCTTCAGAAGACCCGTTCCGAGGCTGAGTTGTGAGGGCGTGCGCGCTACTAGTTGCCCACTCAGTCTGAACAACTTGCCGTTGATGGACGTAGCAGCTTCCATCTTCCTCAGAAACATGTTCTTGCAAGACGTATTCAATGTCTTCTCCGTCAGGGTTTTATTTGATTCCGAATCCAAAGAGTTGATGATCGAATCCGCGTCTGTGTCTAAATTGAATATGTTTGTCTGCGACTCCTCGCGCCACAGCTTCTGAAGGTTCAGCGCCATCAGCTCTAACTGCACCTGGGATAGTTCCCTGATCACGTCGATCTGAACAGACATCACGTTGTCGCAAGTCTTCAGTAAAGAGTTGAGGGTTTCTAGCACATCTGCTCGGCGCTTCTGAATGCTGTACTGATTGTCGATGTTTCTCTCGAAAAATGCGAGGTGCTCGTATAGTTCAGCTAGCTGTAGTGAACAGGATATGTACTGAGCGGAGTGGTGCTCGATGTCGTAGTAATGCTTTGCCCTCATAAGCCACTTGTGAGTAAAAGCGAAGAGCTTCCGAGCCTCCTCCACGTTACAGACTCTCTCTAGTGGCACCCTACTTTCCATATCTTTTAAATCTAAAGACGGAAATGCGAACAACTTCTCCTGAGTGCAGTCTCCTTTCCCGGTCTTTTCCGCCCCCATGTCTTTCATATTCTCTTCTTCGAACTTCTCGTTATCGTTAACGCTGTTTTCCTCCAGCAGGTCGACGGTCTTCCACAGATCGGCTCTAGACGACGGGCTCGAGAAGTATCTGTTCAATATCTTTTTTTTAGACAGCTTGAAGAGCGTTAGCCCGTACTTGACCCAATGGTGGCTCAGCTCCAAGAAATGCATCTCAAAATCAGCCTTCTGCAGGACGAACTCTTCGGGCATTAGTTTGCAGTTGTCGTGGCAAGTCCGTAGCACGTGGTAAGCGGCGCAGAGGTGGTGGCGCGCGTTGCCCATATGGTTCAGATAGGTGAAGTAGTTACCGAGCCTCGCCGTCCGCAGCGCCCAGTCTTGAGGCGTTCCCTCTTTCATTTCCAACTGTCTCCGTAGAGCCGTGTGGTTGTAGAGAGTGTACTTGTCCTGCATGTTTAGCTTGTTGTACAGAAATGCCTGCATTTGGACGTTGTTCGTGATCACTTTGTCTATCTTCTCGGGGTTAACTCTCTTGATGTTAAGAATGTTATCTGCGGTGAACAGATCTTCAGCATCCAGGAATTTATCCGGTTGCGAATTGCTGATCTTGTCGTAGAGGTCTTCCATGCTTTCGAGGATGTCTTTGGCGAGAGTGATCTGATCCAGCTGAATGAGGTAGTAGCAGAGAAGGTTCTGAATTCTTAGGAGTATAAACAGGCACTCGTCTCGAAGAGCATATTGCTTCAGCTTGTCGTAGGCTACGTGTAGAATATTTCGCTTCTCTATGAGGGATACGGGCATTGTCTTTGCAGAAAGGAGGGCCAGGTAGCCCTCCATAGCGAGAGATCTGACGAACTGATCATGGTTTTCCTTGCCAAGTACCACGAGCTCAGTGCTAAGAATCTGTATATCCTTCTTCAGGCTTTGCAGACGTTCCGAAGAGTTCTTGTTCTTGATAGCGGTCCTCACATTCTCAAATGTGCTAGTAATACGATTTAATGTCTCCATTTAGAAAAAACACCACTTCTAATTTGAAAATTCTTTGAAAATTTTGCCGTCGAAAATTTTTACTACTGTTTTTGTCTGTCGAACTGTCAAATGAAATTTATTTCTTCTTTTGTACGTCAAGTTCTTCATACGCTGGACTTAAACGCGAAGGTTGGTAACTTACGCCCTCTTTAGATATTATTTTTGGCCAGCGCCCATTTTATACATACCTACCTATCATACCTATATCATACGGAGGCGTCGCCGCCGCCGCCAGTAGTGTATTATATAGTCCTTGGCCGCCGCAATATCGAAAATCATGATGCAAACCGTAGCAAAATCAAGCAAGCAGATCGGAATATCGGTTCGACAGCTATGCTCGAACAAATAAACATTACAACGCCGATTACGCCCAAGTTGATAGAGAGATCTCGCTCGATCAATTAGAAGGATACAAGCAAGCAGGATTGTAAGTACCTAGGCACTTACGGTATTGCTGCAAAAATAACTAAATCTAAGAAAGAATTTAATGGGCCATTACTTAGGTATAGCTAAGTAGTTTCAAATGCAAATGAGCATGACATATTCGATAATGCCACGCGGTTGTTCCATTACCAAACAACGGTACCTATGGTAGAGGCTGGTAGGTAGGTACCTAATATGTGATAAGGCGGTGGCGGTGGTAGGTAAGTAGGTGCCTACCAAGCTAGGTACTTAATGAACGTGAATTTTCTTAAGAAATAAACAAGCATGATAAACCACACAAATGCAAAAATTAAACCTAAAATTAGAAGCAGTAAACACACCTTTGTTTTTTTCTAAGGTTCCGTAACTAACTCAACTGGATTAAACAGAACCCTTATAGGATCACTTTGTTGTATATCTGTCGGTTCGTCTGTCTGTCATTTTCTAATGAACGGGCGGTTCAAGTTCATACTTTAATTGATATCAATTTTATAGTCTGAACTTAAAGTGCCCTAAAAAATCGAAGATTCTAGGTACTTTATATGGAAATGAGTGTCTTATTTTGTATGGAAATGGCATGAATAAAACCCTCTTGGTACCTACCAGTAATCTTCGAATTCTGAAATTTGGAATAGGTACTATACCTACTTAAAGAGTCTTTGAATGAATGAATGAATGAAAATTCTTTATTGTACACACACCTTAATAACTAATTACAATTGATTATAGACTAAATAAATGTATATGTACAATGTACTTTGTGGCATGAATAAAGGAAACAGTCTAATATTGAAAAGTCTAACTCCTCTTATCCTAAGGTTGGGTACTGGAAGCTGCGACACAGTTTTAACTTGAGCAGTTTTCAGTGTTCATCATCACAGTTTCGGTTTTGTATTTTTGTTCACTGAATTGAGGAATTTCGCCTGGTTTATCCCTAAACTGGGATGGAGAAGTTTCATTCAATAAGCTGTAGGTAGCGATATTGATGCCGAACTTCTCGTATGTTTGGTTATCCTACTAATATTATAAATGTGAAAGTTTGTGAGGTTGTTTGGATGTTTGTTCAATCACGCCGTAACCGCTTTCGTTGAAACTTGGAATAGGTAATGTTCTTTACCTAGAATAGATTATAGGCTACTTTTTATGTGGGTACCACGCGAGCGATGCCGCGGGAGGGAGCTAGTTAGTTATAAAGATAAACAAAATATCAAAAACAGCTTATTTGAGAAAGTTTCGTAAAAAAAAGGTAAAGGCAAACATTTAGGTTTATTTGCTAATACTCATTCTTGTTGTTGTTTCGATATGGTATACATGTTATGAATCACCTTGTACTTGCGGTTAATATCATACTATAGTGAACTACGTGAGCGACCGCAAAATATAAGATAGTCACTTCCACACTTGGGATCTCAATTTTATGTTCCCGCGTAGGTACGGAATCCGATGGGCGCGAGCTCTCGCACTTGACGCCTTTATTTTGTTTACGAAGACAACATTTCATTCGTTTGGAATCGTTGGTAATAATTTCGCATTGTAGGTAAGGTACCTTAGGTACCTACTTGTTGGACGGTGATACATTTTGATGATGAATAATGTGGCTGAATATGTTTCGCATTGTAGGTAGGTACTTACCTAACCTACGTAGGTATCTACTTGTAAAACGGTCATTCATACATTTTGATGATGAATAATGTGACAGAATATGTTTCGCATTGAAGGTAGGTACTTACCTAACCTACGTAGGTAGGGGAAAGGCGACGAGATGATCCGTTGAGGTAAGATGATCCTTTATAATTGCAGCGAAACTAGTAAGGCCATCTAATTTTCTTTGGTAAAACGTAACTCCCGATATCCATTCGCATCGGTCAAATCGTAATGGCGGCGTGAGTGACGACTATTTTTTTGTGGAAAAATACAAAAATTGTGTGACTTTGATCTAAGGTAGGAGATTTTAAGCTTATGTACTTACCTAACTTTTATTCTAGGCAGTCAATTGCAAATATTGTTATATTAGTGGCTTTGTAGCTTTAGTAGGTTATGGTATCGAACAAATAATAAAAAAGTTGAAGTTGGGGCAAGATGATTAAGTTGTTGATGTACAAGATGATCCGCGGATCATCTTGTACCTCATGGTGGATCATCATGTACCAAACACATTGCTAACTTTGGTTGGTAATCTTTATTTGATATTTTTTCTAAAAAATATTTAACTAATATAAAAAAAAAGATAAAAATGTTTATTTAAACTTATACAGGCCGTTTGGTACATAGTCTGCTATTATTTCTAGAAGATACAAAAAGATTCAAGACATTATAATGTACCTTGGCTGATGGCGATCCGCTTCCGGCTCACTAAGTCGTATCTATTAATGTAGAAATTACCCGTTACACTATGTTACACTTAGTAGAAAGTACCTAAATAAAATAATATTAAAAGGAGGAGTATGGTAGGGTATATTGGTAGAATGTATAAAAGTACCTATGTGTGATTCTTTTTTTGATTGCACTCTTTTGATTTTGATATACATAGTTTAAAAATTAGCAGACTTGTTTTCGTTAATTTTATCGATCTGGATAAATATATAATAAAACATTATCTTGTTTTAGACTATGCCGCGTAATTAGGTATAAGTAAAAGAAAGACGAATCGTGGTGGGTGGTCAGAAGACTCTATGATTAAAGCGCTGGAAGCTGTTAAAAAATGGCTTGCCATATAGATCGGCAAGTAAACAGTTTGCAGTGCCTGTTATTTTATAAAAAAGACGGTCCAAAGGCAAAACTGAAGAAGCCGTTGGCGCAATTAAATATTTAGGTGAAAAAAAAACATTTTTTACAGCAGATCAGGAAATTGTGCTAATGAAGCACATTAAGTATGTGGAACTGAGGATGTATGGGCTCACGCGACAAGATGTTTTATCGTTGGCTTATCAACTTGGCATAAAAACAACATTACCCACCTTTTCACAGAGAAAAAGCTGGTTAGGAACTAGACTAATCTATACCTCTAAGATTATATATCTAAGATTACATAAACAAAGTCAATGTTTACTCTATTGGATTATAGTTTTCATATAATTCTACCAAAACACTGGATTTTCTCAAAATAGGGGCGAGATGATCCTGGGGATCATCTTGCCCATACCCTAAGGGTCATCTTGGACACCGGCGTGTCCAAGATGATCCTTTGGTAGCGTTTTAAAATTATGTAATTTAATAATAAGGTAAACAATTTAAACATTTTGAGTATGACAACAGGTAGACATATAAATTTGCTATCGTTAAACGCTTTTACATCTGCAATAAGTTGAATATCGTTCAAACTACGAGCATTCTCCCTTAGAGGGATCATCTCGTACACCTTTCCTCTATTTGTAGGACGGTAATACATTTTGATGATGAATAATGTGGCTGAATTTGTTGAATAACTAGCATTCGTTTCAAACTTTTTTATAGAGAAATAGGTCAAACAGAAAAATTCTGAGAATAGGCTTCAGCTACATGTCTTTTAAATAAATAATGTAAGTAGTTCATGCGTTGCATCATCTTTTATCCAGCTAGTAAACATCACGAAATGCCCGTTTTGTATACCTAGGCATAGATGGAAAATTATTGTATTCCATAGAAGGTGTCGTTTCGCCACAATCCCTGCCTAGTGTTGTGATAGTATAAAAGCCATCGATGCAAAAACCTGATGGCATCGATAGCCATACCTATCGATAGGCTTCTTTCACATTACCTAGTAGTTAACTTAACTACGTATCGCAACTTGAATCGGAAACGATTTTTTTTCATGTACAACTATGTTGGCAAACAATTATACGCGCCACCTGTTAGTATGTGGCTACCATAGTCTATGAATCCTTGCAATAGAGGGATCACCGACCCCGAACCCTACCCCCTCAAAGAGCTCTAACTCACAGCAGAAACACAACACTATTTGAAACAAATAAAGTTATTTGGTTGCGTAAATGTGTTGGTAAGGCGGAGGTACCTCCAGGCGGGCTGCTCCAATTTAGAGCGAGAAAATCTTGCTGTGCCCTACCTCCTCTCATAAACCCTACATAGATCCAGTTAATTTGGTAGCATTTGTCCGATCGGAGTTTTTTCAGATGGTTGTTAAAAACATCATAAAGCAGAGTAGCAAGAAAAAAATAAAAAAGTGCAGAGCCTGCATTGAAACCACTAGCCACCTCGACATTTCTGAGCTATAGACGACACCCCATCAAAGCTTTGCCAGTGCAATCAAGAAAAGTACCTACTGAATCATCATCTCAACAATATTTTTTTTTAGTTATTCCGGACATATCACACATTGTCAACTGATCCCAAACTAGGCATAGCCTGTACTATGGGTACCAGAGACTGATATACATAATAGATAAATATTTTACACCCAGACACAGAACAAACATCAGTGTTTATCACACAAATATGTTTGTCCAGTGCGGGAATCGAACCCGCGAACCTTTGACAGCAATTTCTATAAAAAACATTACCCTTCTCCCTTCTCGGCAGTCGGGTAAAAATAATGTCGGTACGAAAACTCTGACCTGACCACTGACCCTGGTTCTTGGTTGTTATATGTTTTAAGTTATTACTGACTGATTTTTTTTGTTAATATCTCTATCGACGATTAAAGATGGCCTAAGAACACAAAGGGCCATTGTTTGTGCAACAGACGCTATCCCAGAGCGGTATGCTTGGCGCAAGCGCTAACTTAGACACGGCACCCGGTAAGCCTGCAGGCTGCACCACCACAAAACAACACACGCAGCTCGCCTCCTGACGTCTGCAGCGCGCTCCCCTCGCTGACAAACGAGTTGCGCCGGCCGAGCTGAGTGCATGCATGTACGAATTAAAGTAACAAATCGAGCTAAGTGAATTTAAGTGCTTCACCATGGCTTTCGGTAAGTTTATGGCAATAATCTACGTAATTTACAATGGTTTCGAGTTATTTTTTAGCTTCTGTAGCGACTGTTGATTGAGTTAGGTGTAATCAAAGTTATATTTTTACCGCTGTCGTTGTAAATTCACTTTCTCTGTAGGTAGGTCCTCATTCGTCCAGAGTACGAGTTATTTCATACACTTGGTCAAGTTAAACAGACTTTATGACAATTTAACTTGAAAATTACTGCAAAAATAATGTGGAATGGAATAAGTGAGATGGATAGGGTCAAAGATTTATATACCTAATACACTACGTGATAGCGTAAAGTCAGCATCAGCAATTTATGAATTTTTCGGAATATTCAAATGGAATATTCAAAAAAAATATTCAAACTATCTCTAAGAAAGGAGAAAGTAAGTAATAAGTAGGTACTTGTCTTTGGTTATACCAAATATAATATAGTAGATTTTTTTTATACTTACACAACTCTATCGTAATTTGAAGAAAAAATATCTACCTGGCCAGTCTTCATTCATATAAATCTAAGCTTGTTCGATCATCATCTAATTTTGCCTTATGACAAAACTAGGAAATTTTTCTGGGTAGAGTAGGATTTTTTTAGTCAGGATAGGTAGTAGTTTATGGTAGGAAGGTATGTCGATTCATAAACATTACATACCTATCTATGCAAAGGCAATCGTCCACTTAACCCAAGCGGATTCGACGATGACCGCCAATAAATACCTACCTACAGCCGCAAGCGTTTGCGGCTTTGGCGTATTTGCAGTCTTGGTCGCTCTAGACCCCATGTGCCGCCCCTTTCTCAGCACCCATCATTAGACTAGGTACATAATGAATTTACTTTATTGCCCAATTTATTTAAGTAAATTGAAATTAGAAATTTAAATAACTATTATAGCTACTAATTTGTAAATATATTCCGAGATGATGAGCTTATCTACGACAATTTCTACAAATTTTTGGTCCCGATTTGCCGCCCCTTATATCTGGCCGCCCTAGGCCCGGGCCTACTGGGCCTTAGGGCAAATCCGCCACTGGGCTTTGGGATGTCATTGTAGGTCCTGGCTATAAACCTGAAAATTACCAACGTAACTAGAGCTGGCCAGCTCATAATCTTTGCTCATACGATGTACGAACATATTCCCACAAATTCTACTTCTTCTTGTCGTGTCACTGATTCTCTCTTGGTCATCCTGTATTAAGTCCAGGTTCAGGCCCTAATTTCGGAATCGTAATACAAACCAATAGGAACCTTTTGGACCCTAAAGGGGGTTTTAAAAAAAGTTAAACAGTTTCTAGAAGGGGATGTCTTTATGAAAGGGATTTGTACTCTTAATTTCTATTCCAAAACGATTCTCAATCAAAAAATCATCAAATCAAACTCAATCAGTTCATTGAAATTGGAATGAAATTGGCAATTATGCACCTAGCATCTGTCCCTACTACTGTAGCCTGAAATAACATTATAGGCTACTTTTTATGTTTGGTACCACGTGAGCAAATACGCGGCCGGAGCAAGATTTTATAATAACCGTATGCAACTTATTAGGGTTTCGTACCTCTTTAGGAAAAAGGGAACCATTATAGGATCACTTTGTTGTCCGTCTGTCTGTTCTGTAAAGACCCTTTTTCTCAGAAACAGCTAGAGGTAGGTATCAACTTAAAGTTTATGTGAGGTTATAGTACCGTAGGTATAAAAACCAAGTATCTTGGCAATGAATGCCTAATTTTAATAGGGAATTGGCAAAAATTTTAAACCTCTAGGGTAGGTAGGTACTTCCAGTTTCATCACAATTCTGAAATTTGGAGTGTTTAGAGCTTTTGACATAAATAAAAGAAAAAGGTCTAAAATTGAGGAATTTTGATGTTTTTACCCAGAAAATACGAGACCAAGTTATATTTGCGGTCAATATCATACAATGCACAACGGAGCCACCGGAAAATACAAGTTTTACACTTCCTACACTTGGAATCTTTACTTTCTGACCCCGCGTAATGGTACGGAACCCTCAGGGGGGTTAGTGCTCACAAAAAGGTTTGTAGGGCACCGCGGATGCGACGGCCTGCGGCATGGCATCTTCCTATCTCCGTAATTAGGAGAGCGCGTCGGCTGCCCCTGCCCAAACCAGTTTACAGAGTTGTAGCTTGAGGAACGACGAGAGTTCTTTGCTACGATAAGAAAGCTTTTAAGAACCTTATGTTAAAAGCCGTGTTGGCCTAGTGGAACGTACAGCCACCTCTTTATAATCTTAACTCAGTACCAATAATTTTAACTCCAACTCTACCTCTTTCTCCAGTCTCGGGCTCATTTTTACTTTTTAAATGTTTTTTGTTCAAAAACCTACCTAGGTGGTAATTTTTTTTAACCGACTTCAAAAAGGAGGAGGTCCTCAAGTCGGCTGTATATATTTTTTTTTGTGTGTATGTTACTCTGTATCTCCGCCAATACTAAACTGATTTTGATAATTCTTTCGCTGGTGTACCTATAGAGTATGATCCCGAGGTGGTCCCATATTAATTTAATTCCTGACGGACTAGCTTATTTTCCCGTAAAACTTAAAAAAACGTTATCTCTAGAAATCACGACTTGCCGATTTTTTTTGTGGACTGTGGTATGGAAATCCCCGCGACTTCGTTCGCTTGCTCCTATATTTATGAAAACTTTAACCTTAGGGGCTGTGTGTCGGGAATTCCTTTCTCTGCATTTCTTTCTGTGATTGTCAGTCAGTCACTACCGTAAGAGTTAATATTTATCATGAATGAATGTCATACTTTGGTTTTTCGTTCGAAAGTGTTGGTGGCCAGTGTCATCCTCAGTAAGCAAAACGCAAAGAGGTTAAATACAAAAAAAAATCTCTGGCAAAACGAGATGTGAGAGCGCTAAGTTCTGTAGGATGGCCCCCAAATACTTTTTTATCCTATTTTAAATTCTAAGGTCTTAATTTTCTAGCGGCTATAATAATAATCTTGTAGGAGTTTGAAGTCGGTTTTTAGTTTTTGTAAAAATATCTTATGTTATTTTTAATGTGGAATTTGGAACTACTATTTTACTGTCTGGCTACCCTGACTCAAGTCAGGATGTCCATGGAGTCAACATAAAACTCTCAGCAGAAAACTAGCGCTATGGCATTAGCATGCATTATGCTGAGCTGAGTTCCCTTTCGCCACCGCCCGCTCTGAACAATTTATTATTATCATTAAATTTTATAGAATTTTTTAAAAATGTTTTTTTTCATCGTTTATTTCATAGCTTTAGTCATCTTTATTATTTGTAAATAAAGTTGAATGAAAAATCGCCGCTTGGTCATAAGTCACTATTTTCTAATCTGTACCTAACCGCTAATGTAGTCCGTGGCTAAAATGGATTTTTACAAAATCTCGATCTCATGTGAACGAAGTGACATGAGTCAAGGTAGGAAAGGAACATACATGAACGAACATACATGACGAAGTTGCAGACGGGTCGGCTAGTTTTTGAATATTCTAGTAACAGCGTTTTCTCCCCGTTTGGTTCAACTGGTTACCTATACAAGGTGATTCATAATATGTATGCTATCCCGAAAGGGGCTTATTCTTTTTTTTTTTTTTTATATTCCGGACATATCACACACGGTCAACTGATCCCAAACTAGGCATAGCCTGTACTATGGGTACCAGAGTATGATATACATAATAGATATATATTTAACACCCAGACACAGAACAAACATCTGTGTTAATCACACAAATGTTTGTCCAGTGCGGGAATCGAACCCGCGACCTCTAGCGCAGAAGGCAGAGCTACTACCAACTGAGCTATGAGGCCAGTCAAACAATTGGCAATAAAGTTTGTTCTACACACAATTGGCAATAAAGTTTGTTCTACGACTTTTGGGAATTCGACATATTGAATTGAAAAAACTCTATGCGAAAATCAGCTGTTTAAGGTAACAATCCGTTTTGATAAATTGATTCCGAACTTCTTGTACGTTTAGTTATTAGTTCCAAAGATGATAAAAATACCAAAAAACAGCTAATTTAAGAAAGTTATTGAAAAAAATTTAAAATGAAAGTATTGATTTATTTTTTCGCTTTTCTTTGATAGAATAACCCCCTTTTCTGGATGGTATACATGTTCTGAATCACCTTGTATATACTAGTAGGGACATGCTAGTATCGATTTACCTGGATTTAACTCCACCTCGCTCACATAGAATGCCGCAAACCACCGATAGGTGAAATAGGTAGGTTAAATTAAATTGTATCTCGAGCTCAACTATCCAGCTTTTACCGTACCGTTGCCGAGGGCTAAACTTGTTTTGTTACCGACCTCGGGGTCGGCAGATGCAATGCAATTACTTACCTACTACGTAAACCATATTTAGTTTACGTACGGGTAATAATAGTATATGTACCTGTTGCATTTTTGCGAATTAATCAACTTCATTTTTTATGACTGTCTTCTATTCTAACTGTAGTGAGTCAATATTACCTATAGATCCACGATAGTGGATCTCGTTTCAGCCCCCATTTCATCATTACAGCCGTACGACGTCCACTGCTGAACATGGCCTCCCCCACAGACAGAGTAAATTCCTTATCATGTGGGGGGATTTGCCCATACTCACCACGCTGGGCATGCGGGCAGGCGAGCGCAGTTAGAGCTATCGTTGTTAAAAAATGAGGGACGCTGCTGCCCATCCCCTAGCTTTTTTCCCTTAGTCGCCTCTTACGACATCCGCAGATAGGTAGATATGGAGGGGTCTATTCTTCAGCCGGGGCCACCACGGCCATTTACATCTTAATTATTTTTTCACTCTCGTAGACACCTCGGATGTCGCCGTTGATCCTTGGGTCTCAATAGAGCACTTTAGTAATCACTGCTCTAACCAATAATCCAGCTAGAAAAAAAAACTTCACTCCCTGCTCCGATTAAACTCACTAACAACGATGGTCAGTGAACTAAAAATTGTTTGAACGAATCGCTACTTCGATGTGAATGTGCATCGAAGCAGGCAGCAACAAAAACAACTTTATAAATCAATCAATCGATCATGAAAATGGTGATATTTAAAATATTCATACGTTAACGACATAACAAGCCAAACAACCTAAAGGGTGACAAACTTGAGGCATAATTGTACCTATTCAATATCAGCAATTTATAGGTTTTGGAAAAAATACTTCGCGTTCTGCTTTTGATTAGGTTACCTATATCCTTTGTACTTTTTTAAAATAATAATATCACACACGGTCTACTGATCCCAAACTTGGCATAGCCTGTACTATGGGTACCAGAGACTGATATACATAAGAGATAAGTAAAGGTATATTTAACACCCAGACACAGAACAAACATCTGTGTTAGGCACACAAATGTTTGTCCAGTGCGGGAATCGAGCCCGCGACCTCTAGCGCAGAAGGCAGAGTTACTACGAACTGAGCTATGAGGCCAGTCTTTTATTATGGTAGGTATGTAATCCTACTAATATTATAAATGCGGAAGAGGATGTTTGTATGTTTGGATGTTTGTTATTCAATCACGCCGTAATGGCTCAACCGAATTAAATGAATTATTGAATAAGTATAAAGAGTTATTTACCTAGAATAGCGTATAGGCAACTTTTGATGCAGGTACCACGCGGGCGAAGCCGGGGGCGGAAGCTTGTGCTTAATATTTACTGAAAACCAAATCCAACGCGGCTTCACTCACGGAGTCAATCATACAAAACATTCGCTAATAGGTATTAGCAAAGATAATAACATAGTAGAAATGGTACTATTTATTAATTTATTTAATTCAATTAATACGGATAAACCAATTACATTAATTGAAAATATTAACAAAGAAATTATCAGAAATCAATAATAATAATAATTAAACATTAAGTACATCACAAATTAAACATGTCGAAATAATATAATGGAATAATAATAATGATAATCGTTTGTAACGGTCTTTAGATGGCTCAACTGTTTCTTGTGTATTTTGTAAATATTAACTTGTATTAGTTTTAAGTTTCTTTCTGTAAATAAAGTATACTGACTCATATAATAGAAGGAATAATATAACAGTAATAACAAAAAACCACAGTACAACAAATACAGATGTACCTAATTAGGTTTTAAATGCTTACCTTTAATGCTTGGACTGTGATCGTAATCACACTTTTCTGTCGTACCTTTGTACCTTAGATAATATAATAAACTTTGTACCTATTGTTACAACTTTTATATGACTTAAAGTGCAATTTACTCAGAAATAACAATCTACGCGCTAGTTATCGAAGGAAATTGTGTCTGACTCTTTGAAGCTAGTTATGAAATGCAAATCTGTTGAACTCAGACTTTATAATAACGACCCGTACCTACAATAGAGATCCGTTCATTGGATTAGCCCCAAGGACCCAACAAATAAACAGATAGAAAAGATTTCCGATCCAGAAATTTTATTTTTGTATTGGATTTAATTTTATTGTCTACCATTGTCCGGTAAACGTTTTTGAAGAAAAAACATAGGTAGGTACGTAATTTATTGCTTTATTTTAATGTACCTCTAAAAGGTAGACAAGACAGGGAAAATAACGGAACCTATTTACATTCATTATCCTTCAGGGCATTGGATTCATCTACCCTGTATATGTATTCAAATTCCTCGGAGTCCACATAGACCACTTCCTAAATTGGAAAACCGAACTGGGAGCCATCGAAAGCACAATTAATTAAATAAATATTCCGGACATATCACACACGGTCAACTGATCCCAAACTAGGAATAGCCTGTACCTACTATGGGTACCAGAGACTGATATACATAATAGATAAATATTTAACACACCCAGACACAGAACAAACATCTGTGTTTATCACACAAATGCTTGTCCAGTGCGGGGATCGAACCCGCGACCTCTAGCGCAGAAGGCAGAGTTACTACCAACGGAGCTATGAGGCCAGTACAATTAGCTCTGCGTGCTATGCGCTGCGAAGTGAAGGATGAAATAAGCCTAGCGCAATTAAAAACGGTTTACTATGCTTTAGTAGAGTCCAAACTGAGATACAGTATACGTTTTTGGGGTAATAGCTAGGTACTTGTTTAACATAAATACAAAAACCAGCCATTCGCACTATTGAGCGCATCCCTCCGTGGGAATCATGTAGGTAAAGATTATTTTAGAAAGCAAGAAATTCTTACGCTGCCCAGCAGGGTTACTTATTACTTAGTTGTCTTAGGACATTGTACTAAACCCACTTAAATACGAAACAGCAGAGTTGAGAACAAAAAGACTCGTAACACGAAGAAAAGACCTAGATCTCGAGGTAGCAATTGACAATCCAAAAAAAACTTTCTGAAGGGGTGTTTTTGCACAATTGACGAGTTTGTCACACGAAAGTAATTATGATGTAACAAAGATGAATTTGAATAAGTATAATTATGTAACTGCATGCTATTAATTTAATTTAATTATGTACCTACCTTATGTACACACGATGTAAATTGTTTTTGAATAAATAAACTGAAACTATATTAAGATCTCTACCTTACAAAAACTATCATAAATTCTCTTTCTAAACGAGCCAATAAAAAGTTAAAATAGGGAATTAAACGATTTTTTTTAATAGGTTTCTACAGCCTCAACACCCTAACTATCAAGACTGGGTACGTTTTCCACCCTAACAACAGTAGGTACCTACCTAACTGCTAATATTGTGTTGCCTACTTGATAGTTACACATACACTCACCTAGTTGTTATTTTATTGTTTAAAAACACGTCATAAAACATGGATGTTGTATCGTGAGGAGACTGTCATACCTATCATTATATTTCTTAAATAGCTAACAATCACGAAGGCCTAGGTATTGTTGAGCGAGGTGAATAAGAAATGCATATATCAGTTACTAGCTGTACCCGTGTGGTTTCACTCGCTATAGGGATATGTATGCTAGGTAGCTACTACGCATTATCGCACAGAAACCCGTTTGAAATCTTTGAACTTCCCTTTGTGAAGCCTAGTACATACGGCATGCGATATGTCTTATAAAATTCGTGTCAACATAATCCGTACCTCTACTAAACAAAGTCAGTTCTGAGTTTGACATTTTTTTTTTCATCGATTTCGCAATCTCCTCAAAGTCAAACTCAAAATTAACTCTATTCAGAAGAAGTAAGGATCATTTTAAAATACCGTTTGAACACGGCTTGACTCCAGTATCTACACTAGCTAGATCTAATTTTGAAGATTTGTCTTGTACAGGTGTTCTTCAATCTGGAATGGATATGCTGCTGTATGGGTACGTGACTGATCAGTTGTTGACAAAGCTTCAGGAGTTAACTATTCTCCATTAACCATCTGCTAATTAACCATTGAATTATGGGTGTGGGCTATGTGGCAGTTGTATAGAGTGCACTCCTTTTACGGTAACGGTCGTTGGGCTGGGCTATTTAAGGGCCCACCACTTTAAAAAATGATTTTTGTCCTTCTAATTCTAATTCTAATCGGGGTGGTTAGACCTGCACAGACTTCCCGCTGTGGGGTGTTTTGTGCATTGTCCCCTATGCTAACCCTACCTACCTACATTGTTCTTCCACCAACGTTCATTAGGCTGGGGTCTTTTTAGATTCGTGAAAGAAGTGGAACGATAACAGAGTGCTCTATACATTAATATTTCTATTTCTTACACGATTTTTTTACTACCTAGCAAAATTTGATGATTCCTTACAAATAATAGTATATTATGGTACTAGTGTGTAAAGTTGGTGATTACCGCTGGGGCGCCATTGAGACCCGAGCCGTTAGGTGAGGGTCTTAAGAGAGCCGAGGACGGTAATCATCAATAGGTACACACGTGTATCATACGACTTTTTTCAACACACTTGTGAAGAAAATAATACTAAAAATAACTGTAATTTCAACAGTTAAAACGTGTTGTGATTTTTTTTGCAATGTTGGGAAGAATTAATCAGTTTTCTTTTGCGCGCGCATCTAACAATGGCGAACGGCCATATACTAAAATAATGAGGTTTATTTTTTTGCACTATTGAGCACGATTTTTTTTGTATCAAACCTTTTTACGAACAAGGCAACTCAAACAATAATATAAAATAAAAACTCACTCGTGTGAATAATAGCAATGAAAAAGTCACAGTTTGATTACATGTATCATTATGTGCCTAATCGCTGTGAAATTAGAGCCACTTTATGAGCAAGTGTGTTGAAAAATTACATAAATAGTTAGTTATAGTTAGGTATAGGTAGTTAGTTACCTATAATACTTTTTGTAAAATAGGCAGGTACTAACTAGAAAAGCACCTGCATGAGAAATGATTCATATAGGTACATAATCAATCCACCTTATCTTAAAAGAAATGGTAACATAAATATTATATTGTATATATATATATATCTATAGTACTTACTTATTGTATTCAGATAAGGTACTAAGCTTAATATAATGTCGTCTCGCAATATGAGTCCGGATTCCATGCCCTACCAACAATTCTCATCGGCACACTGCTCGATGATAGAACCCTTAGAGTAGCGTAGGGGCTTAGACCAGTCCTAATCACTGTCCGTCAAACAGCGACGACAAAAATACCCAAGGTCTCTCATGCCAAAATACAGCTCCCTAAATAATATCGTGAGGCGTGCCCATAAACGTGCCCAGTTTAGTAACTAGAACCCGTGGGTTAAGCACGTGGTGATGCCAAGAGACCCGATGGTGTGACATTGTTGGTCCCGTAAGAAGGTGTCACGTGTGTACACGTTGGCTCTCTCTCACCTCAGTGCGACATCTAAAGCAGGAGCAGAGCGGAACATATGCAGTCCTCTCCAGTGATTATGTACATATTTAAGCCGGTGTAGAAACCTTAGGACAATGGGAACCAAGTAATAAAAAATAATGCAATCCAGGGTTGGTCTCGCTCGTATTTTTCTAGTAGTTAATTTTGATTGCAATGGTGATAATGTCATTTTGAGGGGAGTGAAAGATGCCACTCCACTAAAGATACGGGGTGTGTAGTAACGTTGGCTCCTACTGGAACGTGGTCTGTTTTCCCGAAAGAGTACAATCTAGGAGTCTTCAAATCTAGGGTCAATAAGTTCACTCTGGAAAAGCGTGCTCCATCTTAGGCCACATCTCACTTGCAAAAGTGAGTTGGTGGCCAAACGCCTTACCATTATCAATAAAAAAAAAAAGTGGGCCAACGTGACTACACACGTGGCATCCCACCTCGCCCACTCCCATGGTGTGACCTTGGTCCCCACTAAGTCCACAAGGTCACACCATCAGGCCTCTTGCCATCATTAAGTTATCATCATCATTATCAGCCTGCAGAAGTCCACGACATAGGCCTCCCCCAAAGAGTTCCATGACGAAAGGAATTGAGCCTTCTCCATCCACCGACTTCCTACAACCTTCACAATGTCGTCGGTCCAACGGGGGCCTTCCAACACTGCACACATTATTAAGTAAGTACGTGCTAAACCTATGGGTTCTAGTACACTGGGTACGTTTATGGGCACGCCTCACATATTGCCATATAAAGTCGTGGCGCGGTCCCTTCTCGGGAGCTGGAGCACTATGGCACAAGCGTGAATAGTTCACGATACGATTATAACATTCAAAAATTACTCAATGACATCTTCGATGCTTGAATTCGATTTGAAATAGTTACACAATGGGCAGTTCTCTGAGTGTGCCATTTTCATTTTATCTGCGATTGGTTATAAAAGACAGTTAGCCCTTATTTAGATATAATAATAACACCCCACAGTCATATACATAGTCCTGACCCACACTTGGACTCCCTGTGTCATGGGTATCAGAAACTACGAGTACCATGGTACCATAACACCCAGACCCGGAACAAATACTTACAGCAAACATTTGTCCCGCAGCGGGAATCGAACCCGCACCCCTTGCGTCTCAGACGGGCACTCGCCCGCGGCGCCACCGACGTCGCCACTACAGTATACTTATGATATTTTCATTTTCATTAAAAATTGACATTTTGTTATCGCATCGTAAGCGTAACGCAGTCTGAATGAAGATTCTCTAGGTAGAATCGACCTATAACTCACGTTAGTTTTAAAACTCAATGGATATCATATGTGAGCTCAATATTGTTTCCTACTTGTGATTTATTTATTTTTACAAGTATAAAAGTGGTACGTCCTATAAATGCACAACAGAGATGCTGACAGAGTACCTAAAGCCACATAATAATTATGGTGTATCACAATTACGCCCAGTCGCCCCACGCGGGTAAGTGAAGGCATGGGCAAGGGGCATTTTTTTTTTGAAAAATGGGTGTGATTCTCTTTTAGGGTGGTTCGTGATCGATTTAGGATTATGAATTATGAGCTTCCGTACCCCACATCAATCCCACATCAGTGTTTGGTGTTTTAAAACATTACACATCAACGTAGGTAGGTAATTGTCTACCATGAAAAGCCGTAATAGTGTGTAAATTATGGCATATAGGCCATGATTCTACCCAAGGCCGCGGACAAAGAGAACTTAAAAAAGTTAATTTAAGTAAAAGTTGTGACCATTATTATTAAAAAAACACATGCCAAGCGTGCAAAACATGCGCTAACCAATTATTTGTAGTTACCAAGTAGTCTAGTTTTTTTGTAGGTAGGTAATTAATTTAAAATATATTGATGTCAAAAAAATGGCATTGGTAGGTTTTAATGTATATGACAAAAATAAAGGTCTAAAGTTTTTTTTTTAAATAGTAGTTTTAAAATAATACACCGCGATAAAGTTACATTAGGCTCAGTCCTCAAGCTTATCTGGGCCCATAACTTGTTAGGTCGAACCACGCCTTATCACGATGACCGTAATATTTCTCGTTTTGTTACTTATTTCATCCGATGTAAACCGTCAATTTGAACCGACGAGACTCCGTACTTTACATTCCAAACGAAACGCCAGCTCCGGTTTAAATTATGTGAGGAATTCTGCAAACATTTATCGGATTTTATCGGACAAGCTCAAACTGAGTTGTTATGTACCTAGGTAGGTCCAATACCTACTGTGCCTTCCAACGCACGGTAACAAACTACCAGCGTCGGACTGGCCTTAGAGTCGAGGTGGCGTTTGCCAGCCGGGCCCGGGCATGCGCGGGCCCCCCACGGCCCCGACGGTCCCATGCTAAGAAAAAAAAAATAAAAAAATATTGTTTGTCGCAAGCCAGGCGGTAGGTAGGATAGGGCAAGCTAGGTTCCAACTTTGGCAACCTAAATGTAAACTACTTAGATCAGATGATATTTCGTTCAGACAATTAGAGAGAAATTTCGAATATGGTTGAATCTGAGCAGGCCATCCCTGTTCCATTTGTTCTCCTGTTCCGATAGTATCTCATCTACCAGTCTCGGGCCCCGGGCTTGTGGGGAGCCACCCGGCCCTTCCGGCCCAGTCCGACCCTGCAAAGTACAGTCCTACGGGCATACAAATGAGCCTTTAATCAGTGGCGGCGTAAGGGGGGGGGGGGCAGGGGCGGTCCGGCGAGGCTCTGCCGCTATAAAATTCCAAAATCGCTTTCAAAACCTGGCTGAATGCGATACAGTGGACGAGCTGAAAATCGGGCTAGTGGAAATTGTGCAAGCGGTTGGGTCGGAGTTCTTTAAGACCCACCGTGAAAATAGAGCCAAGAAACTCTCTGAGCATACCTACTCTAGAACTCATGGCTGACCGAAATGAAATGAGACTGTATTCTTGAGTGGACAGGTCGAAATACGGCCTGCTCAATAGGCAGATCTCTAAGTCCAAGCGATACGATTTGCGCCTTTTTATACAGCCTAATAAAGGCTCAAAAGTGTTGAAAGCATGTTCATGAATGCACATTCGTACCTTCATATTGGGAAAGATAACATTCAAGTTATAGACCTATGTCTTTTTGGATCAGACGATTCAACTTTGACAAAGAGGTCAACCGACGAATCCAAGTCGGATGGCCAGCGTTTGGTCATATCTTCTTGTTGCAGATACCGCAGAGCCTCAAGACGAAAGTCTACAATCAGTGCGTGTTGCCAGTGATGACGTATGGCACTGAGACTTGATCGTTAACTATAGGCCTGATACACAAGCTCAAAGTCGCGCAACGGGCTATGGCTCTCCATAGCCCGTTGCGAAACTTTGAGCTTGTGAGCTCTCTTGCTATGCTCGGAGTTTCACTACGTGCTAAGATCCGAAATCAGAAAATCCGTAGAAGAACGAGAGGTAACCGACAAAGCTCTCAGAATTAACAAGTTAAAGTGGAAGTGGGCAGGCCATATAGTTCGCAGAACCGACAACCGTTGGGGAGTAAACATTCTCGAATGGCGACCACGAACCGGGCGACGCAGTGCTGTAAGGCCCCGCACCCGATGGCCCGACGTCTTTGTGAAGGTTGCGGGAAGTCGATGGATGGGAAAGGCTCAAGACCTTTCATCGCGGAACTCTGGGAGAGGCCTATGTCCAGCACTGTACTTCTTCAGGCTGATAATAAAGCAAGTTTAATATTTGTTTTTTTTTGGGGAGGGGGGTGCTCATTAGTAAACCGCCCCGGGTACCAACCCATGCTTCGCCGCCACTGCCTTTAATTAAACATTTTCAATTCCAGACGCACCTAATTATAAAGCGGGTGACACACCGTGCCTTAATATGGAAACCAGTAGCATGTAGGCCACATCGAGATTAGCAAAAATTACCTATTAAGTGCGTATGCATACATGCAAGGTTGATTTTATGCACCGATTTTCACTGGTGGCATGTTGTCAACGAATGCGTTTACAGACTTGAAGTTAACTAAGTCTTAATAACAACTCAACATTGGTTGACCATAAAGGTGACTTTTCATGTTGCTTTTTTTAATGTTATTTCCCTTTCGGGCTGGCTATGGCATCTTAGGCCTTAACGCCAAGTCTAATGTGACTTGGCGTTAAGGCCTAAGATGCCTAATTATTTTATAAATTTGTACAGACATTAGGTACATATAATAGAAAAACTAAAATTAAAGAATCAAAAATTTTTGTTTCTGACAAGGTGCTAAAATTAAATGCTAATTAATAGGGTATAATAGTTAACAGTAAATATTAATAGTGGAACTCTTTCGGAGATGCCTATGTCCAGCCGTGGACTTCTAAAAGCTCATGATGATGATGTGTATACAGCTAGTGCTTGATATTTGAATAATTAAAATAAGCAGACAAAGTCGCGCGTGGTTCATAAAGCTAGGTCATGTTATAGTGGCTGTCAACATGTAGGGAATTTGATTGATAGACGTTCAGGTGTCAAAAAGAGTTGTGAGAGCCCGTACTTGTAGTTAGCTGCCCATTACACTGCTTTGACATAAAATATTGAAACGGGGCGTGCAAGCGCAAGGTCCGCGTGTGTTTTTGGCTCTGCGGCCTCGACTCACCTTGGCCGGCCTTATACGCGAGGTGACTCAGCCTGATAGCCTGTGAATTTACTTAGAGAAAACCCTATTTGATATTTATTCTGAACTGTTTTGGATTGTCTTACTAATAATTGTTCCACCTTGTGATTAGTAAGAATAAAAAAAATTAAACTTCCCTAGAACCCTGGAAGGAATTATTTGTTGTACATATTTATTAAAATTTTGTTTTTGGCTAACTTTATTTATTATTCGATTTGTGATGCTTTAGAAGACATTTTAATAGCTGTAGTTTCGTTCTCAAAGTTTTTTTCACGTTATTGATATTTTGTTGCTTCTAGGTGGCATTAACCAAGTTTGGTTGTATTTTTTTTTATTTTATTTTTTTTATACAGCAGAGTTGGCAGACAAGCCTACGGCCCACCTGATGGTAAGCGGTTACCGTAGCCTATGAGCGCTTGCAATACCAGAGGCATCACGCACGCGTTGCCGACCCCGAACCCCCTTCCCCCCTAAAGAGCTCTGGCAACCTTACTCACCGCAGGAACACAACACTGTTTGAAACAAATAATGTTATTTGGCTGCGATCTTCTGTAACGCGGAGGTACCTCCCCAGGCAGGCTGCTCCAATTCAGAACGAGAAAATCTCACTGTGCCCTACCTCCTCCTAAAATTTTTTTGATGGAAAACGGATTTAAATAGATATTGAATAGATGTGTATGAAGATATCTTTCGGCGATGATTTACTAGCAGAAAGATCTCGCGAAGCCTCACCTTAGCGCAACTACGAATTTAAGCATAAAACTTTGCCTGCGAATACTTTAGTCTATGAAATGAGAATTTAAATTGGGAAGAAAATGGTATATTAAGGGCCTTTCTTTCAATGATACCTAATAGAAAGATTTCAGATGGACAAGGTTCGAATTTTGCGAAACTGATGAGCCACGTGTATAGATTTTGTTTGTAACTATGTAACTTTTTGATTTTGTTTTCTATATGGGCCGTAGTGTAAGAAAAATTCCATCTGTTTTTTATTCTATTGTTGCCTGAAATAAAGTTATTGTATTGTATTGTATTGTAACGAGATGGTAACGAGCGACATTCTAATGTATCCTTAAATCAAGCTGTGTTACATTTTCTACTATATATTATACTGCAATTAACAATTAACAAATATCACACACATTAACATTAGATACATATTTAACACCCAGACACAGAACAAACATCTGTGTTAGTCACAAATGTTTGTCCAGTGCGGGAGCTATGGGGACAGTCAATTATTTAAAATAATCTAGTTAATATTTCTAATAACTAGCCCAGTTGAGTTGTTAACTGTTTTCTATCATGACTTACACCTATGGATACTATTTGTGTCCTTGCCTTGGATACAGTTTTAGGAGGAGGTAGGGCATAGCGAGATTTTCTCGTTCTAAATTGGAGCAGCCCGCCTGGGGAGGTACCTCCGCCTTACAGAAGATCGCAGCCAAATAACATTATTTGTTTCAAATAGTGTTGTGTTCCTGCGGTGAGTAAGGTTGCCAGAGCTCTTTAGGGGGAGGGGGGTTCGGGGTCGGCAACGCGTGCGTGATGCCTTTGGTATTGCAAGCGCTCATAGGCTACGGTAACCGCTTACCAACAGGTGGGCCGTATGCTTATTTGCCACCTCAGTAGTATAAAAAAAAAAAGAAAAAAAAAAAAAAAAAAAAAAAGGATACAAAGAAGAACTAAAGAAACGGGTTGAATTACAGAAACGGTGATCGGAACCTTGCGGTTGCACCCGTGTCAATTTTATAGATCGAACTTGATATTATGTGTATCGATGTCAAATCTCATTGATTGCATCTGATTTTTTTTATTTTTTTATTTAAGTAACTATTTTTTATTTATTAAAAAACATGCTCACAAAACTTACATCTATGGGCCAAAACGTTGTGTGAGATAGAAAGTTAAACAATCAAAACATAAAATAATAGAATACAAATTAGAAATGAAAATGAGAATCTAAATTGGGTCGGTTGCCAGCTACACAAAGGGAAGCTGCACAAAGGAGAAAAATTATAAAACTTCATATTAAATACATGTACGTATGGTTCGTGGGATATCATTGCGTTGAGCAATGAGATTGCGTGCGTCGTTGGGGCATATAGCGTTGGGTCCTTGCGGACGGCGGGCGGCGAGCGGCAAGAACAGACGCCGCTCGCGCGCCCGCCCGCATCGTACGTACCAGTCCGGCACATACAGTGCGCACTCGGACAGCGCAGTGGAATTGTCAATCTCATTCCGAAGCAACATGAATAATGGTCATAAGAGCAGATTTACGTCTAAGTTCGAGTGTAAGTATGTAGCCCAACCATACCACCAACAAAGAGTGACGGGTAAAGATATGGGTATCATTCATTCATTCATGGTTTTACCCTTTTGTGTGCTATGTTTCTCTAAGTTTTTCTTGTGTGGTAATCAATAAAGAGTTATCTATCTATCTATCCGTATATCTTGAGGTACAAAAATCTAGAAATGATTAGGATACTTATAGTCTAGGAGGAGGTAGGGCACAGCGAGATTTTCTCGTCCTGAATTGGAGCAGCCCGCCTGGGAGGTACCTCCGCCTTACAAAAGATCGCAGCCAAATAACATTATTTGTTTCAAATAGTGTTGTGTTCCTGCGATGAGTAAGGTTGCCAGAGCTCTTTAGGGGGGAAGGGGGTTCGGGGTCGGCAACGCGTGCGTGATGCCTCTGGTATTGCAAGCGCTCATGCCAACTCAACAGGTGGGCCGTAAGCTAGTATGCCACTTCAGTAGTATAAAAAAAAAAAAAAAAAGTATCTTCCCAGACGGATGCAATACTCATGAATGCTACCTCGGGATACGATGAACAATAAGCGTTGCTTGACAAAATATGTATATCTAGCTATAAATTAGTAGCTCTAATGAGTATGCATCTCAAAAGCCGAGGATCTCCAAAGGCGCAACTTACCTACATATTTGAGCCTTTTGAATGGACGAACTCGGTGGCGCAGCGGGCGAGTGTCCGTCTAATTCCCGCTGTGGGACAAATTTATTCATGAGCTGCTAATATTTGTTCCGGGTCTTGATGAAGTGGTTCCCTGGTAGGTACTCGTTGTTTCTTACCCACGACACAGGGAATCCTAGTGTGGGGTCAGGACTATATATATATATATACTATGTCTATATGACTATTGGGTGTTATTTATTGATTTATTATTATTTTTGAGTGTGGTGGTCAGGTCACAAGGTGTCAGGTCCGCGACGTGTGACCCGGTAGCTAGGCCCAACAGATCAGCATTGCCATCCTCCATGGCATTTCTGCCAGCGTCTTCGGGACGCTTCCGACTGGTATCTGGATCAATTGGGCTTTCTATTCCCGATATCGTTTGAAACGGTCTTCAGATAGCTCAAATGTTTCTTGTGTATTTCGTAACATAGTTGTAAATAAATATTTACTAGTATTCGTAAGTACTAGTATTCGTTATAATTTTCTTTCTTTAAATAAAGCTGTGTACATATATCTTCAGGGGAAGATATACGTAGATATAACTATGTCAATTGGTTATATTTATTAGTAAAATTATTATTGATAATAATATGGGACAATAACTAACTTCTGGGCCCTGTATGTAGGTAACATACCTACATTTGCAAGTAAGGTACCATGGTTGATGCTCTTGGTAACAGCCAGTACATAATTACCTTACCAACTTTACTAACATAACCAGTTTGGCGGTTCTATGGACATAATTATTTAATAATACATAACCCAACTAAACACACTCTTATGGCTTACCTATTTAAGTTGGATACCAATAAACCTGTCACCTGAGACTTTCGTGAACTGTTGGTTATATATATTATCTATTATACGCAATGTGGAGAGCTATGCTCGAGCTTCACTGCGTTATAAAATCCAAAATGAAGAAATTCGTAGAAGAACTATATCTCGCAGAACTAACAACCGTTTAGGAATAAAGTTTCTCAAATAGCTAGCCACGAACCGGACGACGCAGTGTTGGCAGGAGGTCAACTTTCATATACCTAATACTCGATTTCTGTATAAATCCGGCGTCTCTCGACGTCTCCAGTTTCCTCTGAGAATTTCCATTCAATTAGGTAACCTACAAGCCGTACGTTTCAATTCTAAAGAGGTTTGATTCGTACTTGGTCCGTCGTACAATTTGTCGTTGTTTGTTGATTTTGTCCTTTAATGATAAGGGGTTTGTAAATGTAATTTAATTATAAGGTATTATTACCACCTGTTGATTATTTTTTCGCTACTCTAGCTTGTATCTTTATTCGTCGTGAGTGGTATTTTGAGGAGAAGTTAAAAGAGGACTAGATCGACAGCATTATAAATCATAGTAATCTGAAGCTGCTGTCAGTGTGAGTGGAGTATAATCATTACAAGTACAACTAACCCTGGTATTCTTATTCATTAATATTTTTCACTCCATCCTGACATTAATTTCATAGATACATAGTATATTAAATCTATCTAAGAAGCTATCAAATCTGATTATATTTTAAATATCCCTCAAAATTCCAATCGCGACGAAGCATATGAGTATTAGGGCTATTTTTGGATTGTTGATTATTCCGCAGTGTTGTTGGCAAATTGGCTAATGACAAATTTCATATGTTTTCTTCCATAAGTGAGATCTTCGATCAACGTTAAGAACTATAATTTAAAGCGGAGTTTCTCAATGCCGACGATGATGCCTTCTGAACTGAGCCGTGTAGGAGAACCTACTCGTAAGTGTGTTTTTTAAACATTTTTTTTGACAATCTTATATAAATTCCTTTCAAAATGATCCCTATCAATTGGTTGGTGATGTATCTTCTTGTAGTTTCAATTAATAAAATAACTGCGTTTATTGAATACAATTTACACCAACTTGAGCTTCTGCTTGACTGAAGACTTAAACAACTTAGGAGCAAGTATTCTTATTAAAACTTTCTATAATCTGTTTGCAAACTGTTCTGTGAGCTATGAAGTACCTAAACTTTCCTAGAAAGGTTGCGCTTTTACTTACAGTTTTTATCAGTTTTCATTATTTTGGTGTACAATAAACGCTCTTAATTAATGACTGCATTTTGAGTTATTTAATTTTATAGTGATTCAACCTGTTGGTGCAGTTTTTGACGATGGATCCGACGGAAAATTCAGAGGGATGCTAGACATAGAAGAAAAGGTGGATGATGTTATAACGCTAGAAAACGATACCGCGCTTTTCGAGTGCAAGGTATTGCAAGATCTCAAACCGACATGCACTTGGCACAAAGATGGGATCGCACTACAGACAGATGACGAGAGAATTTCTGTCATTAAAAATAGCGCGTGGCATCGCCTGGAAATCAAACAAGTCACATTTAGTGATCAAGGTATTTACGCAATAGAATGCCGGCACAAAAAACGATACATATCAGTGAAAGGACGCTTGTTTGTTGCGCCTCGACAGATAAACGATGGTGTTTTCTACCACAAGATCAAATACGCCGGTACTGGAGTCATGAAACACCTGAACAACATTAAAGTTACGAAGGGAGAAAATGTTGTGCTGAAAGTCATTTTCAGATACGCATCCGAGGAGTATACATGGTACAAAAACAACGATCTCGTATTACTAGATCGAACAACAACAGAGCACTGCGGATCAAGCGCTTCTTTGACAATAACTAATGTTAAACCCACAGACGCAGGCGTATATTGCGTAGTGGCAAAAACAGAACAAGGATATTTATCCAGTTTTGCGGACGTCCAAGTCAGTGACTGTTACGAAACGCGACAGGTTTTTCCGATCCTCGAAGAATATTTACCAAATGATCTGGAAGCGTTAGTCGGCGAAGAAGTACGTTTGGTTGCCAAGGTGCACACCGATTCAGACACCATCATAAGCTGGGTGAAAGATAGTGGTCCGCTCCATATAGATGATTTTTTGAAAATTGACTATGGTAACAACTATATTGGGTTGAATATACTGAGCCCCGTGAAGTCATCAGAGGGAGAATATAGGCTTACTTTGATGAATAGTAAGTTGCATCGGGTGGTAGCCACGTCCACTTATCTGACGGTCAACCGTAAGTATTTTATGTCTATGCACAACGCATGTAATATTTTGAAATAACTAAATTGAATCCCAATTATCAAGATAACTTTATGTTCATAATTTCATCTTGTGCAAGTCAATAATGTCACTGAGATATCAAATAAACACTTCAGCCTTTTATTTTCGATCCGGATCAGTACTAGATCGTTTGGTAGCTCTACTTTTAGTATATTTTTTTCTAAACTACTAGTACGAGTACGGCCCGAACTGAGATTTATTTATTTGGGAAGATAATTAGTCGTACATTTGGTAAACAGTCAGGCTTGAGTTGTATCTCAAAAACCATATGGCCTAGAACAAAAACAAAAATCGTTTTGGAATACTTATATGAACAAAGCTCTTTCATATTACATCATTTTATGTATTTCTAATACTTTAAAACCCCCTTTTGGACACAAATATATCTTAGCAACTCCTTGGGCAATTTAACTCATATTCTTACCAGCAAAAGATCGGTTTGACGTTTCGAAAGTTATCATTTCCTAATATTATAAATGCGAAAGTTTGTGAGGATGTTTGGATGTTTGTGGTTCAATCACGCCCAAACAGCCGAACGGATTTGGATGAAACTTGGAATATAACGAGTTCATTATCTAGAATAGCATATAGGCTACTTTTTATGTAGGTAACGAGAGGTAGGGCACGGCGAGATTTTCTCGCTCTAAATTGGAGCAGCCCGCCTGGGGAGGTACCTCCGCCTTACAGAAGATCGCAGCCAAATAACATTATTTGTTTCAAATAGTGTTGTGTTCCTGCGGTGAGTAAGGTTGCCAGAGCTCTTTAGGGGGGGAGGGGTTTGGCAGGCAACGCATTAGCAATGCTCCAGGTGTTGCTGATGTCAATAGGCGACGGTAACCACTTACCATCAGGTGGGCCGTAAGCCTGTTTGCCTCCGTATAACATAAAAAAAAAAAAAAAAAAAAAGGTAGCACACGAGCTTAGCCGCGGAAGCTAGTTATAAATAAACATACAAATATACCTACAACGCAACGGTGCCGATTCGTCCAAGTTGTTTGAGAGATATCCGACCGCTTCGCTTACTCGAACCATTATTTAAATTAAATTTCTTTTTCAGAGCCACTATCAGATTATCCAAAAGTGGATTTGCTACGGCCGCTAGACTCAGCGGTTGCTTGTTGCGGGGCAAAGGTCACATTTGACTGTAGATATGACCTTCATGACCCCATATATTTTTATGTTGTCTGGTACATAGGACATTACAGAGTGGAGCGTACCAACAGTCATTTTAATGTAAGTATTTTACATAGATAAAGAGGAGTTAGTAGTGAGGTACATTATTATACAAGGTCATAAATTATGTATGCTATCCCGAAAAGGGTTTATTTTACACTCATTAGGCAATAAAGTTGGTTTTACAACATTTGGAAATTGGTAGCTTTTTATTGAAAAAAAAAACTATGCAAAAATCAGATATTTCGAGGTCAAATCTGTTCAATATTGTATTAGCTGTATTTTCATTTCTAAAAGAAGATAACTTTGTTATAGATATGGAGGTTCATTTTTTTTTTTTTTTTTGTGTTTGTCTAACACCTCTAGTAGACCTTTCGGTAGACTTAAACAGGAAATTGAAAAATCCCTACCACTGAGAAGGTAAGCATTACGTTTACTTTGCTCTATAAAAGAAGGTGAAATTGCACAAAGGACGAGACACGCAAAAAAAAAATAAACGCGCGTCCTGTCCTCTAATTCTCTCACTATTACATTTTAGTATTTTTTTAAACACTATAAAAACCTACACACACGCACTATATTATTAGGAAATTTGTTATTCCGGCAGGTGATATGCAACGGAGGGCAGTTTCTGCTATATATCAAGAAACTCGAACCTAGCATGGCCGGGGATGTAATCTGCGAGCTTCGCCGAGCTTGGCCAAACCGCAAATCAGTCATGATCAGAAGGGCATATGCCCGCCTGGTAATAGTTCCACTACCCGTGATCCGAGAAGCAAAAAAACCCGTAGTTGGTGGTAAACTGTATTACGAGCGAGAGGCCGATGATGGAATCTGGATTGAGGATATAGATGGCGATACTCAGGTAGGTACTGGGTAAGCCTGCCTACTCCATCTAAACATGTCCCAGGACTAAAGAGTCCTGTAAGTGAGTAAAAACTTCCAACTGACGCTGTACAATGTGATTCATAATATGTATGCCATCCCGAAAGTGGCATATTCTACACCCAATTGGTAATCTGGATAAATAATAATAACTGATCTGGATCAGTTGAGCTATCTATACATCGTTTGTAACGGTCTTTAGATGGCTCAACTGTTTATTGTGTATTTTGTAAATATTAACTTGTATTAGTTTTAAGTTTCTTTGTGTAAATAAAGTTATTACTTATTGGTAATAAAGTTTTAAATTCGACTTTTGGAAATTCGAAATTTTTCATTGATAATATGCGGAAATCAGCAGTTTTCGGGTCAAATCTGGTCAAATTCAATGAATCAGCTGTTTTAGGTAGCAATCTTGATTGTGAACTTCTTATACGTTAAGTTATTATTTCTAAAGATGATAAAAATAACAATTAAACAGCTAATTTGAGAAATATATTGATGTTTATTTTTTGTTGATAATATTATTTATTTTTGTTGACAGACTAACCCCCTTTCGGGATGGTATACTGTTATGAATCACCGTGTATTAATCATCTAAGGGCTTTGCCAAATATAACGCGTACGTAGCGCGCGTCAAAGCGATAGCCTGTCGCTGCGCTATACCTAGCGTCGAATTGTGTTGTGGTCAAACGGTGTTTGCTTTCAAACAGAGCACCGGGTGCTCTCTTTGACAGCTAACGAACGGCCTAACTAACATCCTATACTACTATATCTATATATATAAAGGAGTAATCCACTCACTCACGTACTGACAGACTCATCACGAAATCACGGAAACTACTGAGCCGAGAAGTCTGAAATTTGACACAGACATTCTTTAAAAGATGTTACCGTGCAATAAGAACGGATTTTGGAAAATTCAATTCCTAAAGGGGTGAAATGGGGGGTTGAACGGTTGTATGAAAGTCCTATGTTTTTGAAGTTAGAGACATCAAAATCGGTATTAAGGTTAAGAGCTATAAGTAATAAGATATCAGTATATGAGTTTTATGAAAAGCAGGCCTTGAGGGTTAATAATCATCATCATCATCAACCTGTAGAAATCCACTGCTGGACATAGGCCTCCCCAGTGTTCCACGACGAACAGTTTTGAGCCTTTTCCATCCACCGACTTCCCGCAACCTTCACAATGTCGTCGGTCCATTGGGTGGGGGGCCTTCCGTGACCATGATGGTGACGGGACGGTGACGCTAACGGGATGGTGACAGTGACGGTGACGGTTACAGTTACGGGACGGTGACGGTTACGGTTAACGTTACGGTTACGGTGACTGTGATGGTAGGTAGAAGTAGGTAAATAGCTGCATAATAAGTGTTAGTACTTTATTAAGGATAATGGAAAATAGTCTAGGTAGGTATACAAACGCGGACGAAGTTACGAGCGGGACCACTAGTAATATTATAAATGCGACAGTTTGTGAGGATGTTTGTATGTTTAGATGTTCGTTATTCAATCACGCCGTAACGGCTCATTCGATTTCGTTGAATCTTGGAATATCAAGAGTTGTTTACCTAGAATAGCATATAGGCTACTTTTAATAAATAAAATAAATAAATATTCCAGACATATTCACACGGTCAACTGATCCCAAACTAGGCATAGCCTGTACTATGGGTACCAGAGACTGATATACATAATAGATTTCTATTTAACACCCAGACACAGAACAAACATCTGTGTTAGTCACAAATGTTTGTCCAGTGCGGGAATCGAACCCGCGACCTCTAGCGCAGAAGGCAGAGTTACTACCATTTGAACTATGAGGCCAGTCAATGTTTAATGTATGTAACACGCGAGCGAAACCGCGTGCGGAACCTAGTTTTATATAGTGGACATAATTATCACACTGACAGATTGCTGGATACGAATATCATTACGGAAACAGATTTTTTCACAAATTGAACGGCCAATTTCAGACCGGTGTTTTTATTTAGTTATAACATTTTGTCAACCTATTTTGTTTGAATTTTCAGAAGGACCCCGAATATTTGTTGAAGATTGTCTACTGTAGGTAAGATTTCACTCAGTCCGAACTTGACAATTCTGCATTAGGTCAATGACCAGGTTGAGGTATGGTGGGTCTGAAAAGAACCTATGAACGAAAGGTTCCAACTAAGATAGAGTTATTTAAAATACTATCCGTGTATGCTGCGGACGATTACAAAAACGTCGACTTTTGCATATTTTAACGAAACGTTTAGGGAGAGCTTTATATTTTACGGATGCTTGAATTGAACATACCAAAATGTGCTTTATCACCGTCATCAGCCAGAAGAAGTCCACTGCTGGAAACAGGAGTGGTACGACGAACGGTCTTGAGCCTTTTCCTTCCGATTCCCGTGCTTGTGAATGACAAAATCCGACACGTTGTAGGTAATGTTAATATAAAGCTACTTTTAAACTCAACGCATACACGAACGCAACCCCAAGGATCTGAACGCCTGGAGATCGCAGAGGCTGTCCTTTTTTAACTGACGCCAAAAAAGGAGGAGGTAGGGCACAGCGAGATTTTCTCGTTCTGAATTGGAGCAGCCCGCCTGGGAGGTACAGAAGATCGCAGCCAAATAACATTATTTGTTTCAAATAGTGTTGTGTTCCTGCGGTGAGTAAGGTTGCCAGAGCTCTTTAGGGGGAAGGGGGTTCGGGGTCGGCAACGCGTGCGTGATGCCTCTGGTATTGCAAGCGCTCATAGGCTACGGTAACCGCTTACCACCAGGTGGGCCGTAAGCTGGTTTGCCATCTCTGTTGTATAAAAAAAAAACGAGGGCGTTATTTCAATTAATTAAGCATATTCATAACAACGGGTGCAACACTGTTCGGAACCCAAGCCAACCTCACGAATCTCAACCCTATACCTTAACTTACCGTATAGTTAACGTTTTATCGGTTTTTCCACAGACTGGACGACACTGGTCTTTTTTTCGTGCACGCCGTACGCGGGGCGAATACTGAAAAGACCACCAGCCTCAAAATTCACGATAGCACAGACACCAACCGCAAAGCTGTCGTCTTGAAATGGTACGTAACGTGGCTGAATCCTTGCATTTAGCCCTAGTTAGCCACCGCCAAGGAAACCCGTCAATGGGAAACTAAAGCTTTCACGTTTTTAAACTTATGAGCTTAGCTCTTGTTGGTGTACCTAATGCATTTTTCTCAGTTATGATCTTTCCAATTCGAACTCCTTTACCTCCTTATGTGACATAACGGCAATCTCTTCTTTTATCTGGCTCATGTTACTTATTCTTGGTATTCCTCTTTCTCGTTTTCTTTTCATTCACTGAAGCTGTCATGTCGTATAAGATGTCCAATCATTTTTCCTTTTCTATTTTGTATGTTCTTAAGCGGCCGTGGTGGCCCAGGCTAAAGAATAGGCCCCTCCATATCTACCTATCCGCGGATGTCGTAAAAGGCGACTAAGGGAAAAAAGCTAGGGGATGGGCAGCAGCGTCCCTCGTTTTAACAACGATAGCTCTAACTGCGCTCGCCAACCCGCATGCCCAGCGTGGTGAGTATGGAAAAATCCCTCCATATGATAAGAATTCGCTCTGTCTGTGGGGCCATGTTCAGCAGTGGACGTCGTACGGCTGAAATGATGATGATGATGATGTTCTTAACCAAAAGTTATCTACTCGTTTTAGTACTCCCTCAATCGTAACTTCCTCAGTCCAGCTGATGCTCTTCATCCTCTTGGAACACCATATTTCAAATGCTCCTCTCTATTCTACTAAGTATATCATCTTACATATCTCAAAGCCAGGTATATTGAAATTTCATACTCGTAATTGTACCGGTAATATAACTCAATGGCAAAATTAAGCTATGTATATCTCGGAGAACCGACGGCCGTTGGGGCAGAAAGGTTCTACAGTGGAGACTGTGTAGCTACTGGAAACTGGAGCTTGGAAAGACATTCCACTATATGGAAGAACCACGTAATAAAGACTGGGAGGCGTTGGATGCAGACTGCGCAAGATCGGTTCTGGAAATCTATGGGCTAGGCCTGTGTTTAGCAGTGGACGTCCTGCGGCTGCGATCATGATGACTTACTCGTCTTTATAACGTTTCAGGAACACCTCCATTGTCACAGAGGAATCCTGGTACGCCGTAGAGCTGGGCCAGGCCAACGGATCTTTCACTGAAGTGGGGATCACAAGCCGGCCATACTTCGGAGTGGAGAACCCTCCGCTTGACAGAATGATGATTTTCCGCATCAGAGCTGTGGCCGTAGACCCGATGAGTCATATCTACGACGCGGAGGTTTATATTGGTGCGTGCTTCTTAAAAATTTTCCGATGCGGCGGCGTTGCGTAACTGAAATTTTAATTGGCCTCAATCGTCAAAAGCCCATTGTGTATATTTCGCATATATTCTTTATTTTTGCTGGTAGAATAACCACCTTTCGGGATAGTATACTAGTATACCTACATATTATGAATCACCTTGTATACAAAGCTTGACTCTACTATAATTTTTCCAGTCCCGCCACCAGAAATCATACTGAGGATGCCTGTACCACACGAGGTTCAACCGATGGACACATTTAATGCCAAGTACACAAATACCAACGACTTAATCGGCACGGGCGCATTCGGTAGCGTGTCACTAGTCAGAGACAACGCGGATGGTGCACACTACGCGGCCAAGTTCGTGAAAGCCAGGATTGAGATAAAGAAGGATCATATTTTGAGGGAGTACCATATAATGAAGAACCTTCGTCACCCGAAGCTTATAGAGCTGATTGGGTTTTACGAGTCGAAGGTCATGTTTGTGTTCGTGATGGAATTGTAAGTACCATGTATATATATATGACGTTGTCCTGTCATTCAATTCAAACTAGAGTAACTTACTAATAATAATTATTTCTATTGTTGTAAGTTTTTTAAATTTTCTAAGATTCTGCGCAATTTTCAAGGTAAGAACCTTCTACAAAGTTTAGAAACATAAGAAAAAAGGTGAATAATAATAGTTAGTTAAAGAAAGAGACGGTCATTTTTTGATCATGCCCAATTACCTACTAAAGTGGTTAGAATGTTTATTTATTTAGGAACAACAAACAACTACATTATATTATATGTAAGGTACAGTGAGGTATGTATGAGGTATACAGTAGGTACATCATTTTATATATATAATGAGGTATACAGTAGGTACATAATTTTATGTTAGTAGGATAAGCACCTGTTGGGGTTCCTCAGTTGGTTAAAATAAGTGGACTGTATTCTCCCGGCTTCTGGCCTGCAGGAATAGTTTTCCGACGCTATAGGGATGCGCCAAAGAACAATAAACCCTAATATTATATGCAAGTGTGAATATTATATGTATTTTAGTTTTAAGGTATATATATCTATGGGCCCTGTATTTGTACATGTACTTTGCTGTGTTGCCTGAAATAAATGACTTCCTGTCTTTGGTTTTCAGCTGCTGGGGAGGCGAGCTGTTCGATAGAGTGGTAGCAGAAGAATATCTCAAGGAAGTGGACGTGGTCGGCTACGTGAGGCAAATATGCGAGGGTCTGGAGTACATACATAAGAAATCCATCGTCCACTTGGATCTGAAGCCGGAAAACATCATTTGCATGAGCCCCAACTCCCTACAGGTACCTTTGGTCCCGCCCATGTTTTATTCCCTAGCATTCGCCTGTTTATATACTTCAGAAATAAATAAATAACACCCAACAGTCACATACTAGTCCTGACCCCACACTAGGATTACGTGTATCGTTAGTATCAGAAACTACGAGTACCATAATACAACAACACCCAGACCCGGAACAAATAATTGCATGCAAACATTTGTGTAACAACGGGAATCAAACCCGCACCCCTTGCGTCTCAGGCGATATCTCTCCCGCTGCGCCACTGAGGAGGAACCTATTATTTATCTATTTACTTAATAAAGGTATTCAACAGAAGATATTATATTACATATTTTATTACAAAACAGTAGGCGTTTGCGGTTTGGCACGCATGGTACCTAGAGAAAAAGTAGCCTATATGCTATTCTAGGTAAATAACTCTATATATTCCAAGTTTCATCGAAATCGGTTGAGCCATTTCAGCGTGATTGAACCACAAACATCCAAACATCATCACAAACTTTCGCATTTAAAATAACAGTAGGTTAAGGACTTCACGTTTTCTAATTACATGACACCATTCGAAAAATTATAGACTAAAATTTGTGTGACAATCTCAACAGGTGAAGCTGATCGATTTTGGGGTAGCCAGGAACGTGAACGAAGACTACCCAAGAGCCATCTACGGAACACGGGACTACGTGGCCCCGGAGATCATTGACTACGAGCCTATCACCACTGCGACCGACATGTGGAGTCTGGGAGTCGTCACTTATACGCTGTAAGCTATACTATATTTTTGAGAGAGTTCAGCGACAAAAGTTTTCGTCCCATCTATTCGAAAAAAGATTTTTTGTCCCCCAATAAGTGCGCGCAAGTAGCACTTTTCACAAACAGTAATGATATTTAAATTTGGAACCTGATTTTTTTTATATTCTTGTAGTACTTTATGTACCTACTTAATTTATATGAATAAAGTTGCCAGTAAGAGAGGCGGTGGTACAGGTTGACGACAACGCTGCTAGAATTAAAAAAAATAAGACAGCAAATTACTCTGTTCACAGATTGATACATATAACAAATTCAATATAGTAGAAAACTAATCAACCATTTGTTATAAATTGTCTGTGATAAAGATAAGAACGCAAACAAATTTTGAAAAATATTTTGCGTTCGAGTATACATTATCTTGTTACTTTACTACCATTTTTGTACGAGTTTGATAGGAAAATACTTTTTTCGAGGCACCTTCGAAAAATCTTGTCGTTGAACCTGTGTTACCTGTAGGTATTGATGCTCAAAATAACGTAATTCTCAAGTTTGGTACTCACTCTCCTTTTCTCTTATAGTTTTCTAGGCTTTCGGTGTTGTCCTGAGTTTTGTAAGTCCGCATGAAATTAGCCATAATTTATTTCTAAGTATGTACCTACTCACTTATTTATATTACTAAGTTCGTGTAAGATGGTAATGTACCTACTTGCAAGTGCTTTTTTTTTTGCTGCCGCGCGTTTAATTTGTTGCTCTTAGCACTGCGAAAATATTTTAATTTCTTCACCTTATATCATAGAATTACTACTAGCAATGCCTCATATATTTTCATACTTACTTCACCTTTGTTTCTTCGGCCATAAACACTGCAGGATGGGTTACTCTAAGAACGACTATTAGCAAAGACAATATACATTTAAATTATCTTTGCTATTAGGCAAGCTACGATGCGCTTTTGCAATTTCAATAAACAATCACGTCTTTTTCATTAAAGAAGTCAGGATGGGCGCCGTGCGTTGTGCGATATGTCATTTGAAATTAATTTAAAATGATCTTTATATCTACTGAATAAAGTCAATTTTGAGTTTGACTTTTAGGGGCTTCTTATTCTAATTCTAATCGGGGGTGGTTAGACCTGCACTGACTTCCCGCTGTGGGGTGTTTTGTGCATTGTCCCCCTATGCTATGCCCTATTTTAGGGGCTTGCGATATCTTTGAGCTATATTGTACGCCCCCAAATGTCAAACGGCTTCTCTCGCGTGGTACCTACATAAAAAGTAGCCTGTATATTCTAGGTATAGAACTTTTTATATTCCAAGTTTTAACGAAATCGGTTGAGCCGTTACGACGTGATTGAATAACAAACATCTAAACATCCAAACATCCTCACAAACTTTAGCATTTATAATATACTAATACTGGCTCTTGAAATACAGTTTAAAACTGTTATGTATGTATATCTATAAGTAGGTAGATGTGGCTGCGCCGCATATTACGCGTAGTCTACGAACCAATAAACCAAAAACACACATCACAACAAAAACTAGTTCAGGAGCCTATGGATACAAATAAGATTGTGAAATGTTAATTATGTCAATAAAAATATTTTTACTTTACTTTTAAAAAAAAATATTAGTAGGATATCTACATCAGGGACATATCGCACGCCGTTTGAACACGGCTTAAAGAAATTGTGTCAAAGGATCTTTTTACATCCGCTATTTAAGTGAGATTTTTTAGCATGTAACTTCCGTCTTGCATGTAGCATTACGTCCCGCTCGCGTCCGACATTCGTAATAAACCTTGTGTCCCAACTTGAAAAATCCATTCCAGCCTCTCGGGAGTCATGCCGTTTGCTGGAGAGAACTGGGTGGAGCGCTCCGTCAACATAACCCGGGCTTGTTACGACTATGATGACTACGCATTCGGCGAAGTCTCAGATCTGGCCAAGAATTTCGTTGACCATCTACTGCTGCGAAGACCCGGCAAGAGGATGTCTGCTACACAAGCCTTGCAGCACAAGTGGATCAAAGAAGGTCCGCAAGTGATCAAGCCGAAACACATGAACAAAATGCAGCAGAATTTGAAGTCTTACTTGGCTGACTATCGCTCAAGGTGGCAGGTAATAACTTTGTACAAAATCATGGCAAAAAACATGATGCGATTATTATGTTAAACCATCTAGCATCAAAGATACGGATTGTGTAGGTACCCCATTATGTAAGAAATTAAACATATAATCAATAAATTCTAGAAAATAAATTTAAAGACCTTTACAAACAAGTTTATATTTTTCCCGAACTTACCTCAGCTATTTTTTGGTGTTTTAATTATCTATAAAAATAGTTATTATGAAACGTACGAGAATAATATTATATTGTTTGATTTGACCCAAAACAGCTGAGTTTTGTATATTGTTTTTTCAATACAATATTTCGAATTTCCAAAAGTATTAGAATAAACTTTATTGCTGATTTGGTGTAGAATAAGCCGCTTCCGGGATAGTATATCCCAAATAGTATTTACATATATCATAATAATAGATAGTATTATATAAAGTTCGACTGACTGGCCTCATAGCTCAGTTGGTAGTAACTCTGCCTTCTGCGCTAGAGGTCGCGGGTTCGATTCCCGCACTGGACAAACATTTGTGACTAACACAGATGTTTGTTCTGTGTCTGGGTGTTAAATATATATCTATTATGTATATCAGTCTCTGGTACCCATAGTACAGGCTATGCCTAGTTTGGGATCAGATTACCGTGTGTGATATGTCCGGAATATTTATTTATTTTATTTTATTTAAGTCTATAGTACCTACTCCGATTTTACTTATGTGCCTGTGCCAGAACGAGATCCCGATATGAAAGACTATTACCTACTGTACCAAATAACCAAATTACGGTACATATCAGAAAAAAAGCTGCAGAATCCGAATCTTTGAGCCTACCTAAATACATGAAAACTATTTAGATCTTTTGGTGTAACGACGCTAACACTACTAATTCAAACCCCTAAATATTTTTCTCGAGTCCTTTTCGCGTAAGAAATCCATCTGACATGGTACGGGGAAAAACCCCCTTGGTACAATGGACAAAACATGAAAAGGACTAAGCATAATAATCTAATACCAGTAACAGCTATTACCAAAGAGCAAGTACCAAGGTTGATGGTAGGTGTATATTCGGTTCCAGCGAGCTGGCAACGTGATGATAGCGGCCCATCGTCTTCGGATGATGATGCGGCCGGAACCAGCTTCTGGAAGTTACACGCCAGAGATCCCATCTGAAGGAGACACGTCAGAACTGCCATCTGGAAGAGACACGCCGGAACAGACATCTGACGGGGGCACCCCAGAACTGCCATTTGACGGGTACTCACCGGAGCCAACACCGTGAACATTTTCGCTCGGGATTACTGTATTGATAATATTCTGTGTGTAGTCGTCTACGGATATCTAATTAAGATTAGTGTTCAGCAGTTCCGCCAGTTGTTACAGATTTGGCGTGTACGTTTTTCGTCGTTCATAGTGACTGTCGCCATGACGAGCGTGCACGAGCTTAGAGCCGAAAACGCCCAATCTATAATACCGATTGCAGATGTTATTAACGCATTATACCTTCTCTGTGTGTATGACTTCGGTCAGTTTTATTCTAGCAGCGAGAAAACTAGACCTATATAGACTAGCTTTTCAATGCTGTGTTGTGTTTTCTTTGCCCGCATTTATATTTGCAGCAAATATAATATACTTATTTAGTTTGCTGTATGTGTTTGGCGTGGCACTGAAGACATACTTCCTTATTCATAATTAGTCACAACTCTATCGGCTCGATAACTCTCGCCCTGTCTTTTTCTGACAGTCAAAAAAGAAAGAGGTAGATATACCTACTTATATCGAACCGATAAAGTTAGTGAGTGGTTATGATTACGATGGATAGTAGGTACCTATATATCGACAAGTACCATTGATTTTTATAGCTCGATGTTGAATTATTGTGTAGATTTGTGTCAGTGTCGTTGCATAATATCTATAAACATATAAAAGTCAATTCACTTACCTTCGTATCGGTATAAAAATATTTTATTTGTGTAATCAAATATAACCGAATAAGTGTATGTAGTTTTCCGTGTCTTTAGATTTTCGTGTTTCAGAAAGTACAGTAGAAGTAGAGTAGAAGTAGGTACATAGGTATACATACAACTTTTTTTCTTATATAGACTTAAGTTTACGTACTTACCTTTGTGTGTGTAGTCTCAGTAACATGTAATAGTACGTATTTGTCTTTAGGTTGCGTGTTTTAAATATTTCACTATTATCAGCTAACGATCGAATATGACTTGAGGCTGGATATGAAGTAGCTGCATTTGAATAATTATGACAAAACACCCAAAAGATTTGCTTTTACAGTAAATTCTGTCAAAATTGCTGTGTTGCAATACATTCACTAACGCGGTGATGATCTCAAATAAGTATAAAATTAGATTTCCTTAGAAATCTGGGACTACGTCTCATTGCCATTCAAATGCAAGCATTCAAATGCAAGCGTGACAGCATTATTCGAGACGAACTTTAAAAGTAAATCTTTGAGACAACTTACATGATTCCTTATACAAAATCGTAAAGTATGGGCCTGGATTTAAATTTGAAATTACTGAAAACGAATAAAAGATCAATAAGCGACTGTATAAAAACTTAGGAATAAATAAGAATTTCTTGTTTGTGTTTTTAACAGTATAAAGCTCATGACTCATCAAGTCATTAGTAAGCATGGTAGACACCCACTAAAATCTTAAGGCCTTCAGATTCCTGTCGATGATTATACTTGTAGTAGGTATAGCGGGTATTTAGATGTTTGGAGTAGGTCTCATGTTTTTGAATATAATCAAATGTGTAAGTGTGTACCTCAGTTTATTTATAAGTGAGTCAGTTATAATCCAATAAATATGAGATATAGTATTGATGTTTTTTTTGACCAGGGAGCCAAGTTATTAAATAAGGATTAATAAATTTATTAAAGAGGGTAATAAATTCCATCTAGCCATCAGAAAATCCATTCCCATTTTTAAAAGCAGAGCCAAAGGCTACTTGCACTTCCGCTCAATCGGAATCTTAGCACCATCCAAAACTTATGAAAAACCTTCATTGATTTTGAGTTTCTTAATGGCTAAAAACAATAAAAATATGCCATTTTTTCGTTTTCGGCATTCGACACTGTTTACTATCTAATTACCAGTACTAATGAGCAAAATAGAACTCCTGGGTGATCAGATGGACTACATTGACACTTTTCAAAGATTTTTTATCTGATAGAACTCAAAGAATCATTATATAGCAATATTCTGAACTCTTAAGCAAAAACTACACTTGGAGTCCCACAGGGCAGTATCTTCGGCCCGTGTCTCTTTCTGATCTACATTAACGAGCTGTCTCAACTAAATCTTTTCAGTTCACCTTTGGCCAAGTTATATTCCACTGATAGAGCAGGCTCAAACCAGTTACTCAGTGGCTCAACGTGTTCCGCCTGACAATAGCAGTTAGATAAAATAATCATCCCCTTCGCAATCCGATCGAATACACCTCGTCCAGTCGACACTCCTATACTCCCAGGATTCTAGCAGGTTCTGCAAATCTTTGGAAATGCTAGTAAAAACAAAATAAAATACACACTTAAAGGTACTCGTAACTCAAAGTAATGTTTATTTTCAATATCCGGAACGTAAGCTTATCTGATTATACTACTATTTAAATAAGTTGGTAAAGTATACCAATTCAAACAAGAAATGTTGGGATCCTTTATCCTAGGTAAGCTACCTAGAACACCAGACTACCTACACTTAATGGTGTTCCTAGAAAAGTTTGAAATAGAAACAGTTAAGTTGAATAGAAAGGTAACTCTGAGTTAAGCCATCATTGCATGGGCGAAATGACAGTTTAACTTGGCGTTACTATGCATAACCTGTTAGGTGAAACTGTGCCAGCTTATTTTGGATCCTAATGACCTCAACTGGGGCTTGTTGCAAAGTAAAGTTGCAACCGGCCCCTAGTTTTAGAAACACCTTGATGTTCTAGTCTGGTTTCATGATTGTGTAAAGTACAGGGTTCAATATAAAAAGGTCGCTTCACACACCTACGATACTAGCCAAACATAAATACTTAAAATGAGTATTGATACATTTGAAAATCCACAACAACCCTACCTAACGCAGGTTACCTAACCTAATAATAGTTTTATGAATAACTTAAGTTCTAAGTGCAACTACTGTCAATTTTTTTAAACAATCTCTGTTTGCTATGAAACCAGTGGAAATACTACCTATAAATTATTATAATATTATAAAAAAATTAATATCTACTTGCTGTCAATTTCCTAATTTGCATTCAGAGCATAAAAAATACCGATTATATATTAATTATTACCGATTAATCTCATACCACTTCCATACAAACGTATATCCTCGATTGCTCCGCGTGATAAATACTTGTAAGTACTAAATGATTTAGCTTTCTATTCTTTAAGCAGGCGGGAAATAGCTAGTGATGGGGAAAAATTTAAGGATTCAATTTCTTATTTTTGGCTACTATGTCTAAATTTAAGGATATGGAGCAGACCTTTGCCCAACAGTGAGAAAAGCACCGTGGCGATTTTAATACTTATATTTTTATTTAAGTTTAGTAAATCAAAGCGAAAAGCAATCGTAGAAATGCCTTTGTATGTAACGAGCGTGCGCATCTCTTAACCCAAATGGAACCTTAAAATAAGGTTGTGCGAAGCGACCCATGTACACAATAGTAACACTTAACAAAACTGAAAACTAAAACATAACGTCACTATAATTATTCTACAACCAAACGTTTAAAATAAATAAAATGCACAGAAAATAAATCAGAAAGAAAACAAAATTATTGCAATGTTCTCAACGTCGCTCTTCCTGGTGTCCTGAAATAAACATGTTTATTAAAATAATAACCCTCTTATTCATAATCTGTCACTAAATCTATCGGCTCGATAACTATTGCCCTGTCGTTTTCTAAAAGCAAGCAAAAGAAAGAGACATTCTTTTATCAAGCCGATGAAGTTAGTGAGTTATGAATAAGGGGGGTTAAGTAAGTTAATCACTTCAAATCACCAAGGAAATTCATTTTGAACCCTTTTGACTATATGCTTGGTAATATAAAAACTCGTTAATTTTCGTTTTTTTCGAGTTTACGATATTTAACCAAATAACGTATATAATAACGTAAAATTGTAGGCACATAATCCAATATCTCGAGTGGTACATAGTATTTCCTTATTATTTAAGATTTAGGCTAGAATCAAGTCAGCGTTAATCAGAATAAAAGGTGATTCTTAAATGTATGCTATCCCGAATGTGGCTTATTTGACTGGCCGCATTGCTCAGTTGTTAGTAACTCTGCCTTCTGCGCTAAAAGTCGCGAGTTTGATCCCCGCACTGGACAAACATTTGTGATTAACACAGATGTTTGTTCTGTGTCTGGGTGTTAAATATTTATCTATTATGTATATCAGTCTCTGGTACCCATAGGCTATGCCTAGTTTGGGATCAGATGACCGTGTGTGTCCGGAATATTTATTTATTTGACACCCTATTGACAATAAAGTTTGTTCTATGACTTTAGGAAATTCGAAATTTTTCATTGAAAAAACACTATGCAGAAAACATCTGGTCAAATCAGTTCAATCTATATTGCCAATTGGGTGTAGAATAAGCCCCTTTCGGGGTAGCATACATATCATGAATCAACTTGTAGTCTTAGACCTATCATTAGTAGCTTTAAATAGGGTGCATCTAGTGATCGATCGCAACTCGGCAGGTCACGAGTGTGTTAGTTACAACAGAAGGGATGAATTGTGAACATAAGGTAGGTTAGGTCGATAAGCGTTTCAACACAAGATAACGCCAGCTGTCTTCCATGTCTGTTTAGCCTTAGGTAAGTTGTTGACAGATTTTTGTTGTTAGTATCAATTTTCGTCTTCAATCTTTTTCCATCTCCGATACCAACTGCCTGCTTATTTACAATCAAGGAAACGGATTGCATCAAGGGATCGGATGGAATCAAGGAAAAGGATTGCATATCATTTTACCTGTGTCCGTAATTTATTTGTAGGTAGGTATAATTAACAGGGCATATAATTAAAAAAATGGATTAACTTCTGCCACCGCTAATTATAAATAGTTTGGCGTAAGAAATGATTATACCTTCTTTTTAAAATGATTCACAATCCACTTCATTGATAATAAGTATTTCGAAATTTACGTTTGCTAGGCAACATTATTTCGCTAGAATAAATTGCACAATTATACACATCTCGCTTTGTCTTTATCTTAGATTTACTTAAAAAGGTATATCTTGTACTATGGTACGCGTTTGTTGCTGCGTACGTACGCAGAAAAGCAAAATACAAACGCAACGTCGAAAAGTGAAATTCAAACGCATTGCGATACACTTAGGCGAATAAATATATTTTTAAGTTGCGTACATACATGCGCAGCGAGGAACGCGTAACATTACGTAAATCATGGAACTTACAGTGACGCGGTCAGTCTTGTCTAGGAGTAGAGGGGCGGCGGCTGCGGTAACTCAGCGACTTCCTCGGGGAAGGGCTGACAGCCCGCACCCCAGCATAGAACTTCCCCTTCTGCGTGATCACCTCGATCCTCGCCGAGGCCTCTTGCCTCCCAAACTCGTTCTCAATAGTTATCCTGTACATTCCCACATCATCGATCGTCACTTGATCGATCTCCAGAACGCGTAACACGTCATCTTTCTCCTTGATCGTGATCCGAGATGAGGGGGCGAGGATAACGCCGTCTTTGTCCCAGGTGGCCCAGGGTGCCGGGTTGCCTTTGATGGCGCATTGGAGAGTGACGGAGTCTCCTTCTTCGGCTACTTTGTTGAACGGGTAGGTGTAGAAGGAGGGTGCTAGCGTGCGGGCCGGGCTGCATAGACGGCGAGTTTCCGGCCCTGGAATTTGGAACACACAATTTGCAATAGGAAAGAGAATTAATTATAGGTACCCATAATGTTTTTCAGGAATGAAATCACGCAGTAAAAAGTAGAACTAAAAATAAGGTATGGCAACATTCCGTTAAACTACATATTGATTCTGTGTTTACACGAAGACTACAGCGCCTCCCCTGAGGGGCTTCTGATCTGAAAATGTTGTTCCTATGTCAGTTTGTAAATGAAGATTGTTCGTAAATGAACCACTCAAACATAACCAAAAATTCACTTGCTTGTATTTTGAACAGAATTTGCATTTATAATCAATTTGTCAATATAAATTGATATAATTTCTGTAAACAAAATCAAGATTGGTCTACATCGTGTAGTCAATAGATAGAATACCTGGTGTCCTTGAGACGGATCTCGCGGGCGTGGAGCGCGGCGTTGAGCGGGGCGTGGACGCCGCGGAGAGGAACGCTGGCGGGCGGCGCAGGCGCTGGCTCAGCGTATTTGGCTCTCCTGGAGCTGAAACAGACATAAAAGTGTTTTATGTAAGCCTGTACCATCTTCCGCTCGTGCTTTGCTTTTGTAGAATTATTGCCATTATTATTTGCCACATAAATGCCAAATTCCAATGCGTTCAGTGGTAACTGAGTAGCAAACATGTTCAAATATTCACATACATCTTTACAAACTTTCGCATTTATAATAATAATTTATGTAGGAAGTAGGATATATGAAAAATGATAGTGTAGGTTTGAATAATATATGTAGGTAGTGTAAGTACATGTTTAAGTATTTTTGATTATAATCTAACATCCCTTATCGTACTCAATTATTTCTCTCCATACAAAGGTTATCTGGAAGAAATAGCGATAAGACTGCCCATTGTACCTTCGCAATTATTTCTGGCTTATGTGTGGTGTGTAATTAAGAGCTTTCTATCTATCTTTAAGCAAATATGTTGGAAACTCACGGTATACCACCAGGCAGGCGCTAGAGGTGGCCTTGCCGAGATTGTTGGCCGCCTCGCAGGTGTAGGTACCTTCGTCGTCAGCAGTCACCTGCTTGATCTTCAGGCGCGCGGTGCCCTCGTCGAAGCTCGTCTCGAAGTCCGGGCAGTCGCGGATAATCTGGCCATGTTAATAGTTTTGTTGAAAAAACCCACCGGAAAACCATATCGAAGGAGTACTACAGTACAGTTCATACACTGAAGAAGACGAGGCGTTGACGGAACGAATCATTTTGTCTTCTATTTATAACTTTAATAAAGGTTTAATAACCTTTTGGACGCCATGGATAGAGATTTTTTATAAGTAAAGCTATTAAAAAACTGTCAAAGGTAAAACAATGCTTAAAGTAAAATAAACTCACAAATCATGATAAATATCCCGTTTTTAGTGAAAATTATGTTCATAACCGTATTGCCTATCTCTGACTACTTATATAATAATAATATAAATTTTATTTCAGGTAACTTAAGAATAGTACAGATGGTAAAAACTAATTCTAAGACCCATAGAAATATATAACTTAACCTAAAATATATAAAATATTTATAATTATTAATTATAATTATAAGGCTATAACATAACATATCCTTGTCACTGTTTCTCTATAATTTTAAACAATGTTTAAATTTTACTAGCTTTTTTAACTTAGGGGGTAAAGCGTTAGAATAGTGGAAGGGCACGTACCTCGTGGTAGTGGAACCACCTGATGTTCGGCTCCGGATTGCCGGTCAAGTGACACTCGAACTCGACTGCGTCGCCGTCGCACGACAATAAGTCTGTCAGCTCCTTGGAGAAGCGTGGAAGAACTTCTACTCGCCTGTAGAAGAACGTCAATCAAATGAAAAACCACATTAAATGTCCGCGGGCAGACCCCAGAATTGTTATTTTTCTGTGAATTAAATATCACTCTGTCTTTGTCTGAAATTGTTAATATTTTGTAATTTCCGGAAACCCATCTCAAATTATTATTTAGAGCGTGAGGAACCAGAACAAGAGCTAAACCTACAAATTATTCAAGTAAACTTACCCGTATCTAACGTTATGTGTTTCGTCGCTTGATGTGGGATCTGAAAATTACCATTAACGTTTTCAGAAAATTCTATAACTTATAGAAGAAAAAAAATGGGATCTTTAGTATTACATGCTACGTCATAGAGCCTCTACAACGTAGCATCGCATCATTATTAGTTCTACGTAGATCTGTAGGTCAGATCTACGGCCTCTCTGGCCTACCTCGGCTTTTGACCCAAAGACCGTTGATGCAATTGAAACGGGCGTCAATTTCATCGGAATTCGGTGCTACGTAGTAGACGGTCTACGGCATGCTCGCAGAAGATCTACAGGGCTATTTATAGAATACGCAAAACTCAGTCACGAGAAAAGAAATGTTTTAGATAAATAATGTGAGATTTATTAAGATAGGTAGTAAAGTGACGATTTCAACCTTAAATTGAGGTAAAAATGCTTCGTTTTCTCGAAAATTATAAAGCAATCGATTCCATCGCACTTCGTAAGTCTGGAATAATTTTATGTCTAGGCTTTGCCACCAGGACTGGCCGCCTAACAAACGTACCTTTTGCCAGTATCTGCAGAGATATGACCGCCTTGGCCTCCCCGTGCTGGTTGCGCGCGACCACGGAGTAGGCGCCGGTGTAGTCGAGCTTCGCGTGCGGTATCTCGAACCGGTACTCGGGGCCGGCGCCCATGCGCTTGAAGTGGGACGAGTCGCGGTAGTAGTCCGGCTGTGGAATACGAAATATTCAAGGAAAGGATTCCATAATGCCACGACAAACAGTCAGCCGCCTCCATCCACCGACTTGCTGCGACTACTACAGTAATGAAGGTACTCTTACCTTAAGGAATTCTCGTAGCCAGTAGACATCCGGTTTGGGGACTCGACAACTTCACACGCTATTATAACGGTGTATGTGATGCGACAGTTGGGAGAAGGCTCTCGTAGCCAGTACTCGTCAGGTTTGGGGTCCCCGACTACCTCACACGCTATTATGACGGTGTATGTGACATTTGGGAGGAGGCTCTCGTAGCCAGTACACGTCAGGTTTGGGGTCCCCGACTACCTCGCACGCTATTATGACGGTGTATGTGACATTTGGGAGGAGGCTCTCGTAGCCAGTACACGTCAGGTTTGGGGTCCCCGACTACCTCGCACGCTATTATGACGGTGTATGTGACATTTGGGAGGAGGCTCTCGTAGCCAGTACACGTCAGGTTTGGGGTCCCCGACTACCTCACACGCTATAATGATGGTGTATGTGTGGAGAAGACTTACCCTAAGGAAGTCTCGTAGCCAGTACACGTCAGGTTTGGGGTCCCCGACTACCTCACACGCTATAATGATGGTGTATGTGTGGAGAAGACTTACCCTAAGGAAGTCTCGTAGCCAGTACACGTCAGGTTTGGGGTCCCCGACTACCTCACACGCTATTATGACGGTGTATGTGACATTTGGGAGGAGGCTCTCGTAGCCAGTACACGTTAGGTTTGGGGTCCCCGACTACCTCACACGCTATTATGACGGTGTATGTGACATTTGGGAGGAGGCTCTCGTAGCCAGTACATGACAGGTTTGGGGTCCCCGACTACCACACACGCTATAATGATGGTATATGTGTGGAGAAGACTTACCCTAAGGAAGTCTCGTAGCCAGTACACGTCAGGTTTGGGGTCCCCGACTACCTCACACGCTATTATGACGGTGTCGCCTTCCCGCGCCTCGCTAGATCGCGGTTTGCGAATAAACATCGGCTCTTTGGAGTATCTGTAAAGAATGTTGGCTTAGCTTTTGTATTACCTAATGTTTACTTTGAATGTTTTCTCCATTACGTCATCTAAGAAAAACCGCCCTTGGTTTTTTAGATGTATACAAACTTTTTTGTAATTTTAAGAATAAACAAATAGGAAAATCTACTTTTCACAAGAAGCAGAGGCTACAAATGCTGATTAAAATAAATATACCACAACAATAGAGACCGTCATAGTATGAAGCCACCAGAGGTCTGCTTTGATACGGTAATAATCCTACAGCCTAAAACTGACGTGAGATAAGAAGGAATATACCTTAGGGTGGTAGGCAAAAGAACCGCGGATACTTACGGCTCATCAGGGCTGATGAGGATGGGTGGCGTGCGTGTCGCATGACTGCCAATCACCTCCACCTTGCCCGAGGTGGACGCACGGCCCACTTCGTTGGACGCGGTGCACGAGTAGACGCCGGCGTCGCGTGACGTCACAGCCGCTAGAGCCAGCTCTATCTGTCCGTCTCTGTCCAGCGTCATGATGGCGCGCCTGCTCGGCCGCAAGCGGACGCCGTCGCGGAACCAGGTGACTCCGACTGACGGGTATGCCTCCACCACGGCTGAGATTCGGAGCTCTTCGCCTGTGAATAAAAAGCAATAAGTCAGACCCTGGTATTCTTAGTCTTTAGTATGTTTTCACTCCACTCACACTGATTGCACCTTTATATTAATTTCATACAACATGCTGGACGATGGCAATGACGGTATAACGATGGCTATGACGATGCTTGCCAGAGACTAACACAGCATAAGTGTATCGCTAGCATTGAAAAACTGCGCATGAATAAACTTTATATCTATTAAAAGGAAACTATATTTACTTTTGCCGTTTAATGTACTAAAGGAGCAACAAAATTGTTTGTCGTTTTGAAGTGTTTTCCGATGCTCACGTCGAATCCAAGTGAATTAGATATACCATTAGAAAACTAAACAAAACCTTACAATATAATCAAATTACTAATAAAAGTAAAGGTACAATGGGCAGTCTTATTTTGGATCATCATCATCATCAGCCTGATGAAGTCCACTGCTGAACATAGGCCTCCCCCAAAGAGTTCCATGACGAACGGTCTTGAGCCTTTTCCAGCCACCGACTTCCCGCAACCTTAACAATGTCGTCGGTCCATCGGGTGGGGGGCCTTCCAACACTGCGTCGTCCGGTTCGTGGTCGACTTTGAGCTTGTGTATAAGGCCAATAGTTAGCGACCAATGTAGATGTATTTTGGATAGATCGACACAAATCAATTCTCGGTTTAGAGCATAGCAGGGCATCACAAGTCAATTCTTAGTTTAGTGCTTGACGCTCCTCTGACTTAGTCGCGATGGTAAGAGTGACGCACCGTCAGTAAGCCGGTAGAGAGGCTCAAGCCCGCAGCAGAACTCCGGCGCCACGTACGCCCTGATGCCCTTGTCCACGACCAAGCTGCATCGGCAGCTGACGGCTCCGCTGCTGTTGCGTGCCATAGCCTCGTACACGCCGCCGTCTTCCAGCGTTGTCGGCGCTATTTCTAACGTGTGGAAATGTTCGTCTTGGAAGTGGCTACGGCGATCTGATGAAAGTAATAAGTAAACATTATCTAGTTAGCTTTGTTGGAAGAGTTTATTTAAGGTTATAACTGAAAATCAGCAAAATTGGATTATTAAAGCTAGAGTTGCTGCATCAGCAAGAGCTTGTGTTTATGTATTTACAATGTCTCTTATTTCTGTAATAACATCATCCTTTGTGTCTAAATTGTTCGTTGTAAAACAATAATCCTTTGAGTTGTTTAGTGAGGAAGTGAAATGATCCCATTTTTGTTTAACTTTGCAATCGGCAAAATAGAGTTGTTGCTTGTTTGCTTGCTTAGCGTGTCACTGATTATTTCTTGTTCATCCTGTAAAGTCAGTGACCAGGTTGAGGTATCATGGCCCTGAAAAGGGCCTATAACCTATACCTTGTTGTATTTTAATAAATCCATTAGAATCACTTTAAAACGTCTTAGAAACTAGGTGAAGCTACGCTTGTTCCTCGCGACCAGCTCAGATATCCCTCTGCCTCACAACACTCTCGTATTCATATAGTTTTGTTAGCTTTACTTACTATCAGGTTTAACTTCCTCGCCGTCCTTGAACCAGGTGATGCGAGGGTCTGGGCTGCCGATGACCTGGCATGTCAGTCGGACTGGATACGTGGCCTGCACCCTCCTGTCTCGGAGGCGCATAGTGAACTGGGGAGGGTAGTCGCCTTCTACGCCCGCTGACCGCTCCCTGTGAGAGCAAGGAGCAGCATTGTTTAAAAATTCAACAGAGAGAAAGGTGAAACGAATAGTGAACTAACAAGGCCTGCGAACTCTATTTCATCAACTCAGTTGATAGATAGATATCTACGACCCATGTACTCTCAATGTACTACCCATATATACTACCCATTTACTCATGTACCACCGTATCAACTTGATACGGGTAAATATGTTTTATTAAAAGGAATTGGTAAAGATCATTCTCATTGGTAAAGATCATTCTGCGTATTTCTAGCAAGCAGCGTGGCAAAAACATTCTACATCTTCCCACTTTTACCTCAACGATCGGAAGCACAATCTTTTACCAGACATCACGGTATCTCAGTTCGGGGAGAACTATTTCTAGGAACTAATTTGTCAAGTTTAAGCTCAAGCTAGGTACTTAGCTTTATCCGTACTGGTTACAAAGTTTAATCAAAACAAATAGAAAACAAACACTAAACAGGCAGATAGAAGACAATGCAAGCAATCGTCTATTAATACGCCCGCTCTAGATAATCAAAGGCCAAATACATTGAAAACCAATAGCCACCCAGTAAGAATACCACTAATCTTGTTCAAGGGTCCTTAGTACTAAGAAACTTGCCTTTTCAACTTAGCATCGGCCTCCCATATCGACCTGTCGGTGACTACAGCCAACCTCGCATAGGTAGATGCTCTCCCGTGCACATTCGTCGCTTCACAGCTGTACCGCGCCTCGTCTTCAACATTGATGTCCTTTATCGTGAGGTTACAGTTGACCCCGTTGAACGAACTCGATAGCCTTCTATCTTCATCCTCGATTTCATGTCCGTTCTTCATCCAAACTACTTCAGGGACAGGCGAGCCCTTGACACTGCAGCTGAGGTTCGCCGTCTCTCCAACCAAAACTTTCAGCTGTCCAGGGAGGGATTCACAAAACTCCGGTCGGTCACCAGCCAAGCCGACTCCAGTAGGTGACAAAGTTTGGACGGATTCACCCCACCCGTACCTATTACGAGGGGTCACTCTGAAGTGGTATTCTTCTCCTTGTTTCAAGTTGAAAGCATCGAACGAGTTCAGGGGGGTTATTCCGAGTTCCAACCAGCGCGCTCCGCCTTCCTTGCCTATTAACCAGCTTTCCACCTTGTATGCGAGCACAGGAGCGGACGGTCCAGGCTCCGGCTTCGACCACGCGAGAGATATCCAATTATTGCCGCCTTCCACGACACACGGCACTCCCGGGATGCGGTCGGGCACGGCTAAAATAAAGTACTTGATTCATGAACGCGGCAGTGGCCTCAAAGAATACTTGATTGGCTGCCAGGCGGCATGTGCCAGATGCATTGATCTGATTGATCGACATGCAAAATTGAATAATGGTGTTATAAATAATTAATTTATACCATGTGCTATGTATAAAATCACCCGATATTCCGGTTTCTATTATGCAAAATCACTCAAACTTTATACTACTTACATTTGTATTTTCTATCAGATACTGATAGTGCTGAATCATCAATAGGATAAGTCCAATCTGATATCAAATTGTCAGATGATGCCCGTTGTCGAACCTAAAAAATAGGAATCGAATTAATAGCAAAAAATACAGTTCCAGATTTTTTTCAGACACAATTTTTAAGTTACAACAACCTTATTGAAAATAAAACTTGAATTAAACTGTGAATTTAAACTTACTACAACGGTCACAAAGGCTCTGTCACAGCCATAAGCGTTCCTAGCGAGAATGCAGTACGTGCCAGCGTCAGAAACAACTGATCTTTTCAGAGTAAACTTCACGTAGTCATCAGAAGACATTTTGCAGACGCGTTGGCTCGTCGTTATGTCACGGATGCCTTTCATGAAGACCACTGCAAAGAAAAACATACAATTTTCAATTTTCAATGCTCGAAAATATATAAGGTAGTAGAGCAGTAGAAAGTAGGTACCTTTGGGTTTGGGTTCGCCCTGAACTCTAAATGAAATATTTACATCTTCACCAACTGAAATGAGAATGTCTTTTTCTGGACGACCTACAATGATGGCAGGTTTTCCATCCAGCTCGTTGGGCTGAACTACGGTTATGGCAGCATTCATATCAACGTGGCATTGTGAATTCCAAGCCCTGCACGTGAACATTCCAGTTTCCTTCTCTGTTACATCAGACAGAGCTAGAGTATACAACCCTTGCTCCACGAAAGTTTTTGCATTTCTGTATACTTCCGTAACGGAACAACCTTCACGCAACCATTCGACCCTAGTAGGGGCGCCTCTTATTTCAACTTGGAGACCGATTGTTCCACCTTTAACAACTTTGTAGTCTGACAGTACATTTGTAAAGTGAGGACGCCGTGACTCCAGGGCTTGGCGGTTAAATCGGGATTTCTCTATGGTAGCGATGTTAGGACCGAGGCGACTTTCTTTACCTGGAATTTAATGAATTGTTATCATTGTTGATACCAAATGGATCATGTTGTTGACGCAAAGGCTTAGTAAGTATCTTACCAGTAAAATTGACTACATGCGTGATCTGATCAGACCAGACGGAGTTTTCAGCTTTGCAAGTATACTTCCCACTGTCTTCTGGTGTTGGATGTTCTATAGCCAGTCTGCAAACTCCGTCGGCAAGGTAGTAAGCTTGATATCGACTGTTTGTGCTGATAGATTTGTCGTCCTTTAGCCAAGTGATTGTAGGCAGAGGCTGCCCGCGGATACGGCATTCCAAAACAAGCTCATTTTCAGCCAAGTGGTAGGTATCTGTTGGGGAAAATCAATACAATTCAAAGCGGAACCAAGCAATCGTATTTTAAGCAAACATCTTCACTTCCTCATCTTTACAAAATTTCGCATCTACTGTTTATTTCGGAAGTGGGATGGAGTGGGTGGGATATGAATGTGAAGCAGAATTTTGTACTTACCACGTATTGAACGAGTGAAGGTTGGAGGAATCGGAGAAGCTTCAAAGCTCGGATAAACTTTCAGGATAGCCGAAGAATTAACGGAACCATTTTCATTTTGTATTGTGCAGCTGTATTCAGCGGAATCGGTTGGCACTGCATTCAATACCTCCAATGTTACTAACCCGTCCATAAACTTAGTTCTGTACTTTAATTTGTTATCCAGCACAACACCATTCTTATACCAAGTGACACTGGGATCCGATGATGTTAAAACGCTGCATGTCAGTTTAACTCTAGATCCTTCGACCGCTGTTCTATCAGTCAGATAAGTTGAGAACACTGGCTTTCTTTTGGAATCACGGGATGCGCCGGTGCGTTTATCAGAAGTGATGGTTCTTGCTTCACTGTGAGCTTTAGACCGATGTCTGATTTCGGAACGTCTTTCTGTAGGTTCTGAAGTTCTGCTCGAGCTGGGATCAAGGAACGAAGGTGTAGATGCACGCAGTTGTGAATCTAGTACTAATGTTTGCGCTCTATAGATGGTAGCATTCCTGCCCAAGTAGTCATGTGAGAGAAGGCTATCAGTTTTATCAACATCAAAAGACCTTTCTTGATATCCTGACGGTCGCGCGAATTCCATTGTGTAGTCTCTGTGGTTATGGTCAACAAACCTTGGCTTTTCCCTAGCTTCCTGCTTATGGCCAGTTTGCGAAGGTTCATACTGATATTCTCTGATATAATGCTGTTCGTGGCTAACATCGTGTCTACTCTTATGATTGACATCTCCATTTTCTTTCTTGGCTTGCCTATCAGCATCTTGTTTATAAATATGAAGTTCATCATCTCGCCTTTCACTTTTTTCCAGTCTTTCGGTATATTTGGATGATTTTTTGGAAACTTCGTCGATACCATTTTTCATTGTTAGATCTTTGACGTCGGGAATGATTTCTTTATTTTCAGTTTGTGTAATTTCTATCATTTGAACATCTTTATTTTTTCTAGTTCGTATTTCCTTAACTTTCTCTTCCTTGATCTTTTCAGGTTCATCTATTTTATTTTTTAAATAATCCTTTTCCTTTTCTTTCAGTTCAGCTTGTTCTTTTTCTCTCATAGCGAATACTTCTTCTTCGTGATTTTGTTTTTCAGCAGTACCTTTTTCTTGATTGGCATTTTCTGCTTTCTGTATATCTTTATTAGTTTTTTTTTCAGCATCTGCCTTTTCTTTTAGCACATGAGCATCTTCTTCTTTCTTAGCATTTTTAGGTTTTTCTTTTTCAGCAAGTTCTTTCAATGTATACGCTTCTTCTTCATTTCGTTTTAAGTCTGCTTCCTGCTTTGCTTTTTCTGCTTCCTGTTTCTCTTGTTTAGTTTTCTTATATTTTTCTTTTTTAACACGTTCTTTCGCTTCTTTTTGGTGTAGGTCAGCTTCTAGCTTGGCATTTTCCGCTTCCTCGTTTTCTTTCTTAGAACGTGCTTCTTCTTCCTGATTCCTTTTAAGTTCGGCATCTGCTTTTTCTTTAAGACGAGCTTCTTCTTTCTGTTTTAGTTCAGTTTCTTGCTTGATTTTTTCTGCTCCTTCTTTCTCTGTTTTATCCTTTATTATTTTTTCGTTTTTAGAACGTGTTTCTTGTTCCTCCTTTAGATTAAGCTCAGCATTTGCTTTATCTTTTAAAAAGCGATTTTCTTCTTCTTTCTGTTTAAGCTCAACTTCTTGCTTGGCTTTTTCAGCATTGTCCGTTTCCAGCTTGGCACGCACTTCTTCCTCTTTTTTCAACTCATCTTCATGCTTGCCTTTTTCTAATTCATCTTTCCCTTTTTTAGACATGTTCGCTTTTTCATCTTGAGCACTTGTTTTTTCTTTCTCTTTTTGTGTAAGCTCAGCGTCTGCTTTTTCTTTTAATAAACGAGCTTCCTCTTTCTCATTTAACTCAGCTTTTTGTTTGGCCTTTTCTGTTTCTTCTTTCAGTTTCTTACCCTTTTTGATTTTTTCCTTTTTAGCACTTATTTCCTCTTCTTCTTTCTGTTTTAGCTCAGCTTCTTGCTTCGTTGCGTCTGATACTTCTTTTTCTACTGCTTTCTTGGCTTTTTCTTTAACATCACGTGCTTCTTCTTCTTCTCTTTGTTTAAGTTCAGCGGCTGCTTTTTCACTCAATGCACGCGTTTCTTCTTCTTTCTGCTTTACCTCAGCTTCTTGCTTGGCTTTTTTAGCATTATTCTTTTCTAGCTCGATACGCAATTTTTCCTTTTGTTTCAACACATCTTCTTGCTTCGCTTTTTCTGATTCTTCTTTTTCTCTTTTTTCTTTAACATCTAGTGCTTTTTCTTCCTCTCTTTGTTTAAGTTCAGCATCTGCTTTTTCTTTAAGTGCACGCGTTTCTTCTTCTTTCTGTTTTAGCTTAGCAATCGCTGCTTCCTTTTCTTTAAACTCAGTATCTTGCTTTACTTTTTCTGATTCTACTTGCTCTTTTTTTGCCTTTTCTGCTTTTACTTTTACATTACGTGCTACATCTTCCTCTTTTTGTTTAAGTTCAGCGTCTGCCTTTTCATTTTGTACACGATCTTCTTCTTTTTGTTTTACCTCAGCTTCTTGCTTAGCTTTTTGTTCCTCCTTGAGCTTTTGTTCAGCATTTTCTTTTTCTTTTAATGCACAAGTTTCTTCTTCTTTCTGTTTAAGTTCAGCTTCTTGCTTAGCTTTTTCAGCATTGTCCTTTGCTTGTTTCAGTTCAGCTTCTTGCTTTGCTTTGTCTCGTTTTTCAATAACATCAATTGCTTTTTCTGTCTCTCTTTGTTTAAGTTCAGCATCTGCTTTTTCTTTTAGTACACGCGTTTCTTCTTCTTTCTGTTTTAACGCTGCTTTTTGATTGGCCTTTTCTGATTCTTTTTTCTCTTTTTTGTCCTTTTCTATCTTTTCCAATTGAGCACGTATTTCTTCTTCCTCTTTCAGCTTGAGCTCAGCATCTGCTTTTTCTTTTAATGCACGCGTTTCTTCTTCTTTCTGCTTTACCTCAGCTTCTTGCTTGGCTTTTTCAGCATTGTCCTTTTCTAGCTTAGCCCGCGCTGCTTGCTTTTGTTTCAACTCAGTTTCTTGCTTTAATTTTTTTGATTCTTCTTGCTCCTTTTTTTCCTTTTCGGCTTTTTCTTTTGCGTAACGTGCTTCATCTTCCTCTTTTTGTTTAAGTTCAGTGTCTGCCTTTTCCTTTAGTACACGATTTTCTTCTTTTTGTTTTAGCTCAGCTTCTTGCTTAGCTCTTTCTTCCTCCTTGAGCTTTTGTTCAGCATTTTCTTTTTCATTCAATGCACAAGTTTCTTCTTCTTTCTGTTTAAGTTCAGCTTCTTGCTTGGCTTTTTCAGCATTGTCCTTTGCTTGTTTGTCAAGCGCTTCTTCCTTTTGTTTCAAAGCAGCTTCTTGCTTCGCTTTTTCTCGTTTTTCTTGAACATCACGTGCTTTTTCTTCCTCTCTTTGTTTAAGTTCAGCATCAGCTTTTTCTTTTAGTACACGAGTTTCTTCTTCTTTCTGTTTTAACGCAACTTTTTGATTGGCCTTTTCAGATTCTTCTTTCTCTTTTTTGTCCATTTCTATCTTTTCCAATTTTGCACGTATTTCTTCTTCCTCTTTCAGCTTAAGCTCAGCATCTGCATTTTCTTCTAATGCACGCGTTTCTTCTTCTTTCTGCTTTACCTCAGCTTCTTGCTTGGCTCCTTCAGCATTGTCCTCTTCTAGCTTAGCACGCGCTGCTTGCTTTTGTTTCAACTCAGTTTCTTGCTTTAATTTTTCTGATTTTTCTTGCTCCTTTTTTGCCTTTTCGGCTTTTTCTTTGGCGTAACGTGCTTCATCTTCCTCTTTTTGTTTAAGTTCAGTGACTGCCTTTTCCTTTAATACACGATTTTCTTCTTTTTGTTTTAGCTCAGCTTCTTGCTTAGCTATTTCTTCCTCCTTGAGCTTTTGTTCAGCATTTTCTTTTTCATTCAATGCACAAGTTTCTTCTTCTTTCTGTTTTAGTTCAGCTTCTTGCTTGGCTTTTTCAGCATTGTCATTTTCTAGTTTGGCACGCTCTTTGTCTTTTTGTTTCAACTCAGTTTCTTGTTTCAACTTTTCTAATTCTTCCTGCTCATTTCTTGCCTTTTCGGCATTTTCTTTTACATAACGTGCTTCATCTTCCTCTTCATGTTTAAGTTCAGCGTCCTGTTTTTCTTTAAGTACTCGATCTTCTTTTCCTTGTTTTAACTCGGCTTCTTGTTTGGATTTTTCTGCTTCTTCTTTATCTGTTTGGTCTTTTTTGAAAATTTCCTCGGAAGCACGTGTTTCTTCTTCCTCCTTGAGCTTAAGCTCCGCATTTACTTCTTCTTTCAATGCACGAGTTTCCTCTTCTTTCTGTTTTATCTGCTTGGTTTTTTCAGCATTGTCTTCTTGTAGCTTGGCAAGCCCTTCTTCCTTTTCTTTCTGGTTCGCTTTTTCTGATTCTTTTTGCTCTACTTTTGCCATTTTGGCTTTTTCTTTTACATCATGTGCTTGTTGTTCATCTTTTTGTTTAAGTTCAGCATCTTCTTTTACTTTTAATAAACTTTCTTCTTGTTTCTGTTTTAATTCTGCTTCTCGCTCCACATTTTCTGCTACTTCTTTTTCCCTTTTAGCCTTTTTAACTTGATCTTTTTCAAAAGCTTTTTCAAGTAGTAGATGAGCTTCTTCTTCTTTCTGTTTCGTCTCAGCTTCTTGCTTGGCTTTTCCTATTTCTTCGTTCTCTCTCTCAGTCTTTTTGATTGTTTCATTTTCTTCTTGGTTTTTAAGGTCGTTTTTTCCTGTTAAAGCACAAGCTTCTTCTTCTTTCTGCAGGAGTTCGTCATCATGCTTGGCTTCTTCAGTAATATCACTTTCTTTCGTAGAACGTGCTTCTTTCTCCCCTTTTTGTTTAAACTCAGCATCTTTTTTTTCTTTTTGTATACGAGCTGTTTCCTCCGTTTGCTTCAGATTAGCGTCAGGTTTTTCAGTTAGCATAAGGGTTTCCTGTTCTTTCTTTTTAAGCTCGGCATCACAGTCAGGTTTTTCAACGTCTTCCTTTTCTAGGTTGGCAAAAGTTTCTTCTTTTTGTTTTGATACAACTTCTTGCTTATCTTTTCCAGTGTCATATTTTTCTTGCTCAGCCTTATCTGATTTTTCTGTTGGTTTCTTAGCTTTAACGGCTTGTTCTTTTAGATCACGTGCCTCTTCTTCCTCTTTTTGTGTAATATCGGTATCTGATTTTACTACTATTAAACGAGCTTCTTCTTGTTTCTGTCTTAATTGAGCTTCTTGATTTTCTTGTTTATCACGTTCCTTTTCTTCTTCATGTTTATATTCAACATCTATTTGAGAAGTGTCTTCTTTTTTAATAACACATTCTTTACCTTCGTTTGATTGGTTAGCTTCCACGTCATACCTTTCTTGTTTGATATAAGCTTCTTCTGTTAGTTCTAACACAGTTTTTTCACATTTTTTTGCCTCTCTTTTTTCAGTGTTAGCACGTGTTTCTTCGTTTACATTTTGTTTAAGATTTAATTTCCCTTTTTCTTTCAGTTCGCAAGTTTCTTTATCTTGTCGCAGTTCTTGTTCTTTATCTTCAATATTTGCTTCACACATACTGGTTTCTTGATCTTCTTGTTGTAAATTATCCGATTCCTTAGAAGATTTTTGCCCTTTAAGCTTTATATCTGTTCTTTGTTCGGTATTTTGTTTTTCAATTGGCTCTTTGACTTCTGTATTTTTCTGTTCGTGTTCTACTGTGCAGCTCTCTGCGTCTTTTTCGATAGTTCCAATTTCCATTGTGTGTTTTTGCAAAGCTTCAGTTTCTTTGACGTGTGATAGTGTCGCTTCCTCACGGGATTTTACCGTGTTTTGATCTGGGTCTTGAGTAATTATTGATTTTAATGAAGACATCTTTATTTCTTCTTGTTCTAGGTTGACAGGTTTTTCATCTTGTGTTACCTGCGTTTCTATTGTTGAACTATCTGCATTTTTTAAAGTTAAATTTGTGGTTTTATTTTCCAGTTTATGTTCAGATGTAGACGCAATTTCTGCCGTCACTTTATTGCTAGAATCTACAACTGTTTGTTCACTATCAGTTTGAATTAGTTCCATGACTTCTTTGACCATTTTATCTTCACATTCTTTACTTGTTGATGCTTGTAAAGTAAAATTACTAGTGTTACCAGTTTCAACCACTGTTTGAGATGTTTGAGCTTGTTTTAGTGCACTGACATCTACAGACGGTTGAAAAGATTGAACCTGGTTTTGGTAAGTACTCAAAGAAATAGTTTCTTCTAAATCTGTTGATATTTCTTGGACATATTCAGAGTAAGAACTTTTAGCTTCTACAATTTGTGCTTGTTTTTCTACTGGGAGCAATACTTCAGCCTCAGTTACATAGTGAATGCATGTTTCAGCCATTTCACTCCTTACCAAATTACTGGTAGCAGGTACACCTTCTTCAATTTTTCTGACATCTAAGTTATCTATTACAGATAGTTCGTCATTTGACTTAGAGCTACTGTCCACTGTCACATCTGATACTGGTGACAAAGTTTCTTCTTGATGTATATCTATATTATCCACCAGTTTCCGAAGCTCTTGGTTTGTATCTAATGGTTTATCCTTCAATATAATATTAGCATCTGGCTCTGAGATTAAAGTGGGTTTTTCAAATTTGTCTTTAATTTGTTCAAAGTGATTCTTAATTAAAATTGTTGTGGTCAGCATTTCAGAAGATATATCCTTAAACATTGGTATTTTGTTCTTTACTTGCAGACTTGAATCTGATTCTATACTTGCTAGATTTATTTCTACACTTTTCAGAGAATTGTTTACTTTTTGTAACACACTTGCGTTTAAATGCATCGCCCGAGGAACCAATACACTATAAATATTGTCTCTTAACTCATGTAGTATTATTTTTGTAAATGCAGCGTCGCTTGGTAGCCTGGCAGTTTTATCAAGATTTATATAAAATTTAATATCTTCAAAATGATTGAGTACTTTGCGCAATGATTTTGATAGCTTTTTCCAACAAGCCTTATTTTCTTCGTCATCAGAAGAAGCTATAATGGCTACATTTTTAATAGAATGGAGCATTGATTCTGATGGTCTACCATAGTTTTCGAACATAAATCTTTTCTGTACACTAGATACAGTACTGCGCATATTTGAGATGCTGCTGTACACTGAATGTACTGCCGTTATTATACTGTCTCTTGTATCGGCTGTTATGTTTTCTGTCAAATCCACGTCTCTTTCGAGTGAAAATATATTTTCTTCCACTTCATTAAGGCATTGAACAATTTTTACTCCATTTTCAATGACGGTATCTGCATCTACTAAAAAGCTTTCCCGCAATGATTTAAGATTATCTTTGATGTTTTTGAGATTACCTACTATACTTGTCAAATTGCTACTTCCTCTTGTATCTACTTTGAAAGCTACCTCAAGCAGTTTTACGGTTTCTTCTGTTTCATTTGAGCATTTTTCAAGAATGTTTTCTGTTCTTTTTGATTTCATTACAGCATGAGTATTTTGCACTTCCTGTGTTGCGTTCATGTTATCAACAAGCAACTGTAACGTTGCACACGCTTCAGTAAGAAGCTCTGGTGGGCTTTCTTCATTTATTTGAAGTTGGACACTCCTCACACTGCACTCTAAGTCATCAAGAGTTTCATTGAGAGTATCATTTGCAGCGCCATCGTATTCACGTTTCAGTTTGATGATCACCGTTTGAACTTCGTCTAAAGTATCTTTAAGTGTTTCAGAATCATCGGCTTCCGTAGTTCTCTCTGCTGTTGATAAGTTTATTTTCATATTAACTTCTTTAAGTAGAGTTTCCAATTGAGCCACACTATTGTGTTCCTCAATTTCTACTATATCACCTGTAATTTAATAACAGAATTAGTCGTAGCAAGAACCTCCATATAATAAAACCAAACTTAATCCTCTTACCAATTCCTTCTATTTTTTCAGCTTCATCGTAAACATTTGCTGTTGCTAAATCCTTCTGTAAATGTGAAATAATTTCAGAAACTTTTTGAAGGGCATCTAGCGAAATAATCGGTGCAATCACGTCATCAAAATCTTGTGGGTGCCATGTAGAAAGGGCATATTGCAATGTTTGAGCCAAGTTTGCTTGTTCTGAAGCATTTTCCTCCTCCATGGGATTAGCTTCTTCTGCATTAAAATCGGTTGCCAACACCCTTTCACGAAGTTTCTTAGCTAAGGCCACAGATTCTTTGAGTGTTTCAGTTTTGGTTATGTTTGATATTTCATTAACAATTTCTGTGACTTCATCAGTGATAAATGCATCAATGTGCTGAATAAGATTACTGCGTTCTGTAAAATTAAATTCATTTTAAAAACATAATTAGGCATCGTGTCAGTATGTAGCTAGAGTATTTATCAAAATATGTTTTTGTGTATGTTTTATCTTATTAATAAAGTTAATACATGTCATGTACGTTTATAATAAAATAAAAAATTACCGTTTCGTTTATTTGAACTAAATTGATAGGGTGTGCCTTTTTGATAAGGAGTGTGTGTGGTGGAAAGTGTGATAAATTTTAAGTGTAACTTATTTTCTTCACAGATATTTTGCACGCCATTTTGTAACACCAATAATGCGTTATTTTGTTCATCTTCGTTACGAAATCAGTTTTTACTAAGGTCACCATTAGTGTTTCTTGTGGCGCTATTATAATATCTGCATTGCTTTCGTCATTCTTAGTATCGATATTTTCTAAGCGGTAAGGTCTAAAGCGAGAGAACTTACAACACTGTGCAGTTCTGTATCTTGGACGGTTTCAGTTGAAACAAATATAAGTTTATCTTTAATGGAACCTACTGATTCTAAAATCGAGTTGAAGTTTTCTGATAATCTTTCATCCCTTCCAACATCAATAATAATTGATACACTAACTGCCTCCCCTTGTACCGGTTGTACCAAAGTAGGCAAAAATTTAACAACTTTTTCTACAATAACACTTTCCAAAGGTACTGGTTGATTTGAACAAGAAGTAAAGAGAGTATTATCATCTTTACTTTCTTGGAGGGGTATATTTTTCTCAGTAACTATAGTTTCAGTGTTTTCCAGGCATAAAATAGACGTTGGTAATTCTTTTAATAAATTTTGAGCAGGAATTGTTTGGCTACCACAGTCTAAATTTGCTTCAGGTTGTACTCTGCAAAGTGGATCTGATAAAAAACGAATTTCCTCTGACAACACCATTAATTCAGCTGCGTTTGCCAGAGTTATTCCACTGCATAAAGTTGTGTCATTTTGCTAAACACCATGGAATCTTTCTACTTATGACTCAGGTGCGTGTTCTGTGCCAATATTTAATATAGAGTCCATTTGTTTTTTATAGATTCTGTAGTTTGTCCAAGGAAAATTTATCCTCCAAGCTGAGCTTCAGAAACAATCAATTCTGACGCCAAATGTGCGATATTCTGAGACCAGTCCCCTGTGATCATATCAGATTCATCGCTGAGTGATACTGTTTCTTCAACTAAAGCCTCATAATCGTTAACACAGTAATTAGCACCAACATTTATCAAATCTTCAAGAGAATTTGCATGTAAAGCTGGAACTATACTTAGATTTAACTCTTCTGATGAATTGTCCACGTTATAGTACTCAATATCACTAAAAGGTATTACTAATTCTAGCAACAATGGTTCGTTTTGTAGGCATAGCGTAAATGTTTTATCAGGATTTGGAAGGGTTTAGTGAATTCTAAAATAAATGGCGGTGTACTTTCGATAATTGGAATAATTGCATCAGAAGTAGTATTTACTGAAGCAATCATTTGGCAGGCAAATTTTCCGTGGCTTCTGATTGGGCAGTATCATTTCGCACCTCTATTAAAGTTAAAATCTGTTCATCAGTTTCAGTATCATGTGAAAGTGTTTCTGAAAATGTTTAGTGTATAATTATAAAAAACCTAAAGTGTACAACTATAACTCATAATACCGTGGTTATTCGTTATAGTTATGGGCTAACACAAAACGCTATTCAATAGTAAAGGGTGATTATTTCAAGTTTAATACATCGTTATAGATGCTACATATTCTTAATCGTATTCTTATTCTTATTCATGGGAGGTTACATTTTTCAATAAAAGGTCAAGTGTGTTTTTTTTAGGCTTCTGCTTCACACGGGGTCGGAAAATCGAGATCCCAAGTGTACGAAGTGATAAACTTATATTTTGCGGATGCGCAGGTAGTTCACTGTATGATATTTATCGCTTATGTAAGTTTGTTTTGTAATAGTTTTTTTATATTAAAATTCTACACAAGACGATTTAGAATAAGAGCTATTCTAAGATATGAGGTGAGTGAAAAAAATATGAACGGCTAGGAATGCCAGTTTAATAAGTCCCTACTGTAGTGTTGAGGTGGTTGACACTACTTTGTAACCTTACGCAGCTTTGATTCTGTACCTACTACAAAATCACATAGTGTAGTTCGATCATAGTTAAGTTTTGTGTTGAAGTGTTAAATTTTATAACGGTACGCTAGCTAGTAAGTGTGCTGGTAATAATAAAGCTATTTCTTTTGTATTATAAATAATATTAAATGATAGATTGAGCAAAGCAAGCGAACATCTTTCAAACAGCATGGACAAATAGGCGTTGTATGTTTATTTGTTATAGCATAACATTCGAACCGTAAATTGGATAAGCATGAAATTAAGTACGTTAACAGGTTGTATTACCAAGATTTATTGATAAGAGTATGAGACCCGGATTTATCCGGGTCCGAGGGTCCGAGGGTTTAAAAAAAGTAATATAAATACATGAAGTGGTCAATGAAAGAGCATTGTGCATACATTCCAAAAAATATTTTTATTTTTATTCTAGGCCACATAGTTTTTGGTACAGTTCAGCGAAAATACTAATTTACTAAACCAACATAGCATAAGCTCCCATTTGATAAAGTTTCAACGCTTTCGTAGTTCAGGTAAGATTGGTCATGGGCTCGAACATGTTAAAGGTGCGATTTTCCCGTTTGTACCGTTTGCACCATTGACTTGTACCATTTCAGAATTTTATTCATCTTAATTGTGCCACAACAGAAGCACCAACTTTTACCGGACATTGGAAAATCTCAGTTCGGGGTAAACCAATAGTTACAAATCTAACAACAGAGTCGAAACATCAGCAAATGAATAATGAACTTTCATAAGATAGTAATTATGATTTATGTTCCATTAAATAGTTTGATCGCCACAACATCTAAAGCTTAGACACAAACTTATTTTACCGTCAGGTACTACATCATTGGCAGCCTTCTTATCCTCTTTATTTCTGCTAGCAGCTGGCTTAGTAATATCAGGATGTTCTTCAATTTTGACATCGGTGCCTGTTTGTTTTTGCACTTTATCAGGCTGTCCAAGCTGTTGTTCTAGTGCAATCAATGTAACTTGCGTTAGATCATCTTTGCTATCTATCTCATTGACTGGTACATTTTTAACATTTTTATCTTCGTTAATTTTTTTTTTAATCAATTGCTTGGTTTCCTCTATTTGAAGATTTTGAGGGTTGTGAGGCTCAGCAGCAATTGACAATATTTGCTCCCTAATAATAGTTTGGCCGTATTGTTCATTTAAGTCGGACAAATAAGACATCGTTCCTGGATTTTCGAATATGGATTCGTGTTCTTCATTGGTAAATAATTTATTAGCTTCTTTCATAACATCTTGCAAAACTTCATTGCTAGTAAATATCAGTTCATTGAGCTCGTCTAGCAAAACTGAGGTTATGTTAACAGCAATTTTAAGTTTATCATTATCAATTGAGCCAAATTCACTAGGACAATCTGATAATTGACTGAGTGTGTTACACAACACGTTACGAAATTCTATCACAAGTTTATGTCTTTCCATTTCTAACAATGATTGAGGCAACTTCAAAGATTGATAAAGCTGTTCAGCAATTCGCAAAGAAACTTGCAAATCTTTACCGACAGATGCTGATGATAACTCTTGAGCCACTACAAAAACGTCTCCAGAAGTAATAATAATATACTCTTCGATACATTTACAAACAGATTCTGTAAAATAAACAATACACCATGAAAGCTTTATCGTTAGAAGCATTTTAATAAAAGCAATTTCAATGATATCGTTCACGGGCAGTTTGGATATCTCTATCACAAGTTAAAAGATTAAGATAAAATATATCAATAGAAAAACATATTTACCGATTTCGAGGGTCGGTAACTCCACAATTCTCAGCTGCTTAGCTATTGCTGATTCATTGTTAACAGGTTCTTGCGCCAAAGCTGTTTCGGCATTGTCACATACGGTCAAACATTCATGGGGCTTATTTTTCTGGAATGTAGTAGTTTCTTCGAGGATGAAAACTTCAAGTGAAGTTTTATCAACTTCCGGGCAAACGTTAGTGTCAACTACAACGATAGTGGAACCATCATCTTTCCTGATTTCTAAAGCTTCATTGGCCTTTACTTCATCAGTAACAGCGGAAATAAGAACATTCACAGTAGATAATTCAGTGTGTTCCCTTTTTTTCTCAAGGTTTTGAATATCTTCTGAAGTATGTATCTCAAAAGACTCAGTAAGTATTAGCTCAGCCGAAGTCAATTCTAATGCATTTTCCAAGAATTCGTCCAATTGTTTTTCTGTTTCTGCAAAATTATTTTGAGGAGTTTCTAACACCTCTTCTGCTGTCTCATTGTGGGTCGATATATTAATTGATTCTTGTAATAGTATTGATAATTTATTATCATCCTTACCAAAGTTTTTTTTGAAAACTGATTCATCTGCTAATAAAGGTTTTTCAAATACAGAAAATATTTCGTCAGTGGAACATTTATCTTTTTCAATGGCATTTACTTCATCAGTAACTCCAGAAACTAGACAATCCAGAGTAACATGTTCACCTTGCGTGACTTTGTTAGCACTGAACTCAGCTGAGGCTAATTTTTTGGTTGTTTCGAGGTTTTCGAAAAGGCTAGCAGTTTCTGTTTCTACAGTAGCAAGATTTTCCAAAGTCAAACACTCCTGATTAGTGTTTTCTGATTCATTTCCAATGATGACAGTGTCTTTGAACAAAACTGGTACTGCATCATGGCATAAAGGAATGTTTTGTTGAGCGGCTATTTCTGGTTGTGTTGTGTTTTCTTGAACATTGATTTGACTACTTACGACAAATTCAGAAGAAGGCATTTCAACTTCCGGATAGATTATCAACATTTCATTAGATAAATCACTATTGTTTTTCATTCCAGTTACTTCTGTAACATTAATTTCAAATGTCACAGCAGAAGCAAAGCTATCACTCAACCCTATATTAGCTGAATCTGAATGTCCATCGCACATTTCAACATTGTTGGGATGTTCTAAGATAGTTAACTCACTGCTTTCCGTAGCTATTAACTCAGCTGAATTTAATTCATCAGCTAAAGTTGGAGAGTCAAAGAATTGTTCAAATGGTTGAGTTGTTTCGATTAAATCGGTTTCAGGAATTTTTGTCTCAAGGCTCTTTTGCTGGCTCGAGAAACCTGTTGTTTTGTAGATTTCAGGCTCATTAGAGCAATCGACGAATTCATCTGTAGTTTCAAGTAAAATCAGTTCTTTAGGAGATTCCGTTGATGTATTATCTTGACTTGAAGACAAGGATTCATTTCCTTGAGTTTTGTATTCGCTACTCTCGTCTATAATTATATCTTTAATCTGCCGTTTTGCTTGTAAGTCGTTTATTGTGTCTAGTTTAGCGATTTCGTTTGTGGTTTTTGATGTCAAAGCGACAGATAATTTATCAGAGAGTTGTGATATAACATTAACAGCACTTTGTAATTCAAAACTCAAGCTAGGTAATGGTCTTGGAACATTTTCTAATAGTTGGTTTTGTATACTAGACAAAGATTGTTGAAGTCTTTGAGTTAAATCAGTATGTTCAAAATGATCATAAAGATATTTTTTTAATTCGTCGGTTGTATTTATATGTGCAGTAATAATTAACTGTTGCAGATCTTTAGCTCTTTCCAGTGCATCGTTGAAATCTTCAATATTTATTGGTAGCTTGCATATAGTGTGTAAAACATCGTCAGATAATAACGAATTGATGTTGTGTAAAATATGTGTTTCTGTGAAAAAAATGTGTCATGTAGTGAAAGTTGCTAGTGTTTGGTTAAAAACTAGAAGCATTTTTATAAATAATTTAATATAAAATAATCAAAAAAATATATAGCCCGCCTGCATTTTAGGCTGTATTTTATTATTAAAACCACACACGCCCTTTCGTGCGTGGTTAAGAATTTACTTAGGCATACATGGTGTTATGGATTATTTTGTACGATTAGATGAGTTTACTTATCTTCTGAACCTAATAGTAAATATAATATTGATCAGTCAGTATATCCAGAATTGAATTACCGGATTTACTAGGTTCTCGACATACCGACACGTAGCTCTCAGAATTAATGATGATGATGATGATGACTAGTTTCTCTTGATAACTAAGTAACACAAATCGATTCTTAATTATGTATTCTATCTCGAAAGGGGCTTATATACTCCAGTTGGCATTAAAGTTTAACTTCGAATTTCGGAAATTCGACTATTTTCATAAAAGAAAACACTGTGCAAAAATCATCTGTTACGGGGTCATATTAATAATTAATTATCAAGATTATAAAAAGGACAAAAATAGCCGTTTTGAAAAAGTTCGTTAAAAAATTAAATATTAAAATGGATTTTTTATTTTTGTTGATGGAGAAAAGCCCTTTCTGGGATAGTTTACTATTGAAGGAACACGTTGTATAATTAAATAAATAACTAGATTAATTATCTATTGTATGAGTAGGAGTACCTGAATCACAAGCTATCATCGCATACCAACAAGCGTAGATGTATAATTATAAGTAATTTACCTTCAACAGTCTTGGCTATAATTTCTGGTGATATTCCAGTAGCTTCCGCCACTCGTGGTATGGAGTTGTCACCAGCTGTAGCCTCCATCGATTGGCTAACAGAAGCTGTTTCTGTAGCATTTACATCACTGATGACCGGCTGGGGTGGCTCATTAAGAATTTCATCCTTTAGAATAAGACCACATGGCGAGGCTTCTTGAACATCTTCTTTTAGCATAGCTGCAGATGAGTCATGTTTAAAATCTTCTAATGCAGACATTTGTTCAGTAATCACTTCATCCTTCACTTGAATGACCTTGTCAGCAATAGCTTTCTCCTGTTTCGCCACTCGTGGTATGGAGTTGTCACCAGCTGTAGCCTCCATCGATTGGCTAACAGAAGCTGTTTCTGTAGCATTTACATCACTGATGACCGGCTGGGGTGGCTCATTAAGAATTTCATCCTTTAGAATAAGACCACATGGCGAGGCTTCTTGAACATCTTCTTTTAGCATAGCTGCAGATGAGTCATGTTTAAAATCTTCTAATGCAGACATTTGTTCAGTAATTACTTCATCCTTCACTTGAATGACCTTGTAAGCAATAGCTTTCTCCTGTTCCGCCACTCGTGGTATGGAGTTGTCACCAGCTGTAGCCTCCATCAATTGGCTAACAGAAGCTGTTTCTGTAGCATTTACATCACTGATGACCTGCTGGGGTGGCTCTTTAAGAATTTCATCCTTTAGAATAAGACCACATGGTGAGGCTTCTTGAACATCTTCTTTTACCATAGCTGCAGATGAGTCATGTTTAAAATCTTCTAATGCAGACATTTGTTCAGGAATCACTTCATCCTTTACTTGAATGACCTTATCAGCGATAGCTTTTTCCTGGGCAGTTCCTAACGAATATTCTTCTTGCATAATAGTTTCAGTTTTATAAATTTCTTCGGCAGTTTTTTCTGGTTGGGTTACTTCTACAGTTTCGGACATAGGTAATTGGTCTAAAATTGTAACATCAGCTTCAATGCTTGTAATCGGTATTTCAGACGTAGTTTCTTCTTGTATAATAGTGACAGTATGTTCTTCTGCTGCTTCTGTTTTGGTTTCAGTTGTGCTATATTTTTCTGAAATTAGCTCATCTTGATTTGTCTTTTCAAAATTTTTATCCACTGCCGAAGTTTGTTTCAAAATTTCAGAAGATCCAACAGATTCTGTGGAAATTTTTGCTAAAGCCACCGCGTCTTGAGATGTTAATTCAAATGGTATTAACTTAGTACTATATTCAGCAATAGCTTGAGATGTTGCAACAGCTGATTTTTCAGAGTCTTCAGCCAAAAGTTTAGCTTGCTCTGAAGTGTCTACTGCATTTTCTTTAAAGAGTTGCGTTGTCTCCAATTCATTCCTAATTTCTTGTTTATCTTGTTTTTCACATTGAAGTAGTTTTTGCTGCGAGATGTTTACTGTAGCTAAATCACTTTTTAAATTTACTATGATTTTAAGTACTTTTTCGATGGTATCTTTTTTGACCGATGGGAATAGTACATGCAATTGGTCAAGGTTCTGTTCACTTAAAGTTGATAATGCAGTTTCTAGATCCTGTATTAATTGCACTTTTTGCTCGTGCAAAACTTTAATATCACCAACGATTTCCTCTTTTTTATCAGTATCAAAAGCGGTGATGCAATCTCGAAGTGCGTAGGCTTTATTTATAGATTGTTTAATTTCTTCAGATTTCATCATAGAAGAAACTTGATCCAGAACTTCAATGATATCATCAGAAACATATTCAGAAATATGCTTCAGCAGATTATCTGGAAAATAAAAGAAAAATATAAAACCCGATTAACTCTTTATAAAAAATAATATTTTACCTCAACCTTTACCTTGCGTTGATGATGATGCTTCATTAATTTTTTTCGATTCATGTGGTATTTCGGATGCGTTACTGTCAACTACCATTTCTGTACTCATTTCGGTCCTTACTTCAGTTTCTTTGCTGATATCTGTTCTCTCAATCTTAATCGAAGACGATTCTATCACACCTCCACTGACTTTTACGTCTTGGGTTTCTTTAACAGCAATTACTTCAGTTGATTCTATACCATCCTGATCCAGAGGAGAAATTATGGTAGCTAACTTTTCAGTACTTTGTTTTTCAAGTTGTACCACTTTTTCCACTACTGCTTCTTGGGATGCTGCTGTATTTTTTTCTGCCATTTCAGTAGTCACTATTACCTCCGGTGTTTCTATGGTAATAGCGATAGATTCTGTAGTTGTAGCGGAAGCAGAAAGCGGTTGTTCTTTTTCTACTGGTATTGTTGTTTTAGTTAGAGGTACCGATGCTAGCACAGAGGTTTGTATGCCAGTTACCGCGACTAGATTAGCTTGCAGTAGCGCAGTCACCTGAGCAATCCGTTGCAAAGCTTTAGCACTTAGTTCTGTTGGTAGTTCTTGTGCACAGTCTAAAATTTGTACATGTAAGGCAGAGACAGCCGTTTGAAGTTTTTGTGCTAATCTAGTTTGTTCTGCACGAACATCGTTGACTATTTCTTTAACCTGACAAGTCTCAGAAGCTGTAATACTTTCTCTCAATTCTCGGGCAATATCAAAGGTTTCTTTAACGTTTTCTACTTTTATAACCACGGATATTTCTTCTATCACTTCTATTAATTCAATGTATTGGTCAATGTGATGTGTAATTTCAGCTGATATTTCTAAAAACAAAAGAACAGGTGTAATACGCCATTTGTGTGTCCTTGGATAGTTAGTGGTCCGTATTAACACTACAGACTACTAAGTAAAATAGAAAATTATGTTAAGAATTATATTTCAAGAAAATTATATTTGAAAAATGAAAATGAAAAAATATTTATTTACTGCAAAAATATAATTTTAGGTACGTACAAGTAAAATATTCAATTAGGAATTGAAAAAAAAATAGAGATTTTTAAAAAAGTTTTCAGCGTAATGCCGATGGTAAATTTTCTTATTGTAAAAAGCCGAAAGCAATTCTGAAACTACTGCTTTCTAAAATTACATTTTAACTTGCACATAAGCAGTACAAATTGAGTAGTTTTATTTACGAAATATTTATTAACTCACCTTTGGGAATTATGTCTTTTCCTAAAGTATCTCTTTCTGCTGATAGAACGCCGTGCAAAGCCTTAACTATTTCTTCCATAGGCTTGGATATTTCTTTGACAGCTTGAGCTGCTTGAACGTTTTCCATAGATTTCATACTATCATGAATAGTTTGTATTTCTTTGTCTACTTCCTCAATCAAAGAAATATCCTCCTTGTGTAACGTAGATTTGTCCAACTCAATTTGTTGTACAATATCTTTGTGCAGTTCAGTCATTGTTTGCATAATCGACTCAGTAGTGGTAATATCTATAGAAATCGAGTCTTCTTCGGCTCCTGATAAGACTTGGTCTTGTATATTTACTAGTTGCATTTGAAGAGCTTGTAAAGGCTGTAACATTTCAGCTAGGACTTCTTTCAGTGAGTTTTCTTTTCCTATAATTTCTTTAGATTCATTTAACAACATTCTCTTTTCAGTAACTTCTTCTTGCACAATAGACGCACATTCTGCTAAGCATTTCAGGATTATTAACGTTTTACCTGTTCCCAAAGCGTCTTTATAATTGAGATGGTTATTTATACATGTTCTAAGTTTTTCAAGAACGTTTTGAGATAAGTTGTCTACATTTTTACGTTCTGACTGGATATCAACAATCGTTTCAAGGTCTTTCATTTTTTTAGTCATGGCAATTTCTTCTTGGTTCGACCTAAATATTTGGTTTGGTTGAGAAAGCTCTTTAATAATTCCATACTGTAAATGATTTGCTAATGATTTTGATGTTTCCGCAACATCATGAAGAGTTTTGATAACACTGGCAATAGCTGTGTTTCTTATACTTTCCATTGTGTAGTCAAGTTCTCGTATAGATTCTAGCTGATTAATAGGGATTACAATCAATATATCTGATTGCGATTCAACAACTTTGATCATCGAATCACGTGAATTTCTGATGCATTCATCAGCGTGAATTAAAAAGTCAGTTAAACATTCATTTACGTTATCTGATAAACGCAGTTCTAAGCGTTTAGTCGTAAAACTATTTATTAATATTTGTAAAGAGTTGAACTCTTGCAGGAGCCTTATTATTTTCTTATGACTTGTTGCCTTTGTAATAAGACAACGCAATATAGTAAACTCGTTCTTACACGTTTTAAAGAAATCTTCAACAATCATGAGGTCTGCAATTGGTATTTCTTGGTATGAATTTTGTAATACATTTACGGCATTCTCGGCGATGTCATTTATTTGGGCTAATGATTCTGAATCAATTTCAACGGCCATCTGAGGTGACACGCAACTTGTTATATCGGATGCTCGCGACAAATCTATAAAATCGAACTGTTCCAATACAGCTATATTCGTTTCAACTTCACTCACCATCTGTATTAATTTAGCTTCTTGTGATATTTTTTCTGGTGATTGTGTCGTAAACTGTATAATATCTTCTTGAACTCCCATAACCTTCAAGTATAACTCTTCGGTTATGCATTTAACTTGTTCGATTTTAAAATCTTTAGACATATCTGTGGCGTTTATTAGATTATTGACTACTATTTCTAAGTTCTGGACTTCTGTTGGTAATGCAATTTCACACGAAGCCTCTTTGGATGTTTCAAAGATTTCTTTTAATTGTTCGCATACTTCTCTAAGCGTACTAACCTTATTTGATATTTCTGTTGTATTATTGGCGATTTCCACTGCTGGTAAAATTGCACACATGCACTGTTCTAGGGAACTCTTTAATTCAGAAATACTTTGGAATACGGAATGAATTTTTTCCGAAGGCAAATCTAGAATATTTTCATAAACTGGAATGTTACTTGTGTCTAAAACAGATAAACTCTGTTGAATTTCTTGTATCGGCTCTGCAATAGCAGCTAACTTAGATATAGTTGTACAGTCATCAAGAACCACTGAACTTTCTATAGGTACAGGATGCAAAATACCTTCTATGCCAGTATGAAGATCTCCGAGGCCCACAATAACAGATTTTAATCCTGAGTAATCACTGATTTCTGATAGGCTATCTAGTGCTTCAATTATTTCAGGAGTTTGCATGACCATAATGTGCTCGTTTAGTGTCTGCAGTGTTTGTGCGGTGGCCGTGGTGGCTATTTCTTGTGTAAAAGGTATAATTGATTGTTCTACGGCAGTTTCTTCTGCTGTCGGTAACACTAATCGATCTGATGGTAAGGTATCAGCAGAAGTTTTAATCCCTGATATGTCTTCTAATGTTGACATCTCCTCAGCTCCCTCAATGCCAGCTTGTTCATTAATCATAACAATACAACTCTGTAAGTTTTGAACCACGCTCGCCATATTGAAACTTACTTCGTATGGTGTCAAATCGTCTCTATACTGAGAAATAACATCTTGTTGAAGTATTTCCAAAGTAGTATGCAATTCGTGCAATGGTTCGGCTATTGCAGTAATCATTTCAGTATTTTCCTTGATATAGTCAATATTTTCAACGATCAATTGATTCAGAACTATGATATTTTGATAAAGTTCACAAAGAGGAGTAGCTATAGTCTGAACAAATGATGCATCAGGTATTTCAGAAATATTTTCATCTTGTTCTAATCCGCTTGGTTGAACAGAAGCAACACTTCGTCTCAGCTCTTCTAGAATGGGGCATATATTTTCTAATGCAGGAGTTAAGGTTAACTTTAGTTCTTGTGTAGTTTCAATAGTTTTGATTGTATTGACAGCAGCAATGGTTTGATCTATGTGTTCTAAAATTATGTTTACTTTTGCTTCATCGATAATATCTGTTGAGAATTCTTGGACGTATTCTGAATCTATTTGTAGGCTTATCTCTTCTGCTTTGTTGATAGCTTCTTGTATACCCACAAGGACATCAGAAATATTATTCATGATAGAACAATTCAATTCTGGCTCAAAAACATTCTTAACTAAATCAGTTTGAATAATTTTTAACGTATTGCTAAGGCTTGCTAAGGGTAAAACATTTTCCGAATGTAGGTTTTTAATGGAGGAGTTAATTATATTAACTGCATCACATACTCCTATCATAGTTTGGTATTTCTTTGCGTCATTGCTTTCTATAACCTTTTCAAGAACCTTTGTTAAGTTTTTGTGGAATGTAGCCATGTGAGATTTCACTAAAGGCATATTTTCTAACCTAGAAAGATTGTTTTCTAAAGCAATGAGAATCTGAGCCATTTTCTGAAGGACATCAAGTTTGTTCTCGCTTTGTAATATATCAAATTGGCCAACATTCTTATCAATGATTTCTATTTTTTGTGAAATATCTGCTAAATTTTCTTTTAAAGACGACAATGTTTCCATAAGCTCGGCTTTATCTTCTTCTGTATTGGGTTCGGTTGATAACTGTTCAAATGAACCTCTTAGTTTTAGAACAGAATCCATTACTGTTTCAATTATTTCAGTATTATACTTATGTAAAGTAGACGAAGACTCCTTTACCGAGAGAGATTCTATTTGCTCCAAAGCAGTTTGAAGGTCTTGTATGGATGCTGACATGTCACTCATGATTACTTCACTTTGTTTAATTGTAGATAAGTCAGTTATATTGCCACTCTCTGCACTTTCAACTATTCGTAATAAGGAATAAAGAGGACTTTTTAATTCAAATACAGCCTTTTGTGTATCTCTCAAGTGTTTTGTTTCCAGTGAAGGTTTTTCAGGTTTTATTTCACTAGCTTCAGTCAAAAGATTTCTAGCTTTTATTGTATCAGAAGAGAATTTGATAACCGTGGTCATTTCAATAGCCATAGAATCAATCTCATTGATGACTTTATCTTCAGTTTTAATGTAATTTTTAGCCGTTACTGATGTGATATCAGATATAACCTTTTGAACTTCTGTTCCACAGGTCTCAATGAAAGCTACACAAGTTTTCTTTACAAGGGTCTTGTTGTCACTTTCCATGTCGATACACTTTTCAATAATGGTTAGTGATTGCTGTAAAGCTTTTAGAGGCTGAGGAATACTATTGAATATGGTACTAGTTACCTCTCTTGATTCGGAAACAGATTCTTTGGCAGCATCCGCTATACAATGTATCTCAGATAAAGGAGTGATTAGACTGCTAATTATTTCTAAGCTTCGTGATGCAGTAGCCGCTGAAGACATAAGTTCCGATTTAAGAATTATATCTCTTTCTATAAGTTGGACATCGTTGATAACTTTCGTTAGATATGTGCTTATATTGTTCATAGTATTTTTGAATTCCTCATCGCTCATTGAAGGTTTGGAAGGAGTTTGTTCAAGATCTGTTTTAAGACGAAGAAATTCTTCTCTTGATTTACTGATAGACTTCTCACTGCTGGTACTTGATTTTCTTGATCCACGGCTAGTACGACGTTCCCTTTTCGGTTTTACTATCGGAACTTCTAATTCTTCATCTGGTTGCTTGGTTTGCTCGTTTTTAGAAGACTTTGATACAATTTCTTCTTTTATAAGAATGGTTTTGGTTGGTTCTGATGATTCATGACCCTCTTCACCTGATCGTTTGGATGATTTTGACTTTACTTTAGCCGAACTTCTAGCGCTGGCAAAGCTTTGGAGCTCGCTTTCCGATAAGTGTGTATCGTCGTCATGTTTCTCCTCAGACAGCGATTGATCACGAGATAAACTAAAGAAATCATCTGCACTTCTTTGTGAGTCTGACTTTCTTCTACTAGATTTGGCTGCAAAATCAGATCTCTCTTCCGAAAGTAATGCCATTGTCTTATCTAAGTAATCTTCACCACCAATTTCTATGTCTTGGTCTAAAGAGAGTTGAGGTAGTCCGTTTTCATCAGCTATTGATAGATCTTCTACATCGGCTTCTGTTCGTAGGTCTTCTTCAGGCGTAGCAAAATAATCAGGTGAAACGTCAATAATAATAGCTTCCATAAGCAAGTTGCCCGATGTTGAGGTTTCTTTGACAAAACGCAATGGAGGAAGTTCGACCACATTGTGCTCTGTTACATTTTCAGAAAGTTGATCAGCATACATTTCTACAATTTGTAAAGCTTCTTCTTCAGTCAGATCAGGAGTCTCGTAAAGAGAAACCGATACCTCCTTACCGTCAAACGAGAAAGAAATTTCTCCTTTATCATCTAATGTTATGTCTCCAACAGGAGTATCATACATTTGTGACGTTCTTTCCTCGTGTATAGTACTAAGAGAGAGATTCCTTTGTAAGGGTTGTTCTTCGGTAGCTTTAGTTTTAGTCTTCTTGGAATCGTCAAATCCTAACAACGAAGCAGAACTTGCGGCGATCCCCATACAATTTTGCGCTTCACACGTGTATGTGCCTAAGCAACACGTGCCGTCCTGGCCGGATATGATCCTGTGAATGTCACCAGGTTTGAGTTCCTCTCCATCTTTGTACCATTTTAGAATCGGTTGGGGCACACCAATCACTTTGCACTCCAGATTGACAGCGCCTTCATCCGATAAGATCGCTTGGAGGTTTTCTAGGAACCTTGGTTTCTTGTAATGTCTGGGGATGATGAGCTTGAGGAAACACGACGTGACGCTGTGGCCGAAGTCATTCATAGCGACGCACTTCCACTCGGCTTGGTCCAGGAACTCAAGGTTCTGGATGTCTAGGTTAAAGATACCTTTTTCTTCTTTTTCGAGATGACAACGAATCGACTCATCAACGGGCTGGTCATCTCGATACCACAACACAGATGGTTCGGGTGGAATGGCGACTGAAAAAAATATTTGAAAATCAGAGAAACAATGACCCAATAACTACGTTTATTTTTGATAGCAAAGTTAATTGATCAAATTCTCACCTTTTACAATAAAACGGAATGGTTCATCGATTTTCGCTTCGACACTCTTTAGCCCCTGCAAGAACTTCGGCGCCTGGTTCTTCGAGAATAACTGAAGCTTTTCCTCTTCATTCAGCTGGTTCTGGATGTCTTCCACTGTAAGCTCAGCGGAGCTGCTGGCCTGGCCCATGCAATTCCTGGCTATGCAGCAATAAGACCCCAAGGAGTTGGTTCCAGTGAGCTGGTAAACGTCTCCCGGTTTTAACTCCTGGCCGTCCTTGAACCAGCTGAGAACCGGTGTTGGGAAGCCGACGACTTTGCACTCGAAAGAGACCAGGCCTTCTTCCGTGAGAACTGCTTGGAGGTTCTCCATGAATCGAGGTTTTCGGTAGTTTTTGGGCACTGTGGAGAAATAGTGACCATGAAAATTTCGCCGAACCTTCAACACTTGGTGGAGTGTAACAGCAGGTTGAAATCATTATTTGATTCCATTAATCCCTACCGTCTCCGTGTCACAACTCGTGCAGCTTCTAACAGGTATCCAGCTGTTTTCTTATTTTTTGGAACAGTGTCTGCGATGGGATCATTGGTCTAATGGACGATCTCAGCTACACTTTAAAAAACCTACCATCCATGGCAACGTAGCAGGTGGAGATGCCGACTCGGCCGCCGACGCTGGTGGCCACGCACTTCCACTCGCCCTCGTCCGCCCACTCGGCCGAGGATATCTCCAGCAGGTAGCCCCCCACGCCGTCTTCCAGCACGTGGTACCTGCGAAGAATACTATAAAGTCAGCTGATGTAAATGAGTCCCAGCCAGCCTTATTTTCTATTATGGGTCAAAATCTGCTTGCAATATTCAGATAAGCGAATCAAAGTAACATACCTATAATAAGAGAAGGTAGGTATATACCCGAACGGCATGCGATTTGTCATATAAAATTTGGGGGTGTGCGATATAGCTCAACGATATCGTAAGATCCTAAAAGTCAAACTCGAAATTAGATTTAATTAAATTTATTCAGAAGAAGTAAGGATCATTTAAAAGAATTTTACTGTAAGAATTTTATTGTACCTCATTTGGAAAAACGGAACCCTTATAGGATCACTTTGTTGTCCGTCTGTCTGTCTGTCTGTCTGTCCGTCTGTCAAGACCCTTTTTCTCAGAAACGGCTAAAGGTATCAACCAACAATGAAATTTATACCACCTATCTGTCTGTGGGCATAAGGTGCCGTATAAAAATCAAAGCTCTAGCATAATGCATTAAAAAGATATGGCAATGAATGTACCTATAATTTTTGTATGGAAATGGCTAAAATGAAAAACCTCTAGGGTACTTCAAGTTACCTCACAATTCTGAAATTTGGAATGCTAGGAGCTTTTGTAACACAATTAAAGGGAAAAGTCTGAAATTGAGGAATTTCGAAGTTTTTAAGGAACCAAAGTTATATAAAGCTATTTTGCGGTCAATGTCATACAATGACTAGGTGAGCGACCGCAAATATAAGTTTGTCAATTCCTACACTTAGAATTTTTATTTTCTGATCATGACCGCTGGTGCACGACCAGGATTCAAACCCACGACCAAGGGAACGGAACTCTCAGGGCGCGAGTTTTCGCACTTGACCGTCTTTATTTGTTTTGCGAATGATGGTTGATAGGCAGAAAGCCGTAGGACGGCCCTCCAACAACAGAGTCTGACAGCAATGCGTCAGTGGCAAGAAGAGGCCACTCGTTTATAGTGACATGGAATGAGGAGAAGTCATGCAGTAACTGGTTTTTGGAGGAGGTAGGGCACAGCGAGATTTTCTCGTTCTGAATTGGAGCAGCCCGCCTGGGGAGGTACCTCCGCCTTACAGAAGATCGCAGCCAAATAACATTATTTGTTTCAAATAGTGTTGTGTTCCTGCGATGAGTAAGGTTGCCAGAGCTCTTTGGGGGGGGTTCAGGGTCGGCAACGCGTGCGTGATGCTCTCTGGTATTGCGAGCGCTCATAGGCTACGGTAACCGCTTACCAACAGGTGGGCCGTATGCTTGTTGGCCACTTCAGTAGTATAAAAAAAAAAACTGACTAACCTTTCGCCAGGCTCGACCTTCCCCTCTTTGTTGTACCAGACGACGCTGCGGGGCCACGGCGGCACCACGATGTGGCACCCAAGTGTGAGGTGCTCGCACACCTTCACATGGGCGTCTTCTAGCTCCTTTGTGAATATGGGCGGTGGTTCAGGAGTCATGCCACTGTGGAAATAAATGAGTTTATAATCGTCATTATTTTATTTTTATGGTTCCGTATTCAAAGTCAAAGGTTTTTATTTTAATAAAATCACTAGGATCACTTTGAAACGTCTTATAAACTAGGTGAAGCTATGCCTGTTCCTCATTTGGAACTGTACTTCATTTGGAAAGAACGGAACCCTTATATAATCACTTTGTTGTCTAGCGGCTAAAGATATCAACTTGAAATTTATACGTCCGTGTCCGTAAATGTATACGGTCCGTGATCTTAGGGTACCGTATAAAATCAAGCATATATGGCAATTAATGTCTAAATTTTGTATGGAAATGACAAAAATGAAAAACCTCTAAGGTACTTCCAGTTACTTCACAATAATAATTCTGAAATGTGGAACTATGTGAACGACCGCAAGTTTGTCACACTTGGAATGACAAACTTATATTGTCAACTTGGAATGTTGATTTTCTGACATCGTGTAATGTTACCTCAGGGCGCGAGTTCTCGCACATGACCGCCTTTATATTTATTTAATTGTAGTAGTAATTTACCTTGTTTTACCTTATTATCTTAGTAAATTACCTTGAGCTGGGCCTCGCAGAGCCTTCCCTGCTGGCGCGGCCGACGACGTGTACCTTAGAGGAGGAATAGGCGCGTCCCATGCAGTTGACGGCCTCGCACGTGTACGTGCCGAGTGAAGTCGGGTCTTCGGCGTTGGCTGTCAGAGCGAACACATCGCCGGCTTTGATTTCGCGACTGTCCTGTTGGATGATAATATGTACTTAAACCAAAATCTGCTTGTAGGCACGAAATAACCACAGCCACGAGTTTGTAAAAAAAATGCTGACGGCTTTTATCCCCATAATGGTAGACATCCTCAGATATCCAGGCGAAAGCATTGTGCCGTTTCGGTCATGCCCCTAACTCCCCCTAAGACATCTTCAAAAGTTTACAGGGCTATTTTAAAACGTCAAACATAAAGTACACTAGGCCAACACGGCACGAGTTCGGAAACCATAATACCTTAAACCAGCGCAGCACAGGAGTAGGCACGCCGACCACCTTGCACTCGAGCGAGACGGTTCCTTGCTCAGTCAGGAGGGCGCGCAGCTCTTCAACAAACTCTGGCCGCTTGTAGGCTTTCGGGACTAAAAAATATAGATGGGTCTTACCAGGTGATACCAGATTTTTTTTCACCCATCCCTCCCTTCTACAAACTTTCATATATAAAATATACTGCACTGCACTGCCACAAATGAAGCTAGGCTCAAAACAGGAATGCAGGAGGTGATCGGATCCTGCTCCTCTTCATCCACAGCATCAACGGGGATTCTCGAACAATGTTGCCACCAACCCAGGGTCCTTCTCCGTTACTTTAAGGAGTTGGGCTGGCTGGGGTGAGGTCAGCAGGGGGACAATGCACAATACACCCCAACGCGGGACGTCAGTGCAGATCTTATTCCCCCATTTAGAATTAGAATTAGAATATATAAAATAAATATAACGTTTCTAAATTGCTAAATGACATGAAGACCGGAGTTTTTTGAGATTCTCCGCCATTCGTCGTCAATGCTTATGGCACCCAATCAGCGCACAAGAAATTGTCATCGCTAGACAGCTGCCTATTATTACCCAGCACGTTTAGATGTGCGGAGCAGCTGGCCCGTCCGCCAGCATTCTCTGCTGTGCAGGTCCAGCGGCCAGCGTCGTCTACGCTGACGGCCGCAACGTCAGCGCACCAGAAGTTGCCGTCGCGGGCCAGCGCCACCCGCTCCGCTTCTAACAGCCGTCGTTCGTTGCGGTACCATGTCACCTGGAAATGTAGACCAGAATCTTTAAAGCGTCTCTTTTCTTGAGAATCTGTTACGTTAATAAAATTATAAAGGGTATGGCATCGGATGATGTCAGTGAAAGAAAGAAAGAAAGATCATTTATTTGTCCCCCCAAAAACAACATAATTATAAAGACAAAAGATATTAAAAAAAAGAAAGCAAGTATGCAAAGTTAAAAAAAAAACATGTTATAAGATAAAATTAAATTATAGTAATAATATATATAAGAGCCATGGGGCCAAAAAGTTCCCTATCTCAGCATAAGCTGCACCAAACCAGTGAATGGTACGGTTCAGCGCTGGTTTTCAGACGGTCAGTGTCGGAATTCGGAATTCGGAATACGGAAGTCAGAACAACATACGAGATTTAATGGAATTCATTTCAGCCATTTTTCTTTTCGGTTTTATTTTATTTTCCTGTGTTTTGGTGAGTAATATCGGTGGTATTTTAACTATTAAAACTTATTGTATGCACATAGAACCGAAGTGACTAAATGTGAGTTTCTTATTTGACTAAAAGTTTTGGAGAAAACCGCCACCATTTTCTTCGAAACAATTGTTATGTCCACGTCGCTTCTATTTTTTTTAAACTTTACATTATTACTTAACACTGATAGGTACAGCAGTAGCCATAAAAAAAGACAAAAACCGGGATTTTCATATTAATTTGAACGAAAGGCCACGTATTTTTATGGTGATTTTGATATTTGGTGCTGCGCCGGCGCGGCGCTTATAGGTAAACGCTTATGTGTGACGTAAAAGATGATAGCGGGTGGCACCATAGTTCGACTTGGAATCCAGCCACGAGTATTTGAGACAAAGTACTTTGTCTCCTACCTAAATTAAAAACGAACCTATTAAATTATCTATACGATCAGCGCAAAAGAATCTTTCGTTCATTCAGAAACGTGTAGCGAGAATTCTTGATGTTATGCCAAAAAGTCGATGTTAATGTAGGAAGGTAGGTACCTTTTGTTCAACATCATTTCAAAGGGCAGGTTAAAAAAGGTTAATACAACGTCTACAATAGTACCTACTAGTTTTAAAATACCAACAAAACGCTCTACGCATTTTCTCGTTTTGAAAAACATTTATATCGGTACTTGTTGGGGGTTCGGGGTCGCGATGGCAACGCGTGCGTGATGCCTCTGGTAGCGCAAGCGCTCATAGGCTACAGTAACCGCTTACCAACCGGTGGGCTGTATGATAATTTGCAAACTTAGTTGTATAAAAAATAAAGACGGTCGCACCACCGGATTTATAAAAATTAATAAAAATTCTAAGTGTAGGAATAGGAAAAACTTATATTTGCGGTCGCTCACGTAGTCATTGTATGACATTGACCGTAAATATTACTTTGTTTCCTAAAAAACTTCGAAATTCCTCAATTTCAGACTTTTCCCTTTAATTGTGTTACAAAAGCTCCTAGCATTCCAAATTTCAGAATTGTGAGGTAACTGGAAGTACCCTAGAGATTTTTCATTTTAGCCATTTCCATACCAAAATTATACATTCATTGCCATATCTTTTTAATGCATTGATTTTTATACGCCACCAGAAGCCCACAGACCTTAATAGGTGGTATAAATTTCAAGTTGATACCATAAGCCGTTTCTGAGAAAAAGGGTCTTGACAGACGGACAACAAAGTGATCCTATAAGGGTTCCGTTTTTCCAAATGAGGTACGACCTCGTTTACGGAACCCTAAAAATAAAGATTGTGTATTGTTTAGCTCACCTTGCACTCCGTAGAGCTGATGATCTCGACGAGGAAGCGGGTGCGAGAGCCGACCTTCACGGTGAGGTCCTGCAGCCGACGGAGGAAGGACGGCGGGTCCTCCCCCGTGGGCGCTTCCTCCGCCGACACTTCGAGCCGAATCTTACTGGTGTCGCTGCCGGCCGCATTGCTCGCCTGTTATAATAATAATATTTTTTTTTAATATTAAGATGTACTTTTGTTGTAAATAAAGACGGTCAAGTGGGAAAACTCGCGCCCTGAGGGTTCCGTTCCATTGGTCGTGGGTTCGAATCCCGTTTGTGTACCAGCGGTCATGGTCAGAAAATAAAAATTCTAAGTGTAGGAATTGACAAACTTATATTTGCGGTCGCTCACCTAGTCATTGTATCACATTGACCGCAAATATAACTTTGTTTCCTAAAAAACTTCGAAATTTCTCAATTTCAGACTTTTCCCTTTAATTGTGTTACAAAAGCTCCTAGCATTCCAAATTTCAGAATTGTGAGGTAACTGGAAGTACCCTAGAGGTTTTTCATTTTAGCCATTTCCATACCAAAATTATACATTCATTGCCATATCTTTTTAATACATGAAGCTAGAGCCTTAAAAGGTGGTATAAATTTCAAGTTGATACCTTTAGCCGTTTCTGAGAAAAAGGGTCTTGACAGACTGACAAACAGGCAGACAGACGGACAACAAAGGGATCCTATAAGGGTTCCGTTTTTCCAAATGAGGTACGGAACCCTATGTATTTTTTAAATGAGATTTTAAATAAATATACGATAACAATAATTCATTTATTTCAGACTATAGTAAAGTAACAGGTGTTATGAACGTAACACATGGTTACATAGCTAAAAAAATAACGAGTTCTAATCATAAAAACGAGGTGATTCACCCTACTAATATCCTACTTTCCACGAGCTTCCGGCCGCCGCTCGGGTGGTACCTACATAATAAGTAGCCTATATGCTATTCTAGGTAAAGAAATTTATATATTCCAAGTTTCAACGGAATCGGTTGAGCCATTACGTCGTGATTGTCAAAGTCAAGTCAAAGTCAAAAGGCGTTAATTTCAATAAAATCACTAGGATCACTTTGAAACGTCTTAGAAACTAGGTGAAGCTATGCCTGTTCCTCGCGACCAAGCCTGGAAGAATCAGGCAACAAACACGGCTTGGTGCCTATCATTTTTTTCGATGATCCTTTTTCACTTTTTATTTAATAACAAACTTCCAAAACATAGTGGGCAGGCTATACAGCTCGCAGAACCGACAACCGTTGGGGATTAAAGGTTCTCGAATGGCGGCCACGAACCGGGAGACGCAGTGTTGGAAGGCCCCCCACCCGATGGACTGATGACATTGTGAAAGTTGCGGGAAGTCGGTGGATGGAAAAGGTTCAAGACCGTTCGTCGTGGAACTCTGGGGGAGGTCTATGTCCAGCAGTGGACTTCTGCAGATGGACGATGATGATGAAACATCCAAACATCCTCTTAAACTTTCACATTTATAATATTAGTAGGATACCGGTATTATGATTCATACTGAGTCTGACCCTGAGCGAGAAGGAGAAAGCGACAACTACTTATAATATTTATTTTCATCAGTAAATAAATACCTATCTTCATGTTACGTTGTATGGAAATGCAACGAAAGGTTGATAGGTTCATTTCCAGCTATAACAGGGATGTGGGCCACATCCGTCTCTGCCACATCATGTAGCAGGAACCTAATTTCCTCATCAGGAAACCTCAGGAGATAACTAATAACTAGACCGGCAAACTGTATGCATCTGTAGCGTGTGCATGTACAGTCGCCTGCAATAAGATGTGCAAACTTCATAATTTTCATAATGATACCAGAATACAGATGAAGATGGTAGGTACACGGTTGAGTTGAAAATGGCACAAGTTGGTGGTAGGTTAACAATTTTCTAGTTTTTGCTGTGTACATCAATAATGTTAATACTGTGGCATCATTTTTAAAATTGTGGAATGTATTCATCTTATTGCAGGCGACTGTACCCTATTGCGCCTAAGCCAAGCGGAAGGGGGTGGAATATCAACAGAATTGCTTGCGAATACGAGGATTACCACGACGTCCTATTGCCATTCGAATGCAATCGCACTACGTTACACGAATTTGAACCTACCTGTATGGTTTTATGGTTCAAAATCGTGTAGCACTGAGACTATCAAATTACGCCAATGCCTCAAGAAATTAGCAATGTTGATGGTAGGTGCTTGCTTGTAGTGTCACTGATTCTTTCTTGGTCATCCTGTATCCTGTATTAGGTCAGTGAGCAGGTTGAGGTATGATGGCGCTTAAAAGGGCCTATGACCCAGAAGTGAAAGAATCAGTGTAGTTAAAGGATTAAAGTGCGCCTCTTAAAGTTTTTAACGCCTTTCTTCTTTAATTCTTTAATTCTTTATTGTACACAGAAAACATACAGAAATAAAACATAAAAATACAGGCATGTACAAAGGCGAGCTTAACCCTACAAAGAGTTTTCTTCCAGCAAACCTTTGAGGCTAGAGAGAGCTGATAAAAGTAGTTCCTTTCGTATGGACTAGGTATGCAGCAAAGACACGAAACTACAAGGTGATTCCTAAATATGTGTACTATCCTGAAAGTGGCTTATTTTACATACCTACATTCCTACTAATATTATAAATGCGTTTGTGAGGATGTTTTTTTATACAACAAAGGTGGCAAAGAAAGTTACGGCCCACCTGTTGGTAAGCGGTTACCGTAACTTATGAGCGACTGCAATACCAGAGGCATCACGCACGCGTTGCCGACCCCGAACCCCCTAAAGAGCTCTGGAAACATTATAACAAATAATGTTATTTGGCTGCGATCTTCTGTAAGGCGGAGGTACCTCGCCAGGCGGGCTGCTCCAATCACGAGAAAATCTCGCTCTGCCCTACCTCCTCCAAATGTTGTTGTTGTTCAATCTCGCCCAAACGGCCGAACGTATTAGGATGAAATTTGGTACAGATATAGATTATCGTCTGGAATAGCATCATCATCATCATCATTTCAGCCGTGCGACGTCCACTGCTGAACATGGCCTCCCCCACAGACAGAGCGAATTCCTTATCATGTGGGGGGAGTTGCCCATACTCACCACGCTGGGCATGCGGGTTGGCGAGCGCAGTTAGAGCTATCGTTGTTAAAATGAGGGACGCTGCTGCCCATCCCCTAGCTTTTTTCCCTTAGTCGCCTCTTACGACATCCGCGGATAGGTGGATATGGAGGGGCCTATTCTTTAGCCGGAGCCACCACGGCCCTGGAATAGCATATAGGCTACTTTTTATGTGGGTACCACTCGAGCGAAGCCGAGGGTGGAAGCTAGTTAGTTATCAGATATTAAATCAGACGAATTGGAAATACCTACATCTGATAAACATGATATTATTTACTAATCAGTACCTATATTTTCCATTTGTCGAATAAGCCCTTACCGGGATAATAAATAAATAAATAAATAAATAAGTATTCTGGACATATTCACACGGTCAACTGATCCCAAATTAGGCATAGCCTGTACTATGGGTACCAGAGACTGACATACATAATAGATATATATTTAACACCCAGACACAGAACAAACATCTGTGTTAGTCACAAATGTTTGTCCAGTGCGGGAATCGAACCCGCGACCTAGAAAGAAAGAAAGAAAGAAGAAAGAAAGAAAAATTAATTATTTGACCCACAACGCAGTAAGTAGGTAGGTAGGTAGGAAGATACAAAGAAAGAAAAAAAAAATACTTAAATATAGTAATACAAAAAAAAAACACACTAAGAAAAACAAAAACATGTAGGTAGGTGAGGCGGTAGATAGGTTGAGTAGGTATGCGTTGTGTGGGGCAAATGGGTCCCGTCTCAGCATAAAGCTGCACCAAACATAATATGTACGGTGCGGCGCTGGTTTTCAGACGGGGCCTGGGCGACGTGACGTGACGAACATCGATAAACATAATATGACCTCTAGCGCAGAAGGCAGTTACTACCAACTGAGCTATGAGGTCAGTATATGGATAGTATAGATAGGTACATTAGCATGGATCGCCTTGATTAGTTTGATAATACACGACGTATGCTTCTTTGATGGGTACAAACATATAACATATGATATTATTACAAGTCATGCAAGGCTCCACAAGCTAAGGCTGAGTACTCACTTGTAGCGTATAGACGCCGCTATCGCCGGTCTGGGCGGCGGTGATGCTAAGACGGACGCCGCCCGCGTCGTCCGACGTCGTAAAACGGTCGTCAAGCGAAGCACCCGCGCGGCTCCTGGAAAATATCAAAAGAATAAACTCGGTTGTCCACTGCTGAACATACGTCACATAGATTTCCAGCGCAGCCGATTTTGCGGCCTGCACCCAACACCTCCCAGCAACCTTTCATCATCGTCATCATTTCAGCCGTACGACGTCCACTGCTGAACATGGCCACAGACAGAGCAAATTCCTTATCATGTGGGGGGATTTGCCCATACCCACCACGCTGGGCATGCGGGTTGGCGAGCGCAGTTAGAGCTATCGTTGTAAAATGAGGGACGCTGCTGCCCATCCCCTAGCTTTTTTCCCTTAGTCACCTCTTACAACATCCGCGAATAGGTAGATATGGAGGGGCCTATTCTTCAGCCGGGGCCACCACGGCCACAGCAACCTTTATTAGGTCGTAAATATAGTGGGCTTCCGTCCCAAGCTGTGCTTTCAAGTTTGTTACTTAGTTCTATACTAAAAATAAAATAAAAGGGCATTTATTCACTAAGAATTCCTGCATACAGTTATGAAGATACTGATATATGTAGTTATAGAAAACCAAGTTTTGGTATGTAGGTAGACTTATGAAATGGTCGAGGGCTCAGCTACACTGCTTTTCAGGCTCGCCATAAAATGTCTGCTGTCGTCACAGCAGGTTTGATCCTCGGAAGCCATCAGCCGCTATCAGGCGATGAAGAGGAGGGCAAAAATCATTATTATAACCTATGTAGGTAGGTAAGTACGGTATAACATCGTGCTAGCAGCAAATGGCATACGACAACCCGGATAAAATAAATTTGTGTGAAACTATAGTACAATATTAGAGGTATAACGCAGCTAGGCATACTGTTCCACCGATACATCTTGCCGAGCAGAAGCGGCAGAAGCCAACAGCTCAGTCACGTAAAACATCTTCATTTCATCGTATTTATAGTAAACTATAATATAGCCAAGTATGGGCACCTATCCGTTACTATCTAAGTAACAGCTAAGTACCCATACCCGACCATTCAACGAATAACCTCCGCCCGGCCTGTCTAGTCAGTAAGCACTAGTAGTAAACTAGTCACTAAACAACACATTACAATGATTTCTGAGTCGTTGGTATCACAGCGGCAGTGCGGGGCCAATCAGTAGCCATGACGATAAACGAGCCTCCCTCCTGTTTTTTTTCATGAATATATAAATAATATTTTTATACTACCTGCTCGTCAATGGCATATTTTGTGTCATGCAAACCTTTCCTAAAGTAAGTCATTACAGCCCTACTATCTAGCCGGGTCATAATGTTGTACTGAATTTCATTATTTCCCATGGGACATAATGTGATTTAAATTTGGAATGCAACCCATGTAGTAGTGCTTGATCGAGGATGGTTTCAAAATAGTTTGGGTGCAATGAGATTTTATTCTAATTAGGCTGTATGTAATCATTTTCTTTGCACTGCCTACAAATTAAAAAAAAGAAAAACATGAACACCTTTTACGAAATTCATTTTCACCCGCGCACGATGAAGGATTTTTTCGAATGTCGAACAGACCACTACAGAATAGACTACAAAAAAAGAAAAAAAGGCGCCAAGCGCTCAAACTGCTGTGGACTTTTTGGCGGGAACTTGCGAAGTGATGTTGTGCTCTCAATTTATTTTACAATTCTAGTGTTAAATTGAATAATATTGTGTAATTATGGTGGTGTTTTGCGTAATATTGTTTGAGTAAACCGCACAAGTGAAGAGAAATAGAATGATTGCGTGTATCGTCATTTTTCGAGTTGGCGCCAAGAGGTCCCTCGAGGTTTTAGTAAAATAGCCACCATCATATCTTACTAAAACTGAACTTGACTTGACTTGACGATGACTTGACCATGAATAAGATGAAAAATAAAGACGAAAGAATAAAAATAACTAGGAAAAATAAACGTAAGACTTGGCGGTAAGGCCTAGATGCCATAGCCATCCCGAAAGGGGAAAAAAAAAAAAAAAAAAAATCAAACTGCTGTGCTGTTATCTACACCGAAATTCAGTTTCGATTCGAATAAACTTCTAAAAAATGTCAAGTGACGACGACAGTGATTTTGATTCGACTCCAGAATGCATACAATCTGAAGCCTCTGGTATAGTTGGAAACTTACTTCCAGAAAAACCATTTCTACTTAACAGTCATTGTTTTCAATTGCCTCGCAGAAAGTATAAAAAGTAGAGTATGCATCGCGGGCTTAAATGTGTATTTGTCTTGGGCGATCTTGAACCCTTTGTACTCAGGATTCTTGCCAGGGCAAACGGCCGAACGGATTCGGATGAAATTTGGTGCATAGGTAGATTTTAGTCTGGAATAGCATATAGGCTACTTTATAAGTAGGTACCACGCGAGCGAAGCCACGGGCGTAGCTAGTGCTGAATAAAAATTATATTCATCTAAGCAACTACTATCACCAAATGTCGCGAGATCTCAGTTCGGGGCGAACTAGTATAATGTTTGTTGGATTTGAGTTGTGATGAAAATATTGTCGGTCTGTCAGTGAGAGGAGTGTGAAAATTCTAGAAATTCCAGGGTTAGTGCCTTTAGAGGTGCAAGCAAGCATAAGAGGAGACAATGGTGCTCAGCGGATATTATGTTACATTCAGGTCGTTCCGAATGTTAGTCAACATGAAGGAATACCTATGCATTCAGCGAGTGAACGTGAGAAACAGACGTTTATTGAATCATTTTGGGGGATATATTTTTATTGTTGCGAACTATGTAAGAAAAACTAAAAAGATAGGTTTAGCGGAACTGTGGGGAGTAGGCCTTTTGAAACTATATTGGATAAGAAAATATTTTTCATTAAATTCGGGATATTTAGATAGCGTGATTTGTTCCTGAAATTTCACCTAATACCTACAGTGACACAATTAGCCAATGACATCGGCGATGCTTGAAATCTAGTATTTGACGTTTGCTATCGTATCGTTAGCGTAACGCTATCATGAATTATTCGAGCTCGGCCACAGGGCTCAAGCTTAAATCGTGCGTGACGCAAGAATAGATTTTTTTACCGCCTTTCAATGAAAAAATACATAAATTACCTACTTAAACTTGAGCCACTCATCATCATCAGCCTGTGGAAGTCCACTGCGGGACATAGGCCTCCCCGAAAGAGTTATATGGCGAAAGGTCTTAAGGCTTTTCCACTCACCGAATTCCCGAATCTTAACAATGTCGTCGTCCATTGGGCCTTCCGGGCGTACCGGGCGACACTGGGTTCGTGGTCGCCATTAGAGAACCTTATAGTTCAAAGTTATAGGTAGGTTAAATTGTTGGTTCCGTTTTGTCAAGCTTTTGTCTTTATCTGTACCTGTAGCGAGGATTACGCAAAACAGCACTCTAAATAGCTGTGATGTAACTGTGATGAATGGGCTGTTTTATTCTCGGTACGCACTCGGTCAGCTTAGTCCGATTTTATAATGGACACAATCTATTCATTTATGTTCTTTCCTACCTAGGTAGCCTTATTAAAACAATAAATACAAGATGATTCATAGTATCTATGCTACCCCGAAAGGGGCATTTTCTACACCCAGTTGGCCTTAGGGTAACACTGACTGACAAGTTATAAATAAATATATACATAAATTCTCGCAAAAACCTGAGTAAATTAATTGAAATCTTTAAAACCATGGGCCATGGCATATTACACATGTTTGTGTAATATGTCAAGTAGCCTGAAATAAAGATATTAATTATTAATTAATTTAAAAAAAACCGTTTTAGAATTTCGGCCACTTATACGTAGGTACACTTCACTATCTCATTTGATAATCCTGAAGTTAGTAATATTTAAATTCTCTATTTGTCTTGAATGTAAAATATGTACCTATTCCATTCGCAATATTAGCCTCATCCTGGTCACTGACGTAATGCAGGATGACCAAGAAAGAACCAGTGGCACGACAAGCAAGCAATCAACAATGTAAGCATAGCAGTAGATATTCGCATTAGCCGGGCAAGAAGCGAAGCGGCGTTGGCTGCGTGGTAGAAGATCGCGCTCACTGATGTTGAAACAGTCGGTGATTTTAACCGATATTTTTATAAAAATAATGCGAATTCACGAGTTTGTTAGTAAAATCTAGCATATTTAGAAAGTCCAGTATGACCTCGGGACTGTCAAGAACTTGGAATCGGGCGTGGCCTTGGGCCCATGTTGCAACGATTCGCGAACGCGGCCCGAAATAGAAGAGTTGCGCGACGCACGTCCCAGCCAGCCCGTTCCGATCGGATGTACACTTGTTCCGATAACTGTTTCTAATTGATCTTAACTAAACACATAATAAAGTCGCCCAACGGGCTATGGAGAGAGCTATGCTCGGAGTTTCGCTGCGTGATAAAATCCGAAATGAGGAAATCCGTAGAAGAACCAAGGTTACCGACATAGCTTTCAGAATTAGCAGGTTGAAGTGGCAGTGGGCCGGCCATATAGCTCGCAGAACCGACAACCGTTTGGGAACAAAGGTTCTCGAGTGGCGACCACGAACCGGACGATGCAGTGTTGGAAGGCCCCCCATCTGATGGACCGACGACATTATTAAGGTTGCGGGAAGTCGGTGGATGGAAAAGGCTCAAGACCGTTCGTCATGGAACTCTTTGGGGGAGGCCTATGTTCAGCACTGGACTTCATCAGGCTGATGATGAAACACATAATGTTGTGTGAAGGCCTCACAATAACTCAAGATCTTCAAACAGAAGTCCTAGGATAATGGGATGAAAGCTTTCTTTTGTAGTTCATGGAAGAAAGAAATTTCTAAAATTCGGGTTGAATCTAACGGAATTGGAGTTCGTACGAAAATAACTTTACGCGGACGAAGTCATAAGGTTTAAATCCTTAAAAAAACGTAACGCCGAAAAAGCAAATGCCGTTTTTGATCGTTGTATCTTGGTTAGTAGGTTTATTTAAACGAATAAAATGCGCTTTCAAGATTGCTTGCGCAGTTGCTTGGAAACTGTATTCTATTGTGTAAGCAGAGTTATAAGCCCAAATAAGAAGCTTTCATCTATTTTAGGACGAATTCCCAAATCCGTCGGCAATTCAACCGAATGTCGACAAGCTTATTTAATTTGCAGCAAGGATGTGTTTTTGGATTAGTCACTAAACCCTCATAATATATGTACCTAAATACCTTCTCCATTAGACTCCTCTTGGCACACAAACTTCAAAATGATTGGAATGTTGGAATGCAAGGCAAAAGTAAAAGTAGGTAAAAGTAGGAATTAAATTAAATAAATAATGTGTATTACCAATCCATGGTGGTGTCCCCCTGTACTGATTACACTCCTACCATCTGCCCAATTATGAGACAGAAGCGATTGTATATTAAAAGTTCGTTGAACCTGCCCCGAATAGATCCCTGTAGATCTCAGCATAGGGGATAGTTTATGAGCGAGTGATTTATTGGCACCGTCTAAATAGGAAGGCAATAATGCAGCTATGTTAGTAGGTTTGGGAAAACATTAAATGGTTGCACGGCTCGGGAGATGTAGAGTTCAAGTTTGGTCAGCAAAAAATAACGACGGTCAAGTGCGAGTACTCGCGCCCTGAGGCTTCCGTACTCTTGGTCGTGGGGTTTGAATCCCGGTCGTGCACCAATGATTTATAAAAATTACAAAAACCGCAAATATAACTTTGTTTCCTAAAAAACTTCGAAATTCCTCAATTTCAGACTTTTCCCTTAACTTGTGTTCCATACCAAAATTTTACATTCATTGAATTATATATCCGTTATTTTTATACCATATCTTTTTGATGCATTAAGCTAGAGCTTTGATTTTTATACGGCACCATAAGCCCACAGACCTCAATAGGTGGTATAAATTTCAGGTTGATACCTTTAGCCGTTTCTGAGAAAAAGGGTTATATTAACAGACGGACAGCCTGATGAAGTCCACTGCTGAACATAGGCCTCCCCCAAAGAGTGCCATGACGAACGGTCTTGAGCCTTCTCCATCCACCGACTTCCCGCAACCTTCACAATGTCGTCGGTCCATCGGGTGGGGGTTCACGTCTATAATTAAGTCAATATATTTGACGTCTGCGTTTGTACGTTGCGTATGCGCTGCTTCATACACAGCAAGGAACTGGGACTGAATAACCGAAAAAATAAGATAAAGATACATTTCATATTACCAAAATATTTCGATACCTAAAAAAATGCGGTGGCGCTAAGCTGGGTTTTGAAGAAACCGTAATGAAAAAGGTTTTCTTTGCTGATCCGACGCGCTCGCTGCCCTGTGATTCGCCATGCAGTAGATTGCGCGCATCCCCTTCTATCCCGTTGCCAGCACAACTATTATTAAATCTGTGGCACGGCTCGATTTTACTCGGTACCACTGTTTTCTAAAGGTTAAATAACGCTATGGCCATACCTTTTTGGGATTGCGGTACCGTTTTACCTTATACTCAAACCACTTACAGTCCCTGGCAAGGAACGCGTACCACTCCTGGCAAGGAACAAGTACGCGAGATGGCGTATACTTAGGTACTGTTCTAAACGACTGCTTTATATTTAAATAAAAAAGTGTGTCAATAATATGTGATTTTTACGCATGTTGATCAAGTGGGCGCCAGCTTTAAACACAAAATAACAAATAATGCACATTACGTAGTAAGTCTCAGCCACGATATGATAATAACTTTATCGATGCATAGGCGCGCGGCGCGCTCTACATCGGAGCTGCATCGACTATTTTTGGATTTCATAATGTAGTACACGGTAAAAAGTAGCATAGTTTTATTCAGGGCATCATTTAATCTTTTCCTATCTTCTGGACAGTACCAGTCGTGGGAATCAATCGATCTTCGAACCTGCAAAGGTGAGAGCAAAGGTCGATTGAGTGATATTTTTTTGCGCGAACTCTTCAGTATGTCACGATTAGGGCTTGCAATCGAATATTCGAATTTATTCGAATATTCGACACATTTCTTTATTCGAATATTTGTAATAGCGATATTCGAATATTCAAATAATTTCAAGTATGAGAGAAAGCCGTAATCTGAAGCATTTATCCTTCTCTAAACTAGGTAATTTTAGTTTTTCTACAATTTGAGCATTATTACTATAACAACTTTCGTGAATCTGCACTTTCTTAATGTTTAAACGGGAAATGACTTAGTGAACTAAATTTTCGGATTTTATTTGATGCATACTTTTTTTAAATATTTGGTGGTTTTGATAACTAAGATTCACCGTAAGCCCTTTTGGAGCATTCCTACGCGGTTTTGTGATGATTTCCTGCAGTAAAAACTTGTTAAAACTAACATTTAATAGTTTTGAATAATATTCGAATATATTCGATTACCACCCAAAAATGGTCGAATACTATTCGAATACTACAGTTTCGTATACATATTTGCAACCCCTAGTCACGATTGCACGATTGTAAATTGGATTATGGGACGATTGGGACTGATGGCGATGCAATTTTATGGAACTTAAGTTGTTACTTTAATAATAATAATTTTATTTCACAACAAACGTTACAGAGCAAGATATTATACATGTATCACTTATAAATTAAAACAATGCATGTGGGAAAACATAGGTATCCAAACTAGGATAAACCTGTATGATGGCATACCTATTCCTTCCGCTGGACATAATAAATTAGTTATAAGTAACTGCTATAAACAAGCTTAACTATTAATAACGAGTTTGTGAAATAGAAAACAAAAAACACAAACAAAAAAAAGAGGATTTCTTACCACTAAAATAGTACCTAGGTCCATTATAAGAATATAGTAGTAATAATAGTAGTGAAGACTGCGTGTGTGTGTGTGTGTGTAGTAGTAGTAGTAGTGTATGTGTTATGTTATGAGTATGAGTGAAATATTTGAGTGAGAGTAAATTATTATGTGTGTGTGTTTGATTGTATGTGACTGTTGTAAATGGTAAAAGGTTTAGACACATAGTTAACATACATTTATTTATTTATTAACAAACAAAGAACAAGCAAAAAAAAAATATTCCAAAAACTAACTTTTTCTGAAAAACTAAATAAATATCAACTTTTTTTAAAGCTGATATTTATTTATTAGAGCCCGCAACTCCTAACATCACTTTTAGATTACTCTCACGGCTTCCGATCTCGTCTAAGTGGCCCTGGAAAACAACTCGCCTGTATAGAACGCAGTCGATTGCGTACTCAATTTCAGTTTCGATCTGGATTTTGTTCAAGAGCATCTACCTACCTACCAAAAAAGCTTTTGTTCTATTACTACCAATCCTCTCAAAAGCCACTTCTGCAGATTCCAATTTCTACAGATTTTCGTTTCAACAGTATTCCACGTTTACAGATTTCCATGTCTACTGGATTAGGATTGGGTAGAGACTGGAACAGTTACTGTTTTAAAGGGTAAGCCCTACACTGTATTACTTCGGTCTGACTTCAGCCACCATTGGGTCATCATTGCGGGACACGAGCTTGGTGTGTCTCTTTTTTATTTTATTCTGAACGGATGCGGATGTTATGGTTTTTAGTAACAGTTTTATGGTGGCATACTGAGGTTATTTTTTATATTTGAAGCGAACGCTTACCTAATCGTTTTAGCAGAGCAACTAAGCTAACGTTCAGCGCGGTCACCAAAAAGATGTGACTGCTAATAGCATTAAAAACCGAGCATATTCGTGCTTCCTAGCCGCTTCACTCGGATAAAAATCCTATGTCCTCTCCCAGGGTTCAAGCTATCTCCATAATACATCTCATCGATATCGGTTCAGTAGTTAACATCTTACAAACAGAAAGACAGACTGACAGGGAGAGTTACTTACGCTTATAATATTAGTGTGAAGTGTGTTATGCGATGAAGCATCGCCATCACCGAAGAAAAACCAACGCTGAAGCATTTCTAAATTAATAATCTAATTTAATAACAAACATTTAAACATTCAAACATCGATTAGCCAACATATTTCACTTCAACATATTTTTACGAAGCCTCTACGTTGCCTACGGCGTAGATGCTCTACGTAGACTCTACGAAATTATGTACAGTACGCGATGTTTTGCCAGTTTCGTACTCCCACGGAAATATCAGTCATAACAACAAAGTCAAAAGCGAAACAAAATTACGACAATGTAATTCTGTTACACTTGGCATCGTTTCTGAAAATATTTAAATCTTTATACAAGGTGTTCCGTAATTAGAATGCTATTCCGAAAGGGGCTTATTCTATACACTTAAACAAAATGCCATAGACAAAAAAGAAAAAACCTTTTTTTATCTTATTTATTTTCTAGTACTTTTTCTATAAGCTGTTTCCAGTCTGGTACCAACACTAAACCACACAAACACATCGAGATTGCTACTTAAACAAATTTGGCAGAGTTTGAACTAATTTCTCCTCAAAACATCTATTTTATGAATAAAACAAGTCGAATTAACCCATAACTTATTGACTGTTGGCATTGGGTTTATCATCATCATCATCATCAGCCTGATGAAGTCCACTGCTGAACATAGGCCTCCCCCAAAGAGTGCCACGACGAACGGTCTTGAGCCTTCTCCATCCACCGACTTCCCGCAACCCTCACAATGTCGTCGGTCCATCGGGTGGGGGGCCTTCCAACACTGCGTCGTCCGGTTCGTGGTCGCCACTCGAGAACCTTTATTCCCCAACGGTTATCGGTTCTGCGAGCTATATGGCCAGCCCACTGCCACTTCAACCTGCTAATTCTGAAAGCTATATCGGTGACCTTGGTTCTTCTACGGATTTCCTCATTTCGGATTCTATCACGCAGCGAAACTCCGAGCATAGCTTTCTCCATAGCCCGTTGAGCGACTTTGAGCTTGTGTATGAGGCCAATAGTTAGCGACCAAGTCTCAGTGCCATATGTCATCACTGGCAACACGCACTGATTGTAGACTTTCGTCTTGAGGCTCTGCGGTATCTGTGACGAGAAGATATGACGAAGTTTCCCAAACGCGTTGGATCCGAGTTGGATTCGTCGGTTGACCTCTTTGTCAAAGTTGGACCTACCTAGTTGAATCGTCTGACCCAAATAGACATAGTGATCTACAACTTGAATGGTATCGTTCCCAACATTTACCGGTATGGGTGCGACATGAGCATTGGACATGATATTTGTCTTGCCCATGTTCATTTTAAGACCCACCTGTTGGGAGACGGTACTGAGGTCTCTGAGCATTGCGCCAAGGTCCTCTAGCGATTCTGCCATTATGACTATATCATCGGCGAATCGAAGGTGAGTGATGTATTCGCCATTGATGTTGATGCCTTGTCCGTCCCAGTGCAGAAGCTTGAAAACATCCTCCAATGCAGAGGTGAACAGTTTCGGAGAAATGACATCTCCCTGTCTCACCCCTTTTTGCAATTGGATAGGAATTGTACTCTGGTCCTGGAGTCGGATAGACATGGTGGCTTTGCTGTACAAACACTTCAACACTTCGATATACCGGTAGTCGATCTGGCACCGCTGTAGTGACCGTAACACTGCCCAGGTCTCGACTGAATCGAAGGCTTTCTCGTAGTCCACAAACGCTAAACATAATGGTCGATTATACTCTTCGGTCTTCTGTATAATCTGCCGAAGCGTGTGGATGTGGTCTACGGTACTAAAGCCTTTGCGGAACCCGGCTTGTTCGGGAGGCTGGAAGTCGTCAAACCTACGGGCGAGCCGATTAGTGACAACTCTCGAAAACAGCTTATAGACATGACTCAGCAGCGAGATAGGCCTATAATTCTTCAAGAGGGTGTTGTCACCTTTCTTGAAAAACAGTACCACCACGCTCCTGTTCCACGCCTCAGGCGTTGTACCTTCGAGGATTACGGAATTAAATAGCTTCTGAAGGACTTTAAGTACCGGTGTTCCACCCGCTTTCAGAAGCTCTGACGTTATTCCGTCCTCCCCCGGTGCCTTATTGTTCTTAAGCTGTTTGAGGGCCGTCCGGATCTCGTATAGGCTGACGTCCGGGATGTCTTCGGTATAGTGCCGGGTCAGACGGGCTCTTGCATCGCTTGCCGTGCTTGGAGCAGGACTTTGCGATGAGGTGTACAGTTGTCCATAGAACTTCTCGAGCTCTCGTAAAATCTCAGGCTTCGACGAGACGATATTGCCGCTATCGGTCTTCAGTTTCGTCAACTGACTGTCCAATAGACAGATCTTTTGCGAACACTTTCGAGCCTTTATTGCGCTCTATGGCGCGTTTAATACAAGCTGTATTAAAAAGGCGCAAATCGTGTCGCATGGACTTAGAGATCTGTCTATTGAGCACGCCGTATTTCGACCTGTCCACTGAAGAATGCAGTCTCATGTCGTTTCGCTCAGCCATGAGTTTTAGATTGGGTTTATAATAAGCCCTAATTGACTTACTATATAATGTTTTAAAGCACTGTGTATATGTCGTCTACTTGTTTTTTCAAAAACCCTTTAACACCATACACTTAAGTGTTGGTCTAGTAAGAAGGACTTTTCAATCCGGTCTAACACGTTCTTAAAACTGTGAAGGAAAACATCGTGACGAAACCAGAAAGTACGAGTGTAGAGTGCGTATTTGGCACCTCACGTCTTTAACTTGTCGGCGGTTCCACCTTGTCTCATATAAATGTCGGCCGAGACCTCTAGGTACCTAGTCGAGATTGAGTAGGAACCCGGCAGGAGTTAGTGAAAAAATAGTTAGCAATTGCTATGACAGCAATGTAACTGACAATATTTAAGAAGAAATTGTTGTCAAATTAGATCGCTTCCGACCCGTGGTACAACTGTGATGTCCAACTGGTTGTACTACGGAGAAGTAAAGTTACCCATAGTTCAACTCTTTTTTTTTGAATATTTTATGATTATGACCCGTGGTACAACGGTGGCATTATGTCCAACTGGTTGGACCACGGGGATATGATGATCGTGTAAAACAAATGAACGTCTACAAAACAAATGACTATCGTTAAGTGATTCTGTTTTAGAAATGTCCCCTCAAAATTTCTCCCATAATAATTTAAGTTTAGTGTTGAGTACTTTTTACAAAGTAAGTCGCTCAGGGGCGGCGCAATAATTTATGAAACTGGTGAGTTTGTCAAAAAAGTGCTTCTGATTACAAAGCTGAACATCGAAATTCCGTCAAAGTGTATCGTTCAGTTGAAATGTATAGTCCCGTTCTCTGTTAGGAGTTGCAACACCGTGTCTGGAAGTACGCCAATGTGCATCGAACACACAACAGATATGAAAGGGCTTGAAGGTACGCGTTACTTGCTGTGTGTGTGTATATATGCATCGCATACACGCTGACGTCAAATACTGTGCTCCGAAGTAATTACAATCAAACTTCAATATTCATTAAATCGCATGGTTCATTTCGAAACGTCATAGATCTTGTTGAAACGCCTCTTATTCGCGACTTAGCCTAGAACACACAGGCAAGGAACCACGGCTAGCGTTTTGTTTAACGATTCTTTGCGACTATATTAATAACCAAATTGGAGCATATTCAGCCCCAAGCTTTTTTGTTATTTTAACAATAGGATAGTACGATTTTTTTACAGAATTTTCGTTCAGGTAAGTTTTTAAATAGATACATACAAATATAAGTACTCATTAATGAAAACCATAATGAAAGCTGTCTATTACTTAGAATAAACAAACAGACAACCGTTTATTTATTTATTTGACAGGCCTCATAGCTCAGTTGGTAGTAACTATGCCTTCTGCGCTAGAGGTCGCGGGTTCGATTCCCGCACTGGACAAACATTTGTGACTAACACAGATGTTTGTTCTGTGTCTGGGTGGTAAATATTTATCTATTATGTATATCAATTTCTGGTACCCATAGTACAGGCTATGCCTAGTTTGGGATCAGTTGACAATGTGTGATATGTCCGGAATATTTATAATTTGTATTTCTTTAATCTTTATTGCACACAAAAAAAAACAATGTACAAAAGGTGGGCTTAATGCCAAGGCATTGATTGTCTACCAGCCAGCCTGAATTGAGTAGAAACAGGAGGTTGGTGTGCGACAGATTGTTTAACTTAACTAAAAACTATACTATATACATATATATATAATACACTGCAATAGATTAACAGATAGTACAAAACACCAAAAACCGTTGCAACGAACTAAACTATATTATAATGATGGTTATTATCTGTAGAAGAATTTAAGTAGACGGATTTTTTTACACTCCTCTGGCAAACATTTTTTTCTTTTGCAGCCTCGAGCTCTCAAATGTACCTACATACAATCCCTACGTATGCCAGACTATGTGTAAATCACCCCACATTATAGTAATTCGCTCTGGAAATATGTGGGGGAGGCCACGTTCAGCAGGGGACGTCCTACGGCTGAAATGATGATGATGATGATTACTCGGGATTTTGCAGAATGTTTACATTCAGCCACCTAGGTATTAAATAAATTATGTTTTTATACACAAACCCTGTTGGCCTAGTGTTCCCCGATTCGATTCGATCGTGGGTTCGAAACCGGTCTTGAGTTTTTTTGTACGAAAAAGTACACATTAACACGTGTTTAAAACGGCTAGAAAAACATCGTAAGGATCAGTAAGTAATCATAAATCATCGATGGCCTTGCAACCTGTCACGTATGGAAAACACACTACTGCAAAATGTGGACATGTGCCAAGATGTTTGGACGTGCCTCTGACTACCCCCCTTAGACATCTTCGACGTTCTGATCATCTGGAGATCTGAGACTTTATCTACCATGCTTGGGGTTAAATGTCGTGAACCTATATTTTTATGTTTTTAAGAATAGCACAGAAAGAATCGAGTCAAAGATTCCAGCGACCTACATAATATTGAAAACGACAAGGTTAGTGTGATGGCGGCGCTCTGTTATATAAAAAACTATAATTTGTAGATTTTATCTTCATTGGAAGCTCGAAAGAGTTCCTAAAAATAATACATTCATGATAAATCATAGTTTTGTGACGCGCGGCTGATCTCTCTCGCAGTAGAAATAAGAAATTGGCATAATAGTTTCGAGTACGTTTTTCAAAACATTAGTACCTATGTAGATATAGCCGCATTAACCGTTTTAAAAAATAGCCTATGTCGTTCCTCAGGCCTAAGCTATCTGTTTATATCCTATTCAATTCCGACTAAATATAATCAAGATCGGTTCAGTTGTTTAGTCTTGAAAACTTACAAACAGACAGACAGAGTTAATTTCGCTTTTTAAGATTTATTTAGTGAATTGATTCAGGCGTGACTTCCAGACCATTATAAGATTGGAGCACACCGCCTGGCCTGGAGGCCTTACAGAAGATCGCAGCCAAATAATATTATTTGTTTCAAATAGTGTTGTGTTCCTGCGATGAGTTAGGTTGCCAGAGCTCTTTAGGGGGGGAGGGGGGGAGGGGTCGGCAACGCGTGTGTGTTGCCTCTGGTATTGCTAGCGCTCATAGGCTTCGGTTACCGCTTACCAACAGGTGGGCCGTATGCTAGTTTGCTACCTCAGTGGTATAAAAAAAAAATAGAAAAAATATATTCTTTAGGTAGATAATATCCCGCTAATCTATTCCTCATAAGCTCAACAAAATGCAGACGCGTGCACCTCCCACGCCGCCCGCAATAAAGCCATGCAAAGATCTTCAAGAAATTTCAATCTCAGATCTTCAAAAATTGTACGGCCGGTAATTTGAGGCTGGTTATTAAAGAAACGTCTAATTTAATTTCATGAAAAATCAATAGTATCCACAATACATGCCTAAGTAAATTTAGGTACTTATGACCATTTTACCCTAGAACTGGGGTAGGTACATTTAAGCCGTGTTCAAGCGGCGTGCGTATGTCATGTAATATGTTTGATAATATCATTTAAATTGTTTTTTGATAATGTTTAAAAAGCTTCTCAAAGTGATCCTTACGTCAACTTCTGAAAGCCAATTTTTCTTTCAAATGTCAAACTCATGTAACATTTAAAAGAAAAAAGTCAAACTCAAAATTGACTTTATTCGGGAGATGTAGGTAAGGATCATTTTTAAATAAATTTCTGATGACATATCGCACGCCGTTTGAACACGCCTTTATGCCGTAACAGTTATAAGAAACATTTTTTTATTTTTATTAAAAATAAATAACGCACAGCTACATGTAAACGAAATAAATATGGTAAAATAAATATGGTATGGTAGAACTATGAAAGGCTTTGATAGACTATTAACATAGGGATGTTAGGGATGAACGAATAATAATACAAGGTTATTCATAATTTGTATTTTATCCCGAAAGGGTAAGGCTTATTCTACAACCAATTGGCAATAATTTAAAGTTTATTCTGCGACTTTTGAAAGTTCACTGAGAAAAAAAGACATTGAGATTATGCATAAACACCTTTTTTGGGATGAAATCAGTTCTAACTTAATTAATCAGCTGTTTTAGGTAGCAATCTTGATGTTGAACTTCTCGTACATTTAATAATGAGTTATTAACATTATAAAATAGACCAAAAACAGCAGGATGATATAACTCTGATAATTTTTTCGCTAATTTTATTTCTCTTTGTTGATAGAATAAGCCCCTTTCGGGATAGTAGGTATGATAGCATTGGTATCCATCCGTGAAATATAAAACTATCAAAAACCCAGATAGAAATGCTGTCAGTAACAGCCGTAGATTTAATTGAAAACGCGAAAGCCGATCGGACAGAGCTTTCAGGAAACGGTAATTGAATACATTGATCCATCGCGAAGCGTATAGGTATGTGTTCGATGAAGGCATTGAAAAAAGGTTCCATTTAGCACAGCCTAAAAGACTAAACATTGAACATTCAAAAAGCCTTGCAGTGAGTCACATCGTGTCCTGGGGTGGCCAACAGTGGTCCGGGGTCGTCACCAAGCACGTAAACAAACATTACATTATCCAGCAATGGGCACACTGCACTGTAAGGCACTACGTACGAAATATATATTCTGAGGGTTCTGAGGATCCAGGGCACAGAGAGGAACTCCTGTGCGACGAGGATGCCGAGGTAGATGTACCTGGAGTATATGGAGGAGTTGGACCGGATGGGCCTAGAGGCGTCTCCCTTGCAGCAGTTGCTGCCCATGGCGGGAGCTCATGCCCGCGAGATCGCGAGGGTCGGACGCGAACTGCGCGCGCGCCGCCTATTTTCGTACTAACGTTGCGCGCTCCGTGTTTACGCTACGCGCCCATTCCGCGATCTGTTTCATCATCATAGTGGTGTCAATCGACGCAAATAACGCACGATTGTTCCAATTTTTCATCGATGATAGAAATCATTGCGTTTAATTTGGCACCAACCTAATCGTAAAATAAACTATCGTACTTTTGACTACGGTATAAATAGGTAGGTATGTCTTTCGCTAAAAATTTTTATGAATCATTTTGGACTAATATTCAAAACAAAATGTCTACACCAGCTGCGAAGCGAGCGATAACTAAATCAATACCAAGATCCAAACCCATTCATCTATTTGGACGCATGATTTAGTTCAGCATCGAATCACCAGATGGTAGTTAATTTGAACTAACAGTTCTGTCGGCAATCAAACAGATGGCGCTGCCCAAAGTCACCCGAGGTGGCATTCTTGATAAGCTCATATTTATTTTTGGTAAGTAAAAGGTAAACCTTGGCAGACATACATAATTATTATTTTAGTTTAGCTGTTTTAAATGAGGTCGTTAGTTAGCTAGTAAGCAATTTAAATAAATCAGCAATTCTTCTAGTTTTCTATGAAACTGACATCGGAAATCTTCAGTGAAACAGCACATCCGTCTAACATCGGGACAGTTATTGGAATTCAAATAACACAATTGAGTGTCGTATTCGCCTATATCATATTTCACACCTAATTCCTCCTCCGTTTTCAAATGTACCCTATTATTATTATACCTAAATATAAATGCGAAAGTTTGTGAGGATGTTTGGATGTTTGTTGTATATCACCCCGTAACGGCTCAGCTGATTTAATAACACAATAATAACACAATTGAGTGTCCTATTCGCCTGTTATTGACAAATACATATCATATTTCACACCTAATTCCTCCTCCGTTTTCAAATGTACCCTATTATTATTTATACCTAAATATAAATGCGACAGTTTGTGAGGATGTTTGGATGTTTGTTGTATATCACCCCGTAACGGCTCAGCTGATTTAATAACACAATAATAACACAATTGAGTGTCCTATTCGCCTGTTATTGACAAATACATATCATATTTCACACCTAATTCCTCCTCCGTTTTCAAATGTACCCTATTATTATTATACCTAAATATAAATGCGAAAGTTTGTGAGGATGTTTGGATGTTTGTTGTATATCACCCCGTATCAGCGAAATGAGTACATCAGAGGAAGTTTGAAAGTAGCGCCAGTGACGGAAAAGTTGAGAAGTAATAGGTTAGCATGGTATGGGCATGTCATGAGGAGGGATGAAAGTCATGTAACGAGAAGAGCGTTAGGTATGAATGTGGATGGATATAAGACTAGAGGAAGGCCGAAGAAAAGATGGATGGATTGTATTAAAGATGACATGAGTAAGAAAGATGTGAGTGCGGAGATGACGGCTAACAGAAGAGAGTGGAAGAAGAAAACATGTTGTGCCGACCCCACATAATGTGGGACAAGGGCAGGAAGAAGAAGAAGAAGAACGGCTCAGCTGATTTCGTTGAAACTTGAAATCAGTTCTTAACCCAGAATAGCATAGGTATAGGCTACTTTTTATAGGTACCTACCACGCGAGCGAAACCGCGGGCGGAAGCTAGAATTATAAATACGAATGTTAATGAGTAAATCACGCCGTATCGGCTCAACATTCATTGAAACTTGGAATAGATAGAGTTCTTTGCCTAGCATATAGGGTACCTACTTATTATCTAGGAACCACACGACAGAATCCGCGGGCGCATGATAGTAAATATAAAATTCTGGGTCGACAGGCAACGCATTAGCAATGCTCCAGGTGTTGCTGATGTCAATAAGCGACGGTAACCTTACCAGGGCCGTAAGCCTAAGCAAGATCCTTACCACTCAAAGCAGAAACTGCAACAAACAAACTTTACCAACAATATATTTCAAAGCGTTTGATTTTCTATTTATTTATTTTCTTTTTTTCGGGAAAACCTTTCATAGTGCACCCATACTCTTAAATAGGAAGCTACATTCCAATCCAATCCAATTGTAGGTATCCTCTTTTATCTTTTTATCTTGTATAGTACGGACATAGCACACACGGTCAACTGATCCCAAACTAGGCATAGCCTGTACTATGGGTACCAGGGACTGATATACCTACATAATAGATACATATTTAACACCCAGACACAGAACAAACATCTGTGCTCATCACACAAATGTTTGTCCAGTGCTGGAATCGAACCCGCGACCTCTAGCGCAGAAGGCAGAGTTACTACCAACTGAGCTATGAGATCCGAAATGAGGAAATTCGTAGAAGAACCAAGGTCACCGACATAGCTCTCAGAATTAGCAAGTTGAAGTGGCAGTGGGCAGGCCATATAGCTCGCAGAACTGATAACCGTTGGGGAGTAAAGGTTCTCAAATGGCGACCACGAACCGGGCGACGCAGTGTTGGAAGGCCCCCCACCCGATGGACCGACGACAATGTGAAGGTTGCAGGAAGTCGGTGGATGGAGAAGGCTCAAGACCGTTCGTCGTGGAACTCTTTAGGGGAGGCGTATGTCCAGCAGTGGACTTCTACAGGCTCATGTTGATGATGATGATGAGCTATGAGGCCAGTCAGTCGGCTATGAGGCTTTGTTTTTAGTAAAGTCGGAGTTTTATACATATTGATTGATACCAGTCAGGAATGTACAGGTTCGATGTTTTATATCCTACCGAAGGGCTCTTCAGAACTGCGCGTCCGATTCGAACCCAGACTCCAAATTCGGTTCCTTTATCGACTGCGTTCGGACGCAGTCGATAACACCCACCAACATTCTTCTCTAACGTAGACTAGACTTTACTAGAGCCGATAGCTATATGCTATTGGCTTTTGGATAATCTACAGTTTCAATGCAAAAAGGCCAACGTAGGCCTTAGTAAGAACTAATCCAACTATCCTACTAATATTATAAATGCGAAAGCTTGTGAGGATGTTTGGATGTTTGTTATTCTATCACGCCGTAACGGCTCAACAGATTTCGTTGAAACTTGGATTAGATAAAGTTCTTTACCTAGAATAGCATATAGGCTACTTTTTATGTGTACCTACATAGCCGCGAGCGAAGCCGCGGTTGGAAACTAGTTTATTATAATTCAACCCATAAGGCATTGAAAGCGGATGAAAACGTTTGAATTAAAATTGTGTTGCAGGAACTTACGAACTTGAAACTAAATAAAATTAACTTTTGAAAGTGATATTGAAACACTGCAAAGTTTGTTTTTCAACTACCCCCAGAATGAGTGTAATAAATAATAAATAAATATTCCGGACCTATCACACGGTCAGCTGATCCCAAACTAGGCATAGCCTTAGCTATGGGCACCAGAGACTGATATACATAATAGATATATATTTAACACCCACACACAGAACAAACATCTGTATGCATCACACAAATGTTTGTCCAGTGCGGGAATCGAACCCACGACCTCTAGCGCAGAAGGCAGAGTTACTACCAACTGAGCTATGAGGCCTGCCTGTGTAATGGGGTGTCAATTCTTTAAAATAGGTTAAACAAGGTGTGTAGTTACTTTTTCAGATATGTTAGTATTGATATCTACGTATTTCAGGTCTTCCTTAACTGCTCCTGTAACGGGTGGGATTTTAAATTTTACTACGATATAATTTTAGAGCTAACTCTACTACGCGGACAAAGTCGCGGGAGTCCGCTTTTAACAATATATTTGAGATTTATAAGGGGTCGGCAACGCGTGCGTAATGCCTCTGGTATTGCAAGCGTTCATAGGCTACGGTAACCACTTACCAACAGGTGGGACGTATGCTTGTTTGCCACCTTAGTTGGATAAAAAAAAATATAGGTATACATATATAAGTCCTGCCTGACTGAATAATTATATACAAAAGTGCATCCCAATTCCGGTTTATAGCCAGCTTTTCATTTTCTATACCTACTAGTGGTTCGCCACGAACTGAGATCTCGAAAATTTGGTGCTTCTATAATAAATATAAATAAAATAAGTATTTATTTGCAAAAGGAAGGTTTAACAAGGCTCTTAAGTAAGCTAGAAAAACTTATAAAATTAAAAAACAAAATTCGTGCATGAGAGTTCCTTGTCCAACAAAAACCTTATGAAAAGTCGACACTTGACTACTCGCTCTAAGTATTAGACTTGTATTTAGACGCGAGTGATCCGTTCTTCGGCTAGGACAACGTTCTATGATCGTTACAGCACAATTATGATACACTTTGAAATCGCATGTTCTAACTAAACCCAATAACCAATCTTACTTGAACTACGAAAGTCATTGAAACTATACCAAATTGGAGTCACGCTTTATTTGTTTCCAAAAATTACTATTTTCGTTGTATATCGAAATCGTACAATAAAACAAAAAAATCGAACAAACAAAATTCACAAACAAATTCTTTCTGATGAGACCCCACTTCATGTAATACAAGTCATACAACTGTATTACTTTATTTTAAACCCCCTTATAGAATATAAAAATAATATAATAAATTCATTTAGTACCAAACTTATTAAAACTTGTAATTAATGTATATTTACCTACTTTATTTCGTGTTCTATATTATTTTTTAATTTAATTTATTTCAGACAGGTCCATACAGAAACTATTAGACCCCTATAATTATCGTAGGCCCTAGACCGATTTAACACTATTCTTACCAGCAAATCTTGATATTACAACCTGTTGATATACTAAATTCCATGCAGATCGCTTGATGGTTTGAAAGTTGCTGCTCTAACAAATAAACATAATAAACGTAGAACGCCGATTCGTGCATTTTGTTTGTGAGAAGATCGCTCGATCAAATAGAAACTGGATAATGGTATGCACAATTTCCTAGATAATAACATAATAGAACATAGAAGATAGGCAGTACGATATGCGCTGCAGATGTTCGAATTCACAACGCTAAACCAAATCGATCTCACTAATCCGTACGCATCTAGGTAGGTAGGTAGGTAGGTACTAGCGGCTCCGGCTACGCAGCGATTACACAGTAGAGATGAGTCGTACTTGCTATTTCGCGTACCAGATCCGTAACGTATCGTATTTTACATGAACCAGGTTCTAAAACCAGGTACTAAATACATGAATGTATTACCACTGCGCAATTCCAATGCGCAAGTCCATCGCGTACCTAAGGGCGCGCAGCACCGCGAGACGGAAGGTCGGGTTGGGACCGCGAGGCGCGGCGCGTCCTAGGGTGCGCGGTGGACTTGCGCACCGCACCCGAGTATTTTTAATACTTCTAAGTATCGTGAAGTCGTACCAGTTACGTATAGTATGATGCGAGAACCTGGTTTAAAAACCTGGTTGCGTGAATACGTACCACCTCTATTACACAGAATTACATACAAACGTAGGTACTACTGTAGCACAGAATAAATAGCCGTAGGCAGATATGTATCTAATGTAGAGAACCATTCTAACGCAAACGTTTTGTCTTACGTATAAGTAGATTATATTGTGACCAAGGTATTTAAGTATTTAAGGTAAATACCTAGAGTTCGTTTTACTTGCATATGTTAGTTAAAGAGATACTACTACTTTACCTAGGTACTAATCCTATCCTACTAATATTAAAAACGCGAAAGTTTGTAAGTAAGGATGGATGTTTGTTCCTCTTTCACGTAAAAACTACTGAATGGATTTGAATGAAACTTCACAATAATATAGCTTAAACATCAGAATAACATAATAGGCAACAATTTATAAAGATATTGTGTGAATTGTCCAAAATATGACGATAGTAGGAAAAAATCTACGCCACGTTAATATAAGCTACTGGAATAACTAATCCTGCGCAGACGAAGTCGCGGGCACCAGCTAATTAAATAATAAGCTTTGCTGTTCGTATGGGATTTAAGCCCTTAGTCGCTTTGAAATTTGGGGAGAATTTTTTTCTGATGCAAAGCGCGTCTCCTGATCACTCACAGAGAAGGCTTCCGAAGTCTTACACTTAGATAAATCATATTTAACAACATGACACGTCATCTTGTTGTGATTGCATGAAACAATTAAGAAATTAATTAGGATATGTATGGAATTTTTGAACCCGTTACAAACCCTACTCCTAACCTAATAAAAGCTGTGACATTTTCCTTTGTAATTTCAGCATAATTAAATGCTACTTTTTATGATCACCTGTTATTTAAATATCCATTTAAAGCTTCATAATAGGTAGGTATCAGTACGAATTTCTGTATGGAAATATAATTCTTAAATAAAATGTTTAAAGTCTTGTAATTATCTATCCTCCTAATATTCTTGAAAGGCCTATCAAAGGATAGGTAAACGATGGGGGTAGGCAAATGAAAAACTTTTTCTTCAAAAAAATAATTCGTAACATTTTTCGTAACGTGCAATTTTTACAATTCAACAGGTGATCAAGACTTATCACCTGTTGAATTGTACCTAGAACTACGTGGAATCGACGGCGCACATCACTTGGCTTATTCTTAATGACGACATTCACATCTCAAGTAACATTACCGCTAATTTCAAATCAGCAGGAGGCTGATTCACAATAACATTAGCGTGTCGAGTGTCTCCGGAGTTTGAGCGCTTCCTGGTGCTGTATTTATACATCGACACGTGAAAAACAAACAACGCCGCGGCGCCGGCGCGCGGCACGCGCCGCCCGCCCTAGCGCAACGGTGTAAGACTCATTTTCGCACAACGATGATCGTTTTGGGAGAAGAAAACTTGTTTTAAAGAATTTGTAAAGGACTCACCAGTGGTAGGTGAAAGGCTGCGTGCCCCTGGGCAGCGGCAGCAGCAGGTCGGCGGAGGCGCCGGGCGCGGCGCGCACGGGCGCGGCGGGGCCGGCGGCGAGCGCGGGGGGCTCCTGCTCCATAGGGCTCCAGTGTGCACGGGCCGCGCGCGGCTCGGCGTGTGCGCTGCTCGACTACCGTCCGTCGCCTTTCTAAAAATAATTCTGAAAAATGTAACGCGCACGCCGAGCGAAATTTGTGAGACGCGAATATTTTGCCAATTCCGCGACTGGAACTCCGTATGGAACAGCTGATCGCCGTGACTTTATTTATTTCGCTGGAGAATTCATTATTTTGGTATTTTGTTTGTTTCTGTTGACCAAACATTCTCGTACCACACAGGAGTGATGTAAAAATTGCGGTTGGTAGAGTACTAGGTTACATAATGTGTTTTTCCTATTCTGTCTTCCATTGGAGCAGCTTTAGTGATTGTTTTTGACGGTTTTTGACTTTATAGAGTGAGGCTAATCACTACGTTACTTTTTAACCCAAAGAAGTAAAATGACGCACTGCTTGCTTCCGTGGTTTAGCCTTACCATAGGCGCCTATGGAACTAAATACCACTTTTTTCAAATAAAATCTGGCCGTGATATAAGACCTACCACTGCCGCAGGTACACTTAGTTACCTTTTCAGCGGGTCCGTTCGAAAAATGTGATAAAGTAACATACCTACATACTAAGTTATTAAGTAAACACTTTCATTTGGTGACTAGGTAGGTAATGAAGTATGGGTAGGTACCTATAGAGGCCTCAGCTTACGATAGCTTTGTTTGCTATTTGTTTTTAAATTATTGTTGTTCTTTGCATATTTTAGTTCCTTCAGAACCCATTCCAACATTCTTCCATAATTTACCTACTACTTTTCCTCAAACAAATAATAATCCGAATAAAATTAATCCCTTAGTAAAACCATGAGCAATGTTAACTCTGTGTTTAGGTACTTTGTGTCACTAATAGGACCAATCTGAGCAAAGTTAAATGAAATACATAGATAGGTAGAATCATGAAATGAATAGGAATTAGATTTTTATTTGCCAGTGCCTGCTTTGTGGGTAGAGACATATGTCTATGTCCAGCAGTGGACTTCTCTATCCGCTGATGATGATGATGACTACCTATATGGTACTGATGATTGATCAAATAATCTTGATGAATCACCCTGTATAAGGATATATTCCCAACCACCCCACTACACAAGTCAATGGGAAAGAGCCTACACACCAAATCCACCGGCTCGGTGACATATGCCTTGATGATACGTCTTCTACGTAATAGGGATGAAGTTGTCTGTTATGGTTAAATAAAATAAAACAATTTGTTATTTTCATTCTTTATTTGTTCCAATTCAACTTCTACACTTCCACATTATAGTTTGAATGACTAGATCAAATGTACGTATGTATTATAACAACTATCAAGACCGGGGTGAGTACAAGATACATCAAGAAGTTACACAACAGCAATGCGCAGTGCATACAAAAGTAGAATGAAGCCCTGTTCAAACGGCATGCGTATGACATCTCATATAATATATGTTTAAAATTTGTTTCAAAGTCAAACTCAAAATTGACTTTATTTGACAATAAATTTGACTTTTTGAAATAAATTTCAGATGACACGTCACTTCGTTGGAACACGGCTTTAGTGCATCCGGCCATGTCTACATTATCGAAACACTACCGTTGAAAGAATACCGACATGATTAATACCTAATATTTAAGGCGTGTGTGTACACGTACCTATGTCATTTGTTATTCGGATGTTTGAACAAAATCCCGTTTTTTTTTTCTCGGTACTCTTCCATTAAACCTACATCCTTATTATTAAAAGATTCAAACCTTAATTTATAAAATTCAGATAATTATTAGCTAGTTACATTAATCTTAAATTAACTTCAAAATATCTTTATGGTAAGTTTAAGCCGTTAATTGGGGAACGTGGTCAGTAGGTAAAAATAGAATATGCTAAGAATGCCCAAAAATTTTCGAAATTAATCTTGCTTTTTTGTAGGAATTTCACTGCAAGATGAGATTGCAGTGAGTCGATAAATGGGCTTCTTTAAACAGTCAATCATACAACGTGTTCTGCAACTAGTATAAAAAAACTGTGTTTTGTTTTTTTAAAGGTCCTCAATAAAGTTTTATTTCATTTCATTTCATTTTCGGTGTCAGTTGACTAACGACTGCTGAATAATAGAGTTTGATTTTATCCAAAAACATCGGATTTTTGCCCAAAGAGTTTTCAATTAAAAGCCACGAATTTCCAAAAGTCTTAGACAAACTTTATTTGCCTATTATGAATAGAGGTGTAGAAATAGCCCCTTTCGGCAGACCGTGTTTATTACGCAGATCAAATGCCTTGATGTTATATAGAGTAAATTGTTTCGAAAAACTCGAGATAACTCGATCAGCCTCTAAAGTGCAGTCTATCAATTCACCACGGCCATAAGACTGCTTCTTAATAAAACATTTAATCATTAAAATAAGTATAGTATAATAAGTATCTCAAACTAGCTAGATTTAGCCGTGATTTTTAATAAAACAATAATACATAAGGCAATCGAACTTAAAAATAATGATACTGCCTATTTAAAAATAAGATGCAGTGCCAAACAAAATCTAACGCATTTTCCCTATGACACCACAAAAAGACACCACCAATGTGTCACGGGGAATCACTATTCACCGTGTTCGCCAATAGTTTGGGCTAGGGGGTGCATTCCGAAATTTCGAAGCTTCATAGTTTCGAAATTCCGGACCATTTTGCCATGTTTTGCAATTTCAAAATTGACGCTTCTAGTTTCGAAACGATTACGATACGATTCGAAAAAACTCATGAGGCCAATTTCATACGTCAGTTTCGAAATTGAGATTCTAAGAAACTGCAACCCCTAGTTTGGGCGGTCCATGATAATCGTGGTTCTCTTGACTGGTCGGTTTGTGAAGAAATATCTTTCACATTCCGTTTGGTTTGAGTTCCCACGAACAGGAGGTAGCTTCACCTAGTTTCTAAGACGTTAAAAAGTGATAAAGACCCTAGTGATTTGATTTGATTTTATTAAAATTAACACATTTTCACTTTGACTTTGAAATGTAACATGGCGTAGGCCTTCACTTAATAGTCGGTGGTGTCACGGAGAATAGTGATTGCCCTTGACACACCTAATAGGGTCTTTTAGCGGTGTCAAGGTGAATGAAAGAAATCTACACAATCAGTACCTACACGTTTTTCAAATTTATTTCGAAATCGAAAAGTACGATGCAAGACGGTCGCCTAGGCCTAGGCCTAGTGAGCCTAGGCTCAAATTTAAACTCTAATAATACTATTCAGACTCCACAAGACACGCAGGCTCAGAAACTGTGCGTCAATGGGATCCGAAGCAAAATTTTTATAAAAATATTTAATTTTGTCTACGCTTACCAAAATATGGAAAGCTAAATCACTCTGATTTAACGCGAAAATAACTATCACTATATGTTTGTAAAGTTTTCCGGCTGAACCGATCTTGATGAAATTTGGTATGGAGATAGCCTAAGGCCTGAGGAAGGACATAGGCTACTGTATATAGGCGTACCGCGCGAGCAAAGCCGCGGGTAGCCACTAGTTTTAAATAAAACAGCAATTAACAAAATAGAGCCGTTAAATAAAAACCGTCGAACTTATATTTATTGACGATATTTAGGCCGGAACAAAATAAAAACTTAAGTATTCTAAAAAAAAAAAATGACTAGAAATAAGAGATCTTAGGTAGGCGGGATCGAACGTAAATTCTTGAAATAGTGGACCTTATGCTATAGACAAATACTAATTCTTATTTTAACTTAAAACTATTTTTAGGAAAGGATCGATTTTGGAATGTTTTCTACACATTTTTTTAGCTGTTAATCTCTTGTAAAGGAGAATTATTAGATAAATAGGTTAACTTAGTTATTTCAGAGGTAAATTTGCTGGAGTCCATTCTAAGATAAAAAATATAATAGTATTCCTCTTTCACTCAACTTCATATATTTGAATTTTTAAAACCCCTTTTTGGGGGTATACCCCCCTATATCTCAGCAACCCTTTCCCGATTCAACCCATATTAATACATACCAGCAAATCGTAATAGAACCTATTCAAATACTAAATTCCATGCATATCGGATTGACGATTCGAAAATTATGTTCTAACAAATATACATACAAACACAACGCTGATTTTATTTGCTTCGAAAGCGCGATCAATTACTTAAGTCTTTTGCTCCCAAGTCAAAAATGTCCCCAAGTTTAAGCCCAAAAAAATATGATCATTCACGATTTCATCATAATTTTACCTCAATTCCGGCCGAAATCGACCCTATACTACCATAATAACTCTTATTATTTACGAAACAATTTTGTTTGTGTTAAATGAATTAATTTATATTTTAAATCAGTCGGTGTCTGAGGTTTTGAGCATTTGAAAATAAATATTTAAACTAAAACTTACCATCATACGTTATATTTAATTATGGATGTATTAACTGAAATAAATGAGTTAATAATAAGTAATTTTAAATGCCAAGTGAGAGAGATCCTTTCCTACTGTAGAATAAAATCCTAAGAAAAAAGTTCTACTACAATACATCGATAACATTTTTCTGTTTACTGATTTATGTGAGACATTAAATACTTTTAACATTTAAGTAGATTTATGAGAAAATTTGATGAGTAGAAAAAATCCTTCAAACAAAATATTTATACTACGCGTTAAAAGAAGACAAAAAATAACAATATAAATAAATTTTCTAAGACCTTAGAGGAGTCTATAAGGATTCTTCTAGCCTTGGTAGCGAGGAACAAACGTACTTCACCTAGTTTCTAAGACTTTCCAAGGTAATCTTTGTTATTTTATTGAAATAAAAAAGACACTTTGACTTTGACTTTAGTTTTGAATTAGCTCGCAATTCTTTGAGCATTTAGATACACTTATAAGAAATACAGGTCGCATAGTAGGTATACAAATATACAAAACACAAAAGAATGACTAAATCAGTAAGTTCTTGAGAGCTAGTCTGCTAGCACTGCGAGAACTAGTTGGCTAACTCTGTGAGAGCTAGTTGGCCAACAGCGTAAGTCGTTTAGACATCGGCAACATCGCAGATGCCCATAGGCTTAAAGATCTTACCGCGAGACTTGTTAACGACGTTACCATTTACCTCGACGAATGTTTCCTTCTTAGCCTCGAAAGCTTCCTTCTTCGCCTCGAATGTTTCCTTCTTCGCCTCGAAAGTTTCCTTCTTCGCCCCGACAGATTTCTTCGTCGGCTCGACGTTGTCATAGCGGATCGTGTTGTGGTTAATCTTGTCCTCGCATTCGCACGGCTCTTTGATGGCTGATGTGATAGCTTTGTTGTCGATCAGGTTGACCAGCAGCTTGGATTCTGGCTTGCCAAGGTGTGCGCGGTAGCCTTTGTTCAGAGCGACCCCGTCGGAGGAAGAAGAGAGCTGGCGATGCAGCTTAAGAATCTTGCGCACGCCGCAGTTGCAACCAGCCACCAGCTTCTCCTTCCTGAAACGTGTGGTTACGTTAGTTGGATTCGTAAGAAGAAATATCAAAGAAATATAGAAGAAGCTACAATTGAAAGGAAATAGGAAAAGGGGTGGAAATGTGCAGTCACTAAGCTACAATTTGAGGGATTGGGAAAAGGTGTAAAAAGCAGTCATTAACTTACAATTTAAAGGAAATGGGAAGTGTCTAAATTGCAGTCAATAAGCTACAATTTAAGGGGAATGGGAAGAGGTGTATAAATGTGCAGTCACTAAGTTATATTTTAAGGGGAATAGGAAGTGGTGCGTGTATGTGCAGTCATTAAGCTACAATTTAAAGAAAATGGGAAGTGTCTAAATTGCAGTCAATAAGCTACAATTTAAGGGGAATGGGAAGAGGTGTATAAATGTGCAGTCACTAAGCTACAATTTAAGGGAAATGGGAAGAGGTGTATAAATGTGCAGTCACTAAGCTATATTTTAAGGGGTAGGTATAAGTTAAGAAATGACAGATGTGAGTAGTATATCCTGCCACTCACTGAGCCAGCTCGCGTTCACGAGTCTCCAGAGCAAGGCGCACTGAGCAGATCTCGAAGAAGAGATCATTTGTGTCGTCCATGCGCTGGTCCAAGGCGTGCCGCTTGTCTTTCAGGTCGCGCCGGCTGTACAGGTCTAGTTGAGTGTAAGCCGGGATCTTCTTGCGGCTTTGCTCCTCACTCCTGCACAAACGGTTGATAATCGAGGCCGTTCTACAAATCGAATATGGATATCTATGCCAAGAGCACTGGTGGAGTGGACCACATCGGGTCTGCGGGCCGTGATCGGAAGCGGCTCCCAGAAACCGCCGCATACAGGGATACTGAGAGAATGTTACCAACGACCCAAAGTCCTGCTTCGCTATTTTAAGGAGCTGGCTGGGGTAGGGTTAGCATAGGGGGACAATGCACAAAACACCCCACAGTGGGAAGTCAATGCAGGTCTAACCACCCCCGATTAGATTTAGTCTGGTGGAGTGGTGGTATTGACCCCACCTTCCAATCCAAAGGTCGTTGGTTGGAACTTTGGACGGGCATCTGGATTTTCTATTCGAAAGATTTACGTGCGCTCTCAAACCTTGAAGGAAAACATTTATAACCGGCATGTCCGAGCTAGAACCTAAATATTCGATCAACGTGACATGTGCACACAAGAGACTCCAAGAGGCGCATTTTAATCCTGTCACCACATTGGTTCTTGTACCAACGGTAATTGAACCTTTTCAGGGCCACCATACTTCGACCTGCTCAGTGACTTTAATGCAGGATGACCAAGAAATAACCAATGACACGCAAGCAAATTGATGTGTATGAACGTCAATTCAACATCGGTACGAACTTCATACTCGCATTTGCACTAACATACTCGGTAAGTCTGCACAACACGCTGCACAAACTTTAGTCTCCGCCGTGTGGAACCCCATCCCATGGACCGACGACATTACGACAGAAGGCTCAAGACCGTTCGTCATGGAACTCTTTGGGGGAGGTCTATGTCCAGCAGTGGACTTCTACAGGCTGATGATGATGTGTGGACCTTCTATTAATTAATTGTGCTGCAATGGATTGTCCCAATCAGAGTAATGACACCAGTTCTGTACGTACCTGAGGAAGGCCATCTCGAGCGAGTCGCGAGTCTCGCGGGCCCACACAGTCTGCCTCTCCACGAACGTCCGCTGGTCATACATCATCAGCTCCTCGTTGATCAAGTCCAGGGACTTGATGATAATCGCAAAGGTAGGGCTAGGGAAACAACAAGATCTTTACAAACTGGAAAAGGATATCATTCGCGGGTCATAACCATAACTACTGCGTGATAAAATCCGAACCGGGGAAATCCGTAGAAGACCCAAGGTCACCGACATAGCTCTCGGAATTAGCAAGTAGAAATCAAGCTCACAGATGCTACAATCGATGCTTTAAACTTTTAAACAACGGTTGTCGCTTCTGTGAGCTATATGACCTGCCCACTGCAAATTCAACTTGCTAATTCTCAGAGTTATGTCGGTGAACTTAGTTCTTCTACGGATTTCCTCAGTTCAGATTTTATACTTAAACCGTTGGACTAAATTTTGATTTCACGAATCACACGCCTTTTGATAGTACGATTAAGCGTGTGAGATGCTTACCAACAGGTGGGCCGTATGCTTGTTTGCCACCTTAGTTGAATACAAAAAAAAAACCTGAACGTGTGACGGAGGTTTGAGGATGTGGGCCAAATATGCTGTTGAAAGATGACTCACCGAAGCGGGTGGCGACGGTTCCAGCATTGGACGAGCAACACGTGGATCGAGTTCGGAATTCCAGGCGGAATCGGCAGAGACACCGAGTCGGTACCCACGCCCCACATGATAGCATGCTGCTCCATCTTGTAGTACGGAATCTGAAGAGTTACCAGCTCCCACAGGACCACGCCGAATGACCATACGTCAACTTTATCAGAGTACTTTTCGGCGCGGATGACCTAAAAGGTGAAAATATGCTAAAAAAATGTAAATCTGGAATGCATGGTATATACAGGTGAGTTTTTTAGGGCCACTTAGGCGAAATCGGTAACCGTGAGAGTAATTGAGAAGTGATGTGAGATGTTACGGGGTCAATTTTGAAAAAATAAGATCTTCATTAAAAAAGTTGAAATTTATTTAGTTTTTCTTTTGTTAGTTATTCTAGCCTTTGACACAAATACAGACAAAGTATGAATAAAATAATGACAATCTGTTGATATGACATAATCTACGTACCTCTGGAGCCATCCAGTTCAAAGTGCCGACGAAGGTCATTACCTTCGAATGCCCATCAATGGTGCGGCTGGTGCCAAAGTCACTGACCTTAGCGGTCAAGTCCGCGGTGATCAGAACGCTAGAAAAAAATATAAATAGATGTTGCCATTCCAAAAAACTCAGCCCCCCGATTTCACCATTTGTAAAGAATAATAAAAACAATTATTATTTTAAACTTAGTTCTCGCGATGTCCAGTAAGACTCGGCGGCTTCGATGATCGTTGAGGCACTTCTAAAATCGCACCTTTAGCATATTCAGACTATTGTAATCGACAAATTTAAATTTCAGGTCAGGAGATTTCTTGAGAGTCATCCATTTTACCATATTACCGAATATATGAATTGTTCATTCTCTGATATGCATACAAGTAATATGTAGGACACTATCTATTAATCCATTAATAATCTGTAATAATAATAATAATACTTAATTAATAATCTGCATGATAATTTATGAAAATATGAAAAAAGAATGAAAATAATTTATGAAACTGTAATTGGATATACCTATGTTATGCAATGTAACACTAAGGGTGAAATAAATGAATATGAATATGAATATGTACCTCAAAATAATGTGGCCTAGAGTAAAAATATAAACAGTTTTGCTTCATTTATTTGTATTCTTTTTATTTAAATCCCTTTATCGGTCCTTATTTCTTAGAAACCCCTTGGTCGGTTTAATTCATATTCTTACCAGCAAATCTTGATAGCAGAACCTGTTGATCCGCTTTTCATGCAGATCGGATTGACGGTTCGAAAGTTATGCTCAAACAAATAAACATACAACACCGGTTCGCCCAAGTTGTTTGCGAGATCTTCGCTCGCTTCGATCAAAAATACCGTAACGTTCTATTCAAAAGCTGAATATAAAATCACTTCAACCTTTTTATGGCAAATGCACAAGTTGCGTGAGCCACAACAAAAAAACCAAAAAAAAAACCACTAACTTGGGGCTCTTCAGATCACGGTGAATAATATTTTTTTCATGGATGTGTCGCATTCCACAGGCGATGCCGCGAGCCCACGCGATCATCTGCTTGGGCGTGAACTTGATGCCTTGGCGCATGTAGTCGAACAGTGATCCGTTCTCACAATACTCCATGATGATGAAGTACTTCGGCGGGTTGATGCAGACTCCGAGGGTTTGCACTGTAAGCAATGGTTCCTATAGCATGACGCTATGGCGTGGAGATTGTTTTTATAGAATTTCTGCTACATATGTTGTATTGCTACTTGTATTCGTCTTTTTTTACTGTAAACCTGCCTACCTAGCTTTATTTTATTTTGTGTGATTGTTATCTGCTGTTGTTTCTTCTGTTTGCTATTATCTCTGTCTGTGCTGTATTTGTGTGTGTGTCAAAAACAATTTATCTATCTATCTATCTACAGGAGTAGCTCCTTCAAAATACTTGTTTTTATGTCAATAATGTAATTTATGTATTAGATTAGACGATAAAAAAATTAAAGGAAAGTGGCAACAAGGATTCACATTGTAAACTTTTTTCATGAGAGAAATAAATAAATTGACTTATTTACTTGGAAAATCTTGGTGATATTATTATAAAATTAAATTTAATCGGTTTTTTAATAAATGCGGCGCTAACATTTTTTTTTCTTCTAATAATACGAAGTAAAAGAAGCAAAAACTGGTATATATTCAGAAATTATCATTAATCACTGTAAAGCTAGAGTTTAATGATAATTTCTGAATATATACCAGTTTTTGCTTCTTTTACTTTAAAAGTTTTACGTTGATTATGATAATTACTGAAGTTAGATCAGTTTTTGTTTCTCTCAGGGACTGAAAGCGGCAGAGGTTATAGGTACTGGTACAGTTAAAACATTTCGGTACCATTATGCTATACCGGTAGGGCATTACGGTATCATTATTTCATACCAGTAGATTTCGGTACCGAAATTTTGAGCCGCGGCTAATTCGCTAGGAAAGTCGCGCCGCGGCGTTTCATCAAAGAAAACCTTTATAAACCTTTATTTCGGTTATAGGTACCGGTAGCGAAATAAACCGAAATGAACTGCGAAGCCAGATTTTCCGGTACCGTTATATTTATCGGTAGAGAAATATTCGTGTAACCGGAATTTATCTGTATGACGTCATATCGTTATTTAAAGACACATTTATATTCCGGTTATTCAGTCCCTGGTTTCTCTTACTTGAAGAGTGTTACATTGATTATTGATAATTACTGAGTTTAGACCAGTTTTTGCTCTTTAGCGTACTTACCGATGTTGACGTGTCGGATGTTGCGAAGATGCCGCACGGTCATGTCATCAATCTGTTGCACATACTTGATGGCAACGGTCTGGGACTCGTTTCTGTGCTTCAATGTGGCTAAGTGCACCTTGCCTTGTGCACCCTCGCCGATGCACTGGGATTCGACCACTCTTTCCGGCTTGATGTAGAAAGCCTCATCTGTGGACAAATGCCCTTTTATTACGAGTTTAGACGATGTTTAACTAAAACCTGGTTTTGTGACGTGATATTTCATACAGTTGCTTTATTATGTCATAATGACATGTCACAAAACCAGGGTTTAGTTAAACCTCGTCTAAAACCTTATGACAGGTTAAGAGTTTACTCATGTGAAATTATTAAAACTATTATTTGTTTTTAAAATGTTAACCCACAGTAAGGGAAATGCAAAGATTATGTTTTACTAGCTTACGCTCGCGTGGTACCTAAAAAGTAGCCTATATGCTATTCTAGCTAGGTATAGATCTCTGTATATTCCAAGTTTCATCGAAATCGGTTGAACCGTTACGGCGTTATTGAACCACAAACATCCTCACAAACTTTCGCATTATAATATTAGTTACGCTTTTTTTTTGCTACCTTCTGTAACTTATTCTTTACTATCCTACTAATATTATAAACGAAAGTTTTAAGAGAAAGACAAGATAAGACAAATAGGACAAGCCGTTTCCAAGTAATGCGCTTACCAGCAAACAGCATTAAATTTTATACTTTGATATTTATAAGAAAAAAATGTTTATAATACCGAGAACTTCAGCCATTTATCCGTAGGCGACGAGAAAACTGTTTATCTTTAAAAAGAGAAAAATATATCGCTAGATTTTCTTATTTGAAAACATTCTTCACTTCCCACGGTGTATTAAGTTACTTAGGTTGAATGAAACAAAGCAAAATAAGTCTTTTGCGTTGTTTCATTTAATTTTCCAATGTTTGTTTAGCTTTTACCAGAGACTTCGTTTGTATGGAATCTTAACTTTTAGCACTTATTTGTAGGTAACAAATAATAACCTACCTACGATAGTTAATTGATTCAGGCGTGACTTTGCGGAAGTCCATTCTCATATATTAAATAGACACAAATATATAGTAGATCGCCATTCGAGAACCTTTACTCCCCAACGGTTATCGGTTCTGCGAGCTATATATGGCCTGCCCACTGCCACTTCAACTTGCTAATTCTGAGAGCTTTGTCGGTGACCTTGGTTCTTTTACGAATTTCCTCATTTCGGATCTTATCACATAGTGAAACTCCTAGCATAGCTCTCTCCATAGCCCGCTGTGCAACTTTGAGCTTGTGTATGAGGCCAATAGTTAACGACCAAGTCTCAGTGTCATATGTCATCACTGGCAACACGCACTGATTGTAGACTTTCGTCTTGAGGCTCTGCGAACGAACCGGGCGACGCAGTGTTGGAAGGCCCCCCACCCGATGGACCGACGACATTGCTGCGGGAAGTCGGTGGATGGAGAAGGCTCAAGACCGTTCGTCGTGGAACTCTTTAGGGGAGGCAGTCCAGCAGTGGACTTCTACAGGCTGATGATGACGATGATATATAGTAGGTACTATTCCACTAATCTATTTCTCATAAGTTCAACAAATAAACTTAATAAGAATTCGACACGCGTTTAACCTCTCTACGAGGCATCATCAGGAAGAATTGACTTGTTGTGCGAGCACATAGTTTCAGAAAACGTAAAGAAAGTTCAGTTTGAACTTTCTGTTCAGTGCTCGGCGAGGCAACACGTCTCGGAGTTACCAGCGCACAGCAAGTCAATTCTTCCTGATAATGCCTCGTAGAGGCGAAACACTTGTCGAATTTTTATTAAGAGTATACAAAAATCATAATAAATTTTCGAGTGGGCGGAGTGAAGAAAGTGACAGCGCTATGTACTGTAATTGAATGCGGAAAGGGATAGCAAGCGTTAGAAGGCGCTCGAAAGTAATCGACGTAAGCGAAATATAAGATAATATCAATTATCTCAAAAACTATCTTTTTTTTTAAAGTGTCTTGGATTTAGGTACCCAATGCTATTGTCTAACAAAATAAAATAAAAAGTTTTATTTGTAAGTATATTTTTGTTAGATAGTCTTAGAGTATTTTCGAAAAAACTGTTGCAGAGGACCCAACTTTAAAAAATAAATCTATCGAGAAAAGTTTTACCAATCGCGTTTCTGTCTTGGATTTACGTAAATAAAATGCTCAAGTTAACTTAGTCATAAAAATCAAAACTGTGCGTTTTGCAGTTATTGAGAAAAAACAATTCAAAAATCATAAAATAATTAAACCCTCACCTAAGTTTATTTGTGGAACTTATGAAGAATAGATTAGCGGAATAGTACTATATATTTGTGTCTATTTAATATAACCTACCTACCTCATTATTTACCCGCCTACCTCGCCTATTGTTCTATAGACAATTGACTCAAGCCAGGTAGCTGTAGATCCTTGGAAATGCCAAAAAAATTTATTTTGATCGTCTTTTTGGGTCCACCCTTTCAACCACCATATAATTAAAAATAAGTATGTGTTTATGTATGTATCTGTAACAGAACCAAGGTCACCGACATAGCTCTCAGAGTTAGCAAGAAAGTCGGCAGGCCATATAATCTTCCGTAGTCCGGTCAACTGTACTCTGGAAGATATATTTTTTCCGTAGTCCGGTTGACCGGACAACTGCACCGGACCACGGGCAATGAATCGCATGTACAGGCAGGGCGACGCTATGTTGGAAGGCCCGCCGATGGACCGACGATATTTTGACAGTTCCGGAAGGTGCGGGAAAGATGCGGGATAGCATACATGTTATGAATCACCTTGTATATTAATCTGACCACTGCGAATATATGGTATAACATCATAATTTACCGGGAGAAACAACAATTCATCATAGTAGGTTGTTGAATGGAGGCTGTTTAAGCCCACCCTATCCGATGCCGGCACACGCACCCTCTGCACCGAGATTGTACCTAGTTTACCCCACCTGCCTATAGATGCATAGGTGCTCGTGTAATCCGCACTCCATCATAGCCCATTTACACTCGCGTGCGAGTCACGAGACTAGCCAAGAGACAGGAGTGTGAACAGACGCTCGCGGCTCGAAAAATTATATCAACGGCTTCTTCTTCTTGTCGTGTCACTGATTCTTTCTTGGTCATCCTGTATTAGGTCAGTGACCAGGTATGGCGGCCCTGAAAGGCCTATGACCGTCAATGAAAGAATCAGTGTAGTGAATGGATTAAAGTGCGCCTTAGCGGCTCCTTTCGTGCACAACATATCAACGGCGAAATTCCTAATCACAAATCAGTAAGGACCGCACGTCCTCAGATTGGTTGAATACACTTTTCTGACAGAAATTTCTGATGGTTTACGGACAGCTTTTAGGTGAAATCATAGATGAAATCAAAATCATTTCACCCACGGTAACGACCCGGATGAAATGATTTTGATTTTAGCGTGTTCATTTATCGGATGAATTTCATGTGGGCGGGCACGTGTATGCATTACTGAAGCGAAATTCAATTAAGATTATTATCATTTTCGACTATTTTAGCCAAACTGTTACGCAACAGCTTGGTAATTTTCTATGGATCGTTTGCTAAAATAGTTTTAGATAATGTTGTTAGATTAACTTAATTTTCTTTCTGTGAAAGAAATACTAACGTATTAAGAAACCTTTATTTGAACCGGTTAATTAAAGCACTATAAATAAAATTAAAGCGAATGGGAATACTTCAATTAAATATTGTATAGAATTGTTACAAACTTGGGCCAAAAATGTGGTTGTATTTTAGATAAATGAGTACCGAGATAAACATATCGACGGCAGAGAGAAGCCGCAACCCAGTAGTAGGTTAAGATAAGTACCTAATTCTTATGTTAGTTTAATTCGATGCACAAGGCTAAATGGTAATACAAATTTATGCGGAAAATCCAGAGCACCTTGTCAAGTGTATCCCATTAGTGGTAGTGAAGTGTTTGTTAACAGAAACAGACACATCAATGCCAAAGGGTGCCTTTGAGGCGCACTTGGATGCAACCTCCTGCTTCCGCCCCGCGGGCCTCATCCTGTACCTAACAGGGCTGACACAGCCTCACATCCATAACTGCTAACTATTTTATTTAGTTTACTAGCATACGCAAACGGCTTCGCTCGCGTGGTACCCAGATAGAAAATAGCCTATAATTTCTTATTGCCTTTAATTCTAGATATAGAACTCTATCTATTTCAAGTTTCAATGTAATCTATGAGCCGTTACATCGTGATTGAACTACAAACATTCAAACATCCTCACAAACTTTCGCATTTATAATACCAGTTGGGAGGATAGTTGGTATTATGAAGAAAAGTATGCACACTAAAACCATGTTCAAACGGCACGCGATATGACCTCGATATGTCTCATAAAATTCGTTTCAAAAATATCCTTACCTCTAACGACTAGAGAAAGCCTTAACATTTCCTATCAAGTGGCATCCCTGGAGCAAATTTCTACCCAAACCCACCCCCTGGAAACAGGCTTCAAGCCTCTCCTGCTGCTTTACGCGGGGTGGCCTACACGTGGACATAGCGTGGCTAAATATAAAAGTATTATAAAGAGGACTATACAATTATTCAAATTCAAACTCTATTATTCAGCTGTTTTAGGTTGTTATCTTGATGTCGAACTTCTCGTACGTTTAATAATCCTTCTATTCCTACTAATATTATAAAATGCGAAAGTTTGTGAGGATGTTTGGTTTGGTTCCTCTAGCCCGGTGTAGCTGGCAGTGCACAGTGGTCGTGACCCACAGCATAAAAATCCGTTCGGAAAAAAAAAAAGATTTTTGGTTGTTTGTTGTTCAATCACGCCGTAACAACTCAACCGATTTCGTAGAAACTTGGAATTAATAGAGTTTTTTACTTAGATTAGCATAATAAGCTACATTTTATGTAGGTCCCACGCTAGCGAAGCCGCGGGTGGAAGCTAGTTATTTATAAAGATAAATAAATTACAAAGAGGATAAAAAGACCACAACACGTAAAACGTTTGATAAGTTCGTTTTTTAGGGTTCCGTACCTCATTTGGAAACACGGAACACTTATAGGATCACTTTGTTGTCCGTCTGTCTCTCTGTCTGTCCGTCTGTCAAGACCCTTTTTCTCAGAAACGGCTAAAGGTATCAACTTGAAATTTATACCACCTATTAAGGGCTTATGGTGCCGTACAAAAATCAAAGCTCTAGCTCAATGCATTAAAAAGATATGGCAATGAATGTATAATTTTTATATGGAAATGGCTAAAATGAAAAACCTCTAGGGTACTTCCAGTTACCTCACAATTCTGAAATTTGGAATACTAGGAGCTTTTGTAACACAATTAAAGGGAAAAGTCTGAAATTGGGGAATTTCGAAGTTTTTTAGGATACAAAGTAATATTGGCGGTCAATGTCATACAATGACTACGTGAGCAAACGCAAATATAAGTTTGTCAATTCCTATACTTAGAATTTTTATTTTCACTGGTGCAGGACCGGGATTCGAACCCACGGCCAATGGTCCGGAACCCTCAGGGCGCGAGTTCTCGACCGTCTTTATTATTTTTGTTGATATCACAAGCCGTTTTCGGGATGGTGTACACGTGTGCGTTCCCCCAGCAGAATATTGTCGAATTTCGGGATTTAAAGTATGCAGGGAATTAGAGCATGGTTTCAGAAAGTTTTAGAAATTTCAAATTTGTGTGTCCACAGGAAAAAAAGTTATTCATGAAAAACACATTCTGCTGGGGGAACGTTTTAAACTTCTCCTCCAGCAGAATGTCATCTAAATAATGGACGTCGCTAAAAACAAACTAGATGGTCGGATAGCTTGAATTTGTGCATAATTTGTGCACTAACAACGAAGTTTGTACGTCCACGGACTACGGAGATATTCAAGGTTTTGCTGACTATGGCGAAACTTCAAGGTAATTTTACGCGCGTTCTAGGCAATGGACAGCATTAAGAATTTGGAGCACAAATTAGAGCGTCATACTATCTAATAATTTTGAAAGTTTCAACGAAATATAACCACTAATTTTGGAAATATAATGAAAAAACATCGAAAGAAGTATAATCTGACCGGCATTGAAAGACAGTAAAAAAAGCGGCACTACAGTACATGATGGCGACCATCTTAAATTGTCCGCATTATAATGAAGGAATCTAGTTGACACAGTATAGTGGTACTCACTACCATAGAAGCGCAACGTTAATGCTACCTACCAACTTATCAAAACGTTTGTTTTTAGCTACGTCGATTATTTCGATGAAAATCTGCTGAGGGAATGTTTTGAACGTTCCTCTCAATGTGTTTTTCATGAATAACTTTTTTCCTGTGGATGCACAAATTTGAAATTTCGTGCACAATTACACGAAACCATGCTCTAATTCCCTGCATACTTTAAATCCCGAAATTCGACAACATTCTGCTGGGGGAACGCACAAGATGTACACAGTCATTATGAATCACCTCGTATGCTATACTAAGGTATGGAGATAATAGGGCAAATTGAATAATGGATTTTAAACAGACATTTGAACTTGTAAGTCATCGAAACTTTAATTCATTGACAATGATGAGTTCGTAGAGCAGAGTATGAAACATACATTTTCAATATCACTGCACAGTACAGAACTTAAAAAATACCATACCAAGCCATTTCCTTTCAACTCTTTCTCAATGCTTGTTTGCTTGTCGTGTCTCTGATCCATTCTCCGTCATGATCTGGATGAGGTATGGTGGCCCTGAAAAGGGCCTAAGACAGTCGGTGAAAGAATGAGTGTTGTGAAAGGATGAAGTGCGCCATTACTAAATTGAGCTTTACTTTTACACACGGTACCCTAATAAAGAGAACAATGTGTCTGTACTCAAGCATAAGGCTATCTACATATCTAATTCCATAAAAATTACAAAACAAATGACAAAGTTACTTTTATTTTAGGAATCTTTCTTCCCTAACACACTAGAAGGAACACATCTTTCAACAAGTTTCTAGGACCAGCAGCTTAGGCTCTATGCTGTCTGTCCAAACATAGAGACTATAGTTACTTTTACTTTAACAACAGCCAGGGTTCTCAGCTCACAGGAATGCTCAGCTCTTCAAATAATTATGAAGCTCACTTACCATATTCATTGATCAAATCCGCCTTCCCAAAGACTCTCAGCACCGATGACATGCAACTCAGCACACCCTTCAGCCAAAGGTTTTTCTTTTCATTGTTTGCTGGCAGGCCTGGCCCTCCGTCGCCTTCCGCTGCCGCTGCAGCAGCTTCAAATGCCGCTTCCATTTAGAATTTATTCCCTTTATTTAGACCCTTCGGGATTCCCGCGACACGCCGTGTACCGCGTCCAAAACAGTTGTGATACGGATTTGCAAAGCGCGCGGCTGACGCGGTCAAACTCGGAGAATTCTGCAAATTTTATGAGAATGAAAACCTCCCTCCCTATGTCCCCTCCCTCGTTCGTCCCTCACTCAGTCCCTCTCAATTAGCAACGCACTTCTCTCTCTCTGTCTATACCGTGCAGGTAGGAATATTGAAGATGCACTAGCTCACATCAGCGCGTTATGAAACAAAATCATAGGTGGAAGGAGCAAAGCTTGGACCTACAGAAACCTTGGGCAGGATGACGCACGAAAGGGTAGGGTATGTAGGTACTCAGGTAAACAGACAGGAGACAAGCACTTTACACAGCTCTTACTCTTTATTTGTGAACCTGACAGATATTTTAATCGGACGACGTAAACAACACTTGATACAAGATTTGCTTTAATCTATAATTCTAACAGTGACCAAATTAATTATCCTCATTGATCTAACTAATTTACAACTAAATACGAATCAACCAAAAATAATATTTTTATTCTTCCCATTTTCTCTCTCTCACACACACACAGAACAAACAAAGCCTCAAAAGTTACTCTATGAATGAGCCTAACTAAAGCCGTCTCTCTCTCTCTTGTGCCGTCAACGTCATGTTGTCAATAGCTTTATTTTTTGGAAGTCATTGGCTCTTGAAACGCTCTTGAAAACGTAGACAGAGTTTTTCATAGACCGGGCTAGCGCGCATACCCGAGCAAGACAGCGGCAGGCAGGGCCGCCGGCGATAAAGTTCATTCAATTTCGGGGCTGCCACATCTTAAAAAATATGTTACCCTGTTTTCATAAGGGCATTAGCTTCGGCCCGCAGCTGGGCCCACAAATCCATGAATGAACAAATCAAATTGGGATCACATACCGGGCTTTGGTTAACTTTTAATAAACTATGAACCTACCTTAAGGTGAGGGTTAAATTGTTTTATGATTCTTGAACTGTTTTTCTCAATAACCGCAAAACGCACAGTTTTGATTTTTATGAAAAAAATAACTTGAGCATTTTATTTACCTAAATCCAAGACAGAAACGCGATTGATAAAACTTTTCTCGATAGATTTACAGGGTCCTCTGCAACAGTTTTTTCCGAAAATACTCAGAAACTATGAAATACAAATAACTTTTTTTAAAATATTGTGTTAGACAATAGCATTGGGTACCTAATTCCAAGACACTTTTTTAAGAAAATACTTAGTTTTTAAGGTAATCGATATTTTCTTATATGTCGCTTACGTCGATTACTTTCGAGCGCCTTCTAACGCTTGCTATCACTTGCCAAATTCAATCATGTACTAAGCGCTATCACATTCTTCAGTCTCCTCCCCAGTCGGCTGCGAGCCTTTCTAAGTGGAGGCCGCGTTGACGCCCCTCGCGAGAAAGTACTTTATTTGAAAACTACACAATAAATCAGACTATATGGGAAGCGGAAAGCTATACTATCCACATAGGCTATATTTTATTTAGGTAAAAAAAACTTTTGCTTCAGAAAACTCAATCAAGTCGGATGAAAACTTGTCACTTGGTTTAGTTCCGTAGTAACTAATAAACTAATCTGTGACAGACAACTCATAATTATTCCGAGGAGTTCCGTGGCTTTACAACAGATTAGGTATTTACCGTGGTTTCAGAGTCAATAAAGACGGTCAAGTGCGAGTAGAGGCTGAGGCTTCCGTACACACGTAACAAATTCAAGATTTCAAATATCTTATGTGAATCTCCATACTGGCGACTTCGGTGACGCAGTGGGCGGTTATATTTTCCATCTTCCTTAAACTTTCGCTCGTGCAGCCTATAATACTGCAACGTACCATGCTACCAGTTGAATACTACACCTGCTACACCAGGTACACAAAAATATTAGTTAGTGAATTAGTAATTACTGCACTTTTTCACACTAACCATTGACTTTTTTGTGCACCAATGATTGGTGCACAACAAACCCAAAGTGCATACGCAAACAGTAATGGAAGATAACAGTTCTTTCTCCTTTACTCATACGTCGTTTCATATATGTATTTCTATCCTTTTCTTCCTTAATATTTTAACGCCCAGTCTATGTATAACTCTGTCTACGCTCTTGAACGATTTTATTTTTCTTTCATTTTATGGCGTCTGCTGTTTTTAAACTTAATAATGCCAGTCTCAAGTAAATATGAATGATAAGTTTGATCAAACAAGTACATTGTAGCACAGATAACAGAATACGATTGTAGTAACATTGTACGACCCGATATTGTACAGATAACAAGTTTGATTTGAAGCCACTATTGAATGAAAAACCAAAAAAAAACTTGGCCTACAAATGAAACTTATAAAAATTGATGATCTAAACGGCGAACCAGCTACCGACAGCGGCTTCGCTCGCGTTATACCCGGATAAAAAAAACATAATGTTACTCTCCGAAACCTATCCATACCAAAAATCACGTCACTCAGAAAAATTAAACGAGTTGGAATCTAGTTTGCACATTAAATTTTATTTATGTGCTGTTATTGTGAACTTTAAAATACAATTTCCAAGAAATGGTTTATAAATAACATAATTATTAGTAGTAATTCTATGTAGTGGTGCTATGTTATTTCTATATTCTGAGGCTAAATAACATTAAATGATATTAAAAAAAATAAAAAATTCAACCTATTTATCAAATTAACTGAATATGTATGTACCACGATTTTATTTCAATGGCGGCTCGTCTACGACGCTACTCAAAACGATCACGTTTGTAACTAGTCTCCTGGCGACTCGACATGCTGGTCGCGAGGCGAGTGGTTTCGAGAAACTGTTGAAAAATGAACGAATAAAAAGTAATTATAAGTGGTTCTGACGTCTATGTGACTGTGAAGTAATCATTCCATGTCATAGATTGAATTATCACTAGTAATGTTAATTATTTTCGTTTTCAAAACTTTGTTTACATAAAATCTTGTACTGAGTGACTGAGTTTCAGGAAATTCCAGTAGCGTTGTGGACGAATCAGAGTTTCCAATCAGTCTGCAACTCTAGTTTCTAATAAATTCCGTCACTTTTGCGTAGCTTCGTCGTGGACGAGTGGCCTTAGTCCTCTAGTATATCATTTGTGTTCGCAGTCAATGAGACAATAGCCATCCCGAAAGGGGAAAAACATAAAAAAAAAACAATGAGACAAGTTGAGACAAATAGTACTACATGCTAGCAAGGGTAATATATAATGCTAGTATATTGGTTATACAAAAGTATGTACTCTGCTTACATGTTATTGGCTGAAAACTACATACCAAACCGAATAGACTTGACTCAATTATGAAATCACTCTCTGGATTATATGATTATTTATTTACAGAAAGAAAATTAACACTTATACAAGTTAATACATATTTACAAAATACACAAGAAACAGTCAGTCACACAGTCACTCAATTGATCGAGGTCAGTACCAGTCGGAAGCGTCCCCAAGACGCAGGCGGAATTACCACGCTGGATGGCAATGCTAATTCATTGGGCCAAATAGGAGCCAGCTCTCGAGTCTCGCGTTGCTTCGATCAGACGCCCTGATATCTATTTGAAAACCCGGAGGGCCTTGTTTCCCCACGGACCCAGGGTCTCAACCCCGAAAGGCTCAAACATGTAAGCCCTATCGAGACTAACATATTTGCGTCTTTGAGATCCTCGGCTCTCTGGATCAATATTATGAAATGATTAGGTCCTTGATTTGACATCCTACTCATAAATAAGCAACATACCCCTTGCCCCTTCTCGAGCGCATCCTCATGATTTTTTTTCTTAATCTCATTAAATTCCCTAAAAAAAAATGTCTGTCATACTCAATTCATAAACTTTGGTTCATTGTCATAATCCCCACTAAGCTTGCCCCACCAGTGGGGATTATGACAATTTTCAAAAAAATATTGGCGTTTTGCACACTAACGTTTTTAATCTTGGTTGGTGGGGATTATGACAATAAAAATAATTAGTTTTATTTATATGGTTTATTTTCATAATCCCCACTAAGCTGGTTTTTCTCTAATTATTCTATTCTTGTTTCGCTTTAATCTAATTAAATCAAATTTCAATTAGGTTAATGAATTTCTAAGGTAGGAGGTTTAAAATTGGTAAACACAACTAGTAATATTAGGTAGCTATTTTTGACTAAGCCAATCTGTACTTACTGTAATTATACTTATACCATTTTTTTTTAATTGTCTTTATCCCCACTGGTGGGGCAAGCTTAGTGGGGATTATTACAATGACCCTAAATTGGTTTTGGTGCCTGGCTGCTGGCTTCGTAATAACAGGCTCTTATAATGACCTGTTTTCTGTTATCATATCACGTCTCCCGTTCTAACCACAGACTAAATACTACGTATCTTCTTGGTCTCTTTCTTTTCCTTATACAAAAGTACTCTGTGTTCTTTTCTTTGGTTCGTTTCTTTTCGGAGCAGTGAGCACAAGTTTCTTAATTCTGTAATGGTTTGATTTTGTGGTTTTGGTTTGGTAAAATTATGATTTCTGCTTTTCAAACGGCATTATATAAATAGGTAGTAGTAGCGTGATAGTGAAATAGTGACTACTTACCTAGGACTGACCACGTAGCATAGGCAGGCTTACGAGTTCTGCCCAGGCTCTGCTGAATTTAGTAAAGTATATCTTGTAGCACTCACTCTGTAATTCTGTAAGTACAGAATATAAAAGTCGAGTTGTCTGTGATTCTACTACTGCTGGCTGAAAGCATCGGTAATCAAAATGGAAAAAAATCTAGCCCTGAAAGAAATCTATGAAGCCTACAAGAGATGGGTGATCAGCAACCCGAACCTCGTCACCGATGTGGAGACCGCGGCTACCTGGTCTTCATACTTTATCGCGGGGAAGATCAACAAGTCGCCCATCGTCTCTGAGCTGGTCTACTCCTTGTCCAAACTGGTATCTCTGTACAACGACAGGCTCATTCGCGAAGCGTACGGCAACCAAACACAGTACTACGGCTTGCGGGAGCAAATCAAAGTATGGCTGACTGTTATCCACTACAGTGAAGTATTTGTTGAACTTGTTGTGAAGAGCCGGTGGGGCACACGCGGTAAATGGACAGCAGCGACAGTACTACAACTCTTCAAATGTGCATCGGCTTTAGTTCTACTGCACAGGTTCAAGGAGCTGCCTATTTCACATCCTGCTATCCCCGCACTACACAGGAGGAAGTTTACAGAGGGCAAAGATATTGAAGAGGAAGACTCATTCTTTACTCTCAAGCGTTCAGGAAGGATTGTGCGTCGAGTTGATGGCGCTCCTCCTGTGGCGTTCCGTGACTGGCAGCCGGTGAGGGTCAAAGATGACCAGTATGGTAAGCTTGATGTCAAAGAGATCCTGTATGCTGAGTCAATGCATATTCTAAAGCCTATTATTCACTTGGCTGCAATGCGGGTATTTGGTACTAAAGCTTGGAAGCAGTGGCTGGTAGCCCTCAGTGTGGATGTAGCTTGCATGAAACTTTACAGCAAGCACATGAAAGAGATGAACCCAGAGCAACGGCTGGAACTGAGCCGTAGGAAACTAAGCCTTGTTTTATACTTCTTAAGGAGTCCAATGTACAATGGTTACTCCAAGAATGTTATTGAGAGCACTTTGACCTCGATGTCAAAGAAGATTCCCATGCTGTCCATACTCAGCGGACCGATAATAAAATATTTGAATCATTGGCAAGATATTTACTTTTACATGTGGGCATCGTAAAATAATAATGGAAGTCATATTATTAAAATAGTTTCCACTTGACAAAAAAAGCAATTCTTGTCAATTCTACAGGTGTGTAGCCAAAATAGATTTGCATTTTGTTGCTCTTTATGAAGACTTCAATCTGAAAGTTTTAGTAAACATTTGTCCTAGGGCAAATTTACTGATACCCCCATGGAAAATGCCAAATTACTGCTATCCCTATGTAAAATGTATGTATCATTCTACAACAATATGTTTGCAGCATTCTCTCAGGATAACTCTGAATGCACATACTTCTACATTGTATACAATATCTTCAAACACCAGATGTCAGGAGTGACTGCCAGGATAGTACTAAATCCAGCTTTAGTAGTATAAGAATGTGACCCAATGTAACCAAGCATACCTTAAAAGTTATGACGTTTAAGACTTTGATTAATTTATGCCTGTTAATTTAATGATGGACCACACTCTGCAGTGGTTTTTTTATACATTCCTGTTTCTTGATTTTATTATTGTAATACAAGGTGATTCATAACATAGATACCATCCTGAAAGAGGGTTATTCTGTCAACAAAAAGAAAGAAAATTAGCAAAAATAAACAATATTTTAAATGATTGTTTTTGGCTGTTTTTGGTGCTTTTATAATCGTTATAACTACTAAATGTTCGAGAAGTTTGGCCTCACGATTGCTACCTAAAACAGCTGATTCGTTGAGTTTAAACTGATTTTATCCCAAACATCTGATTTTTGCATAGAGTTTTTTCAATGAAAAATGATGTAATTAAACAAACAAATAAACACATTTTATTGCTAAATGGGTGTAGAATAAGCCCCTTTCAGAATAGCATACATATACACCATGTATATATTATATATAGCACCTTGTATATCTAACATATTTACTGAAGCTAAACTTTCTCTGGCTTATATTACCTAAGCTATATTTATAGGCTCATTATCACAAACCTAATAAATTATTTATAAATAGACTGGCCTCACAGCTCAGTTTGTAGTAACTCTGCATTCTGCGCTAGAGGTCGCAGGTTCGCGGTTACAGGCTATGCCTAGTTTGAGATCAGTTGACCGTGTGAATATGTCCGGAATATTTATTTATTAAATGTATTTGTATTCTTCAATATGCATGTATTTTTTAGACTAAGGGGAATTTTTAAAATTATATCAGGTAAAATTGGTAATTCATTATTGTACCTAGGTATTATGTTATGAGGTCAGGTGTTGGGTAAGTTTTATATGATTTTATAAGTGTTTTTTTAAGGATCTTACAATCTTATCTATGACTATTGCTAGTGTTTGGTATGCCCGTTCTCTATTGATATGGTTGGGCCTGAGAATAACCAATTATAGGGGCGCTATTGCGTAAGCAAAAGGGGAATGAAGTTAAAAACGAGAAGTTTCTTGTTTATAAAAGTTTTTAATATTGTTAACATTGATCAATGATCCTCACAATTACAAAATCCGTTACCGTTTTGTTTTAACAATAGCAATACTGATTGATATTTATAGTTATGGACCTCGTAGTTTACTACAACTTTGTCATGTTATGTACCTAAGGGTTATTAAATAACTTATTAAACCATAAACACACCATAATCTTTGATTTTCTTTTTTCTGAGGGATCTTGCAGCGTGTTTGAATCCTAAGTAGTTCCTGGACCAGGACCCACTGTTGAGTGTAGGGCTCCTCAATCATCAATCAAGCCAATTTTTTCGGTTATGATCCATTGCTGTTCTACTACACTACGATAAACCATCAACATTTTTGGAGCCGAGCTTTTCTCTATTACATACTTAGGTGCTGTATTGTTTTTTATGTGTCTATTTGCAACTACTGGCACTAATTTTTATTCTGTGCTACTGGGTAGCTAGCTACTAGGGATTGCAGAATCGGGTAGTTTTTAAGGAACCGGGAATACCGGGAAGCTTCACATAGGGAACCGGGAATTCCCGGGTATTTCGGGAAATTTGCGAGTTTTTGGTGCCTAGGCTATTTTAACTACTACTATTCGCAAAACAAGTGATTAAAATACATAAACCTAAATATCTAATAAGCTCGTTCCTACTAAAAGCTTTGGAGAAACTCTGCGACCGACACATACGTAGCGGACCTCTGGTCAAAAACCCCGTAAACACAAACCAACATGCTTACCAGTCAGGTAAATCCACGGAGACGGCACTCCATCATGTAGTGCACAAGATCGAAAGCGCACTAGAATGCAAGCAATCATGCCTGATCGCGTTCATTGACATTGAAGGCGCTTTCGACAAAACAACATTTCCAAGCATTGAAAGGGGCTTGAGGAAACAAGGTGTAGAAGAAAATCTGAACGAATGGATCAATACAATGCTGGCAAACAGGGCAGCCCTAATAGAAAGTTCAGATGTAACCAGATGCTTGGTCACTAGAGGATGCCCACAAGGAGGAGTACTCTCTCCCCTACTGTGGGTTCTAGTAGCCAACGAACTCATAGATTCTCTAAACAAAGACGGGATACAGACCATCGGCTACGCCGACGATTTAGCGATCATGATATCCGGGCTCTTTGAGTCAACTCTATGTGAGAAAATGCAAAGGGCACTCCGAATTGTGGAAACATGGTGCCGCATGCATAGCCTAAGCGTAAACCCCACCAAGACAGAACTAGTGCTCTTCACTCGTAAGTTGAAGCTGCCAAAGCTAAATCTTCCCTCCTTATTTGGAACTAAACTGACACTCAGCAAGGAAGTCAAATACCTTGGAATATGGTTAGACAGCAAACTCCTCTGGGGTAAACAACTAGAACACACGACGACGAAAGCCACAAATGTACTATGGCAGTGCAGACGCGCCGTCGGTAAGGACTGGGGCTTAAAACCCAAACTCTGTCTATGGATGTACACAGTCATGGTTCGACCTGTACTAACCTATGGTGCAGTGGTATGGTGGCCAAGAACAAACTTAGTCACGACAATAAACAAGCTGCAACAGGTTCAGAGACTCGCCTGCTCTCTTATCAGTGGATGCGCAAAATCAACTCCATCTGCAGCGCTAGATATAATACTAGGCTTGACGCCGCTCCACTTGTATATACAACAAGAGGCGATGGCAGCGGCGCTAAGAATCAAGTCTACAAATCAATGGAAAGGCAGTTCCAAAACAACAAACCACTGCAAAATTCTGGATAAGGCTATCCACGCAATACCCGAGGCGCTAAAAGGCACCGACAGAATAGCCACAACATATCTCACTTGCAAGCGGTATCAAGTAAGAAGTTATGAGAGAATGGAGGAAACATCCTCGGCCTCTGACATTTTTCATATCTATACTGATGGAGCCAAACAAAAAACAGGTGCGGGTTGTGGCTTCTACTGTCCAGAAAATGGGCTATCGCAGGCACAACCCCTTGGCAAAACAACGACCGTCTTCCAGGCAGAAACCATGGGGCTCCTTCTGGCAGCAATAGAAATGTCTTCATCATTAGAGTCTATAACAGGTGCTGCCAATGCAAGCGCACAGGCTCAACTAATTTTCACAACAGACAGCGCAGCACTCATCAATGCACTGGGAAGACCAGATACCAGGTCAGAATCCATTGCACAATGTCATGCTGCTCTTCAAAAGTTGTCCGAGAAACACATTGTTAAAGTGAAATGGACAAAAAGTCAAGGAACATGTCCAGGGAACAACAAGGCTGACTCCTTAGCAAAAAAAGGTACAAAACAAACACCAACGTCAAACGATATCAGCCTCTGCAGACCCTCATCAACAGAGATTAAAAACCGGTTGAAACTGAACTCCGAAAAGGAACATCACAAGCTATGGGAGCGCAGATTAGACTGCAAACACTCAAAGATTATGTTCCCAATACTAAACAAACACGTGACAACAACGCTACTGAAGATGAAACGCGAAGACCTAAGGCTGATGGTGGGCATCATCACGGGCCACTGTGATCTCAACCACCATCTCCTTAAGATTGGAGCTACAGACAGCGGCCTCTGTCGCGGCTGTCTTCAGCACGAAGAAACAGTGGAGCACGTCGTACTACACTGCACTGCCACAAATGAAGCTAGGCTCAAAACAGGAATGCAGGAGGTGATCGGATCCTGCTCCTCTTCATCCACAGCATCAACGGGGATTCTCGAACAATGTTGCCACCAACCCAGGGTCCTTCTCCGTTACTTTAAGGAGTTGGGCTGGCTGGGGTGAGGTCAGCAGGGGGACAATGCACAATACACCCCAACGCGGGACGTCAGTGCAGATCTTATTCCCCCATTTAGAATTAGAATTAGAATTAGATATCTAATAAATACGGACCTACTTCTGATAGATATTTTGATTGAGTAGGTATAAAAAGAGGGGAAATGAATGAAAAATAAATAAGTATCAATTGAAATGTTTTTATTAAAGACAATTTTTAAAATATAGAAAAATACTTTGAAACGAATATAAATGCAGTTTTTGTTTATGAAATTTTACATTGCAAACCACAATAACAAGCCAACTGAGTCTCAAACGACGAACCGGCGAACAAACAAAACGGCCGCCCATACTTGTACTATCTCTGTCTCACTCAGTTATACTACCTTCGCACCTGCGACATGCAAAAGTATGTGCGGTTGGTTAATATTAAGCTATGGCAGTTTAAACCTTTCGCCTAGACATAAAATATTTTTCCCGAAATTTCCCGAAAGAACTGGGAAACTATTTATGATTTCCCGGTTCCTAAATTGGCCAAAAAAAATCGGGAATTCCCGGGTATTTCGGGACCGGGAATTCCCGGGACCAAACCCTAGTAGCTACGTGGCAAAGCTTCATACTTGTGTTAAGTGGGAACTTTTTAAAAGAAGCAAATAAAGGAGGAGTTTAACAATTCGGTGAGTACCTACCTACCTATGATTTTTTTACACCGATTCCTCGATTCGCCTAGATCCAACGACCATACTGAGATATGTAAAAAATGTATTGTCAATTAATCATGATACAAATTATGCGTTTCTTTAATGGGTTATTAGGAACAATTTAAATTATTTGTAGGTGCATAAAATAATAGTATCAGTATTTATTACATTACAGTATATTTAGTGAAAAAATTATACAAATTGTTTTTCTCAGTTTTAACTTAAATATATTTATATAAAGAGTAGAAACGATAGACGAGTAGATGTAAAGAGAAGAGTAGATTCAAGAACTTAAATTATAGAATATGAAATATTTTAATAATATCGGCTCTGAATTCTTTAGGTAGGTAGTAGTAAATATTCATATAATTTGTACGTAAAACTTACTTAAAATAGGATAAAACAAAGTTTTAATATAATACTATAGGTACTTATCTCATATTTAATTTTGCACTATGAACTTACATGAATGAATTATTTAACATTTGAACGTACATAGCTTATATTATAATAACTATACTGAATAGGTAGGTACTAGATTCAAACGGCAGATTTCACTAAACTTAAAGTAAAGTTAGTTATAAGATCTTTGACATTCTTTTATTTGAAATTTTGCATGCCGACTGTGGTAGAACATAATTGAAACGTATTTATTTTATTTTATGAGAATTGTAAACCTACATTATGTCCAAGCAAATAAGTTCATCTTTATCTAAAGACCACACGACAAGTGTAATATATAGGTACACACAAGACCAAAATGAAAAATAACTACAACAAAAATAATATAACCAGTAACTACGTACCTACCTCACTATTATTATTACAAAACATTAACTTTACTTTTACTGGATGACATAATAATTGTTATGCTCTAAGCCAAGAAAGCCGATAGAAAAAAAAACTGCGTAGGTTTGTATTTTCAAAGAAACAAATGATGGTACATCATTTGTTTATCCTTTTACCAAACTTTTCTTTTTATGAATAAAACACGTATTATGGACATTGGTTTAGATTGGTAAGTAGGTATGCGTTAAAGTTTACATATTTGACAATCTATTTACGACAACTCTTAAAATAATGTACACAATCCGATAAATCGAGTGTTTCATAGGTACTATAGCTATTTATTTCCTTGGATAATCTTTAAAATAAGTATTATAACCGCGGGATAGGCTTGTTTTAACACTAAAATAAAACCTATATTCGAATACTAACTTAATCCATAATATGGTGATATGACACGTTATTTTATCATATTAAATAAAACATACAAAGCGAAGGCCCGATAATTATACCTTATTTAAATGTACTTACATGCTAACTTACAAGCAATCATTTCTTATAAGTAAGAATTAGATGGCATTGAAAAATAACGTAATGAAAAGTCAAAATTCAGATGAATGGCCAGTCGACTAATAAATTAGAATAGAAAGCTCCGGGTAAACAAAGAACGGGTTACATAAACATAACATTCAGGATATTAAGAAATCTTAAAATTTTGTGTGGTTTAACACAAAAAAATAAATACCATTTCTTAGCTATCACGACCGCCATTCCAGCCAGATCTGTTATATCAAAGCTTTGTGAAGAAAACAATGAACTATCCTAACTTCTTATCACAGTCTTTCCCAAAGAGTTCGTCACCTTTTTATTCACCATCTTCTTTCTTTAAATAATGTAAGTTATTTTGTACACCCGTACAGTTAAATAATTTTTCAAACAAAATGAAATTCGTTGCATTTATAAATGGTTAGTACATTATTTAAAACCGGCAGTCAAAAGTTGTACCTATGCACTTTGCTTCAGACAAATCACAATATATTTTCTATTGTCTCAGGAACATTCCCTATAATTTTTCTATTTTAACATTATTTCAAAGTATATCATGATGCTAACATTTAAAAATGAAAGGATTTTAGTAGGAATTTTATTCATCAACAAAAACTTAAGACATGACTTGAGGAGTTGCCTTCAAGTAACTACATAATACTTTGTAGATGCATTTTTAATTAAACGAATAGTGCATAGGAACTTCACATAGATTTAAACAGCTGTCATACAATATCTAATGAACATAAAAAGCTTAAAAAATATTGATTATGATAAAAATGACTAACTTAAAGCAACATAATATGTATTACGATCCTGACATACCCCTTTTGCTTCATTCACTCTCATCACATTCCTAATGCTTGCTCCGTTTTATTTAACAATACTTTACCGATTCTATATTATTATTTTATTACGTAATTATTATTATGTACCTACCCACCACATTATATGATTTTTATTTTTCTGTATATATATTTTGTTGATTTATTATTATCTAAGACCTGTTCGATAAAGATATTATGAGAGCAATGAAGATTATAGGGACAGAGTTTACATATACATAGGATAAAAATTACAGTATAATTTTTAACTTATACATTAAATTCAAACAACTGAACACATTCGAAAAAACCCCCTTTACTCCCTTATAGCTTCATACTATTTTGTACCGCGATTATTACTCATATGCTCTGATATTATTATCAAGAACCAAAATTGGAAGTTCGAACATTTTTTTTAAATCAATTCAAATCAATCAATCAAAAATTTTAATCAAGTGTAAATCTGAAATAAGAATGCCCAAATCTAAACATGTTTTTTTTATAGATTGAACAACAAACATCCAAACATCCTCACAAAGTTTCGAATTTATAATATACTGGCTTCCGCTCAAGGCTTCGCTCGCGTGCTATTAAAGAACGTTATCTTAATGATGCCGGCCTTAGTTTTATACATTTTAAAAATGGGTATAATGTAGTTTGATATTTTAACATGGTTGTTTACTTAACTTCATAAAATTTATTGTCAATTTAAAATAAAGTGAGTAGAAGTTTAACATTTAATTTAAATCAATTTAATTATAAAGTTTATCAATCAATTTATTTATAAAGTCACGTAACCACTTCTATTAACAGCATAGTAAGTAATAAAAACTAAAATGATCGCTACTAGCGGAAGACTACGACAATTTTGTTGTTTGTTCTCTTATTTAAAATTATAATTCTAATACAATATATCTTAGCTATTAAGGATTATCGTAATATATAGAAGTTCTAAACAGGTCTTAGATAATAATTGACATTGCTACACTTTCAAGGGTTTGTATTTTCTAATAAATAACGTCCCCGGTGGCGGCCTAGTGCAAATGTTTGATCTGCGAATATTTGTTCCGCGTCTGGGTTTTGTGGTACCATGGTAGGAACTCGTAGTTTCTGATACCCACGACACAGGGAATCTAAGTGGGGTCAGGACTATTTACGTGACTGTTGGGTGCTAAGTAGTTATGTAATAGCTAAACTTGGCAAATTAAAAAATAATCATGTCCAGAAAATATTATATTTAAAAATAAAAACTCTCGAAAGTGCAGGTCCTAAACTAACCTACCTACTTATTTTTAACTCGCCGTTACTTTGAGGTTCGACTTGACATGCATATTTAATCATTGTTATTTCCTAACATGGCGTTATAGAGTTAGACATTTTAAGAGCATAATATTAGAAATACGTAAGAAAACAGCAATATAATTTTATTATATTAGGTAGGTATTTATACAGTACCGAGATATCGAATAAATAAACTTGATATAGAACAGAAGCTTTCAAAAAACTTCATTAATTGCAAGTAAGGCCTTATTTCATCTGTTCTAGATGATCTACTCACTAACAGGATGCTGTAGTGCCTGGGAAATGTTAAGATGGGGTAGGTTTGCCCAAAACCTATACCATCCGACTAAGCCGCGAGTTTCCTCACAATGTTTTGAGCACGTGTTAAATAACGTGCACATGTATACATTTTTAGAACAGCTAAATCGATTGTAGTCCGACTGGGATTCGAAGCCATGACCTTCGGATCGAAAGTCGAGGTAACTCCCACTAGGTCAACACTGCTTTTAACACATGAAAAGTAACCGTAATATTGTAAATCAAATTTTAAATATATTATTTTATTCCTTCAATGATATATTTTTTGTTTAGTACCTAGTTATTGAAGTGTCTGATTTGTTCGTGGAAAAAGATAAAAGTAGGTACCTAGAGATCAGTTTATATGAAAGCAGATTTGGAGTCAACATGATGCATAAAAATTATGCGAATAATAAATATAATACCTACAAAAGTAGAAATGTATCCAGGTAATAATTATAAATTTGTAAAAATAGCTCTATAAAAATGTAAATAAAATAAGCTAAATAAATCAAACTCTTACCGCTACATCTGCAAATATTTAAATAAGATTTCTTAATTATTTTTTAAACTAGCTTCCACATGCGGCTTCGCTCGCGTGGTACCTACTTATAAAGTAGCCCATTACGCTATTCTAGGTAAAGAACTTTATTTAGTTTAAGTTTCAACGAAATCGGTTAAGCTGTTACGGCGTGATTGAACAACAGACATCCTCACAAACTTTCGCAATTATAATACTTATGTGACCCAAATATAATAATTCTTGATAGCCGCTTACGATACGATAGGAAAAGTCAAAAGCAAATGACATCAGCAATGCTTTAAATAATTTTGATTGGCTAATATTCGACATTTGCTATCTTGATACGATATAAATAAGGCTGCTAATACAATTCTGCATGTCTGTCAGGTGCATTTGCGGCGGACGAGAGGAGTATCGTACGGTCCATAAATTGTATGGGCCTACTTCCTCAGTACACCAAATGCCATAACTACGTCATACAACTAACATTTAGGTATTACTAAGATGGCAATGTCATCGATACAGAAAATTACAGATATAGAGTAAAGTCATGTATCAATGGCACGCTGCGCACTACCGGTTGATCCCGCATCAGGACTCCTGATGCGGGATCAATCGGTGTCGAGTTAGAGTGCGGAGCTGAGGATAGTCCTGATTCAGGACTATCCTCAGCTCCGCACTCTAACTTTGGGTTTGGGATAAAATCAGTTCAAATCAATTATTCAGCTATTTTAGGAAGTAATCTTAGCACAGCTGAGGATAGTCCTGATTCAGGACTATCCTCAGCTCCGCAGTCTTACTTTGGGTTTGGGATAAAATCAGTTCAAATCAATTATTCAGCTATTTCAGGAAGTAATCTTAGCACAGCTGAGGATAGTCCTGATTCAGGACTATCCTCAGCTCCGCACTCTAACTTTGGGTTTGGGATAAAATCAGTTCAAATCAATTATTCAGCTATTTTAGGAAGTAATCTTAGCACAGCTGAGGATAGTCCTGATTCAGGACTATCCTCAGCTCCGCAGTCTTACTTTGGGTTTGGGATAAAATCAGTTCAAATCAATTATTCAGCTATTTTAGGAAGTAATCTTAGCACAGCTGAGGATAGTCCTGATTCAGGACTATCCTCAGCTCCGCACTCTAACTTTGGGTTTGGGATAAAATCAGTTCAAATCAATTATTCAGCTATTTTAGGAAGTAATCTTAGCACAGCTGAGGATAGTCCTGATTCAGGACTATCCTCAGCTCCGCAGTCTTACTTTGGGTTTGGGATAAAATAAGTTCATATCAATTATTCAGCTATTTTAGGAAGTAATCTTAGCACAGCTGAGGATAGTCCTGATTCAGGACTATCCTCAGCTCCGCAGTCTAACTTTGGGTTTGGGATAAAATCAGTTCAAATCAATTATTCTGCTATTTTAGGAAGTAATCTTAGGACAACGAAACGCCAAAAATCGCCGACATACGCCGAAAATCGTATTTCTATGCAACATTCCTATGGATCGTTCTACAAGTTGGAAGTGTAGTTTCCTGTATCTTGTGACATTTTCCCACCCCATTCCACTGGATCCATAGGCAGATAACAAAAAGACGATATTCCAAAATAAAGTTCCTATCGTCCGGCCGAAAAACAACACTGTTTCGTCCTAAAACACGTTAATAACAGATATTTATACGGATATGTACTCGTAGTCCGGACGACGTGTTTTTGGGGTTAAGTAAAGATCAGCGCTGACGGTAAGAGTGGCGGGGTGGCAACAGATTCGCTAAACCGTTAAACTTAACCATATTTAATTCTATAAAAGGCTGCAATCACAAAATCGCGCACTTTTCGAGTTTCAATTGTTTTCAAGTGTTTGAGTTCAGCGAATCAGTCGCTTCGCCGCCACTCCGTCTGCCTAACCCTTATGCACCATGGTATTACTATATCGGATGTTTCCTGTCTTCCGCCATTTTGTCGTGAGTCATTCTCACACACTCAAATGTGTGCCTCAAAAGTGTATAAATTAACAAAAATTATTGAAATAATAAAGGAAATTATAGTTACAAAAATGGTAAATAAATGAAATTATCAGAAATAAAATAATATTTATTATAACACAATATACTTATGTAAAATATACTAATACTTATGAGAAAAAAGTAGGTACTGATAGTATATAAGATGATTCATTGTAATCTCGAAAGGCCCTTATTATATTAACAAAAAGAAAATAATATAAGCAAAAAAAATGATAGCATTATTCCCAGAACTTTTTCAAATCAGTATTTTTGGTCTTCAACTAATCATTAAAAGTAAGAGAAGTTCGACATAATGGTGCTGCTACCTTCAACAGTTGATTCATTGAGTTTGAAAGGATTTGATCCCAAAAAGGCAGATATTTTTGCATAATGGTTTTTCAATCACAAATGTCGAATTTTGTAGAAACAAACTGTAACTGGTTGTACAATAAGCCCCTTTCTGGATATCATACGTATTATGAATCACCTTGTATAAAACAGCCCCTTAAAAAACCTTATTGTGATGCTATAACGTCGTCCAAAGCGGACAGAAATACTCGTAAACAGCCCAACAGCATTACGGCAGCTTTAGACCTTCCGCGTGACAACTTATTTCATCGACGACCTCAGTGGCTCAGCGGGCGAGTGCCCATCTGAGACGCAAGGTGCGGGTTCGATTCCCGCTTCGGGGCAAATGTTCGCATGATCTGCAAATATTTGTTCCGGGTCTGGGTATTTCGGTACCATGGTGCTCGTAGTTCTGATACCCACGACACAGGGAATCCTAGTGTGGGGTCAGGACTATTTATGTGATTGTTGGGTGTTAATTGTTTTTATTAATTACTAGCTTCCGCCCGCTGCTTCGCAGCGTGGTACCTACATGACATATTCCAGGTTTCAACGAAATCGGTTGAGCCGTTACGGCGTGATTGAATAACAAACATCCTCACAAACTTTCGCATTTATAATATTAGTAGGATAAATAGCCACCATTCCTCTATGGTACTAACTTGGCCTCCATAAACTCTGTAATAACATCATGGAACATGGTATTCCCGACACATTCTGTGGCAAGTGATTATAGGCGTAGATAATTCCATAAATAGTCGAAACTGACCAGCCATGTGCACGAAAGGAGCCTCTAAGAGACGCACTTAAATCCTTTCACTACACTGATTCTGTCACTGACAGTCAATGGTCAGCATACTTCAGCCTGATCACTAACCTAATACAGGTGTCCAAGAAATAATCAGTGACACGACAAGCAAGCACTGACCAGCCGAGCTGCAAGGCACGAGTTGCAGTCTTGAACAAATTGAAAATGCACGTCAAAATGAGGAAAAACGATGCTCCGCAAAGCATAACCGGCTAGGTCTCTGTCGCTTTCGATTAAAAAACTAACGAGACCACGCTGGTTTTGCCCTCGGGGCATAAGATATATAGCATCACCAGGAACAGTGACACAAATTGACATAACGGCTAAAGTAAGCAAATTAAAATAATAAATACGTTCTCATTCAACTGTTGGTAAAAAGACTTGACCGACTAAATCTCTGCTTCATAAAACCGCAGCAGCACGACAAGACGATCTACCGACAAAGTCGAGGACTGAAAACCGCCCCAACTAACCCTAAAACGCACACTTAATTCGTTCAACACTGCAACTTGCTGCATAAACCTGATACTGACATGTTAAGTCAAAGATGTTACCAACTTGAGTCAAAGATGTAAATGACTTGAGTCAAAGATGTTACCGACTTGAGTCAAAGATTGGTATGTCCTGATCAAAGATTATACCTGATTTGAATCAAATATGTTATTGAACTGAGTCAAAGATGTTACCGACTTGTGTCAAAGATGTTACTGTATTGAGTCAAAGACGTTACTGACTGGAGGCAAAGATGTTACTCACTTGAGTCTCAGATGTTACTGACTTGAGTCAAAGATGTACTGACTTGAGTCTAAGGTGTAACTCACTTGAGTCTAAGATGCTACTGAATTGAGTCAAAGATGTTACTCACTGAGTCTAAGATGTTACTCACTTGAGACTAAGATGTTACTGAATTGAGACAAAGATGTAACTGACTTTTGTCAAAGGTGTTACTTACTTGATTTAAAGATGTTACTCACTTGAATGAAATATGTTACTGAACTGAGTCGAAGATGTTACTGAACTGAGTCGAAGATGTTACTGACTTTAGTCAAAGATGTTACTCACTGAATCTAAGATGTTACTCACTTGAGTCTAAGATGTTACTGAATTGAGTCAAAGATGTTACTGACTTTTGTCAAAGGTGTTACTCACTTGAGTTAAAGATGTTACTTACTTGAATAAAAGATGTTACTGAACTGAGTCAAAGATGTTACTGACTTGAGTCAAAGGTGTTACTGACTCGCAGTCGAAGTTGTTATCCACTGTATGTCAAAGCTGTTACTGTCTCGCAGCTGAGGTTGTTATCGACTGTATAGTCTCGTCTGAGATCTACGAACAGACTACAATCCTCTTTCCGTGGATGACGCCGTCCCCAACGCCACTCCCGTTCACCAAAGCAAGTGCTTTATATGCTTGATCGTAAGGTTTAAAATGAACATGAAACTATCGCAATAACTAGGTGCAATGAAGCCAAATCTGTTTCGGAATTCAGTCGAAAACGAAAACTTGCGTTACAAGATCTGTTCCCATAACAAACGTGGTCATAGTTAAGCTACGGTATCACAAATGAATCAAATATTGGGAACGCCATTTAGAGATTCTATCGCTAAATAAATTTAATGTCAACGTTATCACAATTTGGAATGATTATTGTTATTTATTTTGAAGCTCGAAAATTTGATTGTGGCGAAGCGCTTGCAAATTAAACAAGGCCATAGAAAGACCATAGAAATAGAACTTAATTGGAACAGTGACGTAACACTTTTGACATTGTACCGTCCCGAAATTATAAGGCACTTGGTTGGCCGGTACTGAGATCATGACATCAGTGTCAGAGTGTGTATTTAAACAGCTTTGAAGGGTATAGAAAATATTAACTTTAATGCACGGAATGTTTGCTATGTATGATATACTTTAACTTCTGCCCGGTTTCGCTCGCGTGGTACTAACATAAAAAGTAGACTATATGCTGGTCTAGGTAAAGAACTCTATGCATTCCAAGTTTAACCGAAATCGGTTTAGCCGTTAAGGCGTGAGTGTACCACAAACATCCAAACATCCTCACAAACTTTCGCATTTATAATATTAGTATGATGATGTCATAATAAAATCCTGGGCGAATTTAAGCTTGCTGTGAAAAATAAAGATGGAACGCATACAGTAGTCACTCTACAGATTACAGTTTCGAGATAATAAACCTTAGCCACGTAACGGCGTAAGGAGTACAATTGGTTGTGGGTCGAGCTGTAATGACGGTTGTCTGAAATGGGAACGCCATGGGCAATAATCTACACCCATTCCATACTCGGTTGCATCTCGTCTTTGTTGTCCGTTCTTCGATGTATCTGTAAACAATATACATACGATAAACATTGATACTTCTGGTATTTGGTTGAAATCGAAAATTATCTCATATAAAACTAAACTAAGTTATAGAACTGGTAATATTTGTTCTATGATTTTGATTTTGTCATAATTGTTCTATGATGAGATTGGGAATGAAATCTTTTTGTTGCATCAGGAGTTTTTTATATTAAACTCCTGATGTATTTATTAATGTATATTTAGGTTGAAAGAGCCCAGAGATTTATTCTAAAAGTCCTGTCCAATAAACCACGTCGCTTTCCTACGTCAGAGCTATTTTCTCTATGCAAAGTTCTCACGTTTCGGCAGCTCTTCATTTTACAAACAATTCTACGTAAACATACCCAGCTACCTTATGACCCCCTCCTGTCACAAACCAAGCGTAGATCCGACTTGGTCTGTAAAATTGAATCACGTAAAACAGCACTTGCCGGTCGCCATTACCATTACATTAGTTCGATGCTATATAATAGTATAAACAAAAAGCTAAATATATACCCTCTAACAATTTATAAATGTAAAATTAAAACCTTGGGATGGCTCCTAACACTCTCTTACGAAGAGACCGAAAATCTGCTTACAAGTTACCATTGAAGAGTAAACTTTTGTTTCTTGTCAAGACCACCTAACGCACTCACACTCCCACGCTCACACACATAAACACACCTACGCACGCAAACACATCCACACACACAATACACTTTATACTCTTTACACTCAAACCTGAGCTCATATAGGTACTTCCTATTCTCTCAACCAAGCTCATTTTGCCTACGACAATTAAAAAATAATAAAAATATTTAGTTGTATAGACGTAGCCCTATTGTCACTCATTTTATAGATCTTATTATAATTAAGTACTTTTATAGGTTCATTTGTTATGTACTTATGTCTCATTGGAGCATTAGTCCATCAATTGTATCAATTACTGTAAACGGGAGGCGGGCGCTGGAAACTGCGATACAGTTTTTAATTTAACTAATGCAGTTTTTCAACGTGTTCCTATTGTTTATAAATTGTAAAATTTGTTTTTGTTCCAAATAAAATAATTTTGATTTTTGATTTTTGATTTGATTTGATAATGTATACCTAAAATCCCGAAAGAAGTTATTTTATTATATTTTTATTATATTATTATATTTATTAATTTATTAATAGTAATATATTTTAATATAATTATAAAGCATTTGACTAAACTGATCCCAAACTAGGCATAGCCTTGTATAGTACAAGGCTATGCCTAGTTTGGGATCAGTTGACCGTGTGAATATGTCCGGAATATTTATTTATTTATTAGAATGCTTTATTTTATTTAAAAACAAATTGGCCTCCTTGTTTTCATCTTGTTGCTGGTAACCACAATGGAATAACCTACCAGAGACTGATATATATAATTGATAAATATTTAACACCCAGGAATTGTTTATCACACAAATGTTTGTCCAGTGCGGGGATCGAACCCGCGACCTCTAGCGCAGAAGGCAGAGTTGCTACTAACTGAGCTATGAGGCCAGTCTAATAATGCTTTGCTTTCTTCTATAGCACAATTTTCGTTTCAATACATAGTTCTATCATAGAACTACAGGGACAACAACGTCCTCAACAGTTCTATCAAGTCACATAATAATTCCGTTTTATTAAGCCGTGACATACAAAATAGGTTTGATTTTTTTCAAAATGATCATTACGTCTACTAATGAAAGTTAAATTTGAGTTTGAAATTTGAGGGCGTGTGATATAGCTCAACGCAATCGCAAGCCCCTAGAAGACAAACTCAAAATTGACTTTATTCAGTAGATGTAGGGATAATCTTGAATTAAAGAAGAATACGACTTCAGACTGTGATATCGATTGATCTAACGATTCGGAAAACAACATCCGTTCTTTTACTATAGGCAATAAAACCCGTTCTATCAGATAGTTGGTTCGATTGATCTAGTTAATTGATTCAGGCGTGACTTTGCGGAAGTCCATTCTAATATATTAAATAGACACACAAATATATAGTACTATTCCACTAATCAACTCCTCATAAGTTCAACAAATAAACTTAAGGCGAGGGTCAAATTGTTTTATGATTTTTGAATTGTTTTTTCTCAATAACCGCAAAACGCACAGTTTTGATTTTTATGACAAAGATAACTTGAGCATTTTATTTACCTAAATCCAAGACAGAAACGCGATTGGTAAAACTTTTCTCGATAGATTTATTTTTTAAAGTTGGGTCCTCTGCAAAAGTTTTTCGACAATAATCTGAGACTATCTAACAAAAATAACTTTTTTTTAAATATTGTGTTAGACAAAAGCATTGGGTACCTAAATCCAAGACATTTTAAAAAAAATACATTTTACAATTTTTAATTTCTGTATCGCCTTAATATGAACGTTCGACACGTGTTTCACCTCTCTATGAGGCATCATCAGGAAGAATTGACTTGCTGTGCGCTGGTAACTCCGAGACGTGTTGCCTCGCCGAGCTTTCAGAAAGACTTTCTTTCTATTTAATATATCGATTGATCTAATAATTTGTGAAAAGATGTTTGTTTACGTACCACAGCTAGTTGTTCAGCCAATCCCAGGACTCCTCCTGTTTCTGGATGCGGATTTGCTTGACGTCGGGCGGCGGGCTGGCGACGCCGGCGCGCGACAAGTCGCCGGAGTCGAGGTTCCGAGTCGTCACTGACTCCTGCCAAGGCTGCGTTTGCTCGTTCCTGAAACGGTCCAGCGTAAAACATATAACAAAAGAAAATAATATAAATGAAAATTATTCGTTTAAATAAAATATATAGATTTTTTTATTTTCAAAAATTATCTGTTTTTGGTATTTTTTTCTTTCTTCTTCTTTGTTAAATAATTATAGAACGTAAGTGAAGTTGAACATCAAGATTGCTATCTAAAACAGCAGAATAATTGAGTTTGAACTGATCTGATCCTAAAACAGAAGATTTTAGCATTATGTTTTTTCAATGAAAAAATTCGAATGTCTTAGTTGTACAACAAACTTTATTGCCAATCGGATGTAGAATAAGCCTTTTTCTAGATAGTATAAATACTATAAATTACCTTGGCAGATTTGAATGGAAATATCAATTCCATAACTTTAGTAGGCCTATGTCCAGCAGTGGACTTCTGCAGGATGATGATGATGATTATGATGATGACGATGATTAGGGCAATGCAGGTTTTCTTCCATGCATTTGTCTATCACCAGCTTCCGACGAGCCATAAGCTAGAGTTAGAACTTACCATTGTGAGTAGGGCTCCGATGTGGAGCTTTTCATGGCGCCGTAGCCCTGGGCCTGGTAAGGAGTGGAGGTGTTGCTGGCTCGACGGTTGTCTGTGCTACCACCTAGCGTACTCCACCCACCGCGGTTGTTGACCTACCAACAAAGAACCAGTGTCACAATGTGTACTGAACTTACTTATCTTCCTGTTATTTAAAAGACCGGTTCGTTTGACACATAACGTGCACTTTGAAAGATTATACACTGGAAAGACGACGACGCAGTGTTGGAAGGCCCCCCTAACCGATGGACCGACGACATAGTGAAGGTTACTGAAGATGGAAGAAGACCATTTTTCATGGCACTCCTTGGAGGCCTATGCTCATCAGTGGACTTCATTATATGGTGATAATGAGACAGTGTATAACTTTTAGTACGCGACCCCAAGAAAGCAATCTTAACAGTTTTGTAACGTCATTCCCTTCCCACATTCGCTGAATCACAAAATAACTAGTATTTTCGACTTGAACTAACCTAATTATCAGCAAATGATCAATTCAGCGCTCTGCACTCAAGTAAGCACACAAAGAGAACTTAGGCCTTAAGGTTACCCAAGTTTTAACGAGTGCACCCAGCAACAGAGGCACAGGCGGATGGTGAATCTGACTGACACCAATTAAAACTATGCCGCCTGTGAGATAAGTTTATTAGGGGCGATACTATGTATGTATGTTTGACAGCGAGCGATATTGAAACTTAAAACAAGGATAAGACGGTGGATTATTCCATTGAGTAAAGACGAGTAGCCTGCAAGGTTATTTCACGCGAGCATAGCCATTATAGATACTGAACAAAGATAATGTTAAGATTAACATTTGGGGATTTGCGATATAGCTCAACCATATCACAAGCTCCTAAAAGTCAAACTCAAAATTGTCTTTATAATATAAAAGATACTTATTAAGAATTATATATATTTTGGATGACATATCGCTCGCCGTTTGAACCATGGTTTGAAAAGATGATGAATATGAGTAAACTTACTTTTTCCGTGACAGTAGTGGCCATTTCGGAGACTTTCTGCGTTGCGATACCGCCGTACTTTACGGCGCTCTCGGTCGCCGAGCGGGCTGCCTTCGTCACAGACGACGTGAAAACCGACCACCCCTGTCGAATGAAGTGATTATTATTCACAGGCTTGGCCTTTTTTTTTTTTATTCCGAACATATCACTTCCTGATTTAATAGGGCATTCATTAGTGGGGCCGCAACCAACAGTTATGGGGCTCATTTAAAAAAGACTTAAAAAAACGATTGTATACTAATTGGATGGTAAAACTATTAATGAAAAAAAAAGGAAAATATGTAGTTTTTATGAAATAAATATTTGTATTTGTATCAGTTAAGGATATTGCAGAAGCAATGTTATTGGAATATTTGCTGGGCTATGAGATGAGATGACAAACGGTACGGGGTAGTGGACAAAGGCCAAAGACTTACCGAAGCAAGCGAGGAGAGTGTATTATCGACCATCTCGTTGCCGCTGTGCAGAGGAGACATTGGCGTTGACTGCGATTGCTTCGGGGTGTTACCGAACCCGGTGTACCGTCCGCTGCCGGCATCGCTGCTGTAAAGAAACTCAATATATAACTTATAAGTTGGTTGACTAACTAAACCCTGGTTTTGTGACGTGTCATTTCATACATTTGACATTAGGACATAAAGCAAATGTATGAAATGGACATAAAGCCAGCGTTTAGTTATCATCTCCCTGCCCTTATCCCACTTTGTGGGTCGGCACAACATGTTTTTCTCTTCCACTGTCCTCTATCAGCCGTCATATCAGTATTCACTCCTTTCTTACTCATGCCATCTTCCACACAATCTATCCATCTTTTCTTTGGTCTACCTCTTCCCTTATATCCTTCCACATTCACACATCACTCTTCTAGTCACATGACATTCTTCCCTCCGCATGACATGCCCATACCACGCTAACCTTTTGCTCTTCAACTTCTCAGTCACTGGCGCTACTTTAAAACTTCCTCTGATGTACTCATTCCGTATCTTGTCCATTCTAGTCACTCCACACATCCCTCTTAACATTCTCATTTCCTCAGCATGCACTCTTCTTTCATCTGTCCCTTTGGTTGCCCAACACTCAGATCCATACAGTATGACAGGTCTTATGATCGTTTTGTAAATTTTCCCCTTAAGTTTAAGGGGCATTCTTGGATCACACGTAGTTCCTGTGACTTGTCGCCATTTTATTCATCCCGCATTTATTCTATTTCGCCGGTCTATATCGCCGTCGTTCTGGATTAATGAGCCGAGGTACCGGAAGTCGGAGCAGACACCATCGTTGGTAGGGATACACCATCTAAGGCAATAGGAGAGAAAACGGAGGGACCACCGAAGTCGCAGAGCAGATGCTCAGTTTTTGTCCTGCTGATCTTCAATCCGACACTCTCCAGTCTCTCTTGCCATTTTCCCAGCCTGCTCTGGACCTCAAGTGCATTTTCTCCGACAAGAACAATGTCGTCGGCGAACAGCATGCACCAAGGGGCGTCCTCCTGTATGTCTGATGTCAGGGCATCCATTACCAGGAGGAACAGATAAGGGCTTAAAGTTGATCCTTGGTGCAAGCCTACAGAACACATTGAACTTGTCGGTAACACCAGCTTCGGACCGGACGTGTGTGTTAGCTCTTTCGTACATAGCACGTACAAGCTGTACGTAATTCCCAAGCACTCCCTTCTCTTTCATAGCCCACCACAGAACCTTACGGGGCACCCTGTCGTATGCCTTCTATAGGTCAACGAACACCATATGCAAGTTTTTTGTGCGCACGTCTGTATTTCTCACAAAGTTGGCGCAGAGCAAATATGGCGTCCGTTGTCCCCCGTCCAGGCATAAACCCAAACTGGTTCTGTGTTATTTCACTCTCATCTCTCATTCTTCTCGCTATCACTATCTCCCAAATCTTCATACTATGTGACATGAGCTTTATTCCTCGATAGCTGTTTCAGTTTTGTACATCACCCTTGTTTTTGAAAATGGGCATCAGCGAACTAAAAGCCAGCGTTTAGTTACTCTTAGTCTAAACCCAGTTTCATAATAATTCATCTTCCTGCCCTTGTCCCACATTATGCGGGGTCGGCACAACAAGTTTTCCTCTTCCACTCTCTTCTGTTAGCCGTCATCTCCGCACTAATTTCTTTCGTAATCATGTCATATTTAGATACAATCCATCCATCTTTTCGTATCGACAAGAGTAGATGGGTATAAGAATACCCAACCACATTCATAAGTTCTCTTCTCGTTACATGACTTTCATCCCTCCTCATGACAGGCCCATACCATGTTAACCTTTTACTTCTCATGTTGGTAAGTAAACAAGTAAGTAAAAGTTATCATCCGGATGTAAAGGTAAATGTATCTATTTTTGTCGCTATACACTTCGTTCCATATTATGGTACGTACAATACGGTTTAAAACTGGTCTTACTGGTTTCCTCACAATATTTTCCAACGCCGTTTAAAGCGTATATATTAATGAGCACTTAAATTTTGAACAGAAAAACTCATTTGTACGCGACCGGGTTCGAACCTACCACCTTCGCAATGAAATTCGGGAAGTATCTAACAGTAGACATCTTTTTTTAATGTAAATGATATTTGTAATAAAAGTTTTCCAAGGAGTCCTTTCTAACCGCTACTCTTTGGGTCCCAAAATGTAAACAGACTAGATCGCCCCTCGGCCCAGACACCCCACTCGTCATATAGGTACTCATACAGCGAAATATTTTGCGAATCCTCTAGGCACAAAGGGTAACACTCCCTTTCACGAGGGGAGACAGCCCTCACTCAGTACCTATCAAAACTTTGAAACATTTCATCCAAAAGTCTTCTATAAATCGATGCTATAAAATATGTCTACAAATTATCTCCAGGTCAGGTTCTCCAGGCGATCGGATAGATACCCGAATATTTCTTAGGGGGGTATTCAGAGGCACGTCCAAATCCTACCTACATTATATTATTATAAACTTAGTGATAATATGAAATTATGAATGAACGCTTGCAATATCAAACACGCGTTGCCGCTGTGCCCTACCTCGCATAAAAACTATGCCCCGGATAAGGAACAAACTCAGACAAAACACCGATGACCGTCGGTGAAAGAATCAGTGTAGTGAAAGGATTAAAGTGCGCTTCTCAGAGGCTCCTTTCGTGCACAAGACTTAGTAGTCAGTATTCCGTGACAGCCGTTCCCATGACAGCTTGCAAGCCCATCGTCGCTTATAATCCTTACTAGTTTCCACACAATGGTTTCGTTCACCATTTTAAGCACGTGTTGGTGAAAACATGTTCGTGGAAAAATGGTACTTACTGGTAGCTGATGTTAGGGTCGGACCCGCTTGAGTGAAGGTGGTTGTCTCCAGATGAGTAGAATTCCTTCGAGTTCCACTCCTCAGCCTTCGCCATCGCCTCCGGTTTGTAGTCTTCGGGACTCCACTCCCTGCCCTCAGCGTTCGCTGCGATCTGTGGTGAGGTGAAACATATACAAGGGGATTCATATAATGTATGCTATCCCGAAAACGTTATCTTTGTCCTTTTTATTTTATTTGGTAGTAGGTACCTATTTGTTAATTTTGCTTTTTTATTTTTATTATTTTCTAAGAACCTGTGTACCTATTTTAAAATCTTTAGTCTGTGTTGAATAAATTTATTTTCATTCTTTCTTCTTTTTTCAAAGCGGCTTATCCTACACCCAATTGGCAATAGTTTTATGATTTCTGGAAAACCAACATAACTCATTGGCAAAACTCAATGCGAAAATCTACTGTTTTGGGTTCAAACCAGTTCAAACTCAATTATTCAGCAGTGTTCGGTAGGAATCTTGATGTTTAAAAATATTTAAAACTTCAATTATTTATAAGTAAGTGGTTTAAATATACACAGTAATGTGACGAAAAAAAAGACTCAGCATTTGCTGCAGCAGCCCAATGGCCGTTGTAGCGCTGCTGGTGTTCAGTGGCAAATGAGAGAGATTTGATCGTTAAGCATGTTATAAAAAAAACCATACAAATAAATATCTGGCAGATATTGTTTTCGTATTATATATAAACTTTGCGAGAAATCTTCTTAACTAGAACATTAATTACGTACGTTTGCTAACAGAAATATAATTCTGATAAATCCTTTAATCTGTCCCGATGAAATGTATCCGTACATCCGTTTTTGTTGAACAAACAAAGTTATTTTTCTGAAAATATTATCGATGGTGTCCGCTCCCCCATGTACCTATGGCAACCCCTACGCAGACTTTAATTAGCCAGACTGTGGGGACTTACGGGGGAGCATGTGCATTGAACGCTATTTTGTTAACCAAAGATGTTAATTTAAATAGGATTCCGTCGAGCAGTAATTTGTATGTAACGATCTTGTCTGCGTGTGGTAATTATTATTATTATTATTAATATCTTTAATTCAGGCTACTTGGCATATTACACAAACATGTGTAATATGCCATGGCCCATATTAATAAATACCTTACCGACTAACATACATATAATATTAAACTTAATGCGAGATCGTTCTCCATACCACTTAGCCACGCTGCCAGGGTCGCGGTAGCGTGTCCAAAGTAGACTCATAGCACTCTACTTAGTGCCCAGAGTGATAGCCACAGAAGAAACTATATTAAATTTTTATTTTAATTATTTAATTAATAACACCTTTTGTGTTATAATGTGCTTGAAATGAAATAATAGTACATTATGGTATAAGTGTGTTATGTTGGTGATTACCGCTGAGGCGTCATTGGCGTCTTAAGAGAGCCGAGGAAGGTAGGTAATCATAAATACACACGTGTATCATACGACGTTTTTGAATAAAATAATAATATAAATAACTGTATAAACAAGTTGTGAATTTTTTTACGCAATGGCGGGAAAAATTAGTCAGTTTTCCTATGCGTGCGCATCTTACAATGGCGATCGGCCATAAACTAAATGAATGAGTTTTTTTTTTACTTTTGCGCTCGAACTTTTTTGTATCGAAACTTTTTAAGAACAAAGCAACTCAACCAATAAAATAACTCACATTTGTCAATAATAGCATTGAAAAAGCCACAGTTTGATTACAGGTATCATTATGTGCCTAATTGCGGTGAAATTAGAGCCACTTTATAAGTGTGTTGAAAAATATATTTCATTTGATTTGAAAGCCAGGCAGCTAGCAAGGCTGCTTAACACTGGTTACAAAACGTCAATCTATTTTTTTATTTTGCTTTTTTCTCCACGATTTTGCATGTTCTAGTATTTTTACCGAATTTTTTGGTTAATTAATTCAAACATTTATTTTTACGTATTTAAAAGCCACGTTACACATGAATTTCGAAACGTCATCCGCATTTAGACGCCTCTAGTTAAGCATCCAACTTTACCGATAGCGCTCATAGCGGAAGTGTGCCGGAAGGCAGTGCAAGCACGTCAGAAACGAACTCCGAGCTCGAAGCGCTTACTTTGTTTGCATATGATTGAATGGACGTCTAGCGGAAATTGAGTACTGCATACTGAAGCGGGCCGAGCGGAAACTAGAAACCTCGGAGGAAAATCATTTTTGAAACGAGTTCCTTTCATTAATCCTCATCAAAATCTTGTTTGCACTGGGGAGGAGGGTCATGCTTTAATATGCAAGGCGCGAATGGATGCGCGAACAAATTAAATGAAGCCAAATCCTTAAATCCTCCATCGTTAGGAACAATTATTTTTTATCTAGATAAGATAAAAATTTATCTGAAAAAACGAAATACATTATGTGAGACTGACTGATGTTTGCTATATTATCTTTGCTGATATCCATCTGAATAGCAGCTTCTCAAGCCTTCAAACTGCTAACTAATACTACCTTTCAAATGTTTTCATAGCTGAAAACCATAAAATATTATACAGGGCGTCCCACGGATATGCCACATGGAGGGAAAGTACCTTGAATATTGTAGATGAAACATTTTACTGAAAGAAGAATTTATTTTAATTAAAAAAAAAACTTAAACTGCCTTCATAGATATTTAAATAATTACATGGTTGAACCGGAAATCGAACCCGTTACATGAGAAAAATAATCTCCCTGTAGCTTTAACATACCGATCGAAGGCTTCATCATAAGGATTATTTTTTGCTAAATAACATAGTGTCATAAATAAAAGGAAGACCATGAATTTTAACATTTGATGTGAAATTATGTTCAGAAAAATGAAAAGCATTCATATTCATTTATTGCCAACATGTACATGGATATAGTTTAGGTGTAAGGGTATCTTAAGTAAGTACATGTACCCTGTAGGGCGCTGCAAATGTCTTGTTTTACATACATTTAAATAATAATAATAATAATTGGTAACTTATTCATTAAATGTCAAATAACAGTGTAGTATAAACAGTCAAAAATAGCATTGGATAAAAACAATTCAGGTTAAGCTAGGTATCTATTTATGATGTCGTCAGTCGTTTATTTATTACAAAAGCTTATCAGATAGGAATTCTTCCACCGAGTAATAGCATTTATTTTAGAGTAGATTTTTTAATTTGTTATGGAATACGGAGTCTTTTGGCTCTTTTTTAATAATGTCAGGAATTTTGTTGTAGATATTTATTGACCTAAATTCAGGACTTTTGTCGAGTATTTTTAGTTTTGAAAAAGATAGTATTAACTGGTCCTTATTGCGTCTATTGTAGTAACTATTGGTTGGAGACAAAGAAATGTCTGTATTTTCTTACGAAGAGGCACATTTGTAATATGTAAATACAGGGTAATGTTCCATCTATAATATTCAAGGTACTTTCCCTCCATGTGGCATATCCGTGGGACGCCCTGTATACCTAACGCCACTTACTTTTTGACGGTACATAGCAGCCGCCGAGGTGTTATATTTCTGCTGTATCGTGAGACCTGGTCTGAAGTCAGGCTGCGATTCGAAGAACTCTCGAGCTTTTAAATTTCCACCGACCTGTTTAAGGTAAACACAACACACACACATTAATTAAACATAGCAGTAGGTATACCTAGTTTAATCTTACTTCAAAATTGTTTAAAAAAGCATGCATTATGCACATTATTGTTTTATGTGCCTCCAGGTAAATAAATAGGGTTTCTATCTTGCGCTTGTTTTGCAGTTGAAACATTCGTTTTAATGTTGTAATGGAAAAACAAATAGGTAAATGCTAAAAATTTCTTCTAAAATTAAGGTTAAGTTTTGACTAATCGAAATTAGTTAATTGAATCATAATTATTAAAATAATGTTTTTGATAATTAGTATTGATTCCGCTACGCTTTGTGTAAACGCAGCGGAGCGGCCGCCATCCGAACCCGCTCGTTTCAAACGTCCCGGACTACCCTATCGTACTTAACGGTGAGAAATCCCTCCGCAGGCGATTCCATCATCGAACCCCGACACATAAAAACACTCAACACATCACACCGAACCCGCCGGCGGGGTCGACGACGACGTCCCGTCCCTGCGTTTCAACCCCTTCAGGGTGATGGCCTCCCCCTCAGGGTGATGGATGGGGGGTTTTTTAGGCTGTTGCCTAAGCCGAGGTCCGTTCCTAAGTGGTGCCCTTGTGCTCGTTGCCCCAACCTAACCTTTTTTCGGCAGTAGCGCCCTCTGCGCTCGCCTAGCCCGGTGAAGCTGGCAGTCGTAAGAGACACACAGCCTAAAAATCCGTTCGTAATTAAAAAAGCGGAGCGGCATTACTGTGTTAGCCTCGGTCGAGGCAAGTCGTGTAGTGTTGTGAATATTTATCTGCTCTGTACCTTTCTTTTATACAACCTAGATACCTATGGTGTATACTGTAAAGATTAAGGTGAAGTCACTATTTTTAAAAACCCGGTTGGTCAGACCTCCTCGTTAAAAAAATATTATTTAATATTTATTTAAATTTTCATTTCAATAAATATTCAGTTAGAAAGTTAGTTTACCCCTCAGGAACTCTACAACTGTTTGAAGAATAATATATTTTTACATAAACTAAAAACCGAATTCCTGAATATTTACAAGAATTATATCAACCTCTTTTTTTGTTATCAACCTCTTTGCGTTTTGCTTACCTACTGAGGATGACATTGGCCACCTACACTTCCGAATAAAAAACAAAAGTAAGTACCTATGACATCCATTCATCGGGAACTTGCGAAGTGATGTTGTGCTCTCAATTTATTTTACAAACTAGTGTTAAACTAGTGTTAAATTGAATAATATTGTGTAATTATGGTGGTGTTTTGCGTAATATTGTAGAAAGAATAAAAATAACAAGGAAAAATAAACGTATGTCTTGGCGGTAAGGCCTAGATGCCATAGCCATCCCGAAAGGGGAAAAACATAAAAAAAAACATCCATTCATCATCAATAATAACTCTTACGGTACTGACTGACTGACTGACAATCAACCGTAGTGGTTTAATTGTCTTTGAAAATCAACGCAGAGCCTAACCAAAATACTAAGAGTATAAAATTTGCAGGGTAGCTTCCTGTTGTAACGTATGGGTGCACAGAAAGGAATTCCCGACCCACAACCCCTAAGATTAAAGTTTATGTAAAAAAAGAAGCAACCGAACGAAGTCGAGGGGACAAACATAACATACCAACAATCGACAAAAAAAAATTGACAAGTCGTGATTCCAAGAGATGATGACGTTTTTTTAAAAGTTTTACGGGACAAGTAGCAATCCCTCACTAATTAAATTAATATGGGACTACCCCGGGATCATACTCTATACACCAGCGAAAGAATTATCAAAATCGGTTTAGTATTGGCGGAGATATTGGGACATATACACAAAAAAAAATTAGAACCTCCTCCTTTTTGAAGTCGGTTAAAAAAGACATCGCCAGGTGAAGATAACATCACTTACTCTATGATGTACACCCTGCCTTCAGAAGGTAAAGTGTTTTTACGCAAAATAATTACCTAATTCATCTTTATGACTTCAATTATACCTGAACAATGGCACCATATACAAGTAATACCGATCCCTAAACCTAAACTCTGGTAATGACCCAGCAGCTAAATTAAGACCGATTTCTTTAATTTCATGCTTATGTAATGTTTTTCATACAATGTTGAGTAGACGCCTTGAATGGTACGTAGAGAAATCAAAAATTTTAGGACCAACTACATCTGGCTTTAGGAGAGGTCAATCTAGTGTTGATTGCATAGTTAGACATGACAAATACAAATCGTATTTACAAATAACACGCCTGCTCTAGCATGTTTTCTAGATATTGACGGTGCTTAAAATGGTGTTTTGGTTGTTACAAGTGTTGGACAAGTTAAAAGTAGGCGCAAAAATGTGCAGCGACTTGTATAGCTTTTTGAATAGATCTTCTATTAAAGTTAATATCTTAAAATTAAAGGAGAAAATGATGATAAAGAAAGAAATAAAATAATTCATTTATCGCCAGATAATGCAAAAAATATGCCGTGGTGGCCCCGGCTAAAGAATAGGCCCCTCCATATCTACCTATCCGCGTATGTCGTAAGAGGCGACTAAGGGAAAAAAGCTAGGGGATGGGCAGCAGCGTCCCTCATTTTAACAACGATAGCTCTAACTGCGCTCGCCAACGCGCATGCCCTGGGTGGTGAGTATGGGCAAATCCCCCCACATGATAGGAATTCGCACTGTCTGTGGGGGAGGCCATGTTCAGCAGTGGACGTCGTAAGGCTGAAATTATGATGATGCAAAAAATAAAAAGATATCCGTAGGAATAAGCATTCTCTGTTGGCCTCTGTATATGAATATGACCATACAAAATTAGAAGTAATTAACTCGTGTAACCCATTGTGCATGCTTACGTTGGATACTTGGGTCTCAAACGTAGATACGAATTTTATTAATACTAAAGTTGAAGATATAATTAGAACCAAAAAATAGATACGAAAATAGAATTTTGAAGTACAACACTGCATATTATGTTGAATAATGGTTGTAAAGGCTGGCACAACATATTATATACTGATGGGTCTCAAACAAAGGATGGGCGTGGTACAGCATATTTCGAAACCAAAAACTATGTGTAAAAATAATTGTAAATGGGCACAACTATATAATATCATTGGAACTCTTTGGAGCATTCCTACGCGGTTTTGTGATGATTTCCCGCAGTAAAAACTTGTTAAAACTAACATTTTATAGTCGAAGTCGAAATAAGTTTTTTATTTCGAATAATATTCGAATATATTCGAATACCACCCAAAAATGGTCGAATACTACAGTTTCGAATATTTGCAAGCCCTACTTGCAACACGTGGCTCGATGCGCCTCTGGCCACAGAGGTGCATGACACAATCGAGTGACAATTAAAAACAATTTTTTTTTTTTATTTGCATCTAATGACATGTTTTCGGTACATACGAATATGATCAAATTGATATTGTAACAAAGTTAAGATTTAATTTATTGTACCAGAGTTGACCTTTAATTGCAAGCTGCAAACCTAATCCCGCACCAATAATAATAAATAATAAAGCCTTTTATTCCGAAACTTAAAATTTTTCTTTCTACTATTACCTAATAGGCCTCCTCCAACGTCTTCCACTGATACTGATTTCTAAAGAAAACTACGCAATAAACGCGAAATATCTCGCCTTCCACCTCTGCTACCCACCACCACAGCACCACATGGGTTTATTCAGTAAAAGTTTTACCTAGATGTAGAATGATAGCGTGTGTAACTCTAGATTTGTTCGCTAGCTTGACTGGCTGACGAATGAAGGATAGTTTAGGTACAATTTAGGTACCAATGGTACACAACAATGATGGAGCGATAAACCAATTGTGTTGATTCAAGCCGGGGCTCGCCAATTGGATTTAACAATGTCGCTGAGACTCCATGCAAAAGATTTGAATTTGATCAGCAGTACAATCGCATAAAGCATTAATAATATTGAATTTCGCTTGCATTCACATATAAGAGGATTTTGTGTTGTTTTCACTCTCACTTGACAAAGTGCGAATACTAACTAGCTAGTGGGGGCGAACCAAAACGTTATTTGTAGGTAAATCACTTCATTTACATACCAGCTTGTCTAAAAGTCACAAAATTTTGAAATTGACTAGTAAAATATAAGTAACGTTTTTAATTTTTTCATACAATAACATCCTCTTTTATAAATAAAAAGCATATCCAAGAACCGAGAAATAAAAAAAAATATCAAGTATGTAGTCAGGTAAAAGTATATCGCCTATTATTTGTAAGTTAAATGAAATTTATTTAAATTTCCAAAGGATTTTCCAAGAAAACCCGTTAAATCGCATAAAATATACAGCAAAAACATGATAACATTAACTTAAAAACAAAAATATATAAAAATAATAAACATACCTATTACAGGCTGACCAACACAACTGTCTTCCTAGACGTCACCCAGAGTTTAGCATCAATCAGTGTATAGGCACTGGCCATCAAGCATCTATTATTAGGAGGAAGTGTTTAAATTGGCTTGCATATTTATGCAGCTACTTCTCTTGAACATCCAACATAAATCATAATGCACTCTAGCTAGTGGGTGTTAGAATATTCTAACTAAATGGATCCCTAGACAAGTGTCAGTATTTATATTTTAAGTTAGGATGAATTTTTTTATAGGTACCTACTTAATTTTTAAAATAATAATATATTAAAAATTTATCAGCTTCCAAAGAGCATAGATTGCAAGAGACAATAAGTTATAGTGCTATTGAATCAGGCACTTACCATCATTTTCTCCAGTTCTATTTCTTTCCATTTGTCCATTGTAACAGACCTCACAAATGAGAGGTGAACACCAAGGCTGCGGTGAATGCCACTACAGTCCAAACATATCCATACCCCGTATGTTACCGAAGCCCACTGCGGGTTCATCGTACTGCACTCAAAGCATTTCTGCAACAAAATTACTTCATCATCACCCTGATTACTTTCCTTAAAGAACACAGGTGGTTTACTTAATGTATTTATTTATTTATAAAAACACATACAGGCTCATAAAATAATACAAAGCACCCAAATGTTACAATAAATAAAAATACAGAAACAAAACTGACTAAAAATGGAATAAAAACATAGGAAATAAATAAAATTAAAAATGTCATAGTAAAGTTGTACCATATGGCCCACTGGTTAGTATAAGAAAGGCATCATGCATGCGTTGCCAACCCCTGAGACATGTTTTGGTAAGTCCTATGTTCAGCAGCGGATTTATGGGGTGGCTGAAGAAGCTTGAGCTTAAGGCGGCATATTTGGGGACTGATTTTTAAAGCCTCTTCCCTTTTAATGTACATTCAATGGTTTTGCAAACTTGTATATTCATGATACTGTGCTGTCTTTAAGGGCAGCAAATAGCCTATAGGTACTTGGGAAATGTGTAAATCTGCCACTGCCCATATGCCTGTTAATGAACAGGCTAGTACCTCATCCTTCAAACCGAAACACAGCTTTGCAAGCATTGCTGGTTGGTGGCCGCATTCATAATCAAGGTACTTCCAAGACAGACTGTGTACATAAAATGAGCACTCCTCAAAAAAGGAATTCAGTTGCAAAGTACTTAGGTAAATAAAAAATACACTACATATTCATACATATGAAAGTACATATTCATAGGTCGTGCCCCTATTAATTCCGATCTAATCTATTATAGTCAGACTTTTACTAGTGAGACATTGGTCACAAATGGCCAAATAGTTTCAAAATTATCCTTACGTTGTTTTCGTCTTGCGTGCGGATGCTATTGAGTCTGCGACGGGTACGTGGTGAAGCCATCTCAGTTGAATTTCAACTTAGCCTTAGTTGAGACACTTCACTTCTATACTCCGCAGAAGGGAGCTTCGTAACACACGAGATAGGAAAATGGGTGATCTGTAGAAGTTGGACTGAGTGAGTGGCAAAAATTTTCACGTCGTCCACCTGGCAGTTTCTGGGGATGCCAGAAAGAGATCAAAATTAGCCCAATAATCAACTCTTCATGCGCGCGCATTTAAATTCAAGTGGAAAACATGCCACGCGAGACATCATGGCAACTGGCAACTTTATGACTTGCGTTCGGAATGTGATTCCGTATCTAAAGAAGTTATATGACATGACGCACTGCAATACGTGTGTCTACAGCTTACACAACGAATTTCTGAATTCTGAGTATGCAAATAGTGCATAATTGGTGCAATCTGAAAATCCAATTCAAAATTTAGGTGCTAAAGAGGTTTCTGTCTAGGATATGAGCTAAAAACTATGTGTCAGCTGGAGACCCGGGTCTACAGCTACAGCTTGCACATCCAGTTCTGCCAAACGGCTGACGAGAGAGCTATGAAAAATAGCCAGATATTTAGTGCCAAATTAGTGCCTAAGGTACAAAAAATTTCAGGCCTATAACTTAAAAGGTTTTAGGCAGCAAAAGGCATAAAAAATTATCTACCCTAAAAAATACCCGGCATACGAATACTCGAATAGGCTACGATAAACGCTTACCAAAAGGTGGGTCGTATGCATGTTCACCACCTCAGTTGTATAAAAAATAATACTATATACCCTAGGCACCAAGAAATACCCTAATTTTAGGGGAAAATACCGTAAGTTGTGGACACTGGAAACCGGGCTCAGTGGAAGTTTTACTTAGGACCAGACATCACCGCAGCCGATTTCAAAACGCGCCGCACAGTGGGTCGAAACTGCTAAAAAGTGGACATTAGATTTTTTTTCAATATTTGAAAGTTTTTTTATGCCAGTCGGTGGAACTCAATATCAGAGACTATTCTATGACATTTTGTCATAAAACTAATACACACCGAAAAAAAAAAGTTAAAAAAAATGTATGGAATGACATCAATCAAGGTCGATTTCTACGAAATGCTTACCGATACAGCTTTGAAAACACCTAGGTGTTATAGAATAAGTATTACCTATCGTATGATATCATAAACAAGTGCATCCACTTGCCCAATTTTCCGATAAATACCATTGAAACTGAGTCCTTTTTTATTATTTTGTAACGAAATAAAAGCGAAGTAGCGATGATTCGCACGGTAAATAAGCACACATTATTTCGCATACGCACGTGACGTCACTCTACGTAAATTAAAGCCCACTTTAGTGATTCCAGTACGAGTACATCGATGGCAGCACTAGGTTTTGGCTGAAAACTATTTTAACCTCCGAGCTCCTAGTCAAAGCAAAATTTAAGAACGTGACAACAAATGAACTTTTTTAATGATCAAATGCCAAAATCATTCTTCGTGTCATGTAAATAAAGTTTAAAGTCGATTGATCGGACCGGCAACGCCGCAATGAGTTGATTTTCAATAACTATTTTGTTTTTTTTGGAGGGAAAACTGTTTCTGCTTATATCTCTGAAATTGTTTCAGCAACAGGCCTGTAATTTTTGTGTACTTTATGCACTAATTATGAGCTAAAATTCTGCCTAAAGTTTATTGCCCTCTGATCAGCGGTTTGGGGTAGCGAAATGTGTCAGCTGTAGACCTGGGTTTACAGCTTACACATACTTTTTTGCTTATATCTCTTAAACCTTTTTAGCTACAGGCCTGAAAATTTTGGTACCTTAAGCACTAATTTGGCACTAATTATCTGGCTATATTTCATAGCTCTCTCTTCAGCCGTTTGGCAGAACCGGATGTGCAAGCTGTAGACCCGGGTCTCCAGCTGACACATAGTTTTTTGCTCATATCTCAGAAACCTCTTTGGCACCTACATTTTGAATTGGATTTTCAGATTTCACCAAATAAGCACTAAATATTTGCATACTCAGAATTCAGAAATTAGCTATGTGTAAGCTGTAGACATAAACAATCGGTAGACTACGAAAATAACAAATTAGCTCGCTCTCGCATTCTCTTGATTGAGCGTTCGTAGTGTTTGTTTAAATTCGCTTGGGTTCGCTTTGCTGCGCGTTGTTATTGCAGCCGCGCCGTTTTCTCCGCTCGCCGCACCGCGCCGCTCGCTGGTTCGCTGTCGGTCGACCGTCGCGTCTCGCGCTGTAGCCAGTCAGTAGCAGTCAGTAGTTTTCTACCAGTTTACCGTACCTACTTACTACTCTCTCTCTGTCAATTAGTATTTGTTTCGATTTCTGATCGGCGTCGATGCCGCTGAATGCCGCAGCCGCAGGTTCTACTCGGCGCCCCGGACGCGTCAGTTCAGTTGCAATCTTTGTGGATGCCGGTCTTTATTCAGATTTGATTCAGTCACCGGAATTCACCGAATCTCGTTCCAGGCAACTGTATTCTTGTCGACTATTTGAACTGAACAACAGTTTCCTCGTGCCTTCTCTGAAAAACACTCGGTTACTTGGTCAAGTTCTAAATTTTTGTTATGTTCTGCCTTGGATAAATAACAATGGAATCTAAGCGTGTCGAGGAGGAGTACCAGGCCTTCGTGGAAGGGAACCTGTGGCCACTGGTGTACCAGGTGAGTTAGTTAATCAAAGCAAGTGACGCCAAGATTAAAATCTTGATATTACTGGCAGATTTATCATACTACTAGTGTTCCGCGCGTTTGTTGACTCGTGTTGTGAATGATAAAAACAATCAACTGTGCCAATCCTTGCACTGGACTGATTTCTTTTCGAAAGTTTTTCTCACTGTAAGTTAGTTTTATATAGTTTTTCACTTTGTTATTCGGAGCGCATTTATGAGGTATGGGTTAGGAAGGGTTCTTGAAGTCAATTGGTTGGATGTGGGCCTGTTTCAGGGCGTGTTAGCGGCGCCGACCTCAGACGCGGCTAGCATCCCTACTGTTCCATATCTAGGCTGGTAAATAGATGATGGAGTCGAAAAAGAGGCCTCCAGCGAGTTTAAATGGCTGAGCACTTTGATAAAAGCTAAAACCTCATTATTGGCCTCACATGAAGTTTCCGTGTTTGTTAATACATACCAGAACATGCATACAGCAGCGCATGATTGTTTATGATAAATAAGATTGATCAGTCAGATATCTCATTTCTCAGCAGAGTTATCACTTATTACTGAGGGAATGGAAGAGTCGCATATTAAAGAGGTTTGTACCCAGCAGTGAGTGCAGAATGGCTGAAATGATGAATGATTGTTGATGTAACTCACTTTATTTAATCTAGTTGCATTTTTACTTCTGCGTTACTCGTAAGAAAGTGATAGTTTAATATAAATAGATTATAAAACAGTAACTGACTGACTGACAAACAACACAAAACAAGTTTAGTGTGTAGGAGTATACTATGAAAGGAATTCCCGAAATTCAACCCCTGAGGGGGGTGCAGCTGGTTTGAAGTTTGTACGAAAAAACTTAACACACACACACAAAGTCCCGGCGGTTACATGTTAACATACATATGTACAGTTTCTTGAAAACTTTAATTTTGTATTTGTTAGATCTAAAACTAAGGCATTGTGTATTTTGGTACCCAGTAAGAGTATGCTTTGATATTTATTTATTGGGTGCTTTGGGGGTTTTATGTCCTTCACATTGTATACACAATCTTCGGAAGAAGGTTCATGTGAAGGTTTTTTATTGTTATTATTAGGCGTATTTCACTATTGTGTAGGAACTTTTTTTTATTTTTTCTAATTCATGTGAAGGTTTATACAAGTAAGAAATAAGGCCTTGGCCACACCAAATTTGCAATTTTGTTTATGCGGTGGCATAAGTTGACTGTCTCAAACATTTATGATTAGAATTTGTGTAAGATACTGACATACTCAAATAGCAATACAACATTATAGTAGGGCCTACATACCTACATAAATTATATTCTAGGTAAAGAACTGTATCTATTCCAAGTTCCAACAAAATAGTTTGAGCCGTTACTGCGTGATTAAACAACAAACATCCAAACATCCTCACAAACGCTCGCATTTATAATATTAGTAGCATGATTAATACAGCATCAGGTGTAACTTTTTACTTACTCATATTCAGTACACTGTAGTGTCTGTGACATTATGTTAGATAGAGTAGGCTCGCTCAGCATCTATACCATCCTCAGCTAAATCCACAGGAAAGGCATGGTCAATATGTGCAAAGCTAACTTAGGAGTGGGTTTCCTCACAATGTTTTCCATGACATCATCATCATCATCATCATTTCAGCCGTTCGACGTCCACTGCTGAACATGGCAGCAAATTCCTTATCATGTGGGGAGATTTGCCCATATTCACCACGCTGGGCATGCGGGCGAGCGCAGTTAGAGCTATCGTTGTCAAAATGAGGGACGCTGCCCATCCCCTAGCTCTTTCCCCTTAGTCGCCTCATACGACATCCGTGGATAGGTAGATATGGAAGGGCCTATTCTTCAGCTGGGGTCACCACGGCCAATGCCTGAGAATGTGTTGATGTAATGCAATATACATAAAAATTTGCTCATACATTTTTCCAATAATAAAATCCATCCAGTCTGTAATCAGACCCCACGACCTTGTCAAAAAACGATGAATGCCCAACTTGGGCTACATGACCAAAAGTATACTATGAGTACTTAAAATTAATTTTCTTCATCTTTGAATGAGCAGTCTGGTAGGCAGTCTAGATTTGATGAAAAACAATCTTTTCTTAACCGACTTAGGGATTTCTCCTAATATTAAAACTAAGTCTTTGTGTAAATACCATTGATATGAGGTTATATTATACTAAAGTTTATTCAAGATTATGTACATTATGTACTTATTGGGGTTTTAACTATAAATTTGCAGTTTTATTGTTTAAGTTAATGACAACAAGTAGTTCATATTTTACTTACTAATTTTGAAGTGAATATTGTAAAATTTAATGATTTTTCACTAAAATTAATAATACTCATCAGCCAATAACATTTTAGTAGAAAATTAATGTAATTACTTAGAACCAGGTAAGTATTTATAAATACTTACCTGGTTCTAAGTCATACCTGTCTCCACTATCTCTTAAATAATTTTAAGAAATAGGAGAGCCAAAACATTTTCGTCATGTTTACTTTTTCGCTGTTGGTTAGAGCATCCCCGTGTTCAGAGTTTCGCGGGTTCGATTCCTGTCTTGAGTCGGAAATTTTTTGTCCGTATTTGTTTATAACAAGTATTTATTTGTTACAGAGAATCGGCCAGCGATGCCAGTCCTACCCCTATACCTGCGTTGAAGCGAAAAAGACTGAAAACAAACCACTGAACCGCTACCGCGATGTCAATCCGTACGACCACAGCCGCATCGTCATACGGAAGGAGGGTTTCGTCACTGATTACATCAACGCGAACTTAGTCAGGGTAAGTGATGACATAGTGCAGAGGATTAGCAAGGTGAAGTGGCCGTGGGCGGGGTAAATAGCTGGGAGAACCGACGGCCGTTGGGGCAGAAGGTTTCTAGAGTGGCGACCACGCACCGAAAAGCGCAGTGTACGACGGCCCCGCACTAGGTGGGACGCGACCTAGTAAAGGTATCTGGAAGCCGTTGGGAGCAGGCCGCGCAATATCAAAAAATCTATGGGGGAGACCTATGTTCAGCAGTGGACGTCCTGCGAATGAAATGATGAAGGGATGAAGGCGTGAAGAGTTCGCGTCATGAAAGTAATCCCGCAGATAGTATTTATTTCCTTCTCGCGGTTTCTAGGAATAGAAGGAAAGTTTGAGAGGCGGTTGCTGTAATAATCAGTTAAGCAATAAATAATTACGACCACATCTGTCAGTCAACCCTAGATTTACAGGTTGAGAAACTGAAACTGTAGTGTAACCATTTGGGGAACGCAACAAATTAGGTCGGCATAAAAATTTCAATTAAAATCCCTTTCAACGATTCGCATTTGGGAAAATGCGTTAAAAAGGTTGACACAGCAAGGCATCTAAATTTATACAAGATCATTACAAAAGCAATAGCATTTATAAACCGGCGTTGTTATTTCCTAACGTATCTATCTGTGATTCCACGCGAACCAGATACATCTACCAGGGTACAGCTAGTTATACGAATAATTGCAGGATATCGATTCATATGTGTACTCGTGCGCTCGCCTCCCCGTCACCCACACCCGTCGCAGTAAGAGAGCGCAGCCCTAGAAAGCCTTGAAACTTTTAGTCACAATTTCCGCTTGAAGCCGCAAAATCAGTTAGTATACATTTGGAGAAACTGTATTTCACTCTGAACAGATTACGACAATTTCTAACGGATCAATCAGTAATCATTCGGGAAAACTGTCCTTACTGGTGCAGAAAGACGTGCAGAGTCAAAGTCAATCATTATCACTATTCACAGCTTTTTAGTGTTGATTGCAATGGTGTCCCCGTCTGAAGAATAGGTGTTAAGTATAGGTGCATTACTAACCGTGGATATCGTAATATGCGACCAAGGAATAAAAGCTAGGAGATGGGCAGCATCGTTCCGTATTAACAATAGCTTTATAGGGGCAAATCCCCCAAATGATTGTTTGGGTGCAGGTCGTACAAGGTGGGTCGCGCTGGAAATCTATGGGGTAGGCCTATGTTTAGCAGTGCACGTCCTACGTTTGCAATGATGATGCCGATGATGAGTGTTGATCCGCCCGAATGTCCAATAATCGTCGTTGGACCGATCTGTTTCGAGGCTCCCTTTGCCGTCCGTCATCAAAGCCGTTGATGCGAATCTAGACGAATTAACATTTGAACCGTGTTGCCTGTTGAGTCTGACTTCACACTTTCATCTATATTTATTCCCTTTATTACGTGTACACAGCCATGTTTCGTAACCAGTTACGAAGGAAGTTTTTTTTCTTAAACGATGAAATCACAATGAAAGAAGGATTATTTTGGATTGTAGAAAATGAAAATCTTTCGTCGTTTTCTTGACCAAAGTCACATACAGTGAATGACGACCTCATTAGCACAGCGGGCGAGTGCCCGTCTGAGGCGGGTTCGGTTCCGGAGCGGAGCAAATGTTTGCATGATCTGCAAATATTTGTTCTGAGTCTGGGTGGTGTGGGTACCATGGTACTCGTAGTTTCTGATACCCGCGACACTGGGTATCCTAGTGTGGGGTCAGGACTGTGACTGCTGGGTGTTATTTTTTTATACAAACGCAGAGTAGGTGCATTGCAGGCTTTCGTCTTACTACTACCTGCTATTTCCCAGTGTTTAACGTTTCATTACGCATTTCTGTATAAATATTTGACTGTGTGAAATTTAGGGCAATTGCCTACACATCCTCTCGTTATTCGATACGAACATTTTGAAACTGTGGTACGCAGTGTCACTATTTAGGAGGTGATAAGCGAACCAAACAAACATTTGATTGTTTTCTTCGAAATTTAGAGTTTCATAGATAAAGCTTTCATAGTATTAATTCGGAAATTACTGAGAAAATACAAAATCTTGTTTGAATTTGTTTTGTTGTTTCGTGGAAATTCTTATTTATTAAATCTTTACAAAAAGCAAGAAGGTTAAGTTACTTTCCTGATTTTTTATTGTAGAAATTTTGTATATAACGTTATTTTAACAACAACTGAAATTACTTGGAAACGGACCATAGAAGTATTGTTTCCTCGAAATTTTTATTAAGTAATACCTACATAAAGAAATTTTATGTAGGTAACGAATTCTTAGGAGTTTGATGAATTTAGTTATAGATTTCGTCTTCAGTTACAATCAACTCCATTAAGGAGTAATCCACTCACTCACGTACTGTCAGACTCATCACGAAATCTCGGAAACTACTAGGCCGAGGAGTCTGAAATTTGACACAGACATTTTTTAAAAGATGTTACCGTGCAATAAGAACGGATTTTGGAAAATTCAATTCCTAAAGTGGTGAAATGGGGGGTTGTATGAAATTCCTATGTGTTTGAAGTTAGATACATCAAGATCGGTTATCAGGTAGATAGTTCAAAATAATAAAATACCTATATAAGGTTTTTTGAAAACCAACCCTCAGGGTGTGTAAATAGGGGATGAAAGTTTGTATGGGAAGTCCTATGTTTTTGAAGTTAGAGACATCAAAATCGGTTATCAGGTAAATAGTTCAAAATAATAATAAACCGATACAACTTTTATTAAAAACAACCCTCAGGGTGTGTAAATAGGGGATGAAAGTTTATATGGGATTTTTTAATCTATTAAGCCTATACAATTGAAATTTGGCACGCAGGTTCCTTAAAGAGAGTAAACATACGGCCCACCTGTTGGTAAGCGGTTACCGTAGCCTTTGAGCGCTTGCAATACCAGAGGCATCTCTCACGCGTCGCCGACCCCGGGAGGGGTCCCCCCTAAAGAGCTCTGGCAACCTTACTCATCGCAGGAACACAACACTATTTGAAACAAATAATCTTATTTGCCTGCTATCGTCTTTAAGGCGGAGGTACCTCCCTGGCGGGCTGTTCCAATTCAGAACGAGAAAATCTCGCCCTATCTCCTCCAAAATCTGTGACGGGACGGTGACGGGACAGTGACAACGTGTAATCGTAGAACTAAGATTAGTACTTAGATAACCTAATTTCAAAAATATAATATAATAATATGTAGTTTATTAATTAAAAAACTAACAATCCCCCTTTAAGAACATCACCAAAAAGATTAAAAACTATCCTTGTTTTAAGACAGTAAACACACGCACACACCCTCACACACATACACACACACGCACGCATTTACTCAAACGCACGGACGCATTCGCACACTCACACAAATTACTCTTAAGCACATAGACACATCACCTTACACAAAAGTCTTGTAATCCATTTAATTTTCATTGTATTTAGTTTCATGTCTGGCACGTCCGACAAATATATAAATAATCAGTCCGAATGTATGTAAGCAAAGGCTATACCTTGTGGTGGCGGAGACAATGTTACGGATGGACACCAGCCCCCCGAGATACAGCTCTACGCTATTTCGGGGGATGGGAAATATGCATGGCATTGACTATGTCACGGTTGGCATAGCTTTTCTACATTAGATTAGTTGTAGGTTAGATAAGGTTGTCTGGAAGAAATCGCTGCTTGCGATAAGACCGCCGATTGTAGTACTATAGTGTTTATATTATGTATAAGTACATGTCTTACATTTTGTCCTCAATAAAGCGCTATAAAGTGACTGGACGGTGATGGGACCACCGTCCCGTCCCCGTCCAATTTGGTTTCCGCTGGTACCACATGTTATACACACACACACACACACACACACACACACACACACACATACAGTCACCACTGGACGGTGACGGGATGTTGATGGTAGGTAGAAGCCCTATGAAGTAGGGAAATAGCTGCATAATAAGTGTTAGTACTGTGGCATGGATAATGGAAAATTGTCTAGGTAGGTATAAATAAACAAACGCGGACGAAGTCGCAAGCGGGACAACTAGTATCGTATAAAAGGTGATTCATAATATTATGTATACGATCCCGAAAGGGGCCATTTAAATTGAAAAAAAAACTATGCAAAAATCACCTGTTTTGGTGACAGGTGAGGATGGAAGAAAATAACATGTAGTGCCGACTCCCTATAAACATAAACACGTTATTTTCTTCTTTCCGCTGGTACGTCATGTTATTTTCTCTCCGACCTATGTAAGTTGATAGTTACCATTTGTGTGAGGTATAACTATCGGTAATACCTATGTTGTACACGAAAGGAGCCTCTAAGAGGTGCACTTTAATCCATTCACTACACTGATTCTTTCAGAAACTCGAGAAGACTCATTTAGAAAAACGGAACCCTTATAGGATCACTTTGTTGTCCGTCTGTCTGTCCGTCTGTCAAGACCCTTTTTCTCGAAACGGCTAAAGGTATCAACTTGAAATTTATACCACCTATTAAAGTCTGTGGGCTTATGGTGTCGTATAAAAATCAAAGCTCTAGCTTAATGCATTAAAAAGATATGGCAATGAATGTATAATTTTTGTATGGAAATGGCTAAAATGAAAAACCTCTAGGTTACTTCCAGTTACCTCACAATTCTGAAATTTGGAATGCTAGGAGCTTATGTAACACAATTGAATGGAAAATTCAGAAATTGAGGAATTTCGAAGTTTTTTAGGAAACAAAGTAATATTTGCGGTCAATGTCATATAAGTTTGTCCTATTCCTACACTTAGAATGTTTATTTTCTGACCATGACCACTGGTGCACCGGGATTCGAACCCACGATCGATTCGGACCAATGGTTCGGAACCCTCAGGGCGCGAGTTCTCGCACTTGACCGTCTTTATTTATTTTCTCATGAAGTCGTCCATTACAGCATGGACAATGCCTTTGCTTATTGATTGTTGGTAATTTGGTGAGAATGGAAAAGTACCTGTCCTGTTGCTTCCACAGCTTTTGTCGGGCAAAAACACATGATAAAATTAACTAATACATTTAAACATTGTGGGTGTGGTTTCAAAATTGATATACAAGGTTATTCATAATATGTATACTATCCGGAAAAGGGATTATACATCAACCAATTGGACATTTTTCATGAAAAAAAAAACACTACGCAAAAATCTGCAGTTTTTTGAAAAACTAGATTTCTTAAATATTATTTCTCCTATTCTTCTTTTTATTGATAGTATAACCCCCTTTCGGGTTAGTGTACATATTATGAATCACCTTTTATACGGATCTTTATATTATAAAAACACTTTTATGCAAGAAAGTTTATTAAGTATTCGATGTAATACCTGATACCTGCCTGAACCTGAGTCTGCGAAACCCTCCATAATCAAGGAATGCGCGCCCTCCGCAGCCCCTTTAGACCCGAATGTGTATAGTTATTACAAATTCGGTTCTAGAGAGGTTTGTGTGGGGCACCGACACAACTTCAGAAGATCAATGAAGAGGAATAAACGAGAAGAGAAAGCGAAGAAGAAATAGTCAGCATTTCTAATTATTTTTTATTGATTGGAGTTTGATTTTCTTTTTCCTGACCGTTATTTTCATGCTTACCTAGGCCGTGCCCGCGGTGCTATTGGGTAAAATTTTGAAGTTGTTTTTATAAATCTTAGCTACATCCGAAATGTTGCAAGCATAAAAAGGAAGACGTTAAGTTCGTGAAGTTGTACCTTGTCAAGTTTTAAATGTTAACCCCATAATGATAATCACGTAACAAAGCGTTTGCAAGATGGTGCATACTAATCGGTAGGTCCCTTTTTGTAATTAATTGAGTTCGGTGTTTTGATATTTATCTTGTATTTTGTACTCATTTATATTGTCTTATATTTTGGAATGTATGAGCGGCTCTTTCATATGACACCCAACTTCATGTATTTGTATTACTTACTATTTTTTTTAAAACCCATTTTTGTACCCCTATATTTTAGCAGCCCCGATATAACCCATATTCTTACCAGCAAATCTTGATTGTACCTGCAACCTTTTGACTTGCGGAATTCCGTGCGAATTGACAGTATGAAAGTTATTCTTAACAAATAAGCGTACAACGCCGATTCGTCCTAGTTGCAAGAGATATCTTCGTTCGCTCGATCAAAAAATAATTGTTCCGACAACAAATAAAATAAAGATGGTCATGTGCGACGGGCATGTGGTCACTGGGATTGCGCACACGATCATGTGTGATTGTGTGCGCAATCCCGTCGTGCACCAATGGACTTCCCATTCGGATAATGTATGATGTATGCTATACTAGTGTTCTCAAACGGGGAAGGCAAAACATCGTGAGACAACCGGCATGTCTTAGAACATAAAAAATCGGAGATATGTGACATTGCAGAAAAGGGCCCTCTCAGAGGCGCACTTAAATCCTTTCACTACATTGATTCTTTCTCCGACGGTCAGAGGCCCTTTTCAGGGCAACCATATCTCAAACTGGTCACTGACATTATAAAAGATGACCAAGAAAGAATCAGTGACACAACAAGCAAGCAAGCTCTCTATTATCAAACAAACGTTTAAATGACTAAAACGACACGCACCAGTAATGATAAATGTTTTCATATGATTCAATATTCATAATTTAGGATTAAGTAATGTACTCGAATCAAATTCAAACCTAGAATGCGATTGTGGTTCCACCCAACAATCAGCGGGACCATTCAATACGCCAGTTTAAGCGGCAGAGTCCGGGTTTATCGATTCAGTATACAGAAGCCTAGATACAGCTACGCGGCTAAGCAGGATACGAGGCGGGCTCGGCGCTTAGCACTATGCATTCCAACTAAAGTAATCCGAAATCGAGGCTCAAACTGAAATAGTCTTATCACACTTAATTCAGTATAGTTTTAATACTAATTGAAATTGGAGTGCATTCGTTAGTTGGGCTTCTAGTTATATCAAAATAAATTGAGTTTTCGAAGTATTTACAGTACTTTTTTCATCGCTCGCATTGAAGCTGATATGAGTGCATCGTCGAAATACAAAGAAAGGTAGTACTATGCCGGAGAGATCCTTTCTGTTGGCATCTAGGCAGCGAGAACTATTAAAGCATCCGTGCCCGTGCCGCCTGTGCATTCTATGCAAAGATAGGGCATTCAGCGACAGGTTCACAATACGATGCGATGTCTGCATTTGAACAGAAAGAGACCAAAGGATTTTTATTTGAACGCATAACTTCTATTGCACGCATGAATATTAAAATATGTAGCTATTGTACGGGCATCATTTTTTACATTATAGCTTGGTCGATAATGAGATAGCATTCGAACCCAAGCGTGGTGTTATTCTCACCTTGATATGCAGAAGTAAAGTATATTGAAGCGTGCAAACTATCAAATACCTCCGAAATACTTATATGATGACGTCAGCAATCAGTTAAATGAACATAATTATTGTATTTTAAATGCCGATTTGTATTTGCAATATTAATTTAGTAAAAAAACTGGTAGATTTTCAAATATTGTTTTACCAATATAAAATCACACAACACAATAAACTTTATCGTTTGCGAGTACAACAAAATGCGATTGTTTCCTAACAGTAAGCATTTTTTAATGGGCAGTGCTTCAAGGGAATCTTGCCATTCTTGGGTTAGTTATCGTAATAATAATCGAAGTACCTACTAACAGATCATTATCTTCCTGCCCCGCCTCCCACGCTTTGTGGTGTTGCCAAATGTCAGCATCTTATTAAGAGGATGTTTGGATGTTTATCATACAATCACGCCGTAACGGCTCAACCGATTTCGTTGAAACTTGGAATAGTTCTTTACCTAGAATAGCATATAGGCTACTTTTTATGTAGGTACCGCGCGAGCGAAGCCGCGTGCGGAAGCTAGTGTACTATATTTACTTAAGGAACAATAACAGATACGCGAACTCACCACTTTTTAACCTGCCTAGCTAGCCTATAGTGACTATACAGCGAATGCTCTTCAGGCGTCTCCGCGGATCCAGCCTCAAACAAGCGTTATCTAAGCGCAAGCGTTTTATGCTGGAATTGTGTTAACCATGGCTGTAGAGTTGCTTGTTTTAGCTGACTACATACATTCACACAATTGCCGGATGAATTTGCTACAAACAGCTCAGACAGAACTGAGATACATATTGTGTAAACACAGAACGTGCTGAGCTCAAAAACGCCCAGCGTTCGCCAAGCCAATGTAAATTGAAACAGGCTTACATAGTTCCTCAATTTATTTTACAAAATTGTAACGTTACTAATATTGAAATCTATAGGTAGTTCAGCCAATTTCGATGTGGAATGTTTGTAAACAAACCGCTCATACTTAACCTAAAATTATCTAGATTTTTGTTCATTTCGGGAAGAATTTGCATTTCTTGTGAATTTTTGATTACTGTCCTTTGGTCACGTCCTTTACTCCTCCGTAGATATCAAATTAATAACTATTCAGTTTGTTTACAAACATCTTTAGTATAAGTTGTAGAGTAGTGTTAGCTAAAAATTAAGTAATTTAACATTGACCTGTAATGTCAGCTACGAACAACAATGTGTCCTCAAACAATTTTCTTTGTCTATACTGGGGATGACACGTGGTTTTAGATAGGTATAATTCGTTTAAAACTTAACTCCCTACACCTGTGAAATGCACCGCCAGCGCGGCTTCCAGCGATACCGTCTGGTTGTTAAAAAGGCGATGGCGTACCACCGATTTTCTATCGCAGCGCATCTCGCCTATAATCACAGCTGTAATTACGTTTGAATTCGACTCTAGTACTTGTTTGCACTTTCACTATATTATTTATTACTTTTCACTACAATAGTTCCGAGGGCTATGTTCTTTACAGGCAAATTACTTTGTCCAGTTTCACTATTAAAAAATAATTTTGAATTTCATTGAGCAAGGTCTGCGCTTTTTTTTGTTACAATCCAAAACTGTGTTTTGATGATTTTTAGAACCCCATGCCACAAAATGGAAAAACCGGAACCCTTATAACTTTTTAGGAAGTCCGCAGTACGAGCATGTCTGCTCGTACTGCGTTCTTCTTCTTCTTCTTCTTCCTGCCCTTGTCCCACATTATGTGGGGTCGGCACAACATGTTTTCTTCTTCCACTCTCTTCTGTTAGCCGTCATCTCCGCACTCACATCTTTCTTACTCATGTCATCTTTAATACAATCCATCCATCTTTTCTTCGGCCTTTCTCTAGTCTTATATCCATCCACATTCATACCTAACGCTCTTCTCGTTACATGACTTTCATCCCTCCTCATGACATGCCCATACCATGCTAACCTATTACTTCTCAACTTTTCCGTCACTGGCGCTACTTTCAAACTTCCTCTGATAAATAACATCTAATTATGGATTGCACCAAAACTGCGACTAATAACAGCCATGCGAAAAACTAAACAATGTCTATATTCTGAATGTATTTTCTTCCTTGATAACATGGTCTTGTCACATAAATGCTGTAATTGACTGTAAATCGCTACTCTAGCAACTCGGTCGCCAAGACGGTCGCTTAATTTTAAACCGACTACAAAACAGGTTATTCATTCGACACCTATGTATAAAATATTATTGAAACTACAATATACCTATTCAAATATCTTCCAAACAGGGCTTTGAAACAAATATTTAAATTTTTATAGGTGTATGTATATTTGCCCACGCATTTTTACGAAAGTACTTATCGCATTGTGACCATTTTTTTACTGGCTTACATTTACTTCAACTTGGGGAACAGGGCAAGTTTCATCAAAATCGGATCAGCAGTTTTTTTTTTTCGAAATTTTTAAAGTCATCGAACAAACTTTATTTCTAATTGGACGTAGAATAAGCCCCTGTCGGGTTAGTATATTGCAAGCTTTCAAGTATTATAGCAGATTATTTATAAATGCACGCGGCTAGATGCTTATCATAGGTGTGCAGGTGTCCTTATGTTTGTTCTTTGTTGTCATTTGTGTTTTTACTCCTTGTATGTTCCCATGTCTGTTCTGTGTTTTTGTGTGTATGTCAAATAAACGTATATTCTATTATCTAGCTGAATATATAAACCATACCCAAAACGGAAGATCTATTAATTGTCATCAAATCATTCACAATTCTCAATGGAATCAAACGGATAAAACAATACAAGTGACTCAGCAGTCAAAGTCCGGCAGTGCTACGTAGGTATCTATAAAGATAAACTTCTTCGAAACAGCTACCGAAGGACTGTGATTTGATTCTGGATCCGCTTGCCTATCGTATAATTGGTTCATCACCATCAGCCCGTAGAAGTCCACAGCTGGACATAGGCCTCCCCCAAAGTGTTCCATGTCAAACTGTCTTGACCCTTTTTCATCCATCGACTTCCGACAACTTTAACAATGTCGTCGGTCCATCGGAGGGGCTTCCAACACTGCGTCGTCCGGTTTCTAGTCGCTATTCGAGAACCTTTATCCCTGAACGTCGTTCGTCGTCTCGTGGCCTGCCCACTGCCACTTCAACTTGCTAATTCTGAAGCAATGGCGGTGATCTTGGTTCGCTGGATGGTTATAACTCCTACTGTCTTTTATTTTCACTATGCAAAATGAGATTTCAACAAATTAAAGAACTACTTCCTTAGAAGTAATGTGTCACTGAGCTAATAGGAGGAAATACTTGGTGAATGAAGCATAATATTAACTGCATAGTATAGTTACTATGACACATACCTATTGATGACCTTTCTACGGTAGGCAGTGGAAAAGAGGTAAAAGGTGCAGTACCTAGTATTTATAAAAATAGTTTGCAGTACGTAGTTATACAGTAGGTAATGTAAACAATAACTTATAATATATATTAATACTAGCTTCCGCCCGCGGCTACGCTCGCGTGGTACCTACATAAAAAGTAGCCTATATGCTATTTATTCTAGGTAATGAACGATTTATATTCCAAATTTCATCGAAATCGGTTGAGCCGTTAGGGCGTGATTGAATAACAAACATCCTCACAAACTTTCGCATTTATAATATTAAAGTAGGATTACCTAGTAGGATAGGATTTTAGGATTGATGTACATAGTATCTATTTAGGTACACTATATAAATAAAAAATGAAAAATATTTATTTTTGCAGCAACACGTACAATTTCTAACGTATAAGTTACCTACCTGTTACATATAAAAACTAAAAACTGAACAAATAAAGTACATTAAACATAAACAATAGCTTGTGTTGCTGAAGGCAGATAAAGGTTCCGGTTACCTATGATACCCACACTAGATAAAAATCTGTAATACACAATTTAAAAAAAAACGTAAATTATTGAGCACGTGCCAACATTAAGCTTATTGGATATCAATGCAGTGCAATTCTTATCACAATAAAAAACAGTTCCCGGAACACGCAGCGGCGGCGCCGGCCGTATTGCATTCAATAATTTTCTCGGTAGAATGGAAAGTGGTATAGACGAATATTGGCGCGACTACGCTTCGTTTGCGGCACGCGATGCACTCCACAGCTACTTGAATGGGATATTGGATTGACTGGATTGATTTGACAAACTCACAGAAGACACAAAATGATTCCGATGTATACTATGCCAATTATTTTACAATATCATATACAACACCCAATTGTTCAACGACTTTTGGAAATCCGACAGTTTTCATTGAAAAAACACTATGTAATAATCTGCTGTTTTGGGGTCAGGACAGTTCAATTCTTCATCTGTTTTACTCGTAGTAGCAACCTTGCTGTTGTATTAATTAAATGAAGACCAAAACCGAAAAAAAAACATCTTTTTCCGTTAAATCTTTTTTTAATAGTATAAGCCTGATTCGGGATAGTAGGTAGGTACCAATACATATTAAACGCAACAACAAAAACCGTATTATTATGGAAGCTAGGTACCGCTAGGTATGAAATTACTTAACAATTTTCTAAACAACATTTATATGATCATATATGAACCGTGTTTTTTTATACAACTGAGGTGGCAAACAAGCATATGGCCCACCTGTTGGTAAGCGGTTACCGTAGCCTATGAGCGCTTGCAATACCAGACGCATCACACACTCGTTGCCGACCGTGTTAGTATGAAATAATCTGTACCTACTCTGTTGATACATGTCACATCAAAAATGCCAGCCAGACACTTTAATTGCACTACGAAATATTGTCTGCAAAATGTTACAAAGAATTCCTTTGTGCAGTGTACGTTCACTGGTCAGTTAACGTTCGAGCCTTCTCTGCGTGGTATGTTTCAATCGCATCGTCGCGTCCGAACGAAATGAACACTTTCGGACGCACCGTGCGAAAGTGTTCATTTCGTTCGGACCGTCACCGTTATATGAAGTGGTCACATAAAGGATGTCCGCACACCATCAGAAATTTCTGTCAGAAAAATTTAATCACAGAGGACGAACAGTGCTTACTGATTGGTGATTAATATATAACACCCAACAGTCACATACTTACATAGTCCTGAATATAACTGGAACAAATACTTGCAGATCTTGCAAACATTTGTCCCGCAGCGGGGATCGAACCCGCACCCCTTGCGTCTCAGTCGTCTCTTTGCTCCATCGATCCACTAAACTTTTTATTCTAGTGGCCCATCGGATTAGCATTGCCATCCAGCAGCGTGGCAATTCCGCCAGCGTCTTGGGGACGCATCCGACTGGTAGTGATCTATCTGTAGATCTCGGGCACGGAAAAAATGATAGGCACCAAGCCGTGTTTGTTGCCTGATTCTTCTAGGCTTGGTCGCGAGGAACAGGCATAGCTTCACCTAGTTTCTAAGACGTTTCAAAGTGATCCTAGTGATTTTATTGAAATAAATGCCTTTTGACTTTGACTTTAAAACTGTGCTAGTGGTACCGTGGTAGCACGTTCAACTAAGTGGGGGTACACACGGCACAAATATACACTGTACAGTAATTGCGCAAACAAAAATCGGTGTGAATCACATCGTCCACGCGTCGCATAATCCATTCTTTTGAGTTGTTGTAATGCTCTCTGCTATATATATTCTTCATGTGATATCACAATCAACATCAGAAATGTATTATTCTTGTTATTGGATAATATCAGGACAATAATATCGGACATGTTTACATATTATGTAAACATGTTCGACTCGTTTCCTGTCGCCGCATTTCTTAGCACTGTACTTCACCTACTTATTTCACTGGGCAAGTACGAAAACAGTTTTTTTTTTCAACTAAGCCGTCTACATAAAATGCAAGCCATAACTTTAATGTACAGTGAGTTTGAGCTTCCCGTTCATCGATAATGCAACGTTGCCAGTGGCTTTCTCTCCACCATCCATCCAATCGGGCAAAATATTGGATGCATTTATAATTCAGCTGACGACCTAAAAATTATTTTCGATTCTTGGATAATTCATATTATAACATCATCTTTGTCCTGCAGCCTTGATGTTGAATGATACTATCCTAATAATATTATAAATGCGAAAGTTTGTGAGGATGTATGTTTAGATGTTTGTCGTTCAAACACACAGTAACGGCTCAACCGATTTCGATGAAACTTGAAATAGATAAGTACCTAGTTATTTACCTAGAATAGCATATATGCTACTTTTTATCAAGATACCACGCGAGCAAAGCGCTAGCTAGTATCTAATCTATGAGATTACATTTAATTTAAATGCAAAACCCATTTCGAACAAGTTAAATCTACAAAACGAACCAACTAATCATAAGAAAGCCGACCTGTCATAAATCTTGAGTGGCATCTAGATCTTCATAAAGCGAGAACTGGGAATATTTCTAAGAGAGATACGGGAACTACAGTTATCCATTAAAATGTAGTTAAACTGGAAAAGTTGATGTCTGCAAAACTCCTTCTGCAGTTTCTTTGCATTGAAAAATTTAAGCCATAGATACACTGGGGGACATTTTACCCCGCAACACTCAATCTACTACCTGATGCTGCAACTCTGCGTGACGTGACGCGCGACATCTAACTACCTACTTTTTAAGATTCTTTTTAAATGAGGTGCATCCTAATAGAGGAAATTTTCGAAATAAGTCTCTATTTTCCGTTTAACTTTGGGTGTACACTGGCAAATTTTCGGATTTCCATACTAAACAGGGTTTAGAAAACACGAAAATAGAGGCAAATCCTAAATGAAACACGTAAATTTCGGATTTTTCCTCTGTTCCCATGAACGGCCCCAACGAATGGTACAAGCAGCTTGAACAGAGCTAACCTCCTTCTGGGAGAACAACCATGTCAATAAGTGAGTGAGTGAGTGAGTGGTAGTTTAATTGTTTTCAGGTGGGCCGTATGCTAGTTTGCTACCTCAGTCGTATAAAAAAAAAAAACCATTGACTTTTCTAACATTAATATTATACTAGCTTGCGTCCAGTTAGTGCTAACTCTGCTACCTCCCTAACTCTTCCATACATCCACAGATGGAGCGAGCCAACAGGAAATATATTCTCACACAAGGCCCGCTTGTCTACACATCCGGTCACTTCTGGCTCATGGTCTGGGAGCAGAACTCGCCAGCCATCATAATGCTGAACAAAATCATTGAGAAGAGCGAAATCAAGTGCCACTGGTATTGGCCCCACGAGAACGGTGACGCATATAAAGTTGTCTACCCTGATGTCAACATGAGCATCACGCAAATCAGTGAAACGGATTTCAGCTATTACACTGTCCGGCTACTCAAGTAAGTGCTATTATTTGTTTAGTTCATTACCCTAAAAGATGTCTTATGCGAATTCTACAATTAACCGTAGAATGCTACGAAGCACGTAAGAACTTCGTAAAGTGCTACGATGCTACGAGTTCGTAGCAAAAGCTCGCTACGACGTTTTTGGCGTAGCCTTACACCAAGTAACGTCGATCGCGCAAAATCAGTTCTCAGAATGTATTCTATACTAATTTTTATGTAATTTTTTATGAATTTCAAGTAGGTTCATACGAGCTGAGAGCTGTAGCTCAGCTTGCGTGGTTGGTACCAGAATAATAAGTTAATAAATAAATAAATAAATATTCCGGACATATCACACACGGTCAACTGATCCCCAACTAGGCATAGCCTGCACTATGGGTACCAGAGACTGATATACATAATAGATTAATATTTGACACCCAGACACAGAACAAACATCTGTGTTAATCACACAAATAAACATTTCGCAACCTCTAGAGCAGAAGGCAGAGTTACTACCAACTGAGCTATGAGGCCAAGTAACCTAGGTTCCTTGTGTTGCCAAGTAAAGTTTGTTCGACTACTTTTGGAAATTCGACATTTTTCATAGAAAATACACTTACTTATGATAAAATCAACTGTTTTGTGGTACAATCAGTTAAAAGAATCAGATGATTTAGTTATAAATCTTGATGCCAAACTTCACATAGGTTTGGTAATTAGTTATAAAGATGATAAAAATTCCAAAAACGGCTAATTTGAGAATATTTTGTAAAAAAATTGCAAAAGTTTATGCAAGTATTGATGATTTTTTAAATAATATTCTTTTTTTTTTTGTTTATAGAATAACCCCCTTTAGGGATGGTATAAATCACCTTGTATTATGCTTGTTTTTATCCAGGTACAACGAACAAAGCCTCGGGCAGTAGCTAGAGTATTAAATAGAAGCTTGTTAAATAAACTTGTACATCCTTGTATCCTTTCACTACACTGATTTTTTTACCGACGGCCATAGGCCCATTTCAGGGCCACCATACCTCAACCTGGTCACTGACCTAATACAGGATGACCAAGAAAGAATCAGTGACACGACAAGTAGAAGAAGAACTTTTACAAACCGAACCGCAACACGTGTCTACCATTTCAGGATGACATACCACGATACGGAAGACTCGCGGGAGATCTGGCACTTCCACTACACCACCTGGCCGGACTTCGAGGTGCCGCAGTCACCTCACGCGTTCCTGAACTTCCTGTACCGCGTGCGGGAGAATCACCTACTGGAATGCTCGGGCGTCCAGGGCCCTGCCATCGTGCATTGCAGCGCTGGCATCGGCCGCTCCGGCACCTTCTGCCTCGTCGACTCGGTGCTGGTGTTGGTGAGTGCTTACTTAGGTTTAAAGAATTATATATATATATATATATATAAATAATATAGTGTATGGTTATTTATTTATTTATTTGTTGAAAGTGCACAAATATTATGTATATTACCAATTACATAAAATATCTTCATAAAAACAGGGTCTGATATACATAAAAATAAAAGTGCACTATAGCATTCTCAAAAAAAAATTCTTAAAATAAACATAAACTTAAATAGTGCTCAATGATAGAAAAACAAAAAAATAAAACTCTTGACTCTAACTAAGCTAAACTCTTACTGGTTATATATAGTATAGTTTTAGTTAAGTTAAACAATCTGCCGCACGCCAACCTCCTGTTTCTACCCAATCAAGCTGGCTGGTAGATAATGCCTTGGCATTCAGCCCACCTTTTGTACATTTTTTTTGTGTGCAATAAATAAATAAAGATTAAATAAATAAATAAAGAAATGTATTCTCAAAAAGATATACAATCACTTACAAGAGAATAATTATTTAGCTTATAGTAATAAATGATAAGTAGTCTAAGTAGTTAGTCGTTCGCGTACACAAATATTATCATAAACTAGCTTCCGCCCGCGGCTTCGCTCGTGTGGTACCTACATAAAAAGCCTATATGCTATTCCAGACAATAATCTATCTTTGTACCAAATTTCATCCAAATCCGTTCGGCCGTTTGGGCGTGATTGAACAACAAACATCCAAACATCCTCATAAATTTTCGCTTTTATAATATTAGTAGGGTAGCAGGATGTAGGGTAGGTAAACAGTAGGTAGGTAAAATGGTAATATACCAGCTAAGCTGGGACTTTGAGTTTGAATTGCTTATCGTGTCACTGATCATCCTTGATCATCATTAGGCCGGGTTCAAACGTCGTGCAATATGTCAACTATTATTTCAATATGGTCCTTCATCATCATCATCGACAACAACCTGTAGAAGTCCACTGCTGGACATAGGCCTCCCCCAAAGAGTTCCACGACGAACGGTCTTGAACCCTTTCCATCCACCGACTTCCCGCAACCTTTACAATGTCATCGGTCCATTGGGTGGGGGGCCTTCCAACACTGCGTCGCCCGGTTCGTGGTCGCCATTCGAGAACCTTTACTCCCCAATACAATATGTACAATATGGTCCTTACGTCTACTGAATAAAGTCATTTTGACTTTCACTTTAGGAGCTTGCGATATCTTTGAGCTCAGCACTCCCTAAAATGTCAAATGCAATATTACTGCGGGTGTTGTGGTACGTACCATGCTACTAATAGTTCATTCATTCATTTATTTATTTGCAGATTGAGAAAGAGGGGCAAGCGAATGTAGAAATCCAAGAGATCCTGCTAGAAATGCGTCGCTATCGCATGGGGCTTATTCAGACCTCGGAACAGCTTCGCTTCTCCTACGCAGCCATCGTCGAGGGGATCAAGCGATTGGACCCCGAATATGTGCGTTTACACTATTACCCCCCATGCTCCACATCCATCTCCATCCACAAAACTTTTTTATTTTCCAATAAACACAAGTAATTTTAATACATCTAAATAACTTTATTAGGTTTGCCTAAGATACAATTCGAAGAAATCCTCTATATTCTAAATATTGATAGAAAGTCAGTGCCTTAAAATACAATAACAACATGTGAAGTACATACAGAGTACCTACAGACATAGGTACATCAAAATCTATAGAGGGAAGGTATCAAACGATATTGCGCCGTAATATATTATTTTTATTCTCCATTGCAAGAAACTAATTCTTGCAATCTGCCCGAATGGGCATTGAGCTAGAGTTTGGTGTTTGCTTCTGTGCGTAATTGGCATGGATGGAAAAGAGCCCAGTGGCGCTTCCATATTTTCACTTTTCTCTTAACTCATTAGAGCTGTATTAAGTCTTGAGGAGCCCTCCTCTTTATTCTTTCATTAGATCTTTGGCGAGTTCATTCGATTTTATTGTATTATATATATATATATATATATATACACATTGACTGTTATATCCTCTCTAAGCGATAGAATAATAAATACTCGTCATTTACTCTTACTAGGAGATCCTGCCCTAATTTACTACTTTACTAGTTGAGGCCCCGCAAAAACACCATAGATAGCCACATAAAGAAAAAAAAACCTAGTTTAATAGTTGTTTAAAAATCATTAAAATCACAATGTTTACACAGAAGCCGGATGAGGAGAAGGCAGTGGAGGCGATCTACGCGGCAGTGGCCGAAGACGAGGAAGCGCCTCCTCCCCCCCCGCCCCGCGGCGAGAGTCTCGGCAGGCCCCCCGCGCGGCCGCTGCCCGCTATACCCGCTAGCGCATCCATGGGTAAGTTATACAAGGCGCTTAACTATCGATTGCGGATTCCATATCGTACAAAAAATTGCGCTTGGAGCATCCAACACTTTCTACCTTCACTCATATACATACATGCACACACACGCACACCCACCCATACACAACGCACACACCCACCCACCCATACACAACACACACACCCACCCACCCATACACACACATACACACAGACTCATATACATACAAATATACAAAACAAACATTAATCTAAGTACCTATAGCGATATATTAAAGTGTACTATCAGTAGTACACCTTACTATCCCCCTGCAGACCTCGCAAATACAGAGTTTTTTTTTATTACAACTAATGTGTTGATTACCGCAGCCTATGAACGCCTTAAAGATCCCGCCCTTTAAAGAGCTCTGTCAAGCTCACGCACCGCAGGAACACAACACTATTTGAAACAAATAATGTTTATGGCTGCGATCTTCTGCAGGGCGGAGGTTCCTCCCAGGCGGGCTGCTCCAATTTAGAGCGCGAAAATATATCTGTGCCCTACTTCCTCCAAGAGGAGTTGTCTGTTGTCCCACGTCTCATTTTCCACTCTTTACAGGTAACATAGAGTTATCAACTAACGCGGAGTCGGATTCAGACGCGCCGCCGACGCCGCCGCCGCGTGACTCGGATCCACGTGACTTGCCGCAGCGTGACTTGCAGCGTGAAACGCCGTCGCCGGCGTCGTCCGCGTACGCTGACGAAGACTATGGAGATGATGATGATACCACCACTGAGACCACTGAATCTACAGAGAACGCTGACACTGTTACTATAGAGAGGTAAATAACTTAACTATGTATAGAGGTATAATATTCTGCACTTAACGTCTGGGTTACGGATGAAGTGTAGTAGCCCTGAAAAGTGGCAATGACCGTTATGAAAGGATTAAAGTGCGCCTCCTACAGGCTCCTACAAGATATGACGGTCCAAAGGAGGTTTTTCAATAATAAGTTTTTCAAATACATTCCAAAATTGATTTTTGTTTTTTTCCATTTCATATGTTTTTTGTTTTTATAAACCAATATAACGTAAACTCCCATTTCTTAAAGTTTCAAAGGTTATTAATTATTTTACTTTACTTCAAACGCGTTGCCTCTCGTATTGCAAGCGCTCATAGGCTACGGTAACCGCTTACCATCAGGCGGCAGCTTGTTAGCCACCTCTGTTGTATAAAAAAAAAAAAGTTTCTTTCTGTAAAAAAAAAACTGTCTCTGTGTATGACGATGGTATTGGATCGTCGAGCAGGTGGTGATGAGTTGATGTGTTACAGCGTCGGCGGCGGCGACGGCGTGCGCAGGCGGCGCGCGGCGCTGCTGGCGGAGCGGGTCGCGCTCATGAAGAAGCGGTCGCGCGACGCGGACCGGTGGCACTCCATCAAGAGGTCGCTGTTCAAGCCGCTTGCACTCTCCGTGGGCTTGCTGGCCGTGGCTGGCGTGCTCATCTACGCATACGCCAAGCATTAAACATCTTGACCGGCCTCAGCTCGGTTGGTAGTTGCTCTGCCGTCTGCGCTAGAGGTCGCGGGTTCGATTCCCGCGCTGGGAACAAACATCTGCGTTCAACACACAAATGTTTGTTCTGTGTCTACGTGTTAGATATTTATATGTTATGTATATCAGTCTCTGGTACCCATAGTGCAGGCTATGACTAGTTTGGGACCAGTTGACCGTGTGTGATATGACCGTAATATTTTTTATTCTTTTTTAAACTGCTCATATGATTTTGCGGCTGTTTATACCTGTTCCGTTATACTATCCCGAAACGCTTATTCTATCAACAAAAAAAACCACAGACTTTTTTTTAAACAGCTGTGTCTGGTCTTTTTGTCATCTTTAAAACTAGGTTCCGCCCGCGGATTCGCTCGCGTGGTACCTAAATAAAAAGTAGCCTACATGCTATTCTAGGAAAAGAACTTTTCATATTCCATTTTTCATCGAAATCGGTTGAGCCGTTACGGCGTGATTGACTAACAAACATCCAAACATTCTCACAATCTTTCTGTGTATAACAAATATGGTTTATTCATCTATTTTTCAAATCATCTGTTCATGATCTTTGTACAAACCTTATAACTATTATAATCACGTGAAGTTTGGCGACAAGACTTATCTAAAACAGCTGATTAGTTAAGTTGAACTGATATGACCTCAAATCAGCTGATTTTTACAGTGATTTATCGAAATATCAAATTTCGAAAACATACGTGCCTATTATGCCATTTTCGTCTTTCTATACATATCACGGAACACGTATACACGTAGATTCAATACGAGAGTGACGATACAATTCTGTTCATTGAACATATCATTTTGAAGATGCTAGGGCGTTACATACCTAAAGCTATTGTAATTATTTTTACATTGCACTTTTCACTTGAAAGATAGTACACACGATTATGTCGTTAAAGGCGATTATATCAGACCTTTGGATGGAAATTGTCATGAAAAGACCTTTATTGAAAACTGACAACAAATCAAATGTAGTCCCGCTCCGTTCTGAATAAGGGTGGTGATATAGATGCTATAGATCGATGGTCGATCGATTGGTGTGGTAACTTTGTCTGATCGACGGGCACTGGTCGATTAGTGTTCCCACACCAATCGGTCGACAGTCAACCGTCACTCCACATACGGCCGTCGGAACAGTCGACGTCGACTGTCTTAATCTACCATCGATCGAACGATCGTTTGGTGTGGTAGCACCCTCATTGAGCTGAAAATTATACAGATAGTTAAGAGCATGGATGAACATGGAACGTAGGCGATTATTGCAGGTCAGAGCCGCAAAGTTACGTGGCGAGGTTGTGCGTCGGTTGTTTACATCTTACCATTTCAAATAAAGCAAAAGCGTTAAACCGTGTTCAAACGGCATGCGATACGTCCTTGTTATGTCACATAAAAAAACGTTGTGGAAAAATATTGGCCTATTTTGTATTAAAAAAATCGTTTCAAAATTATCCTTCCATCATCATCATCATCATCATCCACAGCCTGACTTCACCCACTGCAGGGTATAGGCCTCCCTTTGTATGTGCCAATCTCCTCTATCCTGTGCAAGCCTCATCCAGTTGCGGCCCGCGATGCTTGCGATATTCTGCCCATCTCGCTGCTGGATGATCAACGTTCCGATTCTTTTTCATTTTCATTCCGTTCCTTCCATAATCCTGATAAAATATTATTTAAGCAAAAGTTTTTGGGGATGTTTATGGTTCAATCGCGGCTCAAATGAATTCGATGAAACTTCGAATAGATGGAGTTCTTAACCTAGAAAAGCATTTAGGCTTTTTTTATCTAAGTAACACGCGAGCGAAGCCGCGGACACAAGCTGGTGTGTGACATTTCGGGTGCGAGATGCAGCTCCACAATATCGCATGCTCCTAAAAGTCAAAATCAAAATTAACTTTATTCAGAAGCAACAAGGATCATTTTCTAATAAATTATAGAAGACATATCGCACGTCGTTTAAAAGAGGCTTTACACGGAACTAGCAAAATAAAATTAATATATAAATCAATTTTAAATACAATTACTAGTTTTTTTTTGGTCAGACTACGCAACGACGTCTTCAAGAGGAAGATGATTGGCGCAGGCTCCGATTAATCGCAAGACTAAAATAAAATCACTTACGTACGAACTGAAGCAAAACTGATCATTGCGCTTCATTTTACGCATTTCATTCGTAAAAACCACTATCTAGAATAATATCTAGGACGGTATTTTCTCCAAGTAGGTACGTGAACTTTTAAAATAACGAAATAGCAATAGCTTTTGCGTGCTGCACATTAGAAAGGCTAGGACATACAGGAATCGAGAGTAACAGCATTGCGATCGATGTTCACATGGCCAAAGGAATCGAGATTTCTTACGAGTATGACGCGATTATTTACTTCGAAACATCGATATTACTGAGGCCCTAGTCTGCAAAGACAGTGAGCTCTTACTTTTCGAAAGTGAACAGTCTCACTTTTCTACAGTGAAAAGTGAATAGATTACCGTTTTTGTGTGGTGTCACAAAAAGGGCGTCTACAGAAACCAGTAAACTATTCAGTTTTTACGTTTGATAAGTGGGAAGTGAGAACTCACTGACTTTGTAGACTCTAATGAGAACCTCTGATATCAAAACTAAATGCCTGTTTTTTTAGATTAACAAAAAAAGTACATAAGCAGCAATCAGTCCTTTTATATATTTTGCAATTTTGAAATTAAGTTATAGCAATATTTTGTGATTTTCGCGTCCTAGATGAAAGTTTGTTTCGAGCCGTGTTAAAACAGCTTGCGATGTACCTACTGAATAAAGTCAGTTTCGAGTTTGACTTTAGGGGCTTGCGATATAGTTGAGTAGATCATACGCCTTCATATGTCAAACTCAAAATCGACTTTCATTTGTTAGTCCACGACGCGTTAGTTGCTAAGCAATACAATTTTTAGACTTGACATTGGCAACATTGACGGATATATATACGGCAGACGCCATAAAATGAAAGAAAAAGAAAGATCAATTTAAAATATATTTCAGATGATATATACGCCGTTTATACACGATTTTATTTGATTTATTTTTAAGATTAGGGTTATACATGGATGTGGTAAATTTCCTTAGTAATACGAGTGTTTGTAAACCATTTGATGTCATCTTATTATACCGCACTAGTTTTCAATGCATCATAGGCTTTATAAATTCCAAATAGTCCTGACAATTAACAAAATAATAATAAAGTATTAGTACCTACGTATTTATTAAAGTAAAAAAAAAAAAATGCCCTCTAACCCATACCATACCATACTATGACGGTGCTTTATCGTCTAAAGGTGCGTCTACATTTGTGTCATTTCAACGCGCCGTGGCTCCGTAACCGTAACAGTTAGGCGTGACAAAAACATAGTGTAGACGGCTTTTGACACGGGGACATGTCACACAACCAATATGTCGTATTGCCACGCAGCGATCCGATTAGCACACGAACGAATGCAAGAAAATTTCGCCGTGACATAAAATTTGTGACTTGACACGCACAAAACAACGCGTAACATTTGTAGCGAGTGTGGACGGTGTTTTTGTACTGTCACGCTCCTATGACACATGCCACGAGCCGATCCATCGGAAGGCGGTTTTTATTGAAGAATGTTCTGTCGTGCTCCGGGTACATGCATAGTCCACACTTTCGTCTTTGACATAGACATAGACATAGACATTTATTTAATTGCCACCAAAACACACACATTTGCACAACATTTTACAATAAACATTAGGTACTTATAATAAAAGAAACAAGAGAAAAGTAATGAAAGTAAAGATGGTGTGATGTGTGCTGCAGCAGCAAAATGGCTTCGGCTCAGCATTATGCCTACTGTTTTGCAGCAGACGCTGGTATTCTGCCGAAACCATTACCTACACAGTCATTCAACCCTGTGAGAACAGTCTTATTAAGATTATGTTAGAATCGTCAGGGAATAGGTTTACAAATATAAATTTAATAAAGGTGGAAAATAATAATAATGTCGAACTGCATAGTGTAATAATGATAAAGATTATATAATAATAATAAAATTAAAATGATATATAAAAAACAACTCATATAACAAACAACAAATACAGGGCGTCCCAAACTTATGGGACATGAAGGGGAAGTACCTTAAATATCGTAGATAGGGTATTTTGCTGAAAGAAGACTTTATGTTACTTTTAAAAGTTAGTAATTCTGCATTCATAGATTTTCTAAAAAATACTTGCATCGTCTGGGAATCGAACCGACTTAAATGTCAAAAAAAAATCATCCTACTTCTATGATGCCAATCGAAAGAATAGCTATAAAATAATAACTTTGCTTAAGTAACATAGTATTTTTAAAAAAAGAAACAAAATTAACACACACTCGCACTCACTGTTCCATTTTCAAATTTAAGAACAACATTTAAAAATATTAGTTCTTTTTAAAAATATTAAAGTATGCATTCAAACAAACGCTCTCATAAACTGTTCCATTTTCAAATTTAACAACAACATTGGTGTCGATTCTGTTGTTTTAGGATTCCTAACATAAATTTTAAGATTTCTTAATTTTCTAAGTTAAGTGGACCTAAATATTATGGTATTCTCTTTACATATCCTAAAAAATCCTAAATAAAACGTGTTTGAAAAATTTGACTCAATCATTTTACGTTGTTCCTTTCTTTTAAAATACTTTGTTACTTAAGCAAAGTTATTATTTTTTAGCTATTCTTTCGATTGGCATCATAGAAGTAGGATGATTTTTTTTTGACATTTAAGTCGGTTTGATTCCCAGACGAAGCAAGTATTTTTTAGAAAATCTATGAATGCAGAATCACTAACTTTTAAAAGTAACATAAAGTCTTCTTTCAGCAAAATACCCTATCTACGATATTTAAGGTACTTCCCCTTCATGTCCCATAAGTTTGGGACGCCCTGTATATAACATATAACAAACGACAAATCTTTGCCACGCGTGACAGACACGCTGCAATTATTTTGTGTCACAGTAGTTCACAGCACTGGCCACGGAACGGCTCGGCGCGCGAGTCGGTGCACGGTGTGCCTTCCCGCCGCGCCGCGCCCGCCCCCCTCTGACGACGGATGGTGCGTCACTGTCACTTCACTTGTATCCAGTGTCCACAATTTAGGGTATTTTCCCCTAAATTTTGGGAATTTTTTGGTGCCTAGGGTATATAATTTACTTATTGGGGGAAAAAATTGACAGTGTGAGGAATAAATTCCACTAGTCTAAAGTCTGCGGTAAAAAGTTTGATTTTGTAAAAAAGTTTGTATATTATGTTTTATAGTACCTACACATTTTAGGGGAAAACTGTGTAAATGTTGTTGATTTTAGGGTATTTTCCACTGAGTCTGGGGGAAAACTAATTACAATGCTGGCATCACTGCTTGTATCAGTGTGTTACGGGTAAATTCCTACAAACCTGGTCCACATTTAGCGTAGCAAGTACCGTAACATGTTATGGAGCTACGGCGCGTTGAAATGTCACAAATGTGGACGCACCTTAAGACATGAAAATACACGACAGACTACGCCCACTAAAACGTATCATTAATAGTCTCGTGAATTCGCTGTCGGTCCGGTCATGGCACCGGTGTAGGTGTAGGTGTTGGTCGGTGACGGAGCGGTCTAGTGTACGTTATTTCATATTAATATATACAAAGAATTAATTTTTGCATATGCCGATACGTATACGGTCATGGTATGGAACGTTGTAGAGGCCTTAAGGCCATGGACTTTCATGTGAACTCTGAAATACCACCGAAAGGCTGATTAGTTTTTGTAATCTATTTGGATTCATCAACTAATTTTATCGCTTTGACATATTACTAAATTCACTAACTGTAGATGCTAACAATAATTTATTATTGGTCTTAAATATTGTGTTGGAAAGTTTATCTATTTATAAGAGCATCCTATGGTACATTTCATATTTTTTTATGTTTTTACTGTAATCTTAATATTTATGCGAACTAAAATCAAGGAAATGAATAATGAATGAGTTAAGACATTAATCGTATTAAGTAGAATATTTAAATAGTTTTTTCTTAATTTAAGAACTCCAGTTTGTATTTACGGCTAATAATGATTGTCAGCATTTAACAGCTTTAAAATATTGATCAACAGTAAAATCATTTATTATTCTAAAGCAAAAACTGCTGTCACGCAAAATCCAGTGTTTTTTTACATATTAGGTATTACATATTTTTTTATAGAATATTTTACTATCAAGTAATTAATTTTATCGAATAGTCTTACAGTTAGTAGAAAATTTAACATTAATTTTATTTATATCATCACGATAACCATTTTCATTTACCCATAATCACACTCAATTTATAACAATAATCAATGAGCTACAATCATTTGTTATAAATTTAGTAACCATGTAAACGTATTTATAAAATATATATAAATATAAATTAATTAATAAGGTCCTTTGCAACTGTTACAGAGATTCCAATACAGTGAAGTTGATATAATCAAGTTCCCTTACCAAAAGACTTGCCCCAATGTTTCAAGTGTACTCGATATACGAACAACTTTCGAGGAGTTGGCTCGTAATGATCCTAGCAATCCTATTAGTCTTGGCGAATTTCAAAGGCCGCTAGAAAAAAAAATTAAAATTGTTTAATTTTCAGGTTTAGAAAGCAGCATTACACTAAAAGCGAAACGCGCGAAGACTGAGAAGTAATATTATACGTATAGTATAGAATTTGTGGAATTATCATAGTAGGTACGAGATACGACTGCGAGATCACTACTCGATTACTATACAGGGCGTCCCAAACTTATGGGACATGAAGGGGAAGTACCTTAAATATCGTAGATAGGGTATTTTGCTGAAAGAAGACTTTATGTTACTTTTAAAAGTTAGTAATTCTGCATTCATAGATTTTCTAAAAAATACTTGCTTCGTCTGGGAATCGAACCGACTTAAATGTCAAAAAAAAAATCATCCTACTTCTATGATGCCAATCGAAAGAATAGCTAAAAAATAATAACTTTGCTTAAGCAACATAGTATTTTAAAAGAAAGGAACAACGTAAAATGATTGAGTAAAATTTTTCAAACACGTTTTATTTAGGATTATTTAGCGTTTGTTTGAATGCATACTTTAATATTTTTAAAAAGAACTAATATTTTTAAATGTTGTTCTTAAATTTGAAAATGGAACAGTGTGTGCGAGCGTTTGTTTTTGGATTGATCTGTTTAGTCTTAATAATTCACTTACACAAGTTTTGTGTTAATTTATTGCGAACATGGCATATCAAGTAAGTTTTGATCTAATGGAAGTTCTTCTTGAATCTTTCATGTTGTTCCTTTTTTTAAAATACTATGTTACTTAAGCAAAGTTATGATTTTTTAGCTATTCTTTCGATTGGCATCATAGAAGTAGGATGATTTTTTTTTTGACATTTAAGTCGGTTCGATTCCCAGACGAAGCAAGTATTTTTTAGAAAATCTATGAATGCAGAATTACTAACTTTTAAAAGTAACATAAAGTCTTCTTTCAGCAAAATACCCTATCTACGATATTTAAGGTACTTCCCCTTCATGTCCCATAAGTTTGGGACGCCCTGTATATAAAAAATTACAACACGGTATTTGACTTAATTTTTTTATCTTTATATAATTTAGTTTTTTTTTTGGAGTTTTTTTTATTACTAATTGCGCTTCAAGTTGAGTGCACTAGCTAGACGCGTGCGCAATAGTTTTAAAACACAGTTCGCACACTGTGTGTCTAATGGACGGTTTAGTGCGCTAACATTTTCGCTCTTATCCATAATTCCCGGTCACTTTTTAACCGACTTCAAAAAGGAGGAGGTTCTCAAGTCGGCTGTTTTTTTAATAGATACGTCTTGAAGTTTTAATTTGATTATACATTATTTAAGAAGATACGTCGAACTTATAATTTCAAGTAGTAGATTCAAGAGTAATACCTGTTTACACTTGGTTGCCAGATGATGCGGTCAAATAAGAAGAGCAAAAGCAACTCAAACGATTTAATGATAATACATTTGAAAGAGAGATATGAAGAGATCTTAAAATTTTACGAAATAAAAAACATATTTAATTAAAAATACTTGCGGACATATTTTGATAGAGGCAACCCAGCAGTAAAGAAGTTTATGCTTCTATTCATAAACTGTATATATAAAAGAACAAGGCCTCAACGTGCGATCAACGCACAGCCCAAACCGCTGAAGCTATAAAGCTGAAATTTGAACGGTAGCTGCCTTATATGCCAAAGACATCCACTAAGCAAGGATTTTTAAAATATCAACTCCCAAGAGGGTGAAAAGGGGTTAAAACGTTTGTATGAAAAATCGTATTCCTTGAAGCTAAAGATTTGAAACTAACTATAAATAATGTATAAAAGAAATAAGGATAACTGTATTTTTAGATTTTCAAAAATACCCCTTGAAAGGGTGTAATGAGATGTAAAATTTTGTATGGGAGAATCTTAACGCTTGGAGAGATTTATCTGGAACTTACGGTACAAATACTCATGAAATACGTATTTAAGGGTTTTTAAAACTGCCCCTTTTTTAGTTATCTATAAAAGTTGTACATTGATAAAATAAAGATGGAGGATGGAGGTATTGATCTCGCAGTTGGAGCTTAGCCTATCAAGAATGAAGACTTTTGAAGCATGTTTTATTGTTTGCTCGTTGCTTCTCACCCGTGCTCTCTCGAACGGGCCGTCCTCACAAGGCGCAATTTTTCTAATCATTTACACTTTCAAACGTAATGGACGATGTATTTTATTACACTTGGCGTTTCTTTATTGGCCACTTTGTATCTTATTATAAGATTTGTCAGTTAACGCGGCGGTATACAAGCCGTGAACTGAATAGTAGAAACGTAAGTAGATAATTATTGGTGTATTCCCGGCCTAAGTATGCCGGGTTTGAAGATATTATATTATATATACATATTATATACCCACAAATTCGGCAGCTGGTTCGTTTCACGTCATTACAACCTAACATACATTGCCCTAATGTTTAGTTCTTCCATATTTGTAAATAAAGTATATTTACGTTAGTTATATTTAAATATACCTATCTATTATACCTTTTGTTTTCATACCTTTACTAGATGTTAAGTTAATACAAGTTGATTCATTGCATGTATACTATCCCAAAAGGGGCTTATTCTATTTACACTAACTACGAAGTCGTATTTACTAAATAAAACAATATTAGCAAGTGTTTAGTATTTTTGCCTAACTTTTTCAAATCTGCTGTGATTGGTCTTTACATCATCTTTATAAATAATTATTAGAGGAATAAGAAATAGAACATTAATTAAAGCCTAAAACAGCTGAGTAAATGAGTTTGAACTGAGTTGATCCCAAAACAGCAGATTTTTGCAGAGTGATTTCATGAAATATTTCCAAGTCGTTGAACAAGTCCCTTCCACATAGTATACATATTAATAATAAATAGTATACTTAATATTAATAAGAAAGTATGATACTGATATACAAGGTGATTCATAATATGACATTAATCATTATGAATCACCATGTATAACATTAACATACTTTTCTGGGTACTTTGCTTTACCCACACAATTGTTTTAGTGCCAGAAAAGGATTTTCTATTACCTACATATTGCTCGTTTCGATATTGATTAGTTTTTATTATACTTTTTTGGTACCTACTATGTTTTTTTTATACAACTTATATGTCAGACAAGCATACGGCCCACCTGTTGGTAAGCGGTTACCGTAGCCTATGAGCGCTTGCAATACCAGAGGCATCACGCACGCGTTGCCGACCCCGAACTCCCTTCCCCTTAAAGAGCAAATTTGACATTTCACTTTGGAGCATAGGAAATAATTAGCTTTTGGCTTGAGAAGCGTGTAAGTACTTTTTTTTAGGTGACTATGTATGTAATCCTGCTACGTATTCAATTTTTTGCCGAATCCGTTAGCTCTGTAATTTCTGAAGCCAAAACAATTTTAACTCGTAAAGATTAACACAATTTTGATAAATGTATTATGAGCTTATTCATCGTCGGATAATTTATTGCAGCCAGGTACAGTCAACATGTTGGATTTGTAGGCCACTGTAGAACCTTTTCACACTAAATCGTCATCGCTGTATCTGCTACTAGAACTGTCAGAGGATTATCAAGTTTCTGATCACAACATTATGTTCTTAACGAGTTCATATTTGGCCAATACATAATTTCTCTAGCCCTCAACTTGGTTTTCGCCGCACCTAAATGACCAGTATGTATTCTTTTTAGCATATCTCGACGCATGCTCTTTGGTATGACAATCCTTTCACCTTTCCACACCAGTTCATACACAACAATTAATTAAGAGTTTCTCTTCTTAGGGGTTTAGCAACAAAAGTGGTTTCAAGTAACGACAAACTGTTAACAATCTTAAACATTAAGAGAAATAGTGCCCGTCTGAGACGCGAGTGCGGGCTCCATTCCCGCTGCGGGTCAAATGTGTGCATAATCTGCAAATATTTTTTTCGAGTCTGGTTTTGTTAGATACTACAACACCATGGTACTCGAAGTTTCCGATACCCACGACAAGGAATCCTAATGTGGGGTCAGGACTAGGTATGTATGGGACTGTTGGGTGTTATTATTATAATATCTACAACAGTGATTTCCAAGCTATATCGACCCCCAGGGGTCGACGGTGACTTCCAAGCGGTCTACGAGAACGTAAAAAAATATTGAGCGTCTATGAGATGCAATGGCCGTGGTGGCCCCGGCTAAAGAATAGGCCCCTCCATATCTCTATCCGCGGATGTCGTAAGAGGCAACTAAGGGAAAAAAGCTAGGTGATGGGCAGCAGCGTCCATCATTTTAACAACGATAGCTCTTACTGCGCTCGCCAACCCGCATGCCCAGCGTGGTGGCAAATCCCCCCACATGATAAGGAATTTGCTCTGTCTGTGGGGGAGGCCATGTTCAGCAGTGGACGTCGAACGGCTGAAATGATGATGAGATGCAAATGTGGGTCAACGAGATCCACGATATGATATGACCTCACTACAGTTATAAATCAATCAGAAAAATCTTCCTGCCAGTGTCCTACAAAATAAGGGGGGTCGGCACAACATCAAATCAGAAAAATATAAAGTCGATGAATTCGCAGAAATGCAATAAGTATTTATTATTACATTTTTGTGAACTTAGGTAGGGGGTCTACGCCAAACTGAAAAACAAGCCAAGGGGTCTACGAAGCAAAAGAGTTTGGGGACCACTGATCTACAACTTTAGGATAAATACCAGGAAGATTAGCAAGTTGAAGTGGCAGTAGGCGGGGCAAGTACCTACCTAGCTCGGCGAACCGACGGACGTTGGGGCAGAAATTTTCTAGAGTAGAGACCACGCAACGGAGAGCGCAGCGTACGACGGCCCCCCACTAGATGGAAAGACAACCTAATAAACGTGTTGGGCGCAGGCTGCGTATGAATGGTCTGCAAATCTATGGGGCCTATGTTCAGCAATGGACGTCCTACGGCTGAAATGATGAGGTGATAACCGACGCGGCGCTGCGACACTTATGGATTTAAGTTTTACTTCCTTTTTGAGTGGATTAACCCATTCGACCCCGGTGTCGTATATTTCCGACATGAGATTCCGGTGCCCCTAGCGCCACAGTCGGATATTTCCGACTAAATCTAGTCAGAGACGCGTACACATTATATTTGGCACATGCACTTCTCCCTGAGTTATAACTTATCATAAGGTTTATATAAAAACATTTTCTTAAGAAAGTTAAACTTTATTTGAAATTATTATGTATGAAACATGCTAACTACACTAATTTTAATCACATATAATTTTTTTTATTGTATTTCCATTGCTAAGTTTGTAGTCACTTCCGTAAAATGTACACTTTCCGTAACCATTCAGTTTCCAGACCCAACTTTTCCGTATCTTCGCTGTAATATGACAGCAAGAATAATTCACGATAGCGTTACGCTCACGACACGATGGTACAAGTTAAATATTACCCAATGACATGGGTCATGCTTGAAATCTTTGAATTTTGATACAAATAGTGTTTATTTCAGTCATTGGTGACAGAAAAATCATGGGCTCAACACTCAAACTAAGCGCAAGCTTGTATTTTGAGTGCCAAGATAAATGGAAGAAACAGTTTTGATATTGTCCCCTATACTTTAAATTACATGTTGCTCACTAGAATTCAGCGGGATAAGTACACAGTAGGTAAAATTTATTAATGTAGTTAAGTTATGGATATTATTTAGAGTACAGTTGTATGTAAGTAAATAAGTAAAAGTAAGTTGTTAGTAAAACCATTGACAATTGGGTTGCGTTAGGTGATTGGTTATTATTTGACATTTGCTATAGTATCGTACATGGTGGACAGGGCATATGCTCCGTTGTAAGGATGAAAAATGGAGCAAGCAGGTAACGGTCTGGTATCCAAGAGACGGGTCAAGGATTCGAGGTTGCAAAATGAGAAGATGGAAAGATGAACTGAAATTGACTCTAGGTCCCCTTTGGCTAAGAGTGGCAACTGATAGGAAACAGTGCAAGACGTTGGAGGAGGCCTATGCCGAAAGGCACACCGAACTTAGGGACATATTATGATTTCGGTAATTAGTAGTATTTCGGTAATTAGTAGTAAGAAAAGTGTAAGTTTTCGGAATAAAAAGGCTATATTATTATTATTATTATAGTATCGTAGGCGTACCTAACGCTATCGTGAATTATACGTGCTCGGGCCACTGATTCTTTCCGTGTTACATATACGCACACTGCCCTCTGTTAACTAGAAGGCCGCAAATGCTCATAATTGACTTTTAATAGAAAGTGATACATTTCAGAATAATTCTCTATCCCATTTTATTTTTTATTAATAGGTCCAGGAATTTTTGTAAGTCCTTTTATAGTTTAAAAAAAAATCGATTCGCTCTTATAGTTTTCCCAGAAACAACTCTTTGGGCTTAACGGCCTTCTAGTTAAACTAACTACTAACAGAGGTCAGTACAGAAACACTAAAATTAAATATAACTACATAAAGTTTGATTGAATACTCAGATAACAATTGCATATGGCACACATGATAACGTTGACGAAATTAGCTTTTAGTGATATGTAGGTAGGTACCTACCTAGTGTAATAACATGATCTGAAAATTCTGAAAGCCCTCAAATATTTATTTAATCAGGAAAGTTACAAATTATCTGAGTGCAATGAATGTGCATAAAATAACAGACAGTTTTTCTAAGTGTATGGCGTAGATATGCACACATAATTGATTACTCTATTTCAACATTAAATTGAAATTCACAGTACCTACGTTTTTTTGTGGCTCGCACGACTTGCGCATTTGCCATACCTAGGTATTTAAAATAATATAGGTAGTAATTGTCCAACTGTTTTACACTGTGCACTGATAAAACTATGAAAAGCAATAAGCTACGTTTCCGTATAGCTCTTCATAGTCTGATCAACTGAAAAGCCAGAGCCCCTTTTGGGATAGTATGCATATTACGAATCACATTGTAGGTATTTCTACAGACATCTAATATTTTAATTATCTTCGAATACAAGGACATTTATTTAATGAGAAATGTACCTAGATATTTGGATACGTTAAATTCATAAAACTATCTAAGTCTATGTACGTAGTAACTGTGTGGCATTACTTTTAGTGGTCGGCAAGTACCTACATCTAATTGAACGGAATTCCGGAAGGAATTTACGTTATTCATTTCCTTAAATAGAAATGTATTATTATATAACATACATTTTAATAAAATATTTATCAAAAATAGATCGATTCGCACCTTATTGTATTTCATTAGAACAAAAAGATAAAACATTTTTTTTAATACTTCCAGTTTATGAAAAACACAGACAGTCACAGTGATGAGAGCAAGGAAATGTATTTATCATAATATTAAATTGCGCGGTTTTGACCATTATAATATAATAATGCACATTATAATTATCACTATAAAATACTTTTATATATTAATAAACAATTAGTAACCTAACATTAACACAAATTTAATCATATCTACTCATCACAGTATTCAATTACTTATAATAGAACAAGTGTTTCAACATCCTAAATTGCCAACTACTTACATTTATAGATATTTAATTTGTATTTACACGGTAAAACACTTCTAAATTTAAAATAACACTACAAGTAGATTATTAATATGTAAATATTGTATGGATTTTGTAAAATCCATTCAAAATATATTATTTCCTACCTCGCTATAAAAAGTCATACAAAATATTGCAATAATTCCACCACAACAACATCCACATCAAAAGTGCATTAAATAAATCTGAGCAAAATAATACCATTCAACTATAATAAACAACTGTATAAAATATAACATCCAACAACATCTAATGCCACGGATATATTTCTGCTACAGGTATTTGTGGTCTATTGGCATTTATATAGTAGGTACCTACTTGTAGTAATTATGCTCAATCATATGATTAGAAATACTAAGTCAAAGACATCACCGTTCTTAGCAGCAAGTTACAAAACACAATCATTCAACATATTGCAATATTTTCACCTATCAGGATCGACATAGAGAAAAAACCAACTAGACGTTGGAAAGTTAGAATAAGTGTGAATAGAAAACGCAACTAACAATTCGGAAAAAAAATCCGTTCTACTACTAACAAAACGGATATTCTATCTCAACGATATTGCAAGCTCCTAAAAGTCAAACTTAACTTTTATTCAGAAGACGTACGGATCATTTTAAAATAAATTTTAGATGATATATCGCACGCTGGCGCACAGTTATAACTGCGCTCGCCAACCCGCATGCCCAGCGTGGTGAGTATGGGGAATGATAAGGAATTTGCTCTGTCTGTGGGGGAGGCCATGTTCAGCTGTGGACGTCGTACGGCTGAAATGATGATGATGATATCGCACGCTGTTTGATATCAACTACAGTTAAAACTATGTCACTTAAGAAAATAAAACATTTTGTATTTGTTTTGTAAAATAGTCTAACAGAACGGATTTTTTCTTCCGAATCGTTAGATCAGTCGAACATTACCGTAAGTTCTGTAGGTTAGTTGGAACGGATTAATCTAGCAGACGGCGCTAGCGCCTCGTACGCGTTAGCCCGCATACTTGATGACGGAGCGCGCCCTCGCAACCCGCTCGGGTGGCTCGCCTCACCTCACGCTAGCCACCTCCGCCTCGGCCTCGTGGTACTCATGGAAGCACGGCACGATGCACAGGTTGGTGCGGCATTCCGGGCAGTGATATTGCGTTTTGCGACGAAGGATTCTGCCGCATTCGTCGATGGTATTCCAACAAAAGTTGCAGCTCAATGGCGGTCCGGATCGCACAGCTGGCGTGTGGCTCGCGCGGGGGGTGAGTGACGGTGAGGGTTCTGTGACGCTTTCCATTGAGGCGGCGGGTGTGCTGACGGTGGACGACTGACGGTCGATGACGGTGACGGCGCGGATAAGGAGCGAGCCCACTTGCTGCTGCGGCCGTCGGATCTGGAATGTTTACAAGGGTGTGCTACTACTAAGAGAAGAAGTAATAATACTAGAGCATCCACGCGCGGCATTTCTCGTGTGGTAGCGGGAAAATTAGGGTCAACGCGGGCCCTGGAGTTCAAGCAATCTCTCTCTATCAAATTTTATTAAAATCCGTTCAGCCATTACGTAATTACTCAGCCCCATGTGTCGTGAGCTCAGTGTGTGTGTGTATAATGTTTGATACCACTCGCTAACAATAATACACAACAGACACACGCACTCATACACAAATATTCGAATGTACATAATTATTAGGAGGATAGATTAGACATACCCTGGGCGCAAACTGTGGGTAAGAGTTATGCTTGCGCAAGGGATGCGCGGGCGCAGGCGGCGGCGGGGCGAGCGGCACAGACGGCTCGGAGGCCTGGCGCCGCGCCCCTCTTTCCTCCACGCGCGGCTGCCTTTTCAGGTGCTTCGCGCGCCGCAATCGGAGACTCGCCATCAGCTCTGCAGCAAGTAATGGAGTCAAATCTTTTTCCTTGGTCAATGTGTGAAATCAAAAACTTGTAGCATATGTGATGTCCCCACAAGAGAAAACAAAAAAAAAGTGTAATAGAGACCCTACACACCAGAAGCAATATCAGGGCCAGTATTGCCAAAAAGATTTTTCTTCTCTCTCTAAACTTAGGAAAAAAAGAAAAAACGTTTGTTTAAGTTACGTTGGCCACATATTATGTTATGTATGTTGCTGATTTCAGTAAGGTGTGAAAACGCTTATAGCGATCTCTCTCTATTTCCTCAAAGGATGGAAAGAGACACAGAAAGATAAAACTAATGTTCGATTGGGCGGTGTGGTCGCTCAGCGACAAAGCCTTCATGTAAATATTCGATAAATTAAAAAAAAAAGGTTGGGACCCTGTAACGTGAATATCAATAAAGCGTTCAAGAGGTAACTCTTCTGATGATGATAGTGCTGTCTTAGGCTTTCCACGAGGGAGGAAAAAAATCCACCATCAGGAGCTCTTTATTTTTTCTTATTAGCTTAATTCACCAAAGTTACCCCTTTTATTCATAATCAGTCACTAACTATATCGGCTTGATAACTCTCGCCGTCCTTTTCTAATAGTAAACAAAAGAAAAGGACGGGCATACTTACATAGTCAGATTGTTTTTTATTTTCTTTTTGTTGATAGAATAAGGTAAGATTCAGGATAGTACCTATAATATTTACGAAAACGTGTAGTTTTATAGTCCAGCGTATTATTTGACTACTATGAGCTTGTAAAATGTGACTACAAGGAAATCTGGGCCAAGGATAAAATGAAAAGCCAAATTACAAAATAATCAAATATTTTTATTATCTACTTGTATATACACATGTAATTTTGGTATAAAATAATCGAGTGCTACGCACCTATAATGACAGCCGCATACATTATTGCAATAAGAGTTGTGAAAAACGTAAAAAAATAGAAAAGCGGGGATATTGAACATTCAAGGTATAACCGAAAGTTACTCGATAAATGAATCTAGCGAGTAGCACTCAAAAAATTTGGAGGCGTTTGGTTCAGAATGAAACAAACTTCAGATTAAAGTGGCCTAAATTGAGGAGGTGTGGTTATATAAATCCCCACCTCAAGGCAAATCATATTTTTTCAAACATTTCTACACCATGAAGGCGTATTAACTCGATCGGAACCGTAGATCAGCGCTATGGTAACATAATATCTTAAGTAATTTAAAATAAAATACTCATGCTGCTTATCAAAAATGGCACTGTATTATCATGTTGTTCACAAAGGTTGGTGTTAACGATACATATGTCCCGTTCACTAGCAGTCTTTATACTTACACAATTAAAGTTAAACATCATCTCTCTACTCTTATCCCACTTCATGTGGAGTCGGCAAAACATATTTTTATCTTCCTCTCACCTCTATCAGACGCTTTGTCGGTATTCACTCCTTTCTTACTCGTGGCGTCTTTCACACAATCCATCCATCTTTTCTTTGGTCTACCTCTTCCATTATATCCTTCCACATTCATATTTACCACTCTTCAGTCACATGACATTCTTCCCTCCGCATGACACCCCCACGCTAACCTATTGCTCTTCAAATTCTCAGTCTCTGGCGCTACTTTCTAACTTCCTCTGATGTAAGTACTCATTCTGTATCATGTCCATTATATTTACTCCACACATCCATCTCAACATTCTCATTTCTGCAGCATGCACTCTACTTTCATCCGTCCCTTTCGTTGCCCAACACTCAGATCCATACAGTATGACAGGTCTTATGATCGTTTTTTAAATGCCCCCCTAAGTTTAAAGTTAAACACAATTAAAATTAAATGTCAGTTAATTACATATCTAACCAATTATATACAAAATGTATTATTTACACGCGAGCTACATGCAGATGACAATAGCAGCCGTTTACTAAAATATCATACAATACAAAAATCAGTCCAAAATGTATAAGAGATCACGCATGACAAACCTAAAGATCGTTGTAAAATCAATCCATTCAAAAATAATTACATAATACTTATGAAAAATATTAATTAAAAAAAATAATACTAGACGATTGACGGTGTTTTAGTGTCTTTAAATCACATTTGCCTGCGTTGGCTGGCCAGCGCCGGACCGAGAGAGCTCGAGCGTACTTACTAACGAATTGGGGGTTTTGAATATTTTCGAGATAGCGATAGGCCCGACTGACCAACAGGACTGTTTTAAAACATCGGAAAGATTTCCGTTCCGAAACGTCAGCTTATCTCAACCAACCTTCAAACCCATTTCGGAATCAGCGATGTTTTAATCTTATGTTTTAGAGCTACTTATTCGAAAAGCTTAAGTTTCCGATGTTTTAGCCCTGTAGTTGCACGAAGCAGTAACATAGCATCTGTTTAAATAGAAATCAAAGCGCCACGGGACGTATACAGAAATTTAGTGTCATAAAAAAACGAGACAAACTCAATTTGACCGTAAAAATATCACACAGTACACGAATGGTGCCTTTATTTCGTTCGGATTGACAATACGGGTGTGCACGGTCTAATGCAACTCGCCTGGTAATATCCACTAGAGGTGGTTCGTATTTACGCAACCAGGTTTCTAAACCAGGTTCTCGCATCATACTATACGTAACTGGTACGACTTCACGATACTTAGACGTATTAAAAATACTCCGGTGCGGTGCGCAAGTCCACCGCGCACCCTAGGACGCGGCGCGTCTCGCGGTCGCAACCCGACCTTCCGTCTCGCGGCGCGGCGCGTCCTTGGGTACGCGGCGGACTTGCGCTGTGGAATTGCGCAATGGACTTGCGCATTGGACTTGCGCAGTGGACTCGCTCGGTCGAAGTAATACTTTCAAGTATTTAGTACCTGGTTTTAGAACCTGGTTCATGTAAAATACGATACGTTACGGATCTGGTACGCGAAATAGCAAGTACGACTCATCTCTAATATCCACAGAGGCCCTATCCTGAGATGTCAGTGACTGCTCACTTCTTGACCGTGAAAAGAGAATAGCTTACCGTTTTTGTAAGATGACACGAAAAGGGCGCCTACAAATATCAGTAATCCATTCACTTTTCACGGTCGAAAAGTGAGAACTCAATGACTTTCCAGACAAGACTGGGTTTTGTCTGGAAAGTACTACTATTACTGCCCTTTCCGTGACACCATACAAAACGGTGAGCTATTCACTTCTCAAAGTCGAAAATTGAAAGCTCAATGAAATCTCAGGATAGGGCTTTTGATCCGAATATACTCCGAATATAACTCCTATGAATGTCGTTCCGGGCGCACTCATATCGTCTAAGCCCGGCTTCAGAATCAGCGCTGACGAACAGAACCCCGAGACCGTAATCATCGTGAGTTACTCACTAGTCACCGTGAGACGTGAAAATTTAATGTTATACCGTTTTTTGTATGGTGTCACAAAAAGCACCCGTACAAAAACCGTCAAGCTATTCACTTTTCACGGTGACAAGTGAGTAACTGACGAACATTATAGACTCTGGTTTCGGAGTGGTGAAGCGGCTGACACACTAAACAATTGAAACTAAACCTTATTCCGTATAAGATACGGCACACTATGAGGCTCGTTGAAACGCGCAAGCACTTGATTAGCGAATCAGTCGTTTTGCCGTCACTCAATCCGTCTGCGCTGACCCATAGAGTATAATTGTACTCCCCCACGCGTGTGCATTAGTGCCTATTTTACTGAATAATAAGTGAATGGGCGACTCGCGCCAGGCCTTACACTACAAAACATAAAATACATAGTTGACACTGGCACCGTTACACTAAGAATACGCCTTATACTAAAACCTACAGCTATCTGTTAATACGAAACTTATAAAAATATTTAAACCTCAACAAACCTCCGGACACATTGATAGGTAACTATATAAAAAAAATAGCTGAAGAGCCAGCCAAAGTTATTAATTCATATTAATTCATAAACGTTTAAATATGTCGTTGAGTGTTTTCCTCTCTCTTTCATTGTCATAGGAAAAAAAAGAGAAAAAAAACGCTAACGATCTTGATTCAGATTGAAGTATTGGAGACATGACACTCTTAAAATAACAACTCTCGAACTATAACACAATATAGAGTACGCGTTTATAAATGCAATAATTAGTAAATTACATAATAATTTAAATAACTATTTATAATCTCGGCTAGCCGCATGGTGCATAAAACACTATAGCTTTTATGTCAACCTGTCCTTGTTATTCAAAAGCCCAGTTTACCTCGGCAAAAGTTGATTCTCGGTTTCGGTAATTCCTCCCTTTTTTCCTGAGAGATTTAAAAGATAGTTGAACCCTAACCAGAGGACAATCTTACCGGGTATTTAAATAACATGCTACAAGTTTCACCCCAGTTTTGTTGGAAAATGTACAAGATTATTTTATTTCATTGTGTACACCAGTTTCACCTAGTTTCTAAGACGTTTCAAAGTGATCCTTGTGATTTTATTGAAATAAACGCCATTTGACTTTGGACCTAAATTATCAAAAATATAATATTAGCTACATTGCATTTTTGCGATTTTTTTTCTGACTGAGTTCTAACTGTAGTGAGGTATTATGGATCTCGTTGCATCTAGTAGACCCCCATTTGGATTTCACAGACCCCCCCAATATTTTTCTTTCTCTAGTAGATCACTTGGAATTCGCCGTCGACCCATGGGGGTTGATATGGACCACTTTGGGAATCACTGGTGTACACTATAATAATATCACGTGTGTTGTATAGAATATAAATATTTAAATTTCTGTAGATATGTAGGTATAAATAATCTCCGCCGATTTCTTGTATAAATAGTTGTTTATAAACCTGATGTAATGAAGAGGTATAAAGTCATATTGAATTTGTAATCGCTATTAGAACTATACAAAACGAGATCTCTAAACAGTTTTAGTAAAATTGAAAAACTTAAACTAGGCTGCTTAAAATATCTCACAATTTCATTTCACTATAAAAATAAGTACACTACTTTTACTATAATTAATTGGTGTGTGTTGTGACGATACCGTCATTGTGATATTAATATTACATATAAAGCACGTACCAGGGGCCGAATTAAACATTAATAATAAATTATTCTGGAAAAATTACGACCTAATTCACAAGGCACAAAGTGTGGCATCAGAATGAACATGTTGACGTAACATCAACATTGGCGTCTATTCTGTTGTTTACTTAAACTAAACAGCTTTTGACAGCTCTAAAATGTTGCTATGCCTTTCTTATACACAGAAATAACAGGGACGGCGGTAATTTTAGCGCAATCAAATTTTAGTATAGGATAATGCAACAACAGAATCGACGCCAATGTCATCGTTAATGAATCGTTACTTCTATATATTCATGAAACTTAAAATTGACTTCCTTACTCCTGGCGCGTGATTTATGCATTTCTACAATGTGATTCATAAAATGTATACTATCCCAAAAGAGGCTTAATCGAAATTCGACATCTTTCTTAAAAAAACAGTATGCAAAAATTAGCTCAACTTTTCCGCTGTTTAGGTAGAAATGTTCTTCTTCTTGTTCTTGTCGAACTTCTCTTACGAGCAAAAATCGCTTATTTTAAAGATGGTTTTTTTTTATAATACTTAGATTTTTTTGATAGTAAAAGCCATTTTCGGGTTAGCATACTAGTTATGGAACACTTTTTAGTTTTGAAACACTATTTTTACAATAATGTGTCAATCATAACTTATATAAATCTTAGAATCTTAGAATAATCGACGGTAAAATGATAGTAATAAATGCATCGAGCAATCTTGAGTTTAAATCACTGGTTAAAAAGAAACTGCATTGACTAGGGCGGTCGATGTTATGGTAAAATCACTGAATACTGAAATCATTGGTTATACATAAATCGTAAGTTAAAAGTAATTTATAACAACACTCCGAGCGAATTTAGGCCATTCATAAAGCTTTGCTAAAACAGACTTTATTAACTTTTACATACAGCTGATATATAAAATTCACTATGCTTGTGGGTGGTGGAGCGCGTTTTTGTGATTTCAGCCATATTATAAAGTAGATAAGTATGAGTTTTCATTGTTTAGCGAATTTGCTGCCGCCTGTATCTAGGTTTAAGTATATTCCAATATTCACCTTTGTTCAGGAAGCTGTTAGTTAGACAAAACTTAGACGAAATGGTACATACCTACTTACATTTAATTTTAAATAACGGAGTTCTGTTTTTCTAAACTTATGCACTAAAAATACTGGTTAAAACTGATAAATCAAAGTATATGTAAACGAGTTTAAATGTAAAATCTTATCGCTTAACTTCATAATTTCCGTAAATAAATCACAAGAAGCTGCCGTTAATAAATGCATTGAAATGCTGTAGATATTTTAATACAAAATCTTGATTAATCGACATTATATTAATAAAACAAACATTGATACCAAGACAGACAACAAAAATACCGAATAAGTTCATGGTGTAGTTTAAAACTGTTTTTTTTAATGATTCTGTTATAAGTAAGATAAGTGGCTATAGAAAACTTTTGAGCTCTTATCCAATTCTTCAAAATAGGAATGAATATAGTGAAAGACTGCTGTTTCATCCCTCCCTGATAATATCAGACATGCAAAAACTTAATTTTAGTAGAAAAAAATATATCCTCAGATAACTTAAAAAAAAACCTGAAGAAAAATACTGTGTAAATTTCATCGATGCATTCCAGAGGTGTCCGATATTATCAGGAATCGATGAATACCTAAAAAAATCCTTAACCTAATGCAGTGTTGAAGCGTCGTGCAATATTTCATCTAAAATTTATTTTAAAATGATCCCTACATCTTCGGAATAAAGTTAATTTTGAGTTTGTCTTTTAGGAGGTTGCGATATCGTTGAGCTAATTATATATATCCCACACCCTCAAATCAGACTCAAAACTGACTTTGTTAAGATGAGGTAGAGGTCATTTTGAAACTAATTTTATACGACATATCGCACGCTGTTTGAACACGGCTTAATGCTGAAATTCCACATGGCGGATACAAGATGATTCATAATGTGTATGCTATTCTGATAGGGGCTTATTCTACAGTTCGCATTTTAGTTCTACGAATTTTGGAAAATTAATATTTTTCATTCAAATATCCCGTACTTCTCATACATATTACATTCAAAAATACTTATAAGATGATTAAAAGACCAAAAGCAGGTTAGAAATAGGTTTTAAAAGTTCGGAAAAAATAATTTTTTCCCGCTAATATTATTTCATTTATTTGATAGGATAAGCCCCTTTCGGGCTGGAATACTATAATGAATCACCTTGTATTTGCATACATTTACGTGGTTTGGCAGACAAAAATTACCATGAGTTCCCAAATAGAATATGTCCTGGCCAAACACCGCAAACGTTTCTACAAATACGCCATATGAAGTAGCTACTTATAAAATAAATGATGCGGAACACCGAGATATAAACAATTTGAGGCATCTGTTATACTCTTGACACAATGGGAAGCTTGAACGCACACGCTACGTACAGTACGATGCAGCGCCCAAAAGTAGGCCGTTGGGCAATTCTACGATACTAGAGGAGACTAAACCCTGGTCTTCTTTAGTATGTTTTCACTCCACTCACACTGACGACAGCCTAAGTAGACGTGAAAACTGATTGGGATAGAATCAGAGACCCAAGTCCGTCTGTTACACAGTTGTCACAGTGAGACGTGAATGGCTTAACGTTTTTGTATGATGTCACGTAAAGAGGCCCTACAAAAACGGACAAGCTATTAACTTTTTACCACTCACCGGGTGACGAAAATAAGGAACTTAGTAGAAACGGGCATACGTTACGCACGCATGCTCGTTTTGTAATTCAAGCTACCTAGAAGATGAGTACTCGAGTATAACAGATATAGGCGGAAATAAAACGACGTCCAAAAAGCGCTTACCTAACAGATACCTCTTTCACTATATTCAAACATTTAATGAATTAAATTAAATTTATTAAAATCAGACACCTCAGTGTACGAAGTCAAGATAATTGTTATGGAAAATATGCTCAGAAGCATTCAATGAAAATCGAACTTAATCAGTTAACCATGATTTATAAAAACATCTCATAAATGCGTCCATACTTAAACGCTAAAAAATAATTAAAAACTACCAAAAAAAAGTTTTATATGTTTGTAAGTGTATGGGAAATACAACTGTTGTCGTTTTGCGCCATCAAAATTAACCCTGAAAAATCTTTTAAATACAATATGAGATTGCATTTTGTAAGTGCGAATGGAGCCAATCGTGTATGGTTTTGTTTATAAGCCTAGTTTTGTGCCTAAGCTATAAACAATGATATGAATTACTTGCATTATAAATACCTCTATTGCTTCCTCGTTAGACCCTAAACTTGGTATTTATCACACATTCTCATTATGCAATATGTAAACTAATAATGTCACTGCGAATTTACCATTATATTTTGGATTTTTTCGTAGCGGCGGCAACTTTAAAAGCACAATTCATACGGCACATAACAAATAAGCTTAGAACTGCAAGATAATCGTCCATCTTCAAGAACATTGAACTTTGTATTCTAAACTCACTTATTCAAGGTTTATTTTACTTCTAATGCCGTTCCATAAAGGGAGCTTGATACGCATGTCTTTAAATGCCCAACGGATGACCGAATAGTTTAAAACTTACGGTGCTATTGAGATCTGAAAATACATATAGATTATGGCAATGTGATGTGTGGTTCATGTTAAGGGCTTGAATCTACCAAAGCAGAGCTGATGATGTTGATATATAATTGTAGAATTCCTTCCACAATTACGTCTCTTTTCCAACCAAACCCGTAACCACGGTCGACATTCTCAGTTGAACTACTGAGAATAAAACAAGAAACGTTTGTAAGTCACTGCTGTGAGATAGACAATTTAAAACAATATAATGTTTATTTTAATAAAGTTTACGTTCACTGGTATGATAAAGTAGGTTTGTTTTCAAGCCAAACGAAATATTTCTTGATTGGTTTACGAGACATGTGACTTACAAACGTGTTACAACCAAATTAAGACGTTCGTGTATCCTTATTGGACATCGAAGAACTTATTCTTTCGTGTTTTATACTAGTTTTTTTTTAAATCTGCGTAATAAATAAACATTCACAATCGATATCTAGCGCCACTGTAGCCGCAGTAGCACAGTATAGAATGACTTCACACTAAATACGAGCATATGCGTATACTGGTTAGTAATGCGGTCAAAAGTTTTGAAACACAATCGCAGCACGGCTTATATAGAATCCTAAAAAGATTCGCAATCCAAGTCTTTGCGAGACTATGCCGCGCTTTATAAATTGTCTAGATAACAGATACGACGAAGGTCGGCGGCGGCGGCGCGGGGAAGGCCGGGCCGCGGTCCGCCTCCTATTGCATCGAGTTGAAGTTGAGCCCGCCGAGGATGTTCATGCCCTGCAGCGGCAGGTCGAGCGGGCGCGAGTCCACGAAGCCGACGGAGAGCTGGTGCGCGGCGTGCGGGTGCGCCGTGTGGCACAGCAGCGCCATGTGGTGGTCCGCCGGCGGCAGCTCCTCCTTGTGCGGCGGCGGCGGCGTCGCGTGCTCGCGCTTGATGCGGCTCTTGATGCTCGGCCGGTTGTTGGGGTAGCCCTTCTTCTTGTACTCGAGCCAGAGCGTGCGGTTGTTGACGCCGAACATGCGCGCCGCCTTGCAGAAGCCGATGCCGCCGATGCGCACCGCCTCGAGCGCGCGCTGGAAGTTCTCCTCGGACTGGGGGTTGGTGGTGCGGCGCCGCTTGGCGGGCGCGGCGGGTGGCTGCTCGGGCGCCGGCGCGGCGGGCGGGGCGCAGCTGGGCCCGGCCGGCGGCACGTACAGCTCGCCCTCCATGTGCTGCGCGTGCATCATGCCGCCCATGTACATGCCGCCGCCCTCGCCCCCCAGCGCGCCGCCGAAGCACGAGTTCGTATACCGCGGGTATGTGTGCTCCATCATACTCCACTGACCTCCTGGGAAGAGAGATTAATGGGGGTTTTATACAATCGGTTTCACAAGCGTGTGCGCACTTTCGTGTCGAGGGGGTCGCCTGACGCCGCGAGACGGCGCCGGCGATCCGCTCGGCACGTGAGTGCGGCCTTTGACGTAATTTGAAAAAGTTACAAGATTCATTGATCTCCCTTCCCTGAAAAGTAAAGGTCCTGAACGTGCCGCGGTGGCTGCGCAAACTCACAACAAAGGGAGATCTTACGCAAGTTAAGCTGTATTTTACGTACTGCTGGACATATTTGAAGCAGTCTTTTTCAATAATCACTAAACAAGCGTTATTTTTGATCACCGTTCTATTAATGTTTTAAACTAGCATTTAAATACAACATACAGTGTTTCTTCAATATCGATGCAAAGAATGCATACAAATGAACAAGCAAGTATTTTCTTTTTTGGGTTTTATCACGGGCTTCGCGGAATCATTATATTGGAATTAATTGGTAAATGGTGCAAAAGCTTACCAACCCGCTCGTTTAACATTAAAACTTGTAAAGTGCTCGGTAAGTTATGGGTAGGGAAGACAAGACTACACCTTAACATTTCAACTGATAACATACACTACTACAATTTCATAAATATATTCGACGCGTGTTATTGTCCGTTTAGTCATTGTGACAAAGGCCGATATCTTAGCCGATTTAACTCATATTCTTACCAGCAATCTTGATAATATAACCTGTTGACTTATTGAATTCCAAGCAGATCGGATTAAGGGTTCGAAAGTTATGCTCGAACAAATAAACATACAAACATACAAAGTCGATTCGCCTAAGTTGTTTGAGAGATCTTCGCTCGCTCGATCAACACTGTAAATGTTCATCGATACCATCGAACTGTAACTTCCAACCCGTATAGACCACATCATATTTCGATAGCTTATGCCGAGTCATCGTATACAGAATCGATAGAAAGTTAGTCTCTGGGGGCTTTGTCTAGCCCCCAGAGACTGTTTTTTTTTTCAGATATAATTGTTTCCAAAAGCTAATTTACACGACTTATAACTAGATGAAAACGGTAATTTAGGCCTTTTTGCCAAGAAAAATCTGAAAATATTAGTCACATTTGCGTGTAAAATGGTCTTGACTTACCTTGAGGCATTCCTGCGGTATTGTGGTCGACGTTCAGGTCGTCTATACTAATGTTTTGTGGCTCTGTATTCTGAAAAAGATATAACCATTTTAGGCACTCTACGATAACACTGTATTTGTTTAGCTTTTGAGAAATTTTTAGATACTGCAATGCGCACTAATTGCCACGCCTCGAGACTTGCCGATTGATGAGGCGAGGCGATGCCAATTGCCGATTTGGTGCCGTGTTGATATGTGTGCGTCTCACTTAAACGATAAGAATTTAATGATGGACATCATAAAAACGGTACCTAGCATCTGTTTTGCCAAATACTTGGTCATATTTGTGCGTGATGGGCGACTAGTCCCACAGACGTGAGTAAAACTCTGACTAGTCCCACAGACGTGAGTAAAACTCTGACTAGGCCCACAGACGTGAGTAAAACTCTGACTATACCTACAGACGCGACTAGCCCCACAGAAATGAGTAAAACTCCGACTAGGCCTAGTTCTCACCTGTTGCGTGTTGTTTTCATCGTGTGAGAATTCCCGGCGGCGCGGCACGCTGCTTAATGTGATGCCATCTCTGATTATTTCCATTGTTTGATCGTCTCGGTTCTCCTCGCCCACCATGTTGAGAGACGTCGATCCGTTTGAACTTCTTCTGCGCCTGAAATTGTGATACATACTTGATAAGCAAAAATCATAATTGCACTGATATTTATCCAGCTCAACATAGGCCTCCCCCACAGTTTTCCGGAGTGGCTTGTTAAAATAGTGGACGCGCTCCTCATCCCCTAGCTTTTTTCCCTTAGTTGCCTCTTACGACATGCATTGGTAAATATGGAGGGGCCTATTCTTCAGCCTGTTAGTTTACATCAATATTACAAATGTGAAAGTCCGTCTCCTGGTCTTTCTGTTTGTAGCCTTTTCACACATACATGGCTGATTGTGTTTAAAGGAGCCATTTCATTCTGGGCCTGGTCCATGTACACTACATAGAAAAATTAGGAAAAAATAGGAGATTACAAGAAAAATAGAATTTCATTAATTTGAAGACAAATGCGATGGTACAAGAATAGTTCTTCTGGTAAGTTTTTTCTATGTGAACACTATTTGAAGGCCGCCATGTTAGTTTATAATTGGCGTTTGACATGACATTGACATATTTTTCATGTCATGTTGTTTTATTTGATGTTTTTGTTTTGTCAGATAAATGTAGGTTGTCAAAATGACATTTCACGCACGTCCATCCGCCATATTTTTGTAGCGCTGTGTGTTGCTCTCTTTGTAGATGAAAATCTTAATGTACCTTAGAACGAAGTCAATTTAAATAAAATAACCAATAACAGTGCAGGCCCAGGCTCCATATATTGATGAAACGTCTCTTTTCATATACTTACCTATAGTTTAAGCCCTAAGCAAAAAGGGTTATTTTTATCCAAATAACGCGCGGCTGAGTATGCTTACCGTCGTCGTTTCGCAGAGGGTGAGTTGGCGGGTGAGGCCGACGTCCGCCTTTGCGGCTCGCCTTCTCCCGACGGCTCGTTGGTCGGCTCATTAGAAGGCTCATTCGCCTGCTCCCCGGGTTGTTCACCGGACGGCTCCCCGGGCTGCTCGCCGGACGCTTCTCCGGACGCTTCGTACGGGAAGTCGGACGACTGTGAACGCATTACTGATGTTGATTCTGTTTCTGTGAGACCTTTCACTTTGAGGGACTTTGCGGAGTGCAGCATCTGTAATGGAGATTCAATTTATAGCTATGTTATGCTTTTTTATGGAATAGGATTTAAAAAAATCATCCGATCAGCAGTTTACCATGAAACCTAATAATTACATCATTTCTTGACTTGAAAATATGTTCAAACATTTGGATATATTTCTTTAAATGAAGAAGCTGTTATTGGTATACATTTGAAGGGTATTTACATTTAATTTTGTTGAAGTTTTGATGAATGTTATTCAGAGATATAAAACAAAATTATTCTGAAGTCAGTTTATGTCAAGGTTTGCTGTGTGCTGTGTGCTCGTACTGGACCCTAAAATATTTACCTGAGGCAGTTCCTCTTGCGTAATGTTGACTTCGCCGTAGTACATGAAGTCGACGATAGTGCGCAGGTCTGAGAACGCGACATCCTTCAGAATCACTATCGGGTGCCGAGATGGGTTCTCAACGAACAGTGACTGAAAAAAAATGGTATATCTGTTTAGAAGGGTGTTTAAGGGCCTATCGCCACTGAGATGGCGCTAGCTAGCTGAAGGATTCAGCTTCTCTTCATCTACAACGTCACTTGAAATTTTTAAGGCAAAAGTTAAAGAGCACTATCTCTCTCTGTAAATATTAGTATGTAGGTATTATATTTAATATTGTTTATGTAGGTATGTATTGTTTAAGTAAGTATGTATTCGTTATATAGGTATATATTATTTATGTAGGTATGTTCTTGTGTCGTATGTATATGGTAGTTTATTTTAGTTAATTTACAGCTGTATTTTCCACTTCATTTATTTTTTCTCTTATATTGTTGTACACGATGCATCTCCCTATATTATCAAATCTCTCCAGCCCCAAAGGTTTGCTGGAAGAAAACTATTGTTAGGGTTAAGCTCGCTTATGTACATGACTTCTGAAATATTATGTATCATGTTTCTGTGTGCAATAAAGAATTACAGAACGTCACTTCGTTACGCTAAGGAGTTGGGCTGGCTGGGGTGATGTCAGCAGGGGGACAATTCACAATACAGCCCAACGCGGGACGTCAGTGCAGATGTTATCCCCCCACTTCGTATTATAATTAGAATTAGATGGTGGCATGAAGAACTCACGTGAAAGTAAGGGCTGCAGGCTGAGAGCACCATCTTGTGGGCGTGTAGGTGCCGGCCCTCCGCCGCCAGGGTGACGTCCACCAGCGCCTGCGTGTTCCGCAGCATCGCGAACATCGAGATGAAGTTCGGCTGGTGGTTGTTCCATTTCAGACTGTATTGCTGGGCCATGGTTGCCTGGAACAAGATCACTGTAAGCTGAACTAGAGGATAACATTGTGACGGAGCTGGGATCTATGTCCAACCAAACCCTTGGAGGGAGTCCAACTCGTAATCTGCCTAGGTTCTCACATGACGTAATTGGTCCTCGCTCCAACTTCCGGTTAAGCACAGTCTAGTTGAAAAAGTTACCGGACTTTAGCGGTAATTTTTGTCGGTAATTTAAATATATTTAGTTATAAGTCAACACAAAGTACCAGGGCATCAGAAAACTAGCAGTGGATAACAAAAGCGTTCGTGAGTAACGGTAACCTTAATATTAATAGTATTCGGCAAGAGGGTTATAGCCAATCTCAGAATCAAAAATATTTCAGCAGCCTTGATAAACTATCTATAACTTCGCTGGGCAGTACTACAATGATAAGAGAAATTGCAGAAATTAGACGCACAGCAAAATAACAAAGAATCGAATATGCGCTATATGGCTATTTAAATGGGTAAGGAAAATATCGCGGAGAAACAGACATGTTCTAGGAAGGGGCCGCTTTTAGTCTTAAATAAAATAAATAACACTCAACCACATACATACCTGACCCCTCTCTAGGATTCCCTGGTACCACAACACCCAGACACGGATCAAATACCTATTTGCAAATCATGCAAATATTTGTCCCGCAGCGGGAATCGAACCCGCACCCCTTGCGTATCAGACGGGCACTCGCCCGCTCCGCAACCAAGGTCGACTTAGGTAGCACACTTATTTTCTGCGAAGATCGTGCTCATGCAACTTTTTCTCTCTCAAACCGTGCTGGCACGACAGATGCGAGGTATAGTGCTGTCTCTCTCTGCACGAAAAGGCACGGCGGTATTGTGTGGTGTGTGGGCTTGTTACGCCTCTCGCTCTCGCCACTCACATCACAGCATTTAACTCCCCCTCGCACGTGAGTTAACACACCCACCGCAGCAGTCGACAAGCACGCAATTTCAACTGTCAACCTCGCCCCAAGCGAGGCCCAACGGGCAAAAACTCTAGCTGTACTGTGGCAGTACGATCTACTTAAACGTGCCACCACAATTGTATAAACACAAAAGTGCCAGCACATGTGCTGAGCTACCCAACCCTAGCGTCTTTGCTACACTGAACTACTTCACAACAACAACGGTCATTGGCTCTTTCATTTCAGAACCACCATACCCCAACCTGGTTACCAACCTAATACAGGCCTTGAAAGAACCAGGAACAGGCTATTTGTTGACGCCTATTGATCATGTATTTAGGGTACCCCTTATTATATTATAATGTTGTGTCCCAGAGGCTAAAATTCAGTGCGTCAGACATTCATTCGCTTGAGCATAGGTACATGATGGATACATATTTAATGTGTTCATTTTGTTAACACGCGATTTCCTATTACCAAGAGTGACCAAGAAGGAACTAGTAAAGTTCTGTATGAGCTAGTGAGAGCGCTGGTGGCTGTGGAGTGGTGGTAGTGGGTTCAAATTCTTGTTGTGCACTAGTGGATTTTCTGCGATATTACAAGTGTTCTCCGATGGCGAAGGAAAACATCGTGAGGAAACTGCCATGTCCTAGAACCTGGTTCTTTCACCATAGGTCATTGGCCCTTTTCAGGGCCACTATAGGTCCCCCAAACTGCTCACTAAAAATAAAGCAGGATAACCAAGAAAGAAAAAGTGACACTACAAGCAAATATTTGAAAAAAAATTGGGCAGTAACAAAAAGTTGAATTTGACGCAAGCGAAGCCGCGCGGGTCAGCTAGTACAGGCCTGTAAATAATTTCTGCTGATGTTGTAGGTGCATACTTAAAATGTATTTAGATATTCTGTCAAGGTTTCCTATTTCAGATGTACATACTTGTATGTTACTGCACACCAACATAACAATTCTACTGAGGTCAGACATACATTTTAAAATCTCATGTTTATGTACTTACATTGTACAAACATAATTTATGAGAAAAACTGAAATATTATCCTGAAAATATTATTCGACCCCCAGATTCATAATTTTTATCATGTGTATTTTGTTTATACAAAAGTTGACCACTATTTTACCTTTTTTTTACCTTTTTAAAAAAAGGCCAGGAGCGTGTTTGACCCTCAGTTTCCATAATAGCTTCTATTCATTTATGATGAGAGTTCCAACTGAACATCTATCGACCTACCAAGCACAGAGTTTTGGCCGAAGGGTGTCAAGTTCCGAAGGTTCACTGGCCGCCTGCAAGGGGACACCGCCATGCAATTTTTATTATTACCAATAGTCCTTTAATGACATGAAGCGCCATATCGTTGTAACAATAGGAAACAATTACATCTATAGGTAATAAATCTAGTATTTGAACATTTTGAAAATATCTGGCTGGATTTCTTTGGAGAGTTTTAGATAAGGATGGATATAGGGGTAGAGGTAGGCCAAAGAAAAGATAGATGGACTGTGTGAAAGTGGATATGGTTAAGAAAGGAATGATTGCTGAGATGACAACTGATAGAGGGAAATGGAAGAAGAATACATGCTGTGCCGACCCCACTAGATTGTCTATTGTGTCTGGATTTACCACAGTCCAGGAGTTAATGTGGAACTAGGGGAGGAAGATGATGATGATGACAGGCTGGATTTCCCAGTGTACAATAGTTGTTAAAACAATACCATGACTTAATCTAGTTTAAATAAATAAATAACACCCAACAGTCACATACATTGTACTGACCCCACACTAGGATTTCCTATGACGTGGGTATCAGAAACTACATGTGTACTACTGTGGTACCACAACACCCAGACCCTAAACATTTTGTTCAATTTCGTGTAAAATTGTGCTGAATTGCTTGCATTCAAATGACAATAAGACATCTTGGCCTCATACCATGAACTTTGTGATTTTGTTTTGGCTGTGACTTAAGTTGACAGTCCCAAAGATTTACGTTTCAAAATCAAGTAAAAAAGTAATGATATGCTTGCAAATGAATAGCAATGAGACCTAATGGTAGGACCCAAAGACAGCTACTGTGATGAAAATAATCAAAGATAATAAAATACTACATAAAATAATTTCAGTCTGATGACAGTGTGAGTCAGTCTATGTACAGGGTATGCCAAATAAAGTTAGTGGAAAGTTTGATAACAAACTTTTCTGCATTTAATAAAACCAATAGAAGTTCTAAGTCAAAGGAAAGGCATGTGAGAAAGAAGCTTCCCAACACAGCAAACAGCAAAATCTTTGTTCCCAATAAAGTAAAACTTCCTACCATACCACACCTGGTGATACAAACCTTAATGTCAAAATTTGGACTGAAGTAAACTATTGAACCCTTTAAAGATCAGTGAAAAGGAATATCTATTAGGTGAGCTCTAGTTCGGCAAGTTCAGGTATGAAGCCACCGAAGTTAACTACGCAATGGGTTTCCGTCGGTACCACTACTGTAACCAGGGTTAGCAAAATCGAATAAACCGTTTCAGTAATGTATTTACGTACCTAATCCAGACCACAATGATTGTAACAGGGGCAATTCGAATCGCTGTGATTCTTTCAACTCGCAACGGCACTTCGCACATATTTTTTACTAACACCTGCACAAACGAATACTAAAAAAATAGACAGTCGACAGAAGCGGCCACCAGTCGGCGCCGATCATTACCGAAGCCAAATGTTACGGAGTGAAATCTTCGTGCCTAATGAAACTTTACTCACCTTTACAGCTCCTCACTGGCCACCTAATAACTAAAAGATAAAAGAAAATCACAAAATAATCACAATCACATTTATTTGTAGTAACATTTGATTCAACCCACGCTAACAAAATATCCCCCAAAAAACCCACGCCAAAATGAGTTGCCAACAACAATTCAAGATCGTTGGGTCGCGTCGCGATCTGATTAGACGAACGTCTGGCAACCAAACAAAAACGAACGATTGCAGAAGGTATAGCAGGAGGCAGACATTTTCCTATCATTGCTGTCTTCTTCAACGCTATTGTAATTTTCCTGATGCATTTTTATCTGGTTTCGTTTAGCTTTAAGAAAAAAAAATGGGAAAATGATTTTTTTAGTTGGCAATGAGTTTGAATTTTCGTTCCGATTCACGCATCACTGCTGAATAGCAATCTGTTACACCGAACCAACTTCAGCCAATGACAAGCAAAGTAGCCGATAACGAAACGTAATCCCAAAAACATCAATGACGTCATTTCTGCCTTTGTCCGTATGTATAAACAGAGTGATTTTTTGAATAATAGGATACATCAAGTGCGAGTTGTTACAGCAATACCAGATTATTGATAAACCGCAATACAGGTAATGTTGTTTGAGAACAATCATCAAAACATATAAAAGTTTACTATGGAATAAGCACAAAATATAATACAGTAAATTCACGAAAACGCCTGCATTTATGTAATTGCCCCATCAGATATTTTCACCAAAATTATACTGTAGAGTAATCTATGTGCCTTACTTACCTGGCCTTAGATGGATGTAGTCCTTTGTCTTCTTTGTTAGTTTATTCTGTGACCTTCGTGCTAAGGGAAGGTCATAGCGATGTGTTTATATAATTTGGTCAATATAGTTTATTTCTTTGCTCTTGGTCATCACATCATTCTCTAGCGTTGTGATCTCGGTACCTAGCGTTTATTCTGTGATGCGAGATCATCGCCGTTTATTGTTCTGCCCTTGTTTACGCTTTAATTCAAAACACGCGATGGTTTGGTTAACATAGAACTAATAACGACTCTCTCGCTCTCACACTATTTTTAGAGCCATAGAATAAACTCAAAGTGGACTTTAGTATTAGTGTGTAGGCGCCCAATGCTTTACTTTATATACCTAATAATGCAGTGCTGACTTCAATGGAAAATAAGAAAAGTTGCCGTTTTTAAAATAAATCGTTGATAGGTATTATTTAAAATATACGTGACAACAATGCTATAGTGGTACCTACCTACATACCTTAGTTTGTAAGTAAGTAGGTACCTAAATGCTAAACAAGTTTTTCGCCCCGAACTGAGATCCCACGACGTCTTGCAAAAGTTGGTGCTAATCTCACCTTTCATCATTATCATCATCAGAAGTCCACTGTTGGACATAGGCCTCCCCAACCTTCATCCCACCTCTGGCATGTTCTAACTTATACTTTTTTAAAACCCCCTTTTGGGCCCCTCTGTTGACTTTTTTAGACATTAGATGCCATGCAGATCGGACTGACAGCAAATAAACATACAACCCCGATTGGACCAATGTAAGAGAGATTTTTCGCTCGCTCGATCAAATAACTATAGGTACTAAGTTACTGTAGGTTATTTGGGTATAGATAACTTCATCTACCTACATACAGTAGCGGCCGTCACCTGCTTACGCATTGGCTGGTACTTTTTCTCATTTTAATCTAAATGAATGCAAGTTACATACTACAGAACTAGTTTGCACTCGTTTGTATGTTGATCACAAGATGAAAATAGCAAATTGCCTCTTTTGACTCCCCTTTGAGTCTAAAAAACTTGGCTCTTCTCATAATTCGGGCCCGGCCTTCGATTTTAGCTTCATACCGGACCTACCTTTATCAGAAACTGCATTCGTTACTTTCTTTTATTGAATCACTATTGAATGCAAAACTACAACATTGACATCGCATTGTAAAAGCAGATGAAGAGATAACAACGCGTCGAATATTCGTTACCTGGACTTTGTTATTTTCGTATCTTAATTAATAATGTTGTTATTTTCGTATCTAAATTAATAATGAGATCGACACCCACAACCTACCATACCAGACAATTTTATTGCCCAAGGTCTGCTGACCTAATCTACTAAAGTAGGTATCTAGGTATTTTCATCAGCTCATAAAACTCCTTGTAGCCAACATTACTAACACTCGGCTAACGACTGTTTTATGTGTCGTTATTGTAGTATCAAAACAAAGCAATTTATTAATGTTGTCATTATGATTGCTACAAAGTGAGATAGTGTTATAAGACAGCCCCTATCGTTTGTTATTAGTGTCATTTGTTTAATGTAGTCAGTAGGTACCATCAGTAGCGATAGATACTGCTGGGGAGGTGCCGCACGTAAGCAGTCCTTTTCATGTCGTCTACGAAGCGAAACTCTTACGTATTTCACGGATCACGCGGTTTTCACACATGATTTCGTTGCGAAGAACTGCTGCATGCTGCTGGAGTAGAGATCAGCAGCATCTAATTATTATAAAATCATGTAAAGTCTTTCAACGTTCCCGTGAGGACTGGTAGCGACTCACGCGCGCATTCTCAGTACTTCTCTTCTGATTGCTCCTCATTTACTACCTACTCATGTGAAGTGTTGGTGTCATTCTAATTCAGTATCTCGTTGAACATTGAGTACGTTCGATTGACAGTTGTTCCGAGGATAATTTTATAATGCAACGTATTCCTGGTAGGTACGTAGAAACAAATAACTTTCTTATATGTACCAAGGACTAAAACATTTTTTTTTCACAGACCACTTTGTGAACATGAGTAAGCTGTGCAGACAGGTATCGATAGAGTCCCCCGGGGCGACCCTCAAGGAATGCGTATTTAGTTTCGACGTGCCCGTGCCTGATGTGCCCATGTATGGTGCCCGCATCCGCGTGGTGTACGCAGGGGCATGCTACCGCGCCAGCCGCACTCGCTCAGCCTCCGTCTGCAGCACGTCCTCAATCGGCAGCCTATCAGGAGAGATGGAAAGCTTCGGCATGCACGCATCGATGCCCTCTCATCTCGGACTCAGAGACGGAGCGCTCTTCCCAGGGTACGAAGTCGCGGGAGTCGTTGACGCTGTTGGAAAAGCTGCTGAGAGAATCGACGGCATCCATGAAGGCTCACGTATAGTTCTGTACCCGTACGAGGGTGTGCCTCATGGGTACGCAGACTACATAGTCGTACCCGATTTCAAATGCTTGGTTCCGATTCCGGATGATCTGCCCCTGAGCATTGCAGCTATGTTGCCTACCGGCGCATTGCTCGCTATGAATACTGTGAACACAGCCAACGAGTGTTTAAAGACTGTACTTGAAGGGCCGAACAAGAAGAACAAAGCTACGGTTCTGATAGTAGGCACTGGCGGTATGGCACTATGGGCGCTCAGGATTGCAGCTCACTGCTTCAAGAACGGGAAGTACACTGACAGGATCGGCATCAGCGTGGCCACATTCAAAGATGACGGCTTTCAGTTGGTGAAGAGCTGCGAGGAGTATTCGTGAGTACCTAGACTAACGCACACACATTTTTCTTCCTATTTACTAATGTGATGAATTCGCTAAATCATAGAAAAGGAACAAATATGTTTAAGACTGTGACGCAAACGAGTATTGCTGAAACGAGAGCATGTATGTACCTACCAAATTGCTCTCTGAATACCACCTAATGGGAGTTCCACTGTGAGACCTACAATTCTGACTATAATAATTATGAGTGCCTTATCGGATCAGTCAACCTAAAGCTGGCGACGACGTATATATGTGTATATAAGTACGGCGTACGTGCTCACTTGTAACTTATTAGGTAGGTACATTCTGTACCTACAGATGAAACAGGTCAGCCACGAGCAGAATGGAGCCTTCCAACGGCTATTTAAAAAAATACTATCTCTCCACCTTTCAGCATCAACGTCCTGCAATGGAGCGAAGACTTATACGAGAAGCAGCTGATCGAGCGCACGACAGACGCTTGCGGTGGTGCAGTGGACGTGGTGCTTAACTTCGGAACCACGTCGCGCTCGCTGCATCGCTCGCTACAGTGCCTTGCTCCTGTAATTAATATTTCAGCACTTATCTACATAATAGAATCTTTTCATCATCATTTCTTAGTGCATCACCATCCCATCAGTGTATCGAAAGTATTGAATCAAGTACCTACCTAAAATTCGTTTCAAAATAGACCTTACGTATAGTAAATATTATAGTCAGATTTGAGTTTGACGATTTATCGTACGATTTCAAAAATCAAATTCAAAAACTACTTATATTCAGTAGACGTAGGTATGTAGGTACCTATGACGATTTTGAAACGAATTTAAAATGTCATATCGCACGCCGTTTGGACACGGCTTTGGACTAAACTAATGCCAACCGAAGACACAAAAATAAATGCAGTTGCCATATATTAAAAAAATCGCGCTACATCACTCCTTTTATTTCCCACATTATTGGGTAAATTTTGTAAATCCAGGTAGAAAAAAAAGTGAACTTCATTTCTGCCTGAAATTCCAGGGTGGCGTAGTGCTGGTGACAGAGGATATCGGCGAGAAACTTCTGCCGAAGTTCGCGAAGAAGGCAGAGGATATGCACGTGAACATCTCCGTCGTGCCCAACGGATCCATCGAGCAGCTGAAGGAATTGGTCACTCTTGTCGCACGCGGAGAGGTCAGTATCATCTCGTTTAAGAAGTAGATATTTAAAGTCCGTGACAAGAATGAAATCCGTCGCTGGTTCCTTCGTTATCCTACGATCCGACCTAACTTCTTTTTTATATTTTTTTTTAAATCATGTTTATCTAATTTTTTTAATATTTGTTCTGTGTCTGGGTGATAAATAGTTAACTATTAATTACAGCCACAAAATAGAAAAAAACCGTACCAATGGCTGTGTACTATCAGTATTAGTAGACCTTAGATTATAATGCTGTATATCAGGCTTTATAAATTTCATAAAAAATATCGATGAGGAAAATTAAAAAAACCAAAAAAAACCATATCGCGGGCGGAAGGACGAAGCAACTCATGATTTCTAGCATTCCACAATGTAGGTAGTGGTTTTATTCTATTTGTCCACAGTGATCTAGCGTCTAGATCATTGGGGACGCCTAATAAGTAAGCACCTAGGCTATTTCAATGAGCTATGATTAAAGAATTATTCGCACTAATGTAGGAGGTAATAAGTATATGGCATAGTATGATGTTAATTGATATCACAGAGAGACTTGACGCTTTTGTAATATTATATAACAAAAATCGGCGGGCTGATAAATCTAGCTGTGCCCTACCTCGCATAAAAATAGGTACATATTATGTTATGTAGAACCAAATTCTGAACAATGGAACAACGAATTTGTGCACTAAAAGTGAAATATCACTGAAAGCGGCGTTCTCTGCTAGCATAGCGGCTTCAAAATGTTTACCCTTTTCATTTTTACCTACCTACCCCTTCGGGAAACAGGCTTGATGATTTTTTTTTGAGTGTCACCGCAGTTTTTGAACGTAATTATTGTTTGTAGATTGAACCGCCTCCACACTCGGTGTTCCCGGCAGAGGAGGCGCAGGAGGTGGTACGCAAGCTGTGCAACTCCGAGATCAAGGGTCGAGCTATCCTCAAATTCCACAACATCGACTAAAAGTTTGCACAATCTTCTTCTCTTATTTTTAAAACAATTGGTGATATTTTAATTTTGTTTCGTTTGACGCGATTATGACTGTACAATGACCAAAAGTTTCACCTTACCTGAAAAGGGTGTATTTTGCGTAATGCATAATCTTAGAAAAGTACCATTTTTGTCTAACAGTATGTTCATAATGTTTTGGTTGCAACTGAACAACAGACTGGGTAATCAAAGTCATAAAATGAATGGTTCACCCTCAAATAATAACAGTGAATATACAAATGGGCCGGACAGGCTTACTTAGCCGTGTGCAAGCGAAAAAGTTTCAAAATTGGTAAGGCGGATATTTTGGTGATAGTACCATCTGTACCATTAAGCCGTGATACCCATAGTTACCTGCAGTTGGCATATGCCACTTGCCTACCTACTGGCAAGTGCATGCTACTAGGATGTGGCTAGGAGATGACAGCCTTTCGATTTTGGGCGATAAATATGCCAGATTAGCACCACGACTCTAGGATTTTCAAATATCTGCCTTAGTGTTGTATAAATGAAGATGAAATCAAACGTGCTCCTGAGAGGCGCTTACTGCACTCGTTGACTACTAAACTATAAATAAAAACTGCCTTTAGGAATAAATAGTTATTACCTAGAAGAAAAAAATATCTCTCAATCGGTTTCAGAGATCTAGATCAAAACTCTTGGGCGAAACCATATTTTTCTAAAGGATAGATACTTGCTTCCGCCCTGTGGTACCCACCTACAAAAAAGTTGCCTAAATGCTATTCTAGGTAAATAACAATACTACTCTAAGTTTCATCGAAATCGGTCCAGCCGTTCTTGAGTTATAAATGGTGTAACTAACCCGAGTTTGTTTTATATAAAATAGATATATAGATTGAGATCCTGACGGTTTTGGTGACCAGATTCACCTCATACCTATCTAAGATCTAATCCTCATAATAGGTAGGTACCTACTACATTCGGGTAGCGGACAGTGAAAACATGGCTTTCACGAAGCGTTCTGAAACTGGCATGCCAGCTAAAGATTATAATGTGTATTACGGTGAATGTCATAGTCCGTATTAGATATCTAATTTAAATCTACACTATTAAATAAAGAAGTAGGATTTGTTTGTTTGTTGTAGGTATCTATGGAAATACTGAACAGATTCCATATAATATTTCTCAAATAGAAATTAAGCTACATACCTACTACTGTTCCCGAGTGAGATAGGCTACTTTTGCGAAGCCATGGGCGGTAGCTAGTCTTTGATGAGCACATGGATACGAAATCTTTAGATGGGTGTGCAATTGTAAAATTCATGTTTTTTTGGGATAGTTTCACATCACACTTCAATAAGTTAAGGATAATAACCTACGTAATTAAGTTCATTTTACTAAAATACGCTAAGTACTTACATGAAATTGCAAAGACAATCTTCATGTAATTATCGTTGATATGGCAACGGACTAAGTACTTACATAAAGAAGCAGGAAAGTACCTACCTACTAACCTAAGTAGGTACTATTTGTTTCTTCTTGAACAGTAATTGATATTCACTATGAACATTGAATAGAATTTCCAAAATACAGGTATGTAGGTAGGAAATTTAAAACTTCCACATAAATTTGCCCCATACTAATTAGCCCCAAAAATTAGTCCCGTCCTACGGGACGGTACTTCTTAAAGCAAGCTTGATCGATTTTATATAGGTACCTACTTACTTATTTCAAATTATGGTATACCTATCTAAGTAGGTAGGTGCCAGGGTAAGCCAAATCGAGAAGTTTTTCTCATGTTATTATTTATGTAGGTATAAAAGTGTAACTAGATGTTAAAAATACCATTTTTGTCTACGTTTTGGTTACCTACTAACCAGACAGGTCAATAATTTGTTACTAGAATAGATTAATAGTGTATTTAAATTTTAGGTTGTCTAAAGGCTTAGATAAAGTAAATTATCGTAGTCTAAAGGTATCGTAGTCATATAAAATTATATTATATACCTCGTATTGTAAAGAAAGCTCTTAAATCTCAAAATAATTATGTCTAGTCAAGAGATTATCACAATACCTACTTACCTACATATTTTTTCATGAAAACTGTAGGTGTGTATTATATTAACCTAGATATTAAAGCATAAAATCTTACTTATTTGTATACTTGGTAAATAAAGTGGGACGAATTACACAATGGTTCTTTTTAAAATGCTAAGTATCTGATATTAGTTACTACCTACCTGCCTACCTATCACAATCTTATCCTGCCAATTTATCCTATACATAGGTAGGCACTTGGTAGGTATTTACCTTCAGTGACCAACCAGCTAAAGAGGGATAGGTACAATAAAACAAGCATATCACAAAAACATATATTGCTCATAACTTTTTCTTTAGCTATTTTGTGTAGGCTATCAATTTAGTTAATTCGAAACATAAATCTAAGATTAAAAAAACGTCGTTTAAAAATCTAAGTTATAAATATTACAAAACTTCTACACTTGTAGCTAGGACCATCCATTGCACGAAAGGACCATCGAGGCACTAGGTAGGTTCACTGATCCATTCACCGACGGCCACAGGCCATTTCAGGGCCACCATACCTCAACCTGGTCATGACCAAGAAATAAACAGTGTTACGACAAGCAAGTATGACGAGCGATTGACAAAATAATCAGAATTTATTGATCGAATGAGATCAGCATACTATGCAGTATGTGTGTGTCCGACCGATTATAACTTTCGTATGGCTAATCCTATCTTTAAAAGAAAAACAAAGTTGACTATCGCTGTGGTTTTTGACACTTGACAGAGGCCAGAGCATCCCATATATCTCAAAAACCAACGCATTCATTAAACATTACATACATGCATGAGGATCATCGCGAGGTCTTCGGGTGAACTGCTAGTTATAATGATTGACCATCCGTTGATCCTTGTATAGATACATCGATTTCATGTTTTTCAGATCGACAGGACGCAAGGGTCGCACCGTCGACTTTTCAGGATTTTCCAAACCCCATATGTCGATCACAGAACGGATTTCTTGATTTGTATCTGCGTGGAGAATGATCAGCAAAGTCGAGGTACCGACTCCACCGGTTTTTATAGTCGCACTGGCACCGCATGTCCTTACGGCCAGGTTGTCCACATGAATGTACTTTATCGTGTACCCTGGGAAGTAGTTTTCGTATACGTGCATTTGGCCTTCCGTCATTGACACGGGCCTGTTTTCGACGACGGTAGAGTCCATGTGTTTGAGTTCCGGCTTCCATTTACCGATTTCTAGGGGCATCTTCGTCTTCTCGCAAAATCCCCTTGCGTGGGCGCTGGTAGCGAGAACGCAAGCTAAGAGTACTGAGTAGTCCATTTAGGTCGATTGCATTTAGTGGAATGAAGTGCATCTGCGCGCATTACGACACAATAAGCCGGAGAACAATACGTTCTATAAACCGGAGCAAAACAACAAATGTGGTTGGTCCAGATGTTTGAAACAAAATGTTCACTATTTGGAACATTTTTAAGTTTTGTTACAGGTGAAGGGCATAAATAAAACGCAGATAAACGGCACTATGTATTTATTTAAGGCTTTTCACAATGGTCCCTTAAAATTAATAAAATCGAAACACCAGTGCGTAGTTAAGACCGAATATTAAGAAATTGAACAAGTCCAGATCGTCAAATAAATCGATTTTCTCAAAGGTCTTTGGTAAATCTGTTACAAAATTCATTGAATCAAATAGAACTTAAATAAAAAATATCCCCAAATTACAAAATAATGTTACGATAATATATTTTTACACATAATATCACTAATATTACAAAATACCTAAGCTAATGATGAGATGTATAGTAGGATAATATAAAGTGTATAGGGCTTAATCGGGTGTGCACTTTGTACACTCAAAATCTATATCCAGAGTTCCGTAAGATTATTTACAATATGTTTAGAATCAACTATGCTATATAGAACCATCTAATGGCGGTATAACATTGTAAAGTGTATAATCATTTCATAAGATCTATTTTAATATTCGGTGTATACCTATATAAAGAGTTGATTTAGCTGCATTCGTTTTACATGATTTAAGGCACTTGCCTAAGGTCGCCTCCTTAGGCTACTAACGCAAGTCCACCGTCCGTCATGACTACAAATCAAACTTGAGCTAGTTACATAGATAGATAATTGGTCTCCAAATTCGTATAAAAGACGTAATTGCACTAAACGGAGATTCAGTTATTATACATATTTTGATTCGTATAATTTGTTATTACCTACTCATAATAAATTTATTTTTCAGCTACCAGAGATTCTGTACCCAATAAGAGGAACGCAGTTACAGATTATAAAACGTTCTGTTGGTAGTACATAAATAATCAGAAATTTAATTTAGTTTGTTGTATTGGAAGAGATTAATTTCAAAATTACTGCGACCTCTGTACACACAAGTAATGTTAAATATACGGTCGGGACGGAACACAGATTGCTTACGGAACTCTCAAAGGCACTTTAAATCTATTGTAAACCGGAAAACAATTCGAGACCAGCTATAGACAGGTGGCAATCGAAAACGAAGCTCAAAACTATTTTTAGGGACGAAATAAATCGCGAATTATTGCTGTCGATGAGCGTCCTCAAACATTTCCTTACCTTAAATATAGTTGCTTGTGAAAGCTGCTCATTATAAGGGACTGTCTCCACGAGCGAGAGTGTCGCGGCAACTCCGGCCCGCCACGCCATCGAGGTTGTTAAAATATCGAATTGTGAGTGCTAGAGCTTAAAAGCCACATAGTCGCAATCATATCGCCGTGTGGAAATTCATAAAGTTACTACTTAAGGCACGGCGAGTCTATCGCCTCGAACTTGCTCGTGAAGGTGGACTCTTGCCCGGTTCCTAAGGAATACTGAACGGTATCGGTAGATTTCTATCCTATACATATTACATTAGAGCGTTGTGGAGTGAAAGAAGACGTAGTGATGAGGATTGAGAAAGGTATGCTGCGATGGTTTGGTCATTTAGAGAGGATGAATGAAAGAAGATTGACGAAACAGGTATATAAGGGGTGTGTGAATGGGACCGTTAGAAGGGGAAGACCTAGGCGTAGGTACGTTTAGTGACCAAATCAGGGACGTTTTGGAAAAAGGCCAGGTCAAGAGTACCCTAAACCGATGAGCATGTACGAGGAATGCGATGAGAGTGAATAAAGCAAAAGAGTATGTCAGGATTGTCGTGGTCTCTGCCTACCCTTCTGGACGTTAGGCGTGATTTTATGTATGTATGTATGTACATATTACGCAACTACCACAGCTAACTAGCCTGACAGCAAGCGTATTTTGCTATCTTCAATGTAGATTATCATAATTGTATCGCATGAAGCGCGTGTTTAAAATACGTTGATAAAGAATAAGTTTTTTTGTAACCGTCCGTAGCCATGTTGTAGTACATGTTGTATTTTGAATATAGGAACCGGGCATGAAATAGATAGCGACGGTGCAAGTGACAGTGTGCGAGAGGCTCCGTTCTTTTCGCCGGTGATGTTCTATAATTAAAAAGGTGAATAGTACATGCAGAGCGCCGATTTCTTATGCCAGTCTGCACCAACCTTTACATTCATGCCTGACTCTTTATAACGCACTTATAGATGGTCTTACTTTCAAAAATGTAGGTACTTAAAGTATATATCTCTAAGTGCGTCTTAGAGATAAGCATGAACTTAAAGTTTGGTGCAGACGGGTATTAAAACTAGTCGGTTATAAACACGAGAGAAGTGTTTTTACATTTACAAAATTGATTTGATGCCCACATAATTTCTTAAAACACCCAAAGAATTGAGACAACAAATTGTCTGGGAAAATAATTTCATAATATTAATTAATCAGCAAAATTTTGTCTTTTATCTATCTCAAATAATATGGATCAAAATGCTGACATTTGTTCGATTATGCACCATAATTATCACAAAGTTGCCTAGTTACATACCAATATTCATATAATTATATTTAATTTTATTTCTAGGATACGGGTTCAAACTCTAAAAAATACATTATTCTCAATTAACAAAAGGATGTGATGGTGTGGCGGCGAAGCAGCTTTTTCGCGATTGAAACTGAACCTTATTTATTGTTAGCTACGGCTAAAATCACAAAATCATATGCCTAACGTGTAAAAGCGCGCAGCGCTTCTTCAAAGTAAATATGGTTGATTTTCAATTGTTTAGCGAACCAGGGTGTCTAGACAAGATCCATTTTGCTGACGTTAACGCTAGAGGATAGATCGAATTGTAAATGGAAATGGCAGTGGCTTGTGTCAAGTGACTTCTAAGTTGGTAGACTAAATTATGTTGATGACAGCGTGAAAGGAAAACGAAGCGAAAGGATCTTGCTTAGTCCCCAGTTGCATCGCCGCCACCCTAAGCTGACCCATAACTTAAGTTAACGAATGTCAGATGCACGGCCTGCAGCCATAAAATTACTATAACAATCGTCATTCGGCGGCCTGCATGCACTACGGATCACACTCGCTACGTTCACGTGTACTCTGACATCGGTCAAAAATTGACAGATAAAGGAATGCTGGCGTCAGCGTCTCACTAAAGTAATGGCGAATGTAGTTCACGGAAAGGGTCAATTGGATTCGGAAGCATACCCATCCATTCTGGGCTCGCGCTGAGCGGTGCTTGACCTAGTTAATCTATTAAGCTACGCAACGCATCAGCGTACAGAAATGTGTAATGATACGTACGACGTCAGCGTAGGAGTGTAACAGGCCTAAGGATATTTTGTGGCGTGGCGTGTTGCACGTCGCGTGGCGTGGTGTGTTGCGCGTCACGTGGCGAGTTACATGTGGATGGTGGCGGCGGTGTAGCGCGCCTCGCCTCTCTTCCAGCTCCATTGGGACGGTCGGTACTGAAATTATTTCAAAGGTCCGTATTATTTTAACTCAGTGATCCCCAAACTCTTTTGCCACGTCGACTCCTTGGCTTGTTTTTCGGTTTGGCGTTCCCTTAAATTCACATAAATGTAATATTAGCTTTAATGCATTTTTGCGAATTCATCAACTTAATTTTTTTGACTGACTTCTAACAGTAGTGTGGCATCATTATAGATCCACTAATGTGGGTCGCGTTGCATTTTTTAGATCCACATTTGCATCTCATAGACCCCAATTGTTTTTTTCGCTCTCGTAGACCACTTGGATGTCGCCGTCGACTCCTGGGGGTCGATATAGACCACTTTGGGAATCACTGTTTTAACTCATACTCAACATATCTCTCAAGACAGTTCGTCGTGCCTATCTTTGGCTAGCAGTAAACTTGTTCAGATTAAATATAGTGATGATGTCTATCAAATAGCACCATGCCACCACTGTATACGTAGATGTGGTAAAGATAAGGAAGCTTATGCTCGACAAAAATATCATGGTAGAGTTGAGATGATATTTACGGTAAAAATGTTTTCAATATGTTTATAAATGTATAATAAACTACTTGAAGAATTGAAATCATCACAAGGGAATATATTAAAGAAAAAAATAACTATTTGGCTACTCGATAAATGCTTCTATAATCTAATCGAAATTTGATATAATTAAATAATGTCAAAAATTAATATTTGCACGCCTGCATGCAGCTGAATACATTTACTAACATAGCTTTAAGACCATATTATAAGAATTATGTATGCATTCTAGCAAATAAACTATTGTATTTGTGTTTGATGTTGTCGAATGCGTCCGAGCTTCGGCTCTCGGCACGTACCTTGATGAGGAGCTGTCCGCTGCGAGTGTGAGGGTTCTTGAAGGCGTACAGCACCCAGATGGCCAGAACGACCAGTGAGACTGCCAGCACGGCGCCCACTACGCCGCCGGCGCCGGCCGCGGAGTGCGGCGGCACGACGGCGGCGAGCGGCGCGGCCGCCTTCTCCGCCTTCTCTGGATGCGGTTCTGGAACTGGAGAATAATAATGTGCCAATTAAGGCGCTATGAGAATCATTATAAACTGTCGAGTGGGCGGAGTGAAGAAAGTGACAGCGCTACGTACTTTAATTGAATGCGGAAAGAGATAGCAAGCGTTAGAAGGCGCTCGAAAGTAATCGACGTAAGCGACTTATAAGAAAATATCGATTATCTTAAAAACTAAGTATTTAAAAAAAATTGTCTTGGATTTAGGTACCCAATGCTATTGTGTAACACAATATTAAAAAAAAAGTTATTTATGATTGATAGTTTCTGAGTATTTTAAAAAAAACTGTTACAGAGGACCGAACTTTAAAAAATAAATCTATCGAGAAAAGTTTTACCAATCGCGTTTCTGTCTTGGATTTAGGTAAATAAAATGCTCAAATTATCTTTGTCATATATATCAACACTGTGCGTTTTGCGGTTATTGAGAAAAAACAGTTCAAAAATCATAAAATAATTTAACCCTCATAATGTGATAGGCCTCATAGCTCAGTTGGTAGTAACTCTGCCTTCTGCGCTAGAGGTCGCTGGTTCGATTCCCGCACTGGACAAACATTTGTGTGATGAACACAGATGTTTGTTCTGTTTCTGGATGTTTAATATGTATCTATTAAGTATATCAGTCTCTGGTACCCATAGTACAGGCTATGCCTAGTTTGGGATCAGGTAACCGTGTGTGATATTACAAAAAAAATGATCGAGTAAGCGAAGCGTAGCGTTTGTGGGATTGCTTGCTTGTCAACCAGCATCGCTAGTTGAATCCGTCTGGACGAGACAATCGATTTTCTATTATGCCTGGTAGGTTAAGATCATCTATATAATTAAGATTTTTAACAATAATATAAACAGGCTGACTCCTTTTATCCCCAAGAAAGGTCTAAAATCTAAGGGGGGAAAAGAGGTACGACAGGTAATCGTCAGGTTGCTATTCAATGCCAATTTGTACTGACTTCCTTATCCAATCCAACATCCAATTTTCAAACTCAAAATTGATTTTTTTCGGTAGAGGAAAATATCATTATGAAACGAATTTATACGACATATCAAGGATATATCGCATACCGTTTGAACACAGCTTATGATAGTACTCACCGATATCAACAGAAGTGCCGTGATCGGGTTCGACTTTGGTGTCGGTGGCGTAGGCAGTCTTATTGTTAGTAACTGTAGAGGCGTCGACCTTAGGTGGGGCGGAGCACGCGCCCACTTCAGAAATAGCCGTTTTCTCGCAGTCTAAAATATTTGTGACATTTTAAATGATGTTCAGTAAGGCACTGACAGGCCGTGGTGGCCCCGGCTAAAGAATAGACCCCTCCATATCTCTATCCGCGGATGTCGTAAGAGACGACTTAGGGAAAAAAGCTAGGAGATGGGCAGCAGCGTTGCTCATTTTAACAACGATAGCTCTAACTGCGCTCGCCAACCTGCATGCCCAGCGTGGTGAGTATGGGCAAATCCCCCCACATGATAAGGAATTTGCTCTGTCTGTGGGGGAGGCCATGTTCAGCAGTGAACGTCGTACGGCTGAAATGATGAAGGCACTGACAGATGGCCCTCCAGGGGCGCTATTGTTTAAGCCGAATGGTAATGACGTTCGCAACTTGGAGGATGATTTTAACCCATGTCAAAAACGCTTAAAAATGTACAAGTGAAATATTCTCAGCCTCAGCTCCATTCCCTTCATGTTTGAAACCATTCAGATGATGCAAAGATCGTTAAAATTGTGAAAGCCATTCCCATTTTGCTTACACAACAGCTATGCAGGTCTGGAATATTAGTGTTTTTTGACAGACTTCATAGCTCAGTTGGTAGTAGCACTGTCTTCTGTGCTAGAGGTCGCGGGTTCGATTCCAGCACTGGACAAACATTTGTGTGAGTAACACAGTCGTTCGTTCTGTGTCTAGGTGTTAAATATTTATCTATTATGTATAACAGTCGCTAGTACCCATAGTACAAGCTATATGGGCACAGGATCAGTTGGCAGTGTGTGAGATATGTCCGGAGTATTTATTTATTTATTTTAAATCATAAAAAGTAAGGAACAGGCGGATGGAATAGGGGGAATAAGGGTTTCTTTTTTATTATTTATAGTAAGGGACTGGCTTATGACTGATTTTGCTTTCATAATGGATTCCAAATTAAAAAAGAGAAAAGCCTATCAAGTCACAATCCCGTGAAATAATATACAATTTATATACGAGATGGCGACTGAGCAGTGAATTCTTCTTCGGTACTGTTGATTGTTAATATTTTTTTATATTTTTAACTAATATCATCATTTCATTTTCGTTTAATTCCGGCGTAACTTATAAGACGTGTTGGCAATGTGTTTGGACTTTAGTTTTATTAAGCCTTTTCTACACGTGAAACCCCTATTTCCATAAAGATTAAAACCGCGTTTTAAAAATATTATACATGATTGTTGTAACAGCTCTAAATAAATATCACCATCAGGCGTTCGTATTTCCGAAAATAGGCGAAATGTTCCGAACAATATAAATTAAGTCGTAATACTGCACATGTATGTGAAACACTCACTTCTCAGTTTCCAGTCTTGCTTGTTCCTGTCAGTTCCGCTGGAGCATTTCTGTATTTGAGGACACCATGTGCACTGAAACAAAATTAACAGTATTAATATAAAAAAAAACTAAAGTTGTCATGGATGAAAATCAAATGATTTAGTCCAGAGATCACGCAGCGGCGTACCACAGCACGCAAGATGGTGCCACGACCTTATAAATGTTGCTGGGAGCGTTGGGTGCCGGAAGGCTAAAGTAAAGATGGAATGAGTAAGAAAGAAGTGAGTGCGGAGATGACGGCTAACAGGAGACCGCTCATAGGCTACGGTAACCACTAACAAACAGGTGGGGCGAGTGATTGTTCGCCACCTCAGTTAACAACATAACACTATTTGTAATAACATTATTTGTTTCAAATAGTGTTTTGTTTCTGCGGTGAGTAAGGCTGCCAGAGCTCGTTAGGGGGGAGGGGTCGGCAACGCGTGCGCGATGCCTCTGGTATTGCAAGCGCTCATAGGCTACGGTAACCGCTTACCAACAGGTGGGCCGTATGCTTGTTTGCCACCTTAGTTGTATAAAAAAAAAGTTATATAAAAAATACTCACATTGAAGCCAGTATTGTGGTTCAGGCATGAGTCACAAGTGTCGTATTGCAGACACGTGGGCAACGCGACCAGTCTAAGTATTGTGTTGTTGCTAATCTCGTGGTTCTTCAGGTTCACACGGTGGTACTCGTAGATTGTCTTGCGTCGCACGTCTGCAATGACATAATCATCATTTCATTCCGGTTCATGTTCTTTCTCAGAATAATGTCTTTGTCCACAATGTACCGAAACTCGAGAAACTAGAGATACCACAGGCTTAAGAAAACAAAGAATACAAATAAAATTACAATAATAGGTAGTTTGCTTGCTACTCGTTTCACTGATTCATTCTGTATTAGGTCAGTGACCAGGTCCAGGTATGATTGTCCCAAAAAGGGCCTATGACCGCCAGTGAAAGAATCAGTGTAGGGTAAGGTTTACAGTGCGCTACTTAGAGGCTCCTTTCGAGCACACGTCACATGTCTTAGAATTTACCAACCACGTCAACGAAGCCGAGGGCGCAAGCTAGTTAATAATAAAGACGATAAAAAGACCAAAAACAGATGGTTTGAAAAAGTTCGAAAAAGAAACGGTATGACTTTTTCTGAGAAATGGTTTTTTTCACTTCTTGTTCTTCTTTTCGAGTCTTCTCTCTTCTCTTTTCTCCTTCAAACTCTACTCGACCAATATGTAGCAATTGTTAGTACCAGTATGTAGTATTGTTTTTCAATAGGCTCCTTTCGGTATAGTAGGTATAAGTATTGTAAACACTTACAGAACATAATGTTGTCGTTAAGATACGCGTCACTGATGCCTACTTTGACGGGATGCTGCGCGTCGTTTATCTCGCCGATATCGATCGGTACGTTCTTGTAAGCGAACACAATATCGCCGTTCTTGTACAGGGTGACTGCGAATGTGAACGTTTTAGTCGCATTCTCTTGCAAAGTTACGTTCTCCCAGAAGGCGGTGAATTTCTCGCCTGAAAAGAAACAAAAAAATTATTAAAAATAGTTGGCTAACCATCTTTGTCACCAAACATGGCTTCATTGTACTTGCTTGCTTGTAGTGCCACTGATTCTTTCTTGGTCTTGGTAAGTCCTGTATTAGGTCAGTGACCAGGTTGAGGTATGGTGGTCCTGAAAAGGGCCTTTAACCGTCGGTGAAAGAATCAGTGTAGTGAAAGGATTAAAGTGCGCCTTTTAGATGCTCCTTGCGTACACAAAATTAACTTTATCGTAGGGATCAGTTAGAAACGAATTTTATATGACTAGGACATATCGCATGCTGTTTGAACACGTCTTTAAAATAACTCATGGAGTCCTCTCCACTCGCAGTGGAAGACGCGCTTTATTTTACTGCTCTTCTAGGCAAGGTCGCGAGGAACAGGCGTAGCTTCACCTAGTTTCTAAGACGTTTCAAAGTGATCTTAGTGTTTTTTTTGAAATAAACAACATTTTGGTACTCACCATCATCGTATAGTCGGACGACGCTCTCGTTGGTGAGGCTGGTGTCGAAGTTAGCCATCAGCGGCGCGATGTACTGCGTCGCCGCGAGCCAGTTGTGTACGTGCTCGCCGGTGTATATGAATCCGCCAGTCGCCACGGTTATGTTGTAGATGTTGTTACCGTAGAAGGGGAAGCCGAAGGAAAGCTGTAGCGTCTGGAAAGTGTGACGTTATTTTATTTACTTATTATTATTATAATTAGCACGGCTACCACCATCATCGTCTTCCTGCCCTTATCCCTTATGCCCTTATCACATCATGTGGGGTCGGCACAACATGTATTCTTCTTCCATTTCCCTCTATCAGTCGTCATCTCAGCACTCACTCCTTTCTTCACCATATCCACTTACTTTCACACAGTCCATCCATCTTTTCTTTGGCCTACCTCTACTCCTACATCCTTCCACATTCATATCTAACATTCTTCTTGTGACATGACATTCTTCCCTCCTCATGACATGCCCATACCAAGCTAACGGATTACTCCTCAGCTTTTCCGTCACTGGCGCCACTTTCAAACTTCCTCTTACATACTCATTCCTTAAGAGCACGGCTTCCACCAATTACACTAATTATTATACTTAACATAATACAATCACAATTTGAAAATTATTAATTAAAACAGTTAACAATAACACAAAATAGAATTTTATAATCAGATGTCAAGAATGTAACGGAGGAAGGAATGAAGTTATACAGGGTGTGTCATCTAGACCAGTCAGTATGGGGAAGTCAGACACTACAAGATTGTTCATCATTATGTATACTATACTGAAAGGGGCTTATTCTATCAACAAAAAGAAAGCATATCTGCAAAATAAGATATGAAAATTCAACTGCTTAATAAGATTTTTTTTCCATGTATCTTTATACTTTATTGTACACAGAAAATACATACAATAAACAAACTAAACGAAAGGACAAAGGCGAGCTTAACCCTAAAAAGAGCCTTTCTTCCAGCAAAATTTTGAGGCTAGAAATAGGTGGTTATAGAGGTAGGGTTTGTGTACAGGACCAATGAACAATGTACTTTGTAAAAAGTTATAACGTAAGATTTTATGCAATTTATAAAGGCTGTGTATTTATAGAGGTGAGTGGAAGCAAAAAATATGTTGTGCCGACCCCCATGAAGTTGGATAAGGGCAGGGAGATGATGAAGGCTGGTACTCACAGTGGCCCTGCGATGCGAGTTGCTCAGCACGGGATGGACTAACGCGCCAGGTTTGCTGATGTTGGCCCAGTACTCGTTGAAATACGTCAAGTTTCCGATGAAAGAGCTGTTGTAGAAATTGTGGTCATCCTGCAACAGATATGTTAATTTAATATCAACATATACCTAAATAAAAAAAAATTGTTTCACAACCCAAGCACGGTAGGCCACCTCTCAGGGGCCCAATTCTACTAATTCAATGGCTTCAAAATTACAATGGCATTCTGTAAAGACATTTCGAACCTCGAAGAGCGGAATCCGCGGTGACTTTCAAATTTCGTATTCTGTAGAACTCGAAAACGCCTGTGTCGCCTCACTGACGTGACGTTCGAAGTGAGTTCTGTCACTTGGGGAATTCGAGTTCGATTTTTTACAGTTTAGCTTAGCAGATCCTTAAATTTATCTAAGGGTACATAGTTAAGTATCTGATCGCCACGCGTCAGAGACACCTCAGATACTTCTGTCTGTATTACAGTCCAAGCATTTTGGTACATGCCCACATTTTGCAGTAGTGAGTATTCCATACGTGACAGGTTGCAAGCCCATCGCCGCTTAAAACAATCCTAAATGATTTCCTCACGTTGATTTCCTTCGCCGTTTTAGGCATGTGTTAATCCTATCCTACTAATATTATAAATGCGAAAGTTTGTGAGGATGTTGAGATGTTGGGATGTTTGTGGTACAATCACGGCTAAACGGCCGAACGGATTTGGATGAAATTTGGTACACAGATAGCTTATAGTCTGGAATTGCGTGTAGGTACTAAGCGAGCGAAGCCGCGGGCGGAAGCTAGTTATATATATAAAACAGACAGGGTCAGCCTGTGTTGGATAGTCGATGGATAGAAGGCATTGTTAAAGTTGCGGGAAGACGGTGGATGGAAAAGGCTCAAGGCAGTATGTCAGGGATCTCCATGGAGGAGGCCTATGTCCAGCAGTGGACTTCTACAGGCTGATGATGATGAGGGAATAGTATTAGAACGTTTTACTTGCATAATTTAAGTTGGTGAGATTCTGCTCGGCCTTGATCCTTTCTGGGGTTTCGGTGAATATTTCGGTGAAATCTGAAAATTAAACAAAAAATACTGATTATTATGGAGCGATCATCCAACTCATTTTACCTGCTGTTATTGAGCTGAGGTTATAACAATAAGGTTAAGAGGTATGTTCCGAGTAGTCTCGATATAAGGAAAAGATTGAGGAAAACGTGACAAGACTCGCACGATGCAGCGTAGATTTACCAAAAACCTGTTATTAATCCAGCGAAATTTAAAACTGATGACAATTAGGATTAATTCTTTTTTAATCTTAAACACAGTTCGTGTTTGCCTCCTGCTTAAGTATCTTGCGCTATTTCTAGTTACGTTCGTGTAGTCACTACGTGGGGATGATAATCCAAGAGTGTGCTGACAATTTAATAGAATAAATAGTAAGATTACACCGCGCAACACTTTCACCGTTGTTGTTACGCAATATAATTCAGCCAAGTCGAAATCGGTGCATTAGTACATAAGTAACGCTCTAGTATTAGAATTGGAAGTTTGATGATAGAAGATGATACTAGTGCTCCCAAACGGTAAAAAAGAACGTCGTGAGGAAACCGGCATATCCTAGAACCTAAAAATTCGAAGACTTGTGACATGTGCACGAAAAGGACATCTAAGAGGCGCATTTTAATTCATTCACCACGCTGATTCTTTCACCGAATGTCATACATACCTCAACCTGAACACTGACCTAACTGACCAAGAGAGAATCAGTGACACGATAAGAAATGTCTGGTAAGTCTGCCTGTTAGTTTTCGTGGTGCCTCATCTGTTTGGGACTGTTTTTAGAGCATGACCAAATATGGAAAGCTAACCGCTAAAGCAGAAGGTTTCTACTTCCTATCCCCGCACCATCAACTTAGCGATTTTGTTTAGGCGGTGACGTAAATTGCCTTTAGTCTCAAAGATGTATAGTTCAAATTCGTTTAAAATAGCGCTGACAAATTGCATTTGAAAGACAATATGACAACATAGTTGGGTACTTATAATAGGATTTTTTAATTGGGAATTTTAATGGGGAGGATTTTCTAAGTCCACAATCAGTGAGTGATGACATATGGCACTTGGTCGAACTATGAGCCTCATACACAAGTTCAAAGTCGCGCAATGGGCTATGGAGAGAGCTATTCTCGGAGTTTCACTACGTGATAAGATCCAAAGTGATGAAATCCGTAGAAGAACCAAGGCCATTATTTATTGATTATTTATTTATTTAATCTTTATTGCACATAAAAACAACAATGTACACAAGGTGGGCCTAATGCCAAGGCATTATCTACCAGCCAGCCTGATTGACATAGGTAGCTTTCATAATTAGGAAGTTGAATTGGCAGTAGGCAGGCCATATAGCTCGAAGAACCTCTCTGATCGTTGATGAGTAAAGGTTCTGAAATGTCGACCACGGACCGGACGACGCAGTGTTGGAAGGAAACTGAAATTGGGTCGGTCCATTCTATAGCTGGAAGGGGGGGGGGGGCTGCTGATGAGGCCTATGTTCAGCATTGGGCTTAAAGAGGCTGATCATGACGATAAATGGGGATTGTTATTGTTATGAGATTCTTAGGGAGTTATTTTCATCGCACTCAAACCCGAACGTGATCAAGAGAACAATAAATATAAATTCCAAAAGAAACTTGAATAGGTATTGGAAAGCAGTCAAGATCGCTATCATTTTGCAATTTTTTTAATTACTCAACTCATGACCTTTGATACACTGATGTCTGCTCTGGCAATGTGACTACCTCCTTAGACATTTTTTCAATTTTCTCCTTATTCACTTTTCACGGTCGAAATGTGAAAAGTGACAAGTCACTGACTTTACAGACTAGGCTCGCCTGATCGCCTGGAGCTCTGAGAGGATGTCTACTATGCTTGCGGATAAAAATTATTGTCATCTGTGCATGAAAGTAGCCTCTAAGAGGCACACTTTAATCTTTTCACTACACGGATTCTTCCGCGACGGTCATAGGCTCTTTTCAGGGTCACAGAATACAGAATTTATTAGTAATATCATTATTACATGTCATGTCATTCACTTAAATTAAATATACAAATAAAATAATATATTAAAATAATGGCAAATTTAAAAATCATATCTCAACATATTCACTGACCTAATACATGATGACCAAGAAAGAATCAGTGACACGACAAGAAGAAGAAGCGGATAAAAGTCGTCAGCCGATTTAATTTAAATTTTTGGGCAACCTTCAACTGTTTTATGCTACTGTGAATCGAATCAACGACCTCACTTAAAACCTGCAGTCGGTCATGGTATTAAACAATATTGTAGGAGAAATAACAATAATTATTAACAATGCAATCCGCGACCCTTTCGAATTAGGGCCATGGCGCACTGCAACGGATATTAGAAAGAGTAGAATTCCTTGTAAAGTTCGCATATCTGAAAGTATTTTTTCCGGGTCTGGGTGATACGGTACCGGGGAAGTAGGGAATCTTAGTGTGGGGCAAGGACGTATGTGACTAGTGGGTGTTATTTACTTAGATATTTATTATTAATTTCACCTTGACTGTGTACCTACCATTATCATCAGTATAATGGCATAATTTTAGAAATTATTAATTGTATTGTAAAATTTTAGTGTAGGCAACTATACATGCTCACATCTTCAAGCCTTTGTTGTACAATTTAGTGGTGTTATTTCGTTTTTAAAGGTAGGTATTTAAAAATATTTTGTCGTTCGTAGGTAGTCCTAATGGTCGGCGCAGTGCAGACATATAAGCTAACCTTTAGTTCACAAGAGATCAAGTTTTGTTTAAACAAAATGCCAGTCTTCTCGAGTTGTTTCCATTTGTATGAAATTAAATATTCAGCTATATTCAAAGCATATTAATTATGCTCCTGGCCTTACAATTCATTGCCAGATAATAATGTAGGCTGTAAATGGATTTGCACGGTAAGGTTCAAATCAACAATGAAAACAAAGCAATTTTCCGTTACGTGTGAAGCCCCTAATGCACTGAAGCGTAGCTTGACCTTTTTGACTGAGTACGGTTGTAGGCTACGAGAGTGTGCGGACGGTTGTAGGCTACGATAGCCGATGGACGCTGGAAACAGCGAAACAGTTTTTATTCAGACTAATGCGCTTTCCGGTTATTAAAATTTTGTATGGTTCCGTACCTCAATTGGTAAAAATAAGGTTGTACTTACTGTCATCGGGCACAATAGGGTCGCTGACTTTAGGCATGTTCTCGGTGTTCACCTTCAGTTGGCCGGACCCGTTGACACCCAGCAGTGGGGTCTGCGTCACGGTGACTGCGGCCACGGTTGAGTCTGAATGGCATAGTCGAACATTATTCACAAATATAACACCGGTATTTGTAGCACAGACGTTTACAAAAGGGGACATCAGCCGCCATAGCAAAGAGGAGCGCAAAATAAGCCAATCGAACTGCGACCTGATAACGTGTACCATATTTTATTGGTTGATTTTAAACTTATCCGCTTTGCTGTGATGGATGATGGCCCTAAGTCTTCCTCGTGTTAAGCGGCTTGCCTCTGTAGGTACAAGACTACCATTCATCGAAATAGTTTAAGCCGTAACCGTTACAAGTTATGAATAAATACAAACATTTATAAAACGGAATTTTGTAGCCAGGGTCATACAATATTCTTACATTATTTCTAACTGGCTTCTATTGCTTATCGAGCATTTGCACTTATTAACTTTTAATTTTCGCAATGCAACATTTAAACATAAAACATGGACCAATGAAATATCATACACGCTAGTGATGGTGATGTAGTATTGACTAACATATAGGCTACTTTTTATCCGAATACCAAGCGATTGAAGCCGTGGGTGGAATAGCTTCCACCCACGGCTTCCTATGTTAGTCAATACTACATCACCATCAGCCTGTAGAAGTCCACTGCTGGACATAGGCATCCCTCAAAGAGTTCCATGACGAACGGCATTTAGCCTTTTCCATCAACCGACTTCCCACAACTTTCATTTACTACATAAACGCCAAATTTCATTCTATCCGCTCAGAGGCTTGAAAGAGTAACAGACATTATCACATCCTCACATCTATACAAACTTTCGCATTTATAATATTAGTAGATACTTATTTTAGATCTAAATTGTGTAATCACTTGCGACAGCAAATATAAGATAACTCGCAGACAAGCTAACACAGCAAACAGCACGCAGATATTGTGAGAAAAACAAAGGATACCTATTATAAAACAAATAGTGGAGACCCCCGCGTCTTCAACACGTGAAGTTCTGCCTTTAGTTGACAGGCGTGGTGATACGCAAATATGTTCTATTATTTATTTTTAACGCATCGAAGTAATGATGTGTATAGGGCCATTATACACAAGAGCAACGCGAAGCAGAGATGTGAAAAATCGACCAATAAGCTCGAGTCAAAATGTCATAAAAATATACATAGGTACTTAAGTCCGTGTTCAAACGACGTGCGATATGTCACCAGTTATTCAGAATGATCCTTACAACAACTGAATAAAGTCGATTTTGTGTCTGACTTTGCGCTAGCGATATCTTTGAGCTGTATCGAACGCCCTCAAATGTCAGACTCAATATTTACTTTAATCATAAAGGCCTTTGCCCACTACAACGTACAATACATATTCTCGTCGTGAATTCGCTGTCGGTCTGGTCATGGCACGCTACGGTGTTTGTCGGTGACAGAACGTTCTAGTGGGCATTGTTTAATATTATTTAATACAAAGAATTGTTTTTTGCATGTGCCGAATGCCGATACGGTAACGTTCATAGTATGATCAGTTGTAGTGGGTATTTAGAGGTAAGGATAATTTTAAAATATATTTTGGATGACATATCTCACGCGCCGCTAGAACACGGCTTAAGAAAGTTGAATAGTGCATGCATTAAGTGGATGCTGATAGTAGATATACATAGTTTATCGGACGGGTCACGGAATGTACGTTTCCATTCATTCCGTCAGCCGATATGTCTTCTTGTTCATTCATGCTGTATAAAGACACTATACTAACCCACGATTGAAAATAGGGGACGCTACTGCCCATTCCCTAGTTTTTTTTTTGCGACATCCAGGGCAGATAAATATGGGAGTGCCTCTTCAGCCGGGCCACCACAGCCCCGTCAACTCTCTAGACAAGTCTCTAAATTCCACTTAAGAATAGTTTTGATTGTAAGCGAGAAGTATGAAAGCGATCGGAGGGCAGTTTCTAAGCGCTACCGATTGAGTGTTTTCGTATACGTTACGGGAATAAAAATAGAATAAGCTTTTATATCAAATTAATTTGGTATTAGTAACTTCCAGTGCAAACTTAGAACTTTAATATAGGTAGGATATAAGAACCTATAATTGGCGGCCTTACTTAAGTTAAGTTGTGGAATTTGTCATGAGTCAGCAGTGTTCAGTTGCCTTTCAATAGAATGAAACCGAATACAATGGGAACTCTCACTGTTGACAAAGAATATCTTGTTTACTTATGACAAACAATAACTACTGACTGGTCAGATATAAACAAAACAAGTGATTAATAATTTATAGATTAACAATAGTTACAAGTGATTAATATTTATTGATTAATCTTAAAATGATTAAACAAATACGCTCACGACTTTTATCCCCAAGCATAGTAGACAAGTTATCAGATCTCCGGGTGATCATATACTTCAAGAAGTCTAAGGGGCCCCCTGTCAGTCAGAGGCACGTCCAAACATTTTTGGCACATGCCCACATTTTGCACTCAGTAGTCCATACGTGACAGATTGCAAGCCTATCGCCGGTTATATGAATACTTACTTGTTTCCTTGCGATATGCGACCCTTTTAAGCACATTTTTTCACCCCCTTAGGAGCTGAATTTACCAAAATCCGTTCTTATGGCTTTTGCTCCGAGCTTTCGTGATGAGTCTGTCAGTGAGTGAGTGAGTGAGTAAGTGGACTACTCCTTTATATATATAGATTTACCACTAAATTATTATCCGGGGCATCACAGCCATGGCTTATCAACGGTACCAATTATGTGAAACAATTAGCAGCCAAATTGTCGCCGTGTGGGTTATCCGCAACAACGATAACATCAGGTTATACAACTCATACATAGCTTGTGTTGGCCTATGACCTTAGGCTCGTTCGGTCTTGCGAAATTATAATACTAATTGGCAAGCTTAAACATGTATCAAGGAGTCAATTTCACTAAATTTTTCAACGGATTGGAATCGAAACGCAGAACGATAGCTTTTCATCCATTTTTTGTATGAGTTTGATGTGTTTGTATTCTGCTGCTGCTTCGGCGTGTTTGTTGCTCAATAGTTTCTACGACAGGCTGGTATTTAAATAACAATCGTCGTTGAGGCTCCTTCACTTGTACACAATACACAGTTACACACGTTACTATCACAGTAACAAGTGTGATTGTGTATTAAAGGACCTATCCTATTCTACATGCGATTCTTACGTTAAACTTGACCACGGTAGATTTTGAAGATAGGGTGATACAGATGTCGCATCCTTTTGTACCTCTGGCCAAGCTCAGCCCACCAGCTTGTTCAGAGATATTAGATATGAATGTAGATGGATATAGAAGTAGTTAGGCCAAAGAAATGATGGATGGATTATGTGAAAGATGACGTGGGTAAGAAAGGATTGAGTGTTGAGATGACGGCTGATAGAATGAAATGAAAGAAGAGCACTACACCTAAGTGAAATAAGGGGAGGTAAATGATGACTATGATATATCATGATGACTGATTTACAGTTTGGCTGTTTTCCGAAGAATACTTTGAACTTAGCCGTTTGATAGCGCGATGGACAATTATAAATCAAAAATAGGTATTGAAAAATTACAATTTTGTTGTAAGTTCTGAGTGCCTGTCTAGCCACTGTATGTTTATTAGATATGTATGAATACATGTTTGTCAAACAAAGGACCCGTCAGCCATGTTTGAGGTGACAATCGTTCGTAAGAAAGTGAGAAAGTGGATACACCGATTTGCACACGCAAGCTAAGATAAACAATTCGTTCAATATCATAGTGTCATTGAATCTTTCATCAGTGGACTGGGACTTGAGGTCCCGAAACGAACATTGAAACATTGTAAAAGGACTTGGTGCGGCTTGCATAGTATTTTTCAATGCCAGTTAAAACACCTCGTACATATTACCTGCGTCCTTTCAGAGCGCTACTGAGCAAATATTTCACGTAGTAAAATCGATCATGACGTTCTTCATCATCATTATTCCAGCCGTTGGAAGTCCACTGCTGAACAACGGCCTCCCCACTGATTTCCAGAGCGACTGCCTATCATGTGGGAGTAAATTGGCCAAACTCACCACACCCTGGGTTGGCGAGCGTAGTTAGAGCTATCTTTGTTTTAATAGGGGACGCTGCTGCCCATCCCCTAGCTTTTTCCCATAGCCGCCTCTTACGACATGCAAGGTTAGGTAGTTATGGAGGGCCCTATTCTTCAGCCGGTGCCTCCACGGCCACCATTTCATTATTAATCAGGTGTATTTTCAAATTGTATTTATATGCAGGTGAGATGGCATTGTTTCCTTAACGAGCACCTGATAAATGCGCACAAGGTATCGCCGCTAATGCATTATGAATGTGTTATTTTCCATGACTAATTTCCTATTAAAAAGGAGCTCTTATCTCAGTTATAAAGAATTATGATGCATGAGTTGCGGTTGCTGTAAACATATCTGTGTAGCCTGCTTCCCGCGAAGTTTAAGATGTTGCCAGTATTTAAGTATATCAGTTTACGCTCCTTTGCTATGTGGTATGGGCATGTCATGAGGAGCGAAGACTGTCATGTGACAAGAAGAGTTATCCATATGAATGTTCCATCCACATTCATATCTAACTCTTCTGGAGGAGTAGAGGTAGGCCAAAGACAAGATGGATGGACTGTGTGAAAGTGAATATGGGCAAGAGGAGTGAGTGCTGAGATGACGACTGATAGAGGTAAATGGAAGAAGAATACATGTTGTGCAGACCCCATATGAGGCGGGATAAGGGCAGGAATATGACGACGAGTATACTCTCCTTTGCTAAACAAGAAGAGTAGCGGACAATAAGGAAAGAGAACTTTAAAAAAAAACAGGTATATAGCAAAGAAGCAGTTCATTCAGTTCAAATCCAAACTTGTCTTTCCGGATCCGATGCACGAGATATCCAGTTGGACCACAAGGACATGAGTTTAAGAGGCTTTCGACTACAGCATCGGAATAGATACTTTCCCTCTCCGTGGAATCAAGCTGACAAGACGGTCAGACGAGCACCAATGCCTCCTTCAGCGTGTAAAGGTTGATACTGGCTTGTGATTGAACACTATCACACAAACAACCGATGCTGAGGTTCTATGAGGCAGGTACATGAATGGCTAGTGATTTATCTGCGATACAAACCACAAAGGTACCTTTTTAGGGTTTCGTACCTCATTTGGAAAAACGGAACCCTTATAGGATCACTTTGTTGGCCGTCTGTCTGTCCATCAGATAAGACCCTTTTTCTCAGAAACGGCTAAAGGTATGAACTTGAAATTTATACCAACTATTAGGATCTGTGGGCTTATAGTGCCATATAAAAATCAAAGCTTAGCTTAATGCATTAAAAATATATGGCAATGAATGTATAACTTTTGTATGGAAATGGCAAAAATCAAAAACCTCTAGGGTAATTCCAGTTACCTCACAATTCTGAAATTTGGAATGCAAAGAGCTTTTGTGACACAGTTAAAGAGAAAAGTCTGAAATTGAGGAATTGGATTGCAGGATTCGAACTAACGACCAATGGTACGGAAGCCTCAGGGCGCGAGTTCTCGTACTTGACCGTCTTTATTTGCTTATGTGAGCTATGTAAATGGAAATTGATCTCATGGTGATACATGCTTATAATGTGAATGACTCGTGTTTTTCGCACGAATCCGAATCCGAGCAATCAGAGAAGCATACCAAGAAACCGCTGAAGACGCGACGGAGATAGACATGACTTATGATAAAAGCTTAATTCCCAACAGGTTGGCCGTATGCTTGTTTACCTCCATAGTTTTATAAAAAACATGGGCTTTATAAGAAAACTGAACGTACCGTATTTTGCCTCGTTATGTTCCGCTTCCATGTCAAAATTGGGTGAGCCTCAGAACACCCTTGTACATTTTACCACATTTTCTCATCAGACTTCCACAGCTGCCTATAACATTCCATGTACAAACAGACGGTACACATGCAGATTGTATTTTTATAAAGGAAACAAAAGAATAGAACATCCACCTCGTCTTTAAGTGCTATTAAGGTAAATAAATATACATATTTATTTACCTTAATATTTATTAAAAATAAGTTCATAAGTGCAACAAATCCTGCTTTGAGTAATTCAGACCACAGCTGGTGCACAGACATTGAACAAAAGGGCTGGGACGGGTACTGTCCCAGCCTTTTTTATTCAATGTACGAGCCACTATGAGTAGCGAAATCAAGTAAGAGATGTCACTATTTAAAAAATAAAAAATGTTAAAGTATATTTTATTGCTAACAATACCAAGCAAAGTGACACAGTCAGCCATCTTGTCAGACCTTTTAATCACCCGGTTATTAATGAAGATCTAAGTCATTTGTTAGAAGAGTGGGCACTGCCCACTTTCGAAACGTATTACTGAATGTATGAACGTGGTGAACAATCAGAACCAACATTACAAAAATTGGTGACAGGATAGAAAGCAGACTGACAGAATTACGTAACAAAAAAAAAGGGATGTGCTGTGCTGCACACAATAACAAATTAATATCGAAATCGATAAATAGAAAAAAAAACAACTGAATGTCCTTCAAAACATAGTTTTTGTACAGATCGTACTAATTTTCTCATTAAAGTGTGAGAGTTTACCAAAGAGGATTAAAATTTCATATCTCTGGGCTTTTTTCACACTGCGTTTGTCGAGTTGAGTTGATTATTTGCTCCTCCAAACCAGTGAGGAATCTTCGACTTAGATTACTAATGATTTGTTTGAGATAGGACTCCTGTGCATTGTGTATGTGGTGTGTAACTTAAAGGACTCACTACTAATCAAAAACCTGCATTTTGAATTAGAGGGAGAAAAGAAAAAGGCACAGTGGCAACATCTGGAATTATTCCACAATTAAAACCCTGGGTAGCAAGGCGTGCGACTAGTGCCTAAACTAACAGATGACCATGTTGTGCCCCAACAAATTTGAAAAAAGAAAGTGATTTATGCATGTCAGGTGTTCAGCGAAATTGTGTGGTGTGTTTTCAACTTATTGGAGTCACTATTCAACTCACCAAAAACCTGCATTTTGAATTAGAGGGAGAAAAGAAAAAGGCACAGTGGCATCATCTGGAATTATTCCACAATGAAAACCCTGGGTAGAAAGGTGTGCGACTAGTGCCTAAACTAACAGATGCCCATGTTGTGCCCCAAAAAATTGACAAAATGAGAGTAAAATATGCAAGTCAGGTGGTCAGCGCAAATGTTGCATCAAATATGGGATATCTGGCAGGTAATTAATATTATGTAAATCTCTTTAGTCCGAGTTGGTTCTGGCCTAAAAATAGACCCCTCCATAGGATAGTACACGGGATGACTAGCTGATGATGATGAAACGGGCAAATGCTTGTTAATAATAATTACGCACTTGACTACACAACTAACTTATATTTTTCTCTTATTTTTCCAGATAACCGCTTACTACCTACTGAATGTAAAGACACGGCAGACCTACTGATGTTTGTGGACAAATTATTTGATTCAGTCAATGGGAGCTACTTAAAACAAAATCGTTTTGTGAAACCCCTTCTGGGTCCTGTAACACCGAAATCCTGCCACCATAGCACCTGGAATGTGCAAAAAAGTTCTAAAATCAATGGCATTTTTCATACATTAGGAAAAAAGGGAGATTGTCCCCACAATAAATATTAAATATTTCTGCCTTTTGGGGTTGAAACTCTAAGACCGTGGGGCCCAGAGGTGTGGTTCTTCTATGCATTCGTTGAGCATTCGATGCATTATCTAAGAGACTGGTGGATGAGACCAATGACCAAGGGGCTGGTGATTTACGGTTTAAGAAATTTAATTCCTCAGAAGATTTACAAAAAAGTAGTGAACTTCTACAGGTTGATGATGATATAGGAATGTTTTCATTATTTAAAAACAGGCGGCGACACTGAGCTGCCCCCCCTCCGCCCCACCTGGGCGCTGAGATATAGCTCTATCTTCAGTATATAAAAAAGTACTCTGTGATTCAGACTCAATGCTAATAATTCTAACACGCACTCGGTGAACGAACACGTTCGATGCTATCAAGGTTAGCGAAACAGTTCTGCTGGTGTGAATTTAGGTAGAATAACCACCACCATCGACATTTCAAAGTCAATCTATACAAACTAAACAATGCAATTACAAATAACAACCAATGACAACTCTAAAGTCACATTTTTGTTTAACATAATGCAATTTTGTTAAAAGAAACATATAGAACGTCGATGGCGTTCAGTTTATATCAATGTTTTATATACCTTGCATGTTTTAATTTATTTATTCAAAAGGACAATGAAAAAGGGCATTTATTTACTCATCTAGACTTCTACACACAATTACCTCGGCACCTATACGATAACATTATCCAACAAAGTTATTGGTATGAAAAGGTAGACAATAGACAAGTGAAAACCCTCAGCTACGCTGCTTTCAGCGCTTGCTATAAAATGTCTGCTGTCGTCACAGCAGGTTTGTTCCTCGGAAGCCATCAGCTGCTTTCAGGCGATGGCTTATGTATTTTTTTTAAACGTTTATTGTTACTTTGATCGGGAGATGGATTGATAGATAGGTTTAATACTTATAGGCCGTCCACACGGTACCGAAGACTTTGCATCGTGTTTGTCCAGACTTAAGTTGGTGGAAATGAGATTTGTAGACGTGAAATCTGAAGCCGACGTCTGTAGAACTTGCTGTACCGTGTGGACGATGTTATTTACACCGACTGATTTCTGCGCAGCAAAGTCTGTGCAGTGTGGACTCGAACTTAGCGATTGGCTGTTATTTTTACCTTAATAGATTAGCTAAGCTACAAAGCCATCACAAAAGGGATAGATGACCGCTAGTGGCAATAACAACAGAGCGTTTTCGTGTTTCGAGGGGCAGGTTAAGTCGCCGGTCCCGGGTGTAGAAGGTTAAGCCATGACGAATGCCTTCGAGTGAACTAAAAGCTACCAGTTACTAGCTCATACGAACTTACGGGGCGTGCCATAACAATTTGAGATATGGCCTTGTCTCAGATCTCGCGTGTTGCATGCAAGTGCTAACAAATTAACTGGTTATCGAGTGTAGCTCGAGTTCAGCGAAATATCCTTTGTTTATAATTCAATTTTAACAACTGTTATGCAAGCTGTCAATGTTATAAGAGAAAATCGTGGCTTCAGTTATTCAACGTCTACGAAGTTATTGAGTGAACGAAGCAAAACAGTGTGGGTATCTCAGAATCGTAGCAAGTTGAAAGCAGTGGGTCTGCCTGCAACTTGCTACGATTACTAGGGAAACTTTAAGCCAAGGATCTATGTTTGCCTTCACTTGAAATAGCCAATGGATCTAATAACCACCTGGTTATTCAAGTTCGGAACGCGGACCGAGGTTTTTTTTCTAAAGATGAAGGAAGTGATTCCGAAGACCACGGCATGTTTGCCTGGACACAGTCATCGCAGAGGCGGGCTAATCCGTCACGTATATAATAATTGAAACAGGCAAAATTTGCTAAATACTCGGATTTGATTTTGTCACCATTTCTTGCTTGTCGTGTCACTGATTGTTTCTTGGTCATCCTGTCATGGTCTTAGTCATGTTATCAGTGAGAAGGTTGAGGTATTGTGGTCTTGAAAGGTACATATGACCGTCGCGTCGGTGAACAATTAGTGTAGTGAAAGTATTAAAGTGTAGTGAAAAGATTAAGATATCAAGTATCTGATTAATTCAACTAGCGGGAGTACGTACACTAGCAGTTTTTATCAGGTACATAGACTGTCGAATAAGGAAATGGCGTTCAATCAATCGTGAATTGAATACAAGCGATCACGTTCTGTCGTATCGAGAGAGACTAAAAGAGCGACCTTGACGACTAGACAACCAATTTGATCAAAGAGTATTCTTAAGAGATTCGCTAGCTTTGAGTTCCTGATTGGTCACGTGTTATTTTAAGGACTTTACCCACTACGCTTCGGTGCAGGCCGCACAAGGTCGGTTACGCTGGAAATCTAAGGGGGAGGCATACGTTCAGCAGTGGACATCCGATGGCTGAAATGATGATGATGATTACCCACTATAACGGATCATACTATGAATGTTACCATATCGGCACATGCAAAAAATATTCTATTAATTAATATGAAACAATGCCCACAGTTCTAGTGGGAATTGTTGCATATTTCGTCCTTTCGTTCCGTCACTTACCAACACCAAAGCGAGCTATGACCGGACCGACAGCGAATTTACGAAGAGAATATAATGATACGTTGTAGTGGACATAGGCCTTAACGCAGCTCTCTAATTCCTGACTCCGGTCTGACGACGTCAGTGAAGTAGAGGCGTTGTCGTCATTATGACACTGCTGTTTATGACAATTATATGAAAATGAATATCGAAAAAGAGCGAATCGAGTCGTTTCTTAAAAAATTGTAACTAAGGGTAAAACAGAAATGAACTTAGCTATCCTGTTGCTAGTTAAGTAGATAGGAGATTAATTGAAGAAAAGAAACTAGAAATTTTCAATCACGTGAAGAGTTTACGGCTAAAGAGGTAAACTTTTCATCGAATTGTAAAAACATTCCGAGCGACCATCACTAGACAACATTACCGTTATTCGCAGACACATAAATGGTGGTAACTATCCGATATTACGATGTTGAAGAATGAAAACGGCCAAAAAGTAGGTTAATGAATGAGTTACGCACGTTAAACGGCCTGTGTGTGCTGTGTTGATGAACTGGACAAAAAGTTTAACACTTTAATGCAAAACTGGTGTCGTTCGCAATTCAAGCTTTACGAATAATATAAAATCATGACTCAACTTGCATATGTGGTTATTGCAGTGCGTAAAGACCAAGACAAGGAACTGCCGTCAGACGGCTCTTCGATGAAGCAGAAATGTCAATGAACTTAGGACCTTGGATACTTTTCATGTTGAATAGATACATAAAAAATTGGCAATTAGCATTGAATTACTACGAAATCGATAGAAATGAAAGCTCGGAAGTACGAGAAAAACAATACTAGAATGACGAAAGCCGCAATAATAACCCTATAAGTAAAGTCAATGTAACGCCGTGAAAAAAATATTTACACAAATTCGAGTTTATTTTTTATTTACACAGATTCCAAGATTCGGTTGTTGCATTATCCTGAACTAACTTTTGACGGCTGAACGAAACGACAACGATGAGCCTTGTCGTTCCATGACGATGACAAAACGAATATTTCAACTGGATAAATGCAACTTATTTTGTTCAACTATGTACTACTTGTTTTTTTTTTCTTAAAATAACGATACAATATAATAATCTTCATCTACTCTCTTCTCGAGTCAAAGACTCCTTCAAACTCTAGTCGAACAATATGTAGCAACCTCGATGACCAATATAATAATGGGACAGGGATTCTAATGGGAAATCAATCAAATAAAATTACTCTACAAAGGCATACAAGTGCTTTTTAAAGATTCGATGTAATTTTATTTTTTCATAATAACTGCATTCGGATAACCGATGTTTGAAAACCATATCGATTCATTCCATTTATCGATAATTTTAAGCATGATGTTTAACAGGATTAGTCCCATCGGCCCCGGTGGCCAGGTACCGGGACATATAACACTTTTTTGTGTCATCGTCCCCGGCACCAGTCGCTCGTCGTATTTACAAATCATTGCCAGTCAGCTTAAGTAAGCACGAGTTATAGTTATAGAACTAGTTAAAAAACCAGGTCAATTGAATCAGGTATTCTACAATCGCAGTTCAACAGTCGATACAATACGTGGAAGTTACGAGTATAAATGCATAAATATAAATTCTCGGAGCCATTTGAAAAGTTCAACTTCAAGTTTCAAGCATACTTCGGTCCATCAACATTGCTCTGATTGTAAAACATGGCTTTGTATAAATTGCAAACGGCACGTGCCAATACAAACCAGCCGTGTCTGTTGAGCTATACGAATATGGCGTCATTGTACTTTAGGGTTTTATGATTTACTAGCCCGCCCGCAACTTTGTCCGCGTGTTCAAGTAAGTTCCTACCTTGACTCTTGTCACTTCGTACACTTGAGATCTTGATTTTCCGACCCCGTTTTACGTGTACACGGAAGCTTCAGGCGCAAGCCCTACTCGCACTTGACCGTCTTTATTACACAATGGATTTTTTAACTCTAAAACTAAGGATATACTAATACTCTAAGGATTATGTTCAGCAGTGGACATCCTGCTACTGAAATGATGTCAATAAACGGTTTTCATCTGTGGGTAAGGTGAATTCCCGAATTCCCGACACACAACTCCTAAGGTTAAAGTTTATGTAATTAAAAATAAGCAGTAAACGAAAAAAGTCGCGGGGATAAACATACCATACCAAAGTCGACAAAAAAAAAATCGGCAAGTCGTGATTTCAAGAGATGATGACGTTTTTTTAAGTTTTACGGGACAATTAGCAATCCCTCAGGAATAAAATAATCGGTTTTGTATTTGCGGAGATATCGAGTAACATATACACACAAAAAAAAACCGCCGACTTGAGGACCTCCTCATTTTTTAAGTCGGTTAAAAACAGCCATGTATTTGTAATTGATTCACTAAAGTATTAGTTACACTGTGGTTTAACACTGCGTACCCTTGCCGTGGATGGTGCGAGCGAGTGGTTCTGTTTATAAGTAACTACTTGCATGCGAGAATATTAATTACTCGTACATTGACTGCCTTAATTAGCATGTTCATTTATTTATGCACACTTGTAATGTTTACGAATGATCGAGTTATGGTCTGTCAGAAACAAGTTCGAATAACTTTTGTAAGGATTTCATCATTACAAGGCAGTTTGCGTCAAATCACATGAGCGATACGTGCCATTTATAAAATGAAGTCAAGGGACTTCTTGTCTTGCCCCAATTTTACATTAGGAAAATTTATGTGCGCTATAGGAATATATGAAGGAAAATATCGTGAGGAAACCGGCATGTCCTAAACCTTAAAAAATCGTGTATCGTGTGCCTTATTCTTCTAGGCTCGGTGGCGAGGAACAGGCGTAGTTTCATCTAGTTTCTATAAGGTTTTATAGTTATTTTATTGAAATAAACCTAGTGGGGGGGCCGTACTACGCTGCACTTTAGAACCTTTCTGTTTCGACAGCCGTCCGTTCTTCGAGCTATGTGCCCCGTTCACTGCCACTTCAACTCGATAATCTTCTGTTGAAGTTGCGTAAAACCATCCATCATCATCGAACAGAGCGTTTATGACTAGCGGAAAACCACGCCGCTATTACGTTGGCTAATTTATATACGATGGAGGCCTTCGAGCAGCCTAAAAAGTACGTCAACAGAATTGACTACTAGCTCATACGAACTTGCTTACAAAGTACCGTAAACTTGAGCGCCACTTACAACCATCACGCTAAAATATCTCAAGGAACATTGACACAAACAACCGGTCCCAGCAACATCTCCGAATGCGAAATGCAATTTAAAACCTTATCGCCTCTTAATAAAGGCTATCAGGTGTCTGGCAGAGATATCGAACAGTCAATATCCTTTGCAAGTTGTTTCTTTCAATTTGTCCTCGTATCTGAGACTTGAAAATGAGATACGGCTCGATAGAACATTCGAGAAATGTTTCGACAAAAATAGAAAACTTCACTAATAGAAAACTAACCCCGTGTTAGTATACGAAGTGTCAAGATACATACTCAAAAACGCGGACGAAGCTGCGGGCGGTTCAGCTAGTTCCCAATAATAACTGTGGAAAGTTTCATCTTATCTCGTTCCTTACTAATTATAGCTCTTTAATAGTCTTTTGCACTGTCCTTTCCTATCAGTAAACAAAATATAGAGACAGGCATACTTTTACCGAGCCGATAAAGTTAATGAGTGATTATAGTTTGTAAATTTTATCACCGTTATAATCACTGATTACACTAACTGCTCGTTTATGTTTTGGTAAACAAATGGCTTTAAGTTTATTTGCTGGTGATAACTAAAGTAGCAAGAGGTAGCAATATTCTTCAGCTAATTGAAGGTTACACAAGTGTTTCGTATTTTCTGCTATATATATGAAACTATTAGTTAATTGTTGGACTGTATTGGTTGGGCATAAGGTCGAAAATTGCAAAGCTTTTGGAAGGTATTTTGCGCTATCATTTTCTATAGCGTATGTTAAAGTAAATACCTGAAACCTAGCTAACAAATGCCAAGGTCTTTTTGTGCGTAATTTATAAATTGAATTCGTAATTTCTGAAAAAAAAAACTGCTTCTGAAGATTCTTTGATGACTTCATTGATTTATATATTTTCAACACACTTGCTCATAAAGTGGCTCTTATTTCACCGCAAGTAGGTACATAATGTTACCTGTAATCAAACTGTGACTTTTTCATTGCTATTATTCACATGTGAGTTATACCTAGAGTATTTTATTGGTAGAGTTGCTTTGTTCTTAAAAAAGTTTCGATACAAAAAAGATCGTGCTCAATAGTACAAATTAATGAATGTACATATTGCTTGCTCATTTCATGCAACTTGGTATTTAAATAGATAATTTCAACTTGTGTTGTAAACATAAATAAAAAATTCAGTCAAATATAACTTTTGTTTTCTCTGTAATAAAGAAAACTTAAGATTCCCCATTTTGTAATTGGCTAAAACGCAATTTGCGAAAAGCCTAAAAAAAAGAAACCTCATTCTTTAAGTATATGGCCGATCGCCTTTGTTAGATGCGCGCGCATAGGAAAACTGATTAATTTTTCCCGCCATTGCGAAAATTATTTCACAACTCGTTTTCACTGTTGAAATTACGGTTATTTTTAGTATTACTTTATTCAGTGTGTTGAAAAACGTCGTATGATACACGTGTGTATTGATGATTACCGTCCTCGGGTCTCAATGCCGCCTCAGCGGTAATCACCAACATTACACACCAGTACCATAATGTACTAATACATCATCATCAGTCTGTAGGTCCTCCTCCAAAGAGTTCCATGACGAACGGTCTTGAGCCAATCACCGACTTCCCGCGACTTTACAACAGTCGTCGGTTTATCGGTTGGGGGACCTTTTATCACAGCTGCGTTTATTTCGCATTAAAAAAGTGTAGCATTCGCATCAGCCTCTATATTATCATGCCTTAAAAGTACTTATTTCGTCGCGACTTTGGACAACCACAGACATTCCCTAAAAAAGTGACAGTTCTTAGGAATGCTGTGCCAAGAAAGAGCCCAAAAGCTAAGGCTTTTGGGCTCTTTCTTTCCTGCTAAGGCAGGAAGTAACTCGACTTTCGATCGGAAGGTGGTGAATTTGAACATCGGTCGTGCACTGCATATTTCCTTTTATGTGCTATTCCAGACTATAATATAATCTATGTAACAAATTCCATCCAGATCCGATCAGCCGTTCTGGCGTGATTGAGTATCAAACATCCATCAATCCAAAACTTTTGCATTTATAATAGTAGTAAGATGACTTTATTGTAGGTAAAGTCTGACTGTGACAAGGCAGAGATGATGAAGAGCCGTGACAAAGCATTAAAATTTTCCACTTAACTAGAATTTCAATAACTGATGTTAAAATAGACTAGAAAATATTTATTTGACAAACACACAAAAACACAGAAAGGACATACACATGAACAAAGAGTAAGAACACAACTGACATAACAAAGAACATAACTGTAGACACCTACTATAGGTAGGTCGGTATCCAACTCATCAGACTCAACTATCCAGACATCAACTGGACTCAACCAGACTCGCTCTGTGTCGGGTGCAGACAAACAGGCGGTGACTCAGCTTAATGCTGCTTTACATGTCATGGTGCCATGTAAAGCAGATGTGTTGATGTGTTCCTAGCCTTTAAGTTAACGGACTTACTTGCAGTAGTATTATTGATCTTGGTATCCGAGGCATTGGCATTAGCTGTGTTCGTCGCAGGCGCTGAAGCCCCATCGATAGGCACTGCGCGGCGGGTTCGCTGAAGATCAAACGTCACTATGTTTGCCCGGACGCCGAGGCTCTTGCCGTTATCCACAGAGTACTCCTCGTTCCATGCTAGAAATAACCAAAATCGAGATAAGTTACATACTGAATCAAACATGGAGTTTTGTTTGCATGAGATATATTGCGAAGTCTTTGATTGAACCTTTTTAGGATAAGTTTAAAGGCGTACCTTCCCTTAGTTTCAAAGACGTCTAAGTGATCCTACTGACTTTATTGAAATTAACACACTTTGACATGACTTAAATTCACCATAAGCCAGAGGGATGGGGATATTTTTTGGTAACAACAGCAGCAGCTTAGTTTTAGTTTACACCAAAGATTATAGCATTTAAATGGCTAATTGAATGTTAAGGACCCTGTATACAGAATCGTCAATCGCATGCATAGTTCAATACCTATGGTGCTTCGGTTTGAAGTTATATGCCAGGTATCAGTATCTACAGTTACATTTTAGTAGCTATTGTGATGATCTGGATATATTTGAGAGGAGAGAAACTTTATTCAGGTCAAGAATAGCGTCATTAGGTTATTCTTCGGGAGTAGTTCCGTTGCTTGCATTGATATTTGTTCATTTTCTGTTTAATTACGTAAAATAAAGTAAAAATAAATAAATAGAATTCCCGACTTGTTGTGAAAATTAAATAAATAAGTCAATAACCTTGAGTTTAGTCAAGTTAATTTACTTGTTGTTTGGAAGCAAGTATTGTTTTTTCGATAAAAAAAAGTTCAGCATTATCTGGTAACGGGCCACCGCACTTACGAGTACATTAACAAGATAATATTCCAATGCGAAATACCTTTTCTTATTATTTATTATTTTACACGGCCAGCATACCCCAATTATTTAAACAATCTATATAAAACAAAACATGTATAATTATATGGATTTCATATCTATGTTATCCATTTTATACGAGTGTGAACGGGACCGTTTGGTTGGTAGGGGACGACGTATGTTGAACAAATCGGTGACGTTTCGAACAAGAAAAAATGTAAAAACCCGACTGAGTCTATTCATTCGTATAATTTTACTTGTAACCTATAGGTTACTATATATAGTACTGTGGTCGTAGTGGCCCCGGCTGAATAAGCCCCTTCACATATACATATCCGTGGATGTCGTTTGAGCCAACTAAAAAATATAGGGGATCAGCGGTAGCATCGCCTATTTTCACAAAGATAGCTCTAACTGCATTCGCTTACCCGCGTGGTGAGTATGGGAAAATCAACCCACATCATAGGAATTCGTTCTGGAAATCTGTGGGGGAGCCCATGTTCTCCAGTGGAAGTTCAGTTCACCGTCGGCTGTCCTATGATGATGATGATGTATGTATTACATGGTATTTCTAACAATTCTAGAGTCTTATAGTCAGCTGATTATGATCATGTAGTCAGGAGCTGTAGGCTACTTTTGTGCGGGAAAGCAGCTAGTGCTAATTATTATGTTTCGTTACTTGTGTCAGTCGAAACACATGTTAAATGTGTTCCACGTAGGTCGCGAATATGGTGAATATATGTGACGATAAAGGAGGACGGACAGTAACCAGTTCGCAACACTCGCTCCAACTGCAGCCACATAGACAGTATGCAAAAATATAAACTTGGCTATCAGATATAACTATCTAACCACGCTATTTGTTCTGCGGTTCGACGACTTGATTGTAGAGAATAACCCAGAACGGCGCAGACTGCTATTTGCAATGTTTAATAAACACAATACGTATATTACAAATGAAAGCCAGAGCGATTTTGATCGCGTGAAGATTTTTATACAAACTTCAAACCCCGCTGCACCCTCTTAGGGGTTGTATTTTGTGAATTCCTTTCTTAGTCAGTAAACCCCTACACACTAAAAGGGACACACACTGCAAATTTTTTAACGTTAATTTAGTTTAATTTACGCCTGTTCTTCGCGACCAATCCTAGATATTCCTGATATGATATTATTACTTCTGATACGTGCAGCCAGGTACATAGTAAAGTATAGTCACCTGCACTAAAATCGGAGTCACAGGAGTACACTGTCAATGAAGCTACAAAACTTTTTAAAAGTCAAAACATAGGGCAAGTGTGGGTAAGTAACATTCACCGCCAAACTTGCCGTTTTACAAAATAATGCGCATGACGTGTAGACATTTTCAAGTCTCATCAAATCATTTTTTATGAGACAGACCGTAACACTTCAGCCAATGAGGGTCAAACTACACATCGTCGTAAGCTTTCGCATTGCTTGTATCAGGTCAAGTGATTTTTATTAAAATATACACGATTTGATTTATTTATTCTATTTTTGACAGTGAGCTTACAGTTTACACCAAAACGCTGAACTGTCCTAATTAATTGTACTTAACCTATACTTATCATAAACAAAAGTTTAACTTAAATATATTCTTAGATGAGGAAATGCTTATATGCAGCTCAATCCTAATTGATCATTGTGTTGCAAATTGCAATGTTTCCGAACGCCTAGGTTTTCAAATGTTATTGCTATTGTTAGTTCTCCAATGTACGTCTGTTTCTAAGGGCACCAAAAACCGATGTTTCTCTACATTTGCCCGTCAAAATCGTGGTTCTTAGTCATTCATCGAGAGATAGCAAATGTTGTGACATAAATATGCTAATAAAACATAGGCATAGGAAGTATTCATTTTTAGGTACCGTACTACTTCACAATTCGGAAAATAAAATCCGTCTTTTAGTAAGATTGTCTAACTATTAGGAAAAACATCCGTTCTGTTAGAATGACGTCACGGCGGATGAATACGAGGATGACGAGGTCGAGCTCGATTTTGCTGGCGACCCCGCTAAGGCTAAGGACTCACGAAGCGGTTTTCACACGCGCCCCCCGCGGTGGCGGAATGGTGTTTTATTTTCAAAACTCACGAGACCGGAGTATTTTGCGGTTACGCAGCCGTCTTGGTTGCGATTATCGCTCGCAAACTTGGCGGTTGACTATCGCAAGACGGGCGGTTGCAAGACGGACGGTTAAACGATCAGTCGAGTTCCAGACCGCCATGACCGCCAACCAGTCGCAGAGCGCGCGGGTGCAACCCGCCGCGGCTGCGGGACCGCGACCCGCGCCCGCCGGTACAAGATGACCGCCGGTGCAGCGGGACCCGCAAACAATCGCACACGCCGCGGGCGTAAAACGCGTCGTGAAATGTGCTTTATTTTTTTACATAAATATCTGTATTCTACAAAGGCTGCGGGCCCGCAACCGCGGCGGGCGCGGGTGAATACCGCTTCGTGAGTCCTTAGCCTAAGGCAGAAATTGTTAACAATCAGCGATTTATGCCCCACGGCACCACCCACATTACGGCGGGTACAAAACCTGAGCTTGCTCCTACCAAAACGACTTTGTTCTTTGTTTGCCACAACCATGTCGCAAACAAAGATTTTGCCATATACTGACAGCAATTCGTAGATATGTCCTGGATTTTCAATAAGAGCAACGGCACGACGTTACGGTGCCGATTTAAGCATCCTGTTACGGACGAGTGCCAGCAAAACAAAAACATCGAATACACCACGACTCGAGCAAATTACGGAGAGCTGTTTTGGGCTCTGGTCATAGTCTATGAAGAGCGACATTAGGCAGGTAAGGCAGGTCCAGCCGTAGAAGAGAGCTTTAAGAGAGGTAGGGCACAGCGAGATTTTCTCGCTCTAAATTGGAGCAGTCCGCCTGGAGAATTACCTTCGCCTTACAGAAGATCGTATCTTATACATCCTATTACAAATGCGAAAGTTTGTGAGGATGTTTGGATGTTTATTGTTCAATCACGCCGTAACGGCTCAACCGATTTCGTTGAAACTTGGAACAGATAAAGTTCTTTACATAGAATAGCATATTTATGTAGGTACCACGCGAGAGAAGACAGCGCGGGCGGAAGCTAGTTTATAATATTAGTAGGATAGTAGGATCTAAAATCGTATCAGCTCCTAATAGATCTGGGACCCCCTACAATTCTGATAATTTGGATTTCCACCCAGTGGACAGTGTGATAGGTTGTAGACATCCGATTCTTGGTGCTGCTTCTTAATGAGTAGGGGGCGGGCGTTTTTGCAAGCGTGTCACTTTAGCACGATTGCGCGGAAGTAGATAATTATCTTGACGTCGACTTTGTGTCCATATCCCCCGAGTATAGGTACCTACATACATACATACAAAATAAATATACTAGTGCTCAGAATAATATGTTAGAAAACTTTGCCTTTAGCCGGGCAAATAGATCTAAGAACATTTTACCTTATATTTTGAACACAAAAACTTCAGTTCTTGTTTTTATTCGTGGATTGACCTTCTGAGCGGCCTTCTTATCAATTTTGTTTTTTATGAAGTTACACTGTTACATGAGTGTGACTCGATCTCGAGTGTAGCTAGTAAGTAGTATTAGTTCAAGAGAAAGGGGAAAGGATGTCCCAATGCCAACGTCCTGGGGTAAGCACTACAGAGCATTGCTCTGGTCCATGCGGGTAATTGAAGCAATTGGCATCAGACACATGTCTCCGTCACCCCTGTTGTCCGTTTGCTTCCGATCGTATTCGAGTTTCTTCTCAATAATTGCACAAAGCATGGTCCTTAGAAGCTTTAGCGATGCCACATTTGAATACTCGTTGAGGCTTTTGCTAATGATATAACATTGAGAAACCTAATGTCAAGATAAACCTTACATAAGTTTAAAGACATTATTAACTTTCTTTTGTATTCCGTTTGTGTAAAACTTAAATAAAATTTTTAAACTGAGAATGATAGAAAGAATGTTTCTTTTTATTTTATACGGAGGCAAACTGGCTTACGAACTGATGGTAAGCGGTTACCGTCACCTATTGCTATCTGAAACCCTTGGAGCATTGCTGATGTGTTGCTTGCCCTGGAGATATCTTTTTGTATTATTCTTGAAGCCCTTCATGTAGCTCAGTGGTAAAACTTCGGAAGGGAAGGCTTTCGGCCTTCGGCTCATTCCACAACTTATGGGGAAGAAAGGATATAGTAAAGCGAGATACCCTCGTGTTGATGAGGTGTGGATGAGCCCGATGGTAGAACCTCGATGCGGGTGAGTTGCAATAGTTCCTCAGAGCATTCCTTGTTTTAAAACCGATAGAGCACACAGAGCGAGCCAATATCTCGGCGCTGCGCTGGTTCAAGGGCTCCATCATACATGCTAGTGAGCTTGGGTTCGTCGACAATTCTAACGGCTCTATTCTAACGGATCTTCTCTGGAGGGAGTTGAAACATCTCATCATCAAGAATCATCAATGTGTTCGAAATTTGATATGGTATTATCATTTACATTTACTTGTCAGAACAACAACTAAATAATATGCTTTGTATCCTAATTATCCTATTCTATGAAAAGTTGGGCTCTGAACTGCGCATTACAACATCTACATCATTTTTATCTAAGAAAGATCAAGTCCAAGAGGGCGAAGTAAGAGGAATGTAAAATAAACATAAGAAACTCTTCACATGTCATCTAGTATAATAATTTTAAGAGTCACTCAACTGCGGCAGTCCTCAAATTAAAGTGCACCATGATGAGTTTTAATTGAAAACACAGGAAGTGTCTATTTGCCAAACACTGTTTAAGTACGGATATTATGTTTTGGTACGAGGTTGTTACAATCTAAACTTTAATTCTGTGGTTCGCTTAATCTGAAAAACATCGTGGGGAACAGGCAATATATGGAAATCTAAAGAGAAGCATAGGATGTCTGGTCGGGCTGCGTGGTAGGTTTCCACTTGATCTTAGTCACCCAAGTCAAAGATCTTGATGAATTATGGTGGCTTGTGACTGGTGAAGAAAGAACAAGTGTTTTGCAAGGATTCAGTACGTCTCTAGGAGGTTCTTTACATCGTGCGGTCAAGGAATAATACACGTTCAAATTGCGAGCCTAGCTGAGTGACCATAGTCTCATAGTCATAGTCATAGTATTCAATGTACTTTTTACTCTCACTCATCAGCGCAGCGTGACTAACACGCGTACTAACGGGTAGGTAGTTCAGAGTTTCCACACATGCGCAAACCATGTCATTTTATAATATAAATTAGGTAAGATGACATTAATTATAATATTAAGTAAGATGACAAATCGCACGCCGTTTGAATAAGGACTAAGACAATTTCATAAGTACCTCGGTGCATCTAACTGCAACCACAGAATAATAAAAATAGTACAGTACCTACTATCCTGCAATGACTCTGCGTGGGTTCGCGCATATGCGTCTAGACTTTATTGATTATAAGTAGGGCATCCATCCTACTTAAATGGATGCCCAATGGATCTGTTTTACGATGTAGGAAGGCCCCCAACCCGATGGGCATGGACAAAGCCATTTTGGAGATTTCAGGGACGAATGGAGGCTCAAGACCGTTCATCACGGAACTCTATGGGGAGGCATGTTTAGCAGAGGAGTTCATCAAGATGATGATAAGGAGGGTATCATTCTGGGATTTGAGATTCCGTCTGAAGAGTCCTGGCTATTTTTAGTTTCTTTTATTTAATGTCAAAGTTAAATTTTTTTACCTTTTTTATTCGTTATTTTTTATACGTGAAAACCTGTTATTGGCTATCTGTTATGTATACTGGTGTTTCGCAAGATTATTATGCTGTTGGTTTTCCTATAAATAAATAAATAAAGACTTCACGCATCCTACTAATATTACAAATGCGAAAGTTTGTGTGAGGATGTTAGTGGTTTAATCACACCATAACGGCTCACCCAATTTCGATGAAACTTGGAACAGATAGAGTTCTTTACTTAGAATACAATATAGGTTACTTTTTACCTAGGTACCTCGTGAGCAAAGCCTCGGACACAAGCTAGTAATTAATAAATATAGTTATGTGACTAAAGTGAGGCCACGCTTATAAGCGACTTTTGACGGGCATTTGACACTTCATCAAAATAAACTTGTAACGGCGGCCACACAATATTGGACGAATTTTCTCAGATATGAAATATATATTTATTAGAATATTAAGAAGGAATATCTAAATCCATTAATTTCACGATTTTCTTTTAACTAATAAACCTCTTTAAAATTATAAAAAGAAAAATTCTAAATAAACCGAACGTCGCGACGTCCGTTGGGTAACATCCTTAGTGACACGACTTGACACGAGTATACTGACATAAACTTGTAACGACGCGTCGTGTCACTAAGGATGTTACCCAAAAATTGAACGATTTCATACGATTTTTTGTTTGGGTCGACAAGTTGAATACATTGACTGTGCTATAGAGTTTATTTGTGCAAAAATAAAAGTTCATGCAGTGCATAACAATACTGAGCTACCCTTCAGCACTGGAAAAAAGTTGGCACTGCAACAAACTGGAGAAAAGTCGTCGAGAAAACAAAGAAAATAATCTTACATGACTTTGAACAAGTTGTGAATTGACAATATTGTAGAAAATTAATTCATAATCTCTGAGTACCTACAGAGTATGACGATGACAAAACGATTATTTCAACTGGATAAATGCAACTTATTATGTTCAACTATGTACCTACCGGCTTTTTTTTTTTTTTAAATGACGATATTATTTAATTATTTGACAGGGATTGTAATGGTATTCAATCAAATAAAGTTACTCTACATATGCAATAAGTGATTTTTAACGAATTGATGTTATTTTATTTTTCACAATAACTGCATTCGGTTCCCTGATGTTTGAAAACCATATCGATTCATTCAGTTTAACTATAATTTTAAGCAGGTCACCTCACTATGAAGCTAAGACTGACAGACATCAAATGTGGCTTTTTAATGTGGCCTTACTGTAATTTTATTATTATTTATTTATTTAACCTTCAATAAATACTATGACTATAGACTAGAGATTTGAGATTGGGTTAGTCTAATCAACTCCATTTCTCATCAGGAAAACTTTTCTCAAAGTACCAAGCTTATCAATCATAAGATTTTGTAATAACACAAAAAAAATCATTCACTAAAGGCTATTAAACCATAATACCTAATGACACCGACAGATTGACAAACAAGACTGAAAGATAGACAACAAAGAGATTCTTCCCCTGGTCTGCTTTAATACACATTTGGGGCCTGATTCTACTTGGTCTTCTACATGGGAACTATTTCTATGATTTCAGAATGATAATTGCATGATAATGATCGCACAATTATCATTCAGTTACGGTTGTCACCACTTTCGTTTCATTGGTTCATTGGTTTCACAATAACTGCCATAATCATAAGAATGGCTGCCATTACTAATCAACTGTGAACCATTGTCATTTTGAAGCCATTGAATAAGTATAATTGGGCCCCTGGATGGGACACAACAGATTTTCTATTGTCTGGAATTGCTGCAGTCAAGGTTTTTTTTCCATCTAAAAGGTACAGAAGTTACAGAGCAGACTTAAAAAAGAAACAACCTAAATCTAAAGGCTGAAGTGTAATTGCTTGTTTATACTGTCGCTGGTTCTTTCTGCTTATCCTGTCAATGACCTGGCTGAAGTGGGGTAACCTTGCTAAGGGTTAATGACCATCTTCCGTACAATTCAGACTCCTCTCCGTCCAAAGGTTGTCTGGAAGAGATCGCTTTCTTAGCGATAAGACCGCCCATTGTATATATCAATTTATTTAGTCTATAATCAATTGTAATTAGTTATTAAGGTGTGTGGACAATAAAGAATTTTCATTCATTCATTCATTCATTGGTGAAAGAGTCGATTAGAATTCATTACCTTCCTCCTTACTAATAATTTGCTAAGACGAAGCAACTACATGTTTTTTTATAAAATTATTTTAAAAATCAGCTCCGAAACTGACTTGAAACTCATTCTAATAAAGTTGTTTACGATGTTGGTTTTACTTAAATTTGTATTAAAATGGTATGTATAGTTCTTGAGTTCAACAGAAAGAAAATAGATTCATACTGATTCATACCAAAATAAAATGTGCATCAGCATTTTCATTGGACAAAAGGACCGCGGTAGCTACCTACCTATCTACTAAAAATACGTTGCCGATCAACGTGTTTATTTCTCTTTTTGTTCCGTGACCTAGAATTTTCGAACTCAATTAAAACTTTTCCCTTCTCGATGTAGAAATGAGAGAATGATCTCGACAGATAGGTCATTAAGTAGGTGTGTAGGTACTTATGTAAAGCCTTCAACTAAAACGCATTGGATGGAAGAAATCTGTAAGAATGAGCCTGTTTGTATGTGGGATGCATAGAGCTCTCACCTGGGACCCCGTGGCTGAAAGCAATGAGCAGGAATGCACTCCAAACAAACTTTAGCTTCACGTCCACAAGCGAAAGATCCATTTTCTTCACTTCTTTTACTTTCCGTAGTATGTAAAAGTTTTTATTTCTCGATTGCTAATTTGAACCAGTCACCAACAACGTAAGCTCGACAGAAAGCACCACAGATTAATATTTATTAAAATTACAGAAAAGGACCGGACCGGACGGCACGCACGCACGCAGCGCACCCACACCACAGACAGACACAGACTAGTGTCCAGCCAGACCGTAGACCACAGAACACTATTACTCCCGAGACCGTAGACCCTGTTTACGAGCCAGACAAATAAATTAATATGAACGAACGAAATAATGTAACTAACGCTACGGCCAGTGCTGCCAACTCCAATCCACTGTTATGGCCGTTTTTCCACCGCAACCGAAGAAAGAAGAAAAATAAAGTTCCAAAAAAATTGTATGGAATGGAACATCTATCATGGACGATCATCGAAAAGCTTTGAAAAAACCTATGTGGTATAGAATAGGTTATTACCTATCGTATAATATCATGCACAAGAGCATCCTCTTGCCCTATTTTCCAATAAATACCATTATGAGTCCTTTTTTATTATTGTGAAACGAAATAAATGTATTGGTGCGCGCGTTTGTTAGGTAAAATATAAAAAAAATTCATTAGTTGGGTACTCTAATATAAACTTTTTTAGAAATCGACCATAATAGATGTCATTCCATACAATTTATTTTAAACTTTATTTTTTTCTCGGTGAGTATTAGTTTTATGACAAAATGTCATAGAATAATTTCTGATAGGATTACTGAGCTCCACGTCATTGCCAGTGGTCCGATTCAATTCGAAAATTAAAAAATTAAATTAGTGAAGTAAAATGCCCATATGAGAATAGAGACGTTTCATCAATATATGGAGCCTGGGCCTGCACTGTGTACACTACTCTAAAATATGCTAAGCAATAAAGTAAACGTATTTAATTGGTTATTTTATTTAAATTGACTTCGTTCTAAGGTACATTATGATTTTCTTCGACAAAGAGAGCAACACACAGCGCTATAAAAATATGGCGGATGGACTTGCGTGCAATGTCATTTTGACAACCTACATTTATCTGACAAAACAAAAACATCAAATCAAACAACATGACATGAAAAATATGTCAATGTCATGTCAAACGCCAATTATAAACCAACATGGCGGCCTTCAAATAGTGTTCACATAGTAAAAAACTTACCAGAAGAACTATTCTTGTACCATCGCATTTGTCTTCAAATTAATGAAATTGTATTTTTCTTGTCTCCAATCTCCAATTTTTCCTATTTTTTCTGTGTAGTGTACATGGACCAGGCCCAGAATGAAATGGCTCCAAATTGTTAGACGTAGCAACCCTAAAAAATAATGTACTATTAGCGCTCTCTTGCTCGGGTATACCCTCTGGTCCCGTCTATGTATTCTTGGTCTACGGGTCGTCAGCATCCTATGCCCCTTCGTCCATGACGCTACGCAAAAGTGACGGAACTCATTAGAAACTAGAGTTGCGGACTGGAAACTCTTGACTCGTCCACGACGCTACTGGAATTTCCTGAAACTCAGTCACTCAGTAAACGATTTTATGTAAACAAAGTTTTGAACATGAAAAAAATTAACATGTCTAGTGATAATTCGAGCGATGACATGGAATTATTACTTCTCCAGTCACAAAGACGTCAGAATCACTTATAATTACTGTTTATTAGTTCATTTTTCACACAGTTTCTCGAAACCAGTCGCCTGGGGACCAGCATGTCGAGTCGCCAGGAGACTAGTTACAAACGCGTTCCTTTTGAGTAGCGTCGTGGACGGACGCGCATTTAAATACTAGTGCTATCGCAGTCAGGCTACTCATAAGTGACTACAGTTTCAGTCGCGTTCCTTTTGAGTCGCGCCGTGGACGAAGGTAGTCTATGCCTGTGCCATAGACTAATAGAGAGAATACTGTCTGTGCGGTGCGGGCCCAGGCGGGCGGTTTACTCGCTCCAAACCAGTAATAGTGTAATAGTCACTCGGGAGTAATATTGTTCTGTGGTAATAGTGTTCTGTGCTCCAAACAGTATATTACGCGCGAATTAAAGGTTATTTTTGAGTTCTTTGAGTCATATGGATCAAGTAGTGGTTTCATTCTGTTTGATCAAGTAGTGCTAAACAACGGGGCGAGCGAGCGTGCTTCCTCAGAATACAGAACAACGTGCCTCGCAACAAAGATCTTGAGGCACAGCAGTGCCTTCGCCGCACCGACCCCGTCGCCGAGCTCAGCTCGTGCAGCAGTAGTCTTTGAGCTGATGGGGTGGTAGGTCGTGACTGCCTGCCACAGAGTCACCTGCCTACTATACAATATCTGCAGCATAAACTTTTCGATATTCAGCAAAAGCAAGTCATTTTGCAAAACTTTGAAATGTATCAGATAAATGTGTTCTATAACTAGTTCTTATTACACCTGGATAGTAAAATGTAAGTATTATAAAATTAATCTGAAGAAAATTCTCGGTTGGGTTGTACATAACGGGACACTATAGGATTAGGACTTAAAAAAATGTGATGTGACCTTCATATAAAAGGATCACTTGAGTTTAAATAATAGTTATTATTCCTATTCGAAGCACCCTTACCCCACGTGGTCCGATTTGGTCCTACCTCTGGGTGTTTTTTTATAAAAGGTGGAGCCAGAAGCTCGCGTAGGCGCTGAGCTCCTGAGCAGAGTGAAGGCCGAGTGTGCGAGTGAAACGAAGGGGTGACGAGCGATACTTCTGGCGGAACGCACCTACCCACAGGGAGTATGGGTGGAACTTTGGCAATGTTTTCTAAGTCCTAATTCTATAGTGTCCCATTATGTACACACAAACCAAATTCTCCAATCACTTTCCTCAATACAAAGAAATAACTATTTAAATAAAAATTTTAAATTATTTCAGGTGTGAAAGCCCTAATAGTAGCCTAGTGAGGCATACAATTGAGCTGAAGTACGCGAACAGGCAGCGCACCGCAGCGCTGCAGTGGCTGCTTCTCAACGGGGCGCTGCTCGCTGTGCTCGCCTACGACCTGTTAGTACCAACCACCCCACCACAATTTTACCTCTACCTATTCTCTAAGCTTGCTTGTTGTGTCACTAAATAAAAAATATATATATTCCGAACATATCACACACGGTCAACTGATCCCAAACTAGGCATAGCCAGTACTATGGATACAGAGATATATGTAATAGATAAATATTTAACACCCAGACATCTGTCAGAACATACATCTGTCTTAATCACACAAATGTTTGTCCAGTGTGGGAATCGATCACTGATTCTTTCTTGGTCATCCTGTATTACGTCAGTGATCAGGTTGAGGTATTGTGGCCCGAAAAGAGCATAATTATGATCTAATTCAAATCCAGGATGGTTAGACCTGCACTGATTTCCCGCTGTGGAGTGTTTTGAGCCTATGACCATGGGTGAAAGAATCATGTAGTGAAAGGATTAAAGTTTGCCTCTTAGAGACTCCTTTCGCGCCGTGCCATAAGTATGCCATGGTGACATTCGAGGAAACCAAAAACTTTTCAATCAAATAACAGTAAATTAAGTAAAAATGTTGTGTTGATCTTTGTTGCCGACAATAATGACAATATGGCAGCACACACTACTGATTCTTTCACTGACGGTCATAGGCCCTTTTCAAGGCCACCATACCTCAACCTGGTCACTGACCTAATACCCGTGACCAAGAAATAATCAGTGACAGATGAGCAAGTATGGCATATAAAACATTTGTTCGCTTATGGTCAACTTAGCAAACCGTCCACTAAAATTTTCAGTAGGAGATGAGCAATCGGTCCGTTTCATATATAGTCAACTTCGCAATCGGGCTACTTCTTAAACCGTCCACTTCTGAATAGGTCCACTTCTCAAAAGGTCTGCGTATCAATTGGTCCACTTCTCAAACAGTCCCCTGTTCCTTGTATCCGGCAAACTCAAAGTCAAAGTCAAAAGGCATTTATTTCAATAAAATCACTAGGATCACTTTGAAATGTCTTAGAAACTAGGTGAAGCTATGCCTGTTCCTCTCGACCAAGCCTAGAAGAATCAGGCTAAACTACACTCTAGAGTAATGAATTCGGAAAAGTATTTTAATATAAAATTATGTTTCAAACTTAAACAAAACAAACAGTGTCAACAGTGTAGGTAAAACAAAATATTTTATTTGCTTCAAACTAATCAGTATTTTCATAAAGAATACAACAAATTATACTTAGTGGCTTTTCTTAATTTTCCTCAGAAAGTTTATTGGAGTTACTTCATTTCGTAACAGTATCTTCGAATACTTTTTGTATGTCCTATCAAAATCAACATCACACTTCCTCCTTTTTCTCAATAACTGATTGACATTTTTGCAATCTTTATTTTTGACCGAACGCTAAGAGGACCGATTGCGAGGATGACTAGTTGCTAAGTTGACCGATCAAGAAGTTGACTGATTGCGAAGTTTACCGATTACGAAGTCGTGAAAAATAGTGGACGGTTTGCTAAGTTGACCATAAGCGAACAAATGATATAAAAGAATAACAACCTCTCCTAATAATATTTAAGTACCTAAATATCTCTCCCATTAAAATAATCCAAAAAGTATTGATACTTTAGGGGTAATCATATGAGTAGTTTCTAAAACTGATTTAGATACTACTTATATTAGGTATTGATACAGCATTACAGCGTGCTGATCTGATGATGGAGTGATGAGCAGTTAGAACATGCCAAATACGCGGTTTTCAAAATGTATCTTAGTCGAGCTGCAACAATCATCAAAGTGACACCTTTTATTAGACATCATGAGGAATGAGTTGGGGGCGAACCACTAATTCTAATAGAATATAATAGAAAAACGTTTATTTTGTTACCAACACAATCAGACTTAACACAATACAAAAATGAAATTCAACCTCATCGTAACAAAAACGGCCACCACTAGTACTTCATACCATAGCGTTGGTCTTCTTAATACCACTAAATATTTATCACCCCAGAACAAAAATCTGTGTTCATCACACAAATGTTTGTCCAGTGCGCGAATCGAACCCGCGACCTCTATCGCAGAAGGCTGAGTCACTACCAACTGAGCTATGAGGCCAGTCAATATAATAATAAGAGAGACGCGCGCGTGTTACAGATTGAGCTGGTGCGGCGGATGCGGGGGCGGCGCGCTGGCGTGGGCGGAGGCGCTGGGCGCGCTGGTGCTGGCCGCCAACTGTGCGCAGCACGCCGCGCGCCTGCTGCGGCCCGCGTGCGCCCCGCGCCCCGCGCCGCAAGCGCTCTCGCCCGCGCAGCGCCGCCTGCTCGGACTCACGGACGCTGACCTCGGTGCGTTATATTATGCTAGACCGCTCTAAAACCAGCGTTCTTTATGTTCTAGTCAGGACAAATTACAGGCAAAACGCATTTTTGATTAGAGCAAGCGGTTCGTTCAACTCCTTGGCTAAAGCTAACATTGATGTCGACCTATTCAACACTACAACGAGTAAGCTTGAACAATGACAACTTCTTTGTTAATGGTACTGATTAATTTTTGTGTGTGTGTATGTATTGCTTTCTGTCGTCTATCGTTACTTTATATACCTATCCATCCCCTGCTATCTGCGGAAACTTATAATTGGCCATCAGTGCACATGTAGTATCACTACTATGCAGTAGTGATACTACATGTGCTTAAGATAATTCATTACCAAAAACCATGCGGTTTGTGGTAATGAATTATCTTAAGTGTCCACCTTGCTGATAGTTTTCCAAAAATGTCTAAAATAATATAAATAGCACTAGCTTCCGCCCGCTTGGTACTTACGTACAAAGTACTTTATCTATTCAGAGTTTCAACGAAATCGGTTGAGCTGTTACGGCGTGATTGAACAACAAACATCCTAACAAACTTTCGCATTTATAATATTAGTAGGACTAGCTGTATTATTTGAAGCTAACCTATCCTCCTAGCAAATACTCCTAAAAAAGGCTACGCAGACAGCATATCATGAAACTGGATGGATCATGAAGCACCAAGAAAGGAAGAATTGTTGGAGCAAGAACTCCTACAAGCCCGAATACCCACACCAAACCTGGTCATAGTCCGAAGACTGATCGCAGATAAACTCGGAAAAGAAAAAGCAAAGGTGCTGTCTATTGGATACGCTGGAACTAAGGAGAAAATTACAGCTACCTATACACTATTGTCTTATACTGCAAAACAAAGTGAATAATCCGACCGCTTTGAGCATCTATATGTGCCTGACAATTACGTGCGCTGTGGCCGCGCCGTCGACATCAACTGTTCGCCTGCCACACACCGCGAACTTTTCACCCTCATTATGCGCCAACGCTAAGAGCTCTCACTCTTTTAAATGCGTATGTACACGAGGTCCAACATAGCCCGGTGTAGCTGGCAGCCCGGTGTAGCTGGCAGTGGTCGTAAGAGACCCACAGCATAAAAATCCGTTCGAAAAAAACAAGGTCCAACATATCGACATCTTTAATTATAGCATTTGTACAATATTTAATTCGCTAAGAGTATATTAATGTTTTAATTTTAGACAGTAGGCACTTTGGCTTATACTGGATGCTTGCTGTTTTGTGTCTTCAGACTCGTCGTTCGTGGTGACGTCCGCGTGCTCGACGCCGGAGCGGAGCCCTGCGCCGAGCGAGGAGCCGGGCTCGCTGTCCCCGCGCCGCAGCTGGCGCGCGCGGAGCTCGCCCCCCTCCGCCCCCGGCTCGTCGCCCCCCACGCCCCCCGCCCCCGCCTCGCCCCCGTCCCCGCACGCGACTCGCGCTGGCCCCGACGAGTTCATCTCCGACGGCCGCGCTCTAGCCGCTTACATAAGGTGAGCTTGAACACTTACCTCCCGTAGGTTAGCGTTTACTTTTTACCCTGTTGAGTAACTTTTAGCTTTGAGTTAAGGGCAAGCAACTGTACCGAAATATTGAGAAACTACGCACCCCATCCTGTCTACTTATTTATTAGTTACCTATACCTTCTTTGAGTTATACAGGGTGAGTTTTTTTCAGGGCCACTTAGGCGAAATCGGCAACCGTGAGAGTAATCGAAAAGTGATGTTAAGAGTTACGGGCTCGATTTTGAAAAAATAAGATCTGCATTAAAAATAATTGTTATTCGATTACACTCACGGCTTCCGATTTCGCCTAACTGGCCCTAAAAAAAACTCACCTGTATAGTATTTGTCTTTTACCTGTTTATTAACTCTTAGCTTTGAGTTATGGGCAAGCAACTGTGCCGAAATATTGAGAAACGCACCTCACCCTGACTACTTACTAACTAGTTACCTACTACGCCTTCTAGTTCTAAGTCTGTCAATAAACCATTATAGTTTCATGTCTGTCTGTCCAACGAGTCAGAGCCGCTTTTCTCGCAGATTATTAGTAGGTACTATCATGTTGTGCACTGTAATTACATCGGTGATGCATACGCCTACAAAGTAAAGAAATAAAGACTTTGTATTACTCAATGACTGGCCTCATAGCTCACTTAGTAGTAACTCTGCCTTCTGCGCTAGAGGTCGCGGGTTCGATCCCCGCACTGGACAAACATTTGTGTGATAAACACAGATGTTTGTTCTGTGTCTGGGTGTTAAATATTTATCTATTATATATATATCAGTCTCTGGTACCCATAGTACAGGCTATGCCTAGTTTGGGATCAGTTGACCGTGTGAATATGTCCGGAATATTTATTTATTTATTGTTTTGTTGTATAATTGCAGGCAGGCGGAGGCGCGCGCGGCGGGTGCGGGCGCGGGCGCGGACCGGGCGTGCGTGCTGCCGGCGCCGCCGCGCGCGCACCAGCTCGCCGTGCTGCCCGGTACGTAGGCGGGCCCTTCCTCATCACAGTTGACAATAACCACAATTTCTTCTCTTACGCCCAAATACTGAAACGTCACTTAACCATTTGAGATGGTCTCAATTATTTGAGACGCCGCTATCGTTCAGAATGTTATACTCAAACATCAATTTGATCCCCACTTGTTTTAAGTGACGTTTCAGTATTCGGGCGTTAGTGCTGTATTGGGGCGATATCAGACTGATAATTTTCGGTAATTAATTTGTACACAGACCGGTCGAAGGATCAGAGTGAGGAGGAGGGCGCGGTCAAGGGCGGCGCGCCGCTGTGGCGCCGGCTGCACGTGGACCCGCAGCGACTCACCGAGTACAACCTCAACTTGCGTCTCGTAAGTGCCACTAGCCATCCACACCAACGATACACATCCTCCATTACATTTTTTATTTCCTTAGAACCACCCATTCATTTATAATTATTTTGATATTATATTGACGTACTACGTGGTTTCGCCCGTGTGATGTCATCCTGTTAGGTCCAATCTGAAAACCAGCGCTAAAATCCAATCAAAAACTATTTAACATAAACGCACGCTCGCATGTATCGCAGTGGCTGCACGTGACCGTGGTGGGCCGCGTGGCGCGCGAGCTGGCGGCGGCGGAGGCGGCAGGGGCCGCGGGGGTGCAGCACGAGGCGCTGCTGCCTTTCCTGGCGCCGTTCGCCGACAAGCAGTACGTCGCCAACAGGATCAAAGGTGAGCCTCCGAGGTGCGCTTGGTCCATCGTGCGTGCGACAGCAGGGAAGCGGCAGATCCGTAATCGCTTCCTCGTCTTGGTCCGCAGAGCTGAGCTGCGGCGGCTGCTTGAGCGGCTACCGCTGGGACGGCGGCGGGCGCGGCTGGCACGCGGCGTCGGGCCAGCCCACGGACGCGGAGCTGCTGCTGCACCTGTTCGCCGCGTACCTGGACCTAGTGGCGCCGGGCGGCGGCTTCAGCGCACGCCACGTGTCGCTGGCGCCTGCGCCCGCGCCGGCGCCGCACCCCGCGCGGTTGGTGCTGCGCCGCGTGGCGCGCCTATCGCCGCACCTCGTGCTGCTGCTGGGCGAGGACACGCTGGAGGTGGGCGCGGGCCGCAACAACCTGCTGCACGCGCTGCTGCTGTTCCTGGCGGCCGCGGCCCGCGCGCGCCCGCCCGCTCTCTGCCGCTTGCACCTCGGCCCTGCCGGACTCAACATGCTGTGGATCCTGGGACGTTGACTCCCGTGCTCTGCCGCCTGCAACTCGGCCCTGCCGGACTCAACATGCTGTGGATCCTGGGACTTTGACTCCCGCGCTCTGCCGCCTGCAACTCGGCCCTGCCGGACTCAACATGCTGTGGATCCTGGGACTTTGACTCCCGCGCTCTGCCGCCTGCAACTCGGCCCTGCCGGACTCAACATGCTGTGGATCCTGGGACGTTGACTCCCGCGCTCTGCCGCTTGCAACTCGGCCCTGCCGGACTCAACATGCTGTGGATCCTGGGACGCTGACTCCGCGTAAACCGTGCCTCAAGTTATCGACTGACCTAGCTTGTAAGATCCATCTAGTAGAATGCACGTTGTTCCGATTCAGAATTCAATAAATTTTAAGGTTTTACTGTGCCTTTAACTTGAAGTCCTACCGATTACGACGCGACGGTACGTGTAGCCGCCGTTGAATAGAATAGAATATATTTATTGCCATAGGTGAACACAATAAAAATTGAATAGTGTACTTAGATTAGGTGAACAGGCTGTGACTCTTCATATTTTTGTAACACACAATTACAATTCGTGATATTCGCTTTTATAGGAGATTCAGTAAATCTAACATCATTCGCGACAAACGGTAGGTATAAAACTGGTATCAGTAAGTATATTATTATGGAAGGGCCTTTGTTTATTAATTACTTCAATGACTATTGACTACCTACAAATGAATTTTAATGACTTTGTAGTTCAGTAAGACCAAACCGATCCTTCTGAAATTTGGTATGAAAGTAGTAAGTAGGTAGGTACATAGGCTATTTTGATTGTATAATGGAGTCAGGAGCTGTTCCACGAAACTCCTTTGCATATTACATGATTGAGCTGAAACTTTGCATACCCGTTGGTGTCCGATGACAGTACAATATTATGGTGACAACTAGTTAATCTGATGATGGATTCAGGAGTTGTTTCAAAGAACTCTTCAGAAAATTTACTGATCGAGGTGAAACTTAGCATACCTGTCTAGGTCCGATGATAGTACAATATTGTGATGATAATGACCCGATCTGATGATGGAGTCAGGAGCTGTCCCGCGAAGCTCATCAAATTGTCTGATTGAGCTGAATCTCTGCATACCTGTCGAGGTTCGATGACAATAAAACATTATGACGCAAGCCTAATTCAATTTCGGGCTTTTTGGTTTGTGATTTCAGCGTCGGTCGTACCTACATAAAATTGTTTCAGCCAGTGGGATACTCGGCTCCATGATAACCAGGACTGAAAATCGCCAAGTTTCTGAACGAGATAGACATTTCTAGGTTGATCCGATTATTGTTTTGTCTGACTATCGCCGGGGAATCCACGGGACCAGCATCGATACCCCTCAAGAAGTACCTACCTACTGAGATGCAGCTTATGCAGGTAAGTAAGTAAAACACTAAATTTTCTAGTGATTGCTTGCATCTTTTCCTTTTAAATCCTAATAATACCAAAATCGAAAAAAAAACATCAATCAAGAAAATCGACTAGTTTTAGATAAGTTTGTTTAGAGCGTACTGTCAATCTTTTTATACGTGCTGTCTGTGGGTTAACTACACGCAGAAATGCTGGAATGCCCTGTATAATAAGGGATTCAGAGTGCTACTGGGACTGCCCAGCTTCTGTAGCGCGTCCGGGATGTTTGCAGAGTCCCGCGTTGATGACTTTTACGCAATCATCCGCAACAGAACAGCATTCCTGATGCGGCGGGTTAGGGGCGGTACCAGTAGCTATCTGAAACTTATAGCTGGAAGACTAGACACGGACTGCGCTATCATGAAGCACTGGACGCGCACACATAATACCATGCGTTTGTGTGTGTCCCACTAAGTTAAAATGTTTTTTTAATTCACAAATTATCTACCTACCAAATATTATAATAATTATTTGTACTATGCCTGAAATATTTAATTATTAAGCTGAAATAAACGCATTGAATTGAATTGATTTTAGCGGTTTGAGCTGTGTTCATTTATATAAATAGAAGATAATACTTAGGATGGTATTGTTTTCCAGAGACATGCGTTGGTAAATCTCATGTGCCTGCGCTCCTAGACTATACACGTACCTACTTAAATATTAATCGATTCCATGGAATAATCGGCAGATACCTTCCATACAATATAGACCACGTCATATTCCGATAGCATATAAGATATTTTTTACAAAAACTAAAAACCGACTTCAAATTCCTGAATATTTACAAGAACAATATCAACCTCTTTTTTTGTTATCAACCTCTGCGCTTTGCTTACCTACTGAGAATGACACTGGCCACCTAAACTTTCGAATAAAAAACAAAACTAAGTATGACATCCATTCATCATCATTAAAGTCTTAATTACCTAGTGATTTTTTGATAATTTTATAATTAAATGTGTTCTTCTCGCCTGAAACACAGGATTACCTAGTTCAGGCTCCTATGTAATATCTACTTAAATGTAAAAATGACCATTAACCTGTAAATTTTTGTGTACCTTATCAATCTTATGAATAAATTATATAATATTAATTTATCTATTTATTTAAAGTAATAACTCTTACGGTACTGACTGACTGACTGTCAATCAAACGTACCTAGTGGTTTTATTCTCTTTGAAAATCAACGCAGAGCCTAACCAAAATCCTAAGAGTATGAAATTTGCAGGGTAGCGTAACGTATGGGTTAACAGAAAGGAATTTCCGACACACAACCCCTAAGTTTATGTAATAATAGCAGCAACCGAACGAAGTCGCGGGAATTACAATATCATACCACAGTCGACAAAAAAAATCGGCAAGTCGTAATTTCAAGATATGATGACGTTTTTTTAAGGTTTACGGGACAAGTTGCAATACCTCAAGTTAAATTAAAATGGGACCACCCCGGTATCATACCCTATACACCAGCGAAAGAATCATCAAAATCGGGTTACTATTGGCGGAGATATCGAGTAACATACACACAAAAAAAAAAAATCCGACTTGAGGACCTCCTCCTTTTGGAAGTCGGTTAAAAATGTCATACTAGCATCATTTACTAATGGAATCTATACTTTATGACTTTACTATAGCTCCCTATAATTCACTTCGGGAACTGCGTCACAATTGAATTCCATGTATAAAATTAGAAAACAAGGCAAGTAACATAAATAAAAAAGATTTAATTAAGAATACAAAGGTTAGGTACATAGTAAGTGTAGTAGGTATATAATTACCTATACTCTATATTTTTGGAAATAGCTATTTATCTCTACCTACTTCCAATTCTTAAAATCGGTTACAATTAATTGTACACTTCTCTTTTAATCATCTCCCTGCAAGAAGAAGCTCCAACACTTCTACAAAATTATAGGTACCTATTCCGTGGACATGTTCGGCTTGGCGTCGGCGTTGTCGTCGTGGAAGTCGTTTATGTCTCGCAGGTGCTGGTGCAGCGCAGCATCTAGCGAGGCCAGCAGCTGGTGCAGTTCGGGCGCTGCGAGCCCGGGCAGGCGCGCGCGCGCCATGAACGGCAGCCGCCGCAGCGCGCGCCCCGACAGCCGAGCCCGCGCCGCCGCCTGCGCCACCGCCCACAACTGCAGCGAGGAGTCCGCCGCCGGGCTCGGCGCCCAGCACGAGCCCTCGAGCGCTTGCAGCGGTAAGAGGCGATCGCCACCGACGTCGCACTGCGCCACCACGCCGCGTGCCTTTAGCTCGTCGCAGCAGCCCAGCAAGATCTCGTATGCGGCGCGCGCCGACGGCGGCCCCACGCGCCGCTTGATGTCCGCGCGGTCTGCGAACGCGACGTCGATCGCGCCGGTCACGTTGGAGGTGGTGAGCACGAGCGCGTTGGGGCAGCGTCGTAGTCGGTCCAGCTGCGCGAGCAGCGCGTTCACGGCGCGGGTCGCGTCGCTCGGCTCGATGCCGGCGAGCGAGGCGCGGCGCGTGTGCGCCAGCGACTCCACCTCGTCCACGAGCACGCAGACGAGCAGGCGCCGGTCCGCCGCCATCCCGTGCACGCGCTCGAAGAGGCGCGCCACCAGCTTCCCGCTCTCCGAGAACCACTTGGAGAAGAGGCAGTGCGCGTTGATCTCGACGAGGCGCGCGCGCGTGAAGCGCGTGCCGAGCCGCACGCTGAGCTTGTGCGCGAGCGCGCGGCACAGCGACGTCTTGCCGGTGCCGGGCGGACCGTGCAGCAGCACCACGCGGTTGCAGCCCACCACGTTGGGGTCGACTCCGCGCTCCACGAACTCGAACGCGGTCTCCACGAAGCGCACGATGTCCTCCTTGAGGCGCGAGTCGAACACGAGGCTCTCCCACAGGCCGTCCAGCTCCTGCGCTGGCAGCGCCCGCACCTCCGCGGCGGCGAACTGCTCGCCGGAGGCGGCGTCCGCCATGGTGTCCGTCTCGGCACCCAACGCGTCCAGCTTGAACACGTGGAACACGAGCTCGGCGTCGGTGAGGCGCACCTCGCCGCCCGTGTGCTCCACGTCGCAGAACGTGATCGCTTCCACGTGTTCGCTTAGCGCGAGGCCCTCCAGCTCGCCCTGGGCCAGCCGCTTGCCGGGGCTCAGCCTGCTGAAGTTACCCAGAAAGGAGTGCACGAGACGCTTCACGAGATTTTGGCTTGCGCGACTTTGCTGTTTTTGTGCCACCTCCACGTGAAGAGGGGTTTTCATGATGGAGAAAGTACCTCCCGAGACTGTAATAAATAATACCTAAAGATTATAAACTTTTACGCTAACATCCGTAAAACTCAGAGTTATTCAAAAAAATTGATCTTACATAATAGAACTTCACTCACGTAAGTATTATTAGAGGATCGGTGGCTTAAATCCTCTTTGGGATCGGCTTAAAAATTACAATAGAAATTAGAAATTTAAAAAATACACAGAAAACTATTTGAATTTAGAACCAACACAACACAATCAACCAATCAAAGAACCAACATGCTAAAAAAATATGTCAATGTCACGTCAAACGCCAATTACAAACTAAAATGGCGGTCCTCATACAGTGTTCACATAGAAAAAAACTTATTATTGTACCAAAATACTACTACAAAGTTCCACTTTACCGTTCCACAGCTTTACTGTTATTTATGTATGTTTCAATTAATTAGTGAATAATTTATCTACACACTAGTTAGTTACACGTAAATAAAACTTTAAAACTTTTTTTTTAAAGATTAGTCATGTATTCGCCCACAAATTAATGAAATCGTATGGTTCTTGTATGCTCCATTTTTTTCGAATTTTTCTATGTAGTGTAGACCAGTCTCCTCAGGATGAATCATTTCGTTTTATTCAACAATTTTTGCAAAGGAGCCATTTCATTCTGGGCCTGGTCCATGTACACTACATAGAAAATTTGGAAAAAATAGGAGATTACAAGAAAAATACATTTTCATTAATTTGAAGACAAATGCGATGGTACAAGAATAGTTCTTCTGGTAAGTTTTTTACAATGTGAACACTATTTGAAGGCCGTCATGTTGGTTTATAATTGGCGTTTGACATGACATTGACATATTTTTCATGTCATGTTGTTTGATTTAATGTTTTTGTTTTGTCAGATAAATGTAGGTTGTCAAAATGACATTTCACGCAAGTACATCCGCCATATTTTTGTAGCGCTGTGTGTTGCTCTCTTTGTCGAAGAAAATCTTAATGTACTTTAGAACGAAGTTAATTTAAATTAAATAACCAATTAAATACGTTTACTTTATTGCTTAGCCATATTTTAGAGTAGTGTACACAGTGCAGGCCCAGGCTCCATATATTGATGAAACGTCTCTTTTTCCCCTAAAAGAACAAAATAATTAAACTTTTTTGCAAAATCATACTTTTTACTGTAGACTTAAATTGAATAAGTAATTCTTTGGAAGTTTTTCCTTACACTCTGTCAAATTGTTTTACCTTAAAAATACCCTAGGCACCAAGAAATACCCAAAATTGTCAGTATGTGGATAAAATTCCACTAGAATTAAGCAATTTAAGTCTACGATAATAAGTATGATTTTGCAATTAAGTTTGAATAATTAGTGCTTTACACTTTACAAAAAAACGGGAAAACTGTACAAATATTGTTGAATTAAATTGGTATTTTCGACTAAGTCTGGGGGAAAATCAAATTGCAGGGTTGGCAGCACTGAGTACTATGTATAATTACGAAACGAAATGAATGACAGGACAGACAAACCATATACATAAAGGCACTTCTCCATTGCTCTCTATATCAGAAGACTCCATATTCATTTCACTACGTGGGCTAGTGGGTTTTTTTTCGGCGAGAAGAATAAAATGGCGATGGGTTTTACATTTAAACATTATAATAAGAGTTCTCCAGTGAAATATTGCAATTGAATGATGGCTTATATAATTGGCTAGCAAATAAACGCAGACACTCCACCAAACACGTAATGTGCAGCTTGATGAGAAGCGATTACTTCGAGACAACCATTTGTAGTCGGCGCCTTTTTATCGATTCCCTTCATTCAGCACACTAGCTAGAGCCCAGAGTTGTGTCAGAGTGGCGTAACGTCATTACGTTCCTTGCCACTCTTAAATAATCCAAATGCCAAACATGGCAACTCCAGTCACGGAGACCATAAAGAAAGGAAGAAGAATAAAATCAAAGCGCCGTCATACAAAATTACTCTATGAGACTAACAAATTCTAGATGGATGGATGAATAAACGAATCCTTTGGGACGTACATTCATTCTTAAATTATTGATTAAATACTCTTCTATGCTATTGGGAAGAGCAAGCAGATATAATCAGCGTGGTTCTGAGCATAGAGTAACTTTTTATATAGAGTCACAGAGTACTAAACTGGAGTAATAGTGTTCTGTGACTAAACTAGTACGTACTAAAATATTCAAGCAAATTATATGATGCACTTCAGTGGTCCGAGTTGATTTGAATTTGGGATTTTGGAGCCCCGAGAATGCTAGTTGCCTTTATCTAAAAAAGTGGTGATCAATAGCCAAGTGTTTCTTAGATAAATATAATACATATTCCTTCAGTCGAACAGATAAAGTCGATAGAAGCGATGTCTGAAAAAGGTATGTATCTACCACTGCAAAATAATAAAACCATTACGAATACAACATTAACTAGATCTACAGATTGTAAGAATAGTCTACTGACTATACTTACAATGACGACTTTGGCGGCTTAGCAGGCGAGTGCCTGTCGGTAGTTTTATTCTCTTTGGTTCGTGCCCTTCTGAGATGCAAGGGATCTAGGTACCAGAGAGGATATCCAAAGTTACTCTATGAGGATATCTACCAGTCATGGGGATACAAGTCATGAGGCTATAAATGAATACAAGTATATCAAACGTCATATGAAATGGCTTTGCTTATAATATTCTAAAACTATTTTTATTTTTATAAGGATATATTCTTCACAAAATTCTGCCCGCGGCTTCACTCGCGTGGTACCTTCGTAATAAGTAGCCTTTAAGCTATTCTAGGTAAAGAACTCTTTAGATTCCAAGTTTCAACAAAATTGGTTGAGCCTTTATAGAGTGATTGAATTACAAACATCTTTTGCGTTTATAATATTGGTAGGATTGGACAGAGTTATGAAGAAAATATTTAAATTTAGATATCAATTTATCATGAGCTCCTATTTTTTAGAGTTTCAATGACTTTTTAAATCAGATAAGATTTGATATTTAGTTATAATATAAACCATGTGATTTTTTAAGTATATCTCAATTACTGTGCCTCAGTGATCATCAAAGTAACAATTTTACCAGATAGGACAAGATCTTGGTTCGGGGTGAACCTCTAGTTTATTTACAGAAAGAAAATTAAACCTAATACATGTAAATATTTAAAAAATACACAAGAAACAGTTGAACTATCTAAAGACCGTTACAAACAATCTATATATACCTCAATTGATCCCGTTCACGATGCTGGTTGAGTTGCCGGGCTGGTATTTCACCAAACAACTTTCACAATCATTGAAATAATTAATTTCAATTATATTTCTAGCATTTTATGATATCTGTAAAAAACACCTGTTTTATACCATTGCTCGCCTGCCAACCCGCATGCCCAGAGCGTGGTGAGTATGGGCAAGGAGTATTTAATTATTTTATTTGAGAAACCAACGGCGTTAAATAATGTAAGATTAAACGCTATAGCTAGAAAGAAAGGCTAATAATAGGTTTCTTCTAATTTATATAAATTCAAACATAGAAACCTATTATTAGCCTTTAAAAAATGTAAGGAACAAACTACTTATAGCATAACTGGTACTAGTAATCACATGACTACCAACCGTAATACTATTAAAGCACCTTAACTTCAATCCATCACTAATAGCGACATCCAAAACATCTCAAATATGATCAGGAAGGTTGTGAACGTGAAGTTGTCATATGTGAAACGTTTAAGAACCTGCTAATACTGTCAAAACAATCCCCAAAGCTACGAACCCCATTGCCACCCCGATATAATATATATATACTACCGTATTATTAGTCCTTGGTATGAGCAAATTCCCCGAAATGCTTTGCTTCTGGTAATCATTTAAGGAGCTGGGCTGGCTGGGGTAGGGTTAGCATAGGGGGACAATGCACAAAACACCCCACAGCGGGAAGTCAGTGCAGGTCTAACCACCCCCGATTAGAATTAGAATTAATCTATGTTCAGCAGTGGACATCCTACAACTGAAATGATGATGATACCATTGTTGCAGATATGCAGATGTCACCTAGCTGCTCCAGCTTCGAGGTCTTAGATCCTCACGACCCAGTTATAAGCAGACTTGCCACGCAACTGTTCAAAGCAACCAATGAATACTTGCAGGGTGAAATGTCCGCCGGACAGGTTAGTTTCTATTTGTTATTGACTGACCTCATATCTCAGTAAGTAGTAAGTCTGCCTTCTGCGCTAGAGGTCGCTGGTTCGATCCCCGCACTGGTCAAACATTTGTGTGATAAACACAGATGTTTGTTCTGTGTCTGGGTGTTAAATATTTATCTATTATGTATATATATCAGTCTCTGGTACCCATAGTACAGGCTATGCCTAGTTTGGGATCGGTTGCCCGTGTGAATATGTCCAGAATATTTAAATTTTATATTTATTTATTCCAATCCAAAAGGACTTTCAGCTGTTTTTAAGATGACCATAATACCCTAATAGAAGTAATGTGTGGAGTAACTTTGAAAGATAGAGTGAGGAACAATGTGATAAGAGAGTGTTGTAGAGTGAAAGAAGAGGTAGTGATGAGGATTGAGAAAGGTATTTTCTGATAGTTTGGCCATCTTTGTCCAAGCATCATTGCCATTGTGCCCATCTCTCTCTCCTCTCTCCTCTGTCTTTCTCCTCTCATCAGTACAGTCATCATCCTACTAATATTATATTCGAAAGTTTGTGAGGATGATGAGGATGTTTAGATGTTTGGATGTTTGTTGTTCAATAACGCCGTAACGACTCAACCGATTTCGGTGAAACTTGGAATGTTTAATTTTTGTATGGAAATGATCAAAATGAAAAACAGAATATGAGGTTACTCAAAGTGCCCTAGAATTCTGAAATTTGTAATGCTAGGAGCTATTGATAAAGGAAAGTCTTTGAGATGGACGAGTCTTCTCCATCCTATAATCTAACCCAACCTTAAATTTGTATCATCATCATCATCATCATCATCATCATCATCATTTCAGCCGTACGACGTCCACTGCTGAATATGGCCTCCCCCACAGACAGAGCGAATTCCTTATAATTTGGGGGGATTGCCCATACTCACCACGCTGGGCATACTCAAGTTTAATTTTACAATGGTGAATTACATTATTTACCGTTACATATATCTAACCTACTAAATATAATCAAAAAATCACGCCTTTACATGTCCATTGTTGGGCATAGGTCTCCCCCAAAGAGTTCCACGACGATCGGTCTTGAGTGTTTTCCATCCATCGATTTCCCCGCAACCTTCACAATGTGGTCGGTCCATCGGGTGGGCGGCCTTCCAACTCTGCGTCGGCGTCGTCCGGTTCGTGGTCGCCATTCGAGAATCAATATTACCCCAAGGTTATCGATCCTACGAGCTATATTTTCCACTGATTCTGAGAGTTATGTCGGTGACCTTTCTTCTGCGGATTTCCGCGTTGTCACAGCATGGTGAATTATATATGTTATTTTTTTATCAGGAACATTATCAGTTGTTGGAGGAAGTGAACCGCGTCGCTTGCTCGAAATTCGGTGACCTTCGAAGCGCCATCTCCAACCTCCACACTGCGTTCAAGACTTACCACGAGGGGTGTAAGTTGTATTTTTTTTTACTTACATCTCTCAGAACAGTATACACCGCTAGTAAAACACGTGTTCAAACGGCATTCGATATTTCCTCCCGTCACGTCTGTCTGTCTGAGCGCGATAAACTCAAAAACCACTGAATGGGTGAAACTGTTTTCATCCATGGAGGGAGTGATTCATGAGGAAGGTTAATATGTATTATTCATTATAGTTTTTTGGTTGAAGTATCATCGTTAGATGTCGGAAAATCATACCCACTGGGCGCTTTACAGGCATTTATGCTCTGCTACCCGTGCTAAGCCGGGTCGGGTCATATATACATAATTATATAAAAAACGAGTTCTAGATTTCTAATTTTGAAAAGAAGTGGTAGCTGAACCAAATAGGGTCATTACTTTTGCGCCACCCGTTAGAATGAAACACCACAAATTGTTATTAAAATATTTACAACTAGTTGAGGCTGTTTAAATTAGAGCCTGACCTTTAGTTACCAGATCGCACGTCACTGCAGCCCTGAACTGAAAATCAGCGCTGTTAACTCGTTAGCAGCACATGCTGAGCTCAGGGCTTTTCATACTTACTGTACGTGGCAGCGCTTTACACGCACATACCTACACTTGTTTTCTCTCTTTCTGTCCACCTCTATGGTTTTTGAATTTGTGTGTGTGTCTTACTTTTGTTCTTGTTGTTGTGTACAGTTTGTGTGATTGTGTGATGATTTGTACTACTACTACTACTACTGTCGCGATCAAAGCTTGTACTTTGCTTCTTCGGCTCATGTAATTTTCTTATGTTCCAGATATCGCTCAGATTAAACCGTTGCTAGACAGTATAGACGCGCTAGACGAGACCATAAACGCTTTCGAAGCGAATGCGTACCGACTCGACGCGTACACTCGCGAGCTACGGAACCAATTTAAAGACTTGGATGATAGGTGAGCAGTATGTTTGTAAGTTTTATACAAGGTGATTCGTTACATGTATTCCATACCGAAAGGGGTTATTCTACAACCAATTTGTAATAATGTTTGTTCTACAACTTTTGGAAATTAGTCATTTTTCATTGAAAAAACTCTATGCGAAAATCAACTGTTGGGGTCAAATCAGCTCAAACTCAATGAATCAGCTGTTTTAGGCAGCAATCTTGATTCCGAGCTCTCGTAAGTTTAGTTATTAGTTTTAAAGATGATAAAAATACCAAAAACAGCTAGTATGAGAAAGTTTAAGAAAAACAATTGAAAACAAATCAAATGAAAATATTGATGTTTTTTTGTTGACAGATTATGCCCCTTTCGGGATGGTATACATGTTATGAATCACCTTGTATACAATCACATAATATTATCACATATAATTAATACATCACTCGCTTTCAAACAAACAAAATGCTATTTATTGACATAAAATATTTTACAAGTAAATGAATCCATGGGCTCCCGAACTAGTAAAAACTGTGTTTCAGAAGCGGGTGGCTTCTCCATGATATCGATTTTACAATAAATATTGTCTTCACGTGAACATTGATACAAACATTTTTAATTAATATAAATTTTGACACAATAGACAAATAGAAAGAAAATCAAAAATATATGAAAAAGCTTTACCCATTAATAAACTATGAAGTAGTATAGTATAGTGTAGTATAGTACCTAAAAAATATATATCTTTAGTAAGAGTTTAGTATCGTTTGTAAGAAAATTCTCTCCTTAATCAATCAATATCAATCAATAATTTTATTTCGCAACAAACGTTACAGAGCAAGATATTATACATGTATCACTTATAAATTAAACTTATCTTTCTGTAAATAAAAGTTATATATTTCTTAAATTAAATAAATGCATGTGGGAAAACATAGATATCCAAACTAAGATAAACCTGTATGATGGCATACCTATACCTTCCGCCGGACATAATAAATCAGTTATAAGTAACTGCTATAAACAAGCCTAACTATTAATAACGAGTTTGTTAAATAGAAAACAAAAAAAATTAAGATTTCTTACCACTAATAGTACCTAGGCACATTACAAGTACTGTAACTGTGCGTGTGTGTGTGTGTGTGTATAGTAGTAGAAGTAGTGTGTGTGTGTGTGTTATGTTATGAGTGAAATATTTGAGTGAGAGTAAATTATTATGTGTGTGTGTTTGATTGTATGTGACTGTGGTAAAAGGTGTGTGAGTGACGGCGAGGGTGTTGAATTGAAATAATAACATGTTCCTAATGTGGGTAATATTTATGAATGTTGATAATTGTGCAAAATTAACCATGGGTGTGCTTGCGTACCTACTATTATAAATGATTAGGAAAGAATAATTAGAATCCTTTCGGTTTCCAGGTAGCTTTGGCCAAGTAGCCAGTTTTTCAGGACAAACTGGCCTCATAGCTCAGTTGGTAGTAACTCTGCCTTCTGCGCTAGAGGTCGTGGGTTCGATTCCCGCACCGGACAAACATTTGTGACTAACACAGATGTTTGTTCTGTGTCTGGTTGTTAAATATATATCTATTATGTATATCAGTCTCTGGTACCCATAGTACAGGCTATGCCTAGTTTGGGATCAGTTGATCGTGTGTGAAATGTCCGGAATATTTAAAAAATATTTATAACTTACATTTATATGAGTTTTATTAATTTTATTGTAGAGATAGGCTCCAAGGAAAGATGAATGCGGTCTAGCAAAGGAGGGTCTGCACCGTGAAACGTCGCATACACGTTTATTCGTTCTCATTTGAATCACCAACTCAGGCATAAAAACGGTATTCTTGTGGTGAGCTAAAACTAGGTGTAGGATAAACAGCTGTCGAGATGAGAGAAGTTGGCTTTCCTTGAATAAGGAAACTGTCGGATAGCGAAATGGTTTAGAGTACATGACTTTTAGCACTGAACGTTGAGCTCTTTCCAGCTTTATAATAAATGTTTGTGTAATGTAATGTGTGTTATATATAAAAAAATGTGTATGTAAACAAATTTTGTTGATGTAATTTTATTTAGATGCATAGAAAGAAAAGAGGAATTATATTCGGAATTCGCTGAGCATATTCTCAACGACTGCGTAATCAAATTCATTTAGCCTGTTAATTATTATCTTTTTTATTTCATTATTACTGTAGTATTTAATCTTATATTTTTTATACAGTTTATTATAAAGGTGCGGAACCAATACATTTGATTGCTTCTGAGCGAATGTAGTTCTGACTCTGGGTATAGGACAGTTGTCGACACTTTTAGATGTAAGCGGTAAGAGTGGAACGATTTTTCTATGGTAGCGTTTAAGACTCTTGTAAATTTACAGCTTTCTTACACTTCAAACATTCGCTTCCTCATAGACAGCTGTTGTAGGGTATCTGTAGGGTCGGAAGAGAAGCACCTTCAGAATAGCACGTTGTGCAAGTTCAATAGCAATTAGGTGAGTTTTGGCTGCCGTACCCCATGCACATATGCAGTACCTAATAATGCACTCCCCTAACGCTTTGTATGTCTGAACAATTAATTTGTGACCAGCAACAGATCTAAGGTTTTTAAATTTCATTGTGAATGCAGTTGAGTTAAAATAGAAAGCTTTTCCAGTATCAGAATATACTGTCTAGACTAGAATAGATTTATAGATTATTATAGCGTGAAATCATGATCAACATGATTCCAACTCAAAATATCTTGAATAATAATAAACTATGCTTTCGCAATATCACAAGCTGAGGTAAGAATGCTAATAAATTGATAACCTAGTTTTTGCTATAAATTTTAATGGCACTTTTTTCTAGAAATGACTTTATTATTATAATATTTATTAATAAAAAATGTACTTAGTACAATAGTTGTATTATACTTTAGTGCACGGAATAATTTTTAATAAAGGTATTATTTTCTGTTCGCATACTACCAATTAATTCAAAATAACATTTTCAGAACCTAGGACGCAGACTAAAGCGGACGCAAAACCTAGGACAAGTTGACGCAACCTGATTTAAGAATATTCTGACTATTTTATGAACATTTTAAAACTAGAAATATATAAATAATAATTCATTTATAAATAAAATAGTATTTTTTAAATATGACATGTATATCCAAATGTATGACTCACATCAATAATGACAGTAGTTTCGTATTACAACACACACTATAAGGATATTGATTAAAACAAACTAGTTTTTGTTGTTACTTGTATGCATAAAATAAATGTGACGAATGTAAATGTTATTTTATTGATAGTTAATAGTTGGCTTGAAATTCCACCCGCGCTAGCTCCCTCCATACACCTTTTCAACATTTCTTACGCTCTGGGTCCCGAGTCCAGACGAAAGATTCAAATACTATTTCTTTAAAGATATTTTAGGATAATTGTATAATAAAACTACCGCTTTGAGGCCAATACGCCGCAACTACTTTACTCCGCAAATCCGATCATATATTTTTATGATTTAGGCTCCGCAACTACTTACTGTACTTGCGAAGTTAGCTATGCGGTTAATTTTTAAGATTCTCATTGAAGAGACTCTTGCCTACATCAAAAGTAAAAACATGTCTAAGATTACTTTGTTGACCTTCTTCTTTTCGTATCGATACTTCACTTAATATTTTATACTATTTTTGAATAGTACCTAGCCACGCGGCCACGGGTAGGGCGATTGAGGTGGCCACCTCAATCGCCCTACCCGTGGCCGCGTTATGGTCCTCTCTCGTGCAGGTATTCGGGCACAAGGGACACTCCAGCATGGACTAAACTCGAGCACATTGGGTTAGGTTCGAGTCCCTAAACCCCCAATGACACATACTGTATATGCAGCGGCCCACCTGCGTGCGAAGTCTGTTCAACGACCAATAGTGTCGTCAAAAACAATTATCAAATCAACTGTATGTATCATCATGTTAATATATAGTGAGACCGATCCTAGGTATCCTTTCGGTATTAGATTTTACGCCACCTGGTCGTTTATTCCCAATTTCTACAGATTCCAATTCGCCATCTATGAATAGGCTGCTACACCAAATCGCAGTGCATCACTCGTGCCTGATTCGAGATGTGTGTTTCTTAAAGTGGCGTTCAATAGATGGCGTTAGTAAAAAATTACGATAATAAACCAAACATGGAACAATAATCATTGGAAGATGGTTTTTTCTACTATAAATTTTTGATGGAAATATTCTGAAATGATGAAATCTTTCATTACAGAATCAATTCAATAATGTTTAGAAAATACTGTAAGTTTCGGTTAAACTTACGATAAGGCATAATATTTGATGACAATCGATACGAAACTAACGTTTCGGGAGATTATATTAGCGATTTTTGACGCATTGGTAAGCGCACTGGATAATCAGGATAAATGTAAATTTTGCTTTCGTTTCAGTCATTTTTGCATAACAATTCTACCATAGTAGTTTGGGATTGTTTGATATGTCCGGAATATTTATTTTATTCAGGTATTCTTTTTTATAATCAAAGTAGTTGGACAAATAAATGGCAAGGTTAGAAAAAAAAACAAGAGTTAAAAATCGAAACTCATAAATTTATTTTGTTAAGTTTTTATAACAAGTAATCCAATAAAATTTTACATTTTGTACATACAAGGTAGGTATCCCCTATTTCAACGCAAACTGGCCATTGTGGAGAGTGTTCGGGTGTCGCTAGCGTCTCGGGATGGCCTCACTCGTCCGTGCGTCCTGAGTCGCCAGTCCTTACATATTGTGTATAGCCACAGATAACATAATAGCTAAGCCCATTACGATGCGCTTGCAAAAGATGCGTAGTAACAAAAAATAGTTTGCTCCTATTACAGAGATAGATTTCGATGATTAGTTTTTAATATTACTATTTTTAATCTCCTGATAACAATCTTGCCAAATGAATGGTACCTATATAGTACAAAACAAAGGTAGGTACCTACTTACAATAAGTACAAACATTTTGAGTAGCCGTATAACAGGTTATAAATTATTTATGTTATTGGGCCGTATCAGCTCATGCAGAAGGTATTAATAAACACCGCATACCTACTTGAATTCATTGTTAGGCTAAATAATAATCAAAAATCTATAGTATTCTGTCAGGCAAAAGACACCATCTATAAGATAAAGATAAAAAAGTCGATAATGTTATTATATTTTATACAAATATATTACTGAATTCAAGGTACGATAAATTCATACATATTAAGTATGCTATCCCGAAAGGGTCTTATTCTAAACCCAATTGGAATTTTGTCCTACGACTTTTGGAAATTCGACATTTTTCATTGCAAGAACTTTATGCAAAAATCTGCTGTTTTGGGGTCAATTCAGTCAAACTCAATGAATCAGTTGTTTTCGGTAGCAATATTGATGCCGAACTCACGTCCTCTTAGTAATTAGTTTTAAAGATTTTATGGTTATTTTTTTTCGCTAATAGGTATTAGGTATTTATTTTTGTTGATATAATAACCCCTTTCGGGATGATATACATGCTATGAATCACCTTGTATTTAGTAGGTCATATATATATATACTAAATACACAGATTCTTAAATGTGAGAAAAAAGCCTTTGCATCGCCTCACCTATTGAATCAAAGTTTTGAATAAAATCTTCGTAAAATTAATCCTATCCTACTAATACTCGTATTATAAAATTAAATGAGAAAGTTTGTGAGGATGTTTGGATGTTTGTTGTTCTATCACGCCGTAACGGCTCAACCGATTTCGTTGAAAAATGGAATATAAATAGTTATTTACCTAGAATAGCATATACTAGGCTAGGTACTTTTTATGTAGGTACCACGCTAGCGATGCTGCGGGCGGAAGCTAGTTGTGAATAAAATATGGTTGATGTAGAATGGAGTCTTGTTAACTTAAAATACCTACATTTGATTTGATTTTTTAAACACATCGGTTCCGATAACAGCTGTTTAATACATTTCCTTTTTTTTTTTTTTTTTTGATAAGACCGATTGTACATTTGTGGTCTTTAGTTTTAGTTTCTGTTTTATTTTATATTTTTCAATTTGTAAGGTGTAAAATAAAGCATTTTCATTCATTCATTCATTCATTCATTCATTTCTATATCAATTAACATACAAAATACATATCTAAATTAAAGCCGATTTTACATTGATATAAAATAATTTAGACTAACGTGGCAATTAGTCGTCAAAAGAAGAAAATTGAAAGAATTTTTATTATCTGCTCGCCTCTGTAGCTCCAAAAAGAGCGCTAATAAAACAATATGCAAGTAAAATAATATTGATAGTAGGCAATATAGCTTGTATTCTATAAATTAAATTATTGACAATTATTTTTAACAAGGTTCGGGATCAAGGACGTTGTCCTAATTGATACAATTTATATACTTATAGACAGTAAACCAATATAATATATTTATTTACAATAGACACAATATTGAAACAATAATATTACTATACATTTTATCGATTCGTCTGGTATAGGTACCTATAGTATCTTCGCCTCGTATTCGCGTCCCACAGTGCGGGCAATCGAAAGCCAGTTTTTCAAAATGTCTGACAATATGAATGTCCAAAACCCTGCATAATTTTAATAACACAGCCAAAGAAACAATCGATTTAACAACATGATGATGATAACAGTCTATGATAATTATTTGAAAACATTCAACAACAATTTTTATTGTTCAAACAATCGCAATATCTTTGCAGAAGTAGGTAATATTCGTACGATCGTAATGGGCTTGGTTCAGTCGGTCGAATACAACAAAATTTGTGCTTAAATTAATTTATAAGTATATTGGTATGTAAATCACAGCAACATTTTTCTGAAAAATAAAGTTGTACTTACTAATTTAGCACATAATTTAGTTTCCTAAATGTGTTACTGCCAATGTCTGATACTTGGTTATAATGATATTTATGTTTAGACGAAACATTTCTCATAGGTGTGAACGTGCTGTGTATGTGCCTTAACGTTATCATAAAGTTATGAAATACAGGGACATTTAGAATAAATCAGTTTTACAATACTGATAATTGCTGATAATAACTAGAAGAATAACATCTATAAGTTTGTACTTAAATAAATCACCGACTCAAATATTTAAGGACGCAATCCCCGCTTCCTTCTCTAATTTGATTGCTCTGACATTTTTGTCAACAGAAGCGGTAGACTAATACGCAGTTTTTATTAAATGATCTAACAAATTCGCCCGCAACTTCGACCGCGTGTTCAAGTATGTTCCTACCTAGACTCTCGTCACTTCGTACACTTGAGATCTTGATTTTCCAGCCCCGTGTTACGTGGGCATGGAAGCCTCACGGCGCGAGCCTTACTCACACTTGACCGTCTTTATTTCAAAATTGATTTTCTCCTTAAAATTAACTCTAAAACCTGGGTAAACACTATCAATTATTCTGTGGTAAAGCCACAGACTAAATTAGCGCGAAGTTGTCACAGATTAGAAAATAGTTACTTAGGACCATGCGGCGATTTTTCACCCGACTTGATTTATAAATATTGAGTTTTCTGAATGAAAATGTTATTTTATCAAATTAAAATATAGCCTATATTACAATGGATAGTGTAGCTTACTAGAAAATAAATTTTAGAATTATTTCAGTAGTTCCAGAGATAACCCCTACATACAAACAAGCAAACAAACAAATTTTATCCCTTTAGGTATAATATTAGTAAATTAATATAAAAAATAAACATTCAGAAATACACTGAAGATTCTGGGTTTCATGGTTCATAGTTAACATTTACCAAAAGATTTCCACTAACAGATTAGGTATATTATATTGCAGTGCATAATTATGCTCGACTGTGCCGCTAATTATTAAAAAGTCAGTATATTTTGCATAAATATGTCACAGCGCACACGAATTTGACCGATTCAATTGATCTATGACCAATTTACAGAAAAGTAATATATTTACAAATACTTGTACAAACTAATGTGGCATAATATGGTATCATATACCGGGCAGTATGTATTTATATGCCCTTTCTATCCTCGCATCTATTCTAGCCAAAACTGAGGTCGGGCGGAATTGGTCTGAATGAAAATTAAGTTCTTTCGCCGTTAAGTTGGCTTTATTCTGCCTCTGCGCTTATAATTTCAACCCCACATGAAGATCTTATACTTCATTGTCGGCACTATGGTAGTCTGAGACTACCATAGTCATAGCAAGTCTGTTTACGGCTGTTTTCTTCTGACTTTAAAACATTATTGTTCCCTCAATGTGTTCTCTTTTTTTTAGCTCTGTAGTCAAAGAACAAAGAATGAATGCGCCACCTTATTGTTTGAAATCTATATAATTTAAACTACATCGAACATAATCGGTGTAAACAAATTCCACTGTTTTGCCAATATTCTCGTACATTAGTACCCGCTAACGCTTAAGTTTCAAATCTGAGTTTTTTTATTATTGGAAGTTTTAGTTACCTAATGAGTGTCTTTACAAATTACACGTCTTGTTCGGTGATACTGGTTAGGTACCTACTGAATATAGGTGGGTACCTATAATTTTAGGAAAATTATATTTCAGCTCGATTTACATGTATTATGAAGAAATTCCTCAATATATTAATTAACTTGGCAGGTTATGAAGGGGTTATAAGCTGGCTGAATAATTTATTTCAAAGGTTAGTAGTGGTTAATGCAAAGTTGACCTTTTCCTGAAAACTAGTGGGAGGCACCCGACTTTCGATCTGAAGGATTCAAACGCGTGCACCAATTAGTTATTCTGTTCGAGTAATTTAAGTGTCATTAACACGTGCTTAAAACTATGAAGGAAAACATCGCGAGTAAACCAGTAAGTATTTTTAGAAGCGGCGATGGGCTTGCAAATCATGCAATCTGTCACGTATTTCCGAATGTAGGCCGCTGTCCGGGCCCTTTTGCCTGATGAGATCATCAGTCACGTATGGAATACTCACTGCAAAACGTACACTTGTGCCAAATTTATGGACGTGCACTGATTTCCATGTTAGACATCTTCAAAGGTCTGAAGTCTGGAGATCTGAGAAGATATCTACCATACATTCGTTGTTTTATTAAAGGAGCCGTTTCATCAGTATATGGAGCCTGGGCCTGCACTGTGTACACTACTCTAAAATATGGATTAGTAATAAAGTATACGTATTTAATTGGTTATTGTATTTAAATTGACTTCGTTCTAAGGTACATTAAGGTTTTCTTCGACAAAGAGAGCAACACACAGCGCTACAAAAATATGGCGGATGGACGTGCGTGAAATGTCATTTTGACAACCTACATGTATCTGACAAAACAAAAACATCAAATCAAACAACATGACATGAAAAATATGTCAATGTCATGTCAAACGCCAATTATAAACTAACATGGCGGCCTTGAATTAGTGTTCACATAGTAAAAAACTTACCAGAAGAACTATTCTTGTACCATCGCATTTGTCTTCAAATTAATGAAATTGTATTTTTCTTGTTATCTCCTATTTTATCCTCATTTTTCAATTTAGTGTACATGGACCAGGCCCAGAATGAAATGGCTCCTTTTTGACCTTTTTTGGGCTCTAATGCAAATAATAGTTAGAAGTTCATTATAAACTAACAACTAAGGTTTCTTGTACTTTGTGCTCATACGATATTTTGTCTGGGTGACGATCCGTCGCCGGTCGCCTTAAGCCAGCATTTGTGCAACTCGCTTTGTGCTTCCTGTGTGCGTATCTCAACATAATTAATTCTTTACACTAGCATTAAGAACATCTATACATGATTTGACTTACTTTATTTTGAATCTTAAACTTTATATAAAAGGTGATTAAATGCATTTCTTTGGCGCCCGTAACTCACGACTTGAACGCGTCCCGATAGTCACAATCCAATATTACGAGTAGGTAAAGTCAAAGAAGGTCTAAGGTCTGTGCAATGCTAAAACATTTGTCTAAAATTCTTTAAGATACACATATTTAAAAAAAAATGTTACACGAGTTTATTTCGAGTGGAAGTAACATTAAGATTAATAACAACCATTCGTGGATCGTGAAATTGACAATGATGGATTTATAATTATTATTCGTTTAGACTTTGCGTTAATCGATAAACTAATAGGTACATTATTTTTTCTAATATCCTAGTCAACACTAGCTTTATTATAATAATGTAAAATTTAAACTAGATCTTAATTACAATATTGTGTGTAAAGAGGTTTAACAGTTTTATTGCGCAGCATGATTTTTAGAATAAACGTAAGGCGACTGATCATAGTCAGCGTAGTTTGTGAGGGCCGGCCATGATCAGCTAAGGCTACACTCGCCGCCGCCGCCGCTGCCCGCCCGCGCCGTCGCGTCGCCGCACTACAGCGTATCACAATATAAATGATATTATTCAGTCAACGTCAGCGACACCGTTCAGATACACACAAACATTTTATATTAGGCCGTGTATCAACCACGATACGCCACGGAACACCTATAGTTAATATAATATAATTATTTTTTGAATTGAGCATTAATCAGACGCACGGACGAACGAATCGACAACAACCCTAACTAAAAAGTAATCAAATGACTTTCCTTCACTAGGGGCATATTATGATTTAGAAGCTTCATAAAAATCTCCACAAAATTGTATAACTTACGATAACGCTATTAATTTCTGATTATTCAATCAAAAAAATATTGATTTCACTATCTTAATTGCTACAAATAAAAAACGCGAAAAATAACATCAGTAAGTGACTAACAAAACAGCTTAGCAACTTAACTGAAGAGGGTTGCGATTAGTAAGATATTTGTTTTATTATAATCAATTCCCGCGATAGCAATTAATTCTCCGTCTTGTTACATATTATTATGAATTATTTTATTCATTTATTAATTGGTAATTTTATAGTAACTAATAGATTATCTCGGTCATGTAAGATATGACTAATTTATAAATATGTATACAACAATAATAATTATGAGTAAAATAGATTAAAAACATTTGTAAAATAATATCATAATAATAATATATAAAAAATCAACAATACATTAAAGTCACAGCATGTATTTACATTGTATCTTTTTATACATGTAAGTGACATCTTATGCTCAAGTATCTACTCTCATCGTACCCATTTTATACTAATTTACTACAAAGAATAGTTGGCATAACCCGTGCGCGTACGCAGCCCTCCGAAAGGGACGTCTTCATTTATTTACTCGACAGTAGCCACCGGCCACCGCTCGCATCCCTATCAAATTATCCCACTTCGAACATACTTTATCATTAGTACGAGTATATTTAATGCAAAAGTTTCAAACTATCGGTTGTTTTATTTTGTCGATCGCATCTAAAACGCGAGTGTCATCCATCCACCGTTTTCCGAAGAGGAATTAAAATGGGTACAAGATTCAGATGACACTTTACAAGGTACCTATGCATCATAAATTACGTCATAAAATGACAGACTAAAGAACTATGTTATGTGACTTATGACTATTCGTTTTCTTTAACCTAATCACATCGATTTAGAACATTTGTTGTGTGGTAGTGTAGGAGACGCGGCCCGCTCGACGCTTGAGTCCATGAAACAAGTAGTTGGCGGTGGCCTTGATTTGCGTGACTAGTGGCGCACGCGCAGTGCTCTCCCATTGTCAGACGTTGCCGGTCGCAGGGAAGCGCGGCGGCGGCAGCGGGGGCGGGGGTCGCCCCTGCTCGCCCCCAGCCGACGACTGCTCTGACACTAAAACCCACAGTCAATATAATCAAACGAAACATCTATCTATCTAGAAGAATCAATTCTGTTCTTGCATTATTAGTTTAGGATAATGCAAGAACAAGAACTTTTGATAGCGCTAAAATTGTCGCTATCCTTGTTATTTCGATCTGTGTGAAGGGAACGGCAACATTTTTAGCGCAATCAAGCTAGCTTAGGATAATACAACGACATAATCGACACCAATATCTAGTTGAATAAAAATATTATTTTTTGAAATGTATTCGACGTGATGCGATTCTGATTTTGTAGCTGAAGTTTTTATTGTCAGCCCATATTTTATGAAGTTTAAGTAAATGCAAAGTAACAATCTGTTATATACTTAGGACTAGGTCATCAACGAATTTCTTAATATCGATTATATTATTAGAAACAAAGTTACTTTATGAATGAAACAGTGTGTAGTAAAATTAAATATGTTAAGATTTACTGAATGACATCCATACGTAGAGGTTTGGATTGGTTTAGTACATATGATCATGAACAGGGTTAAACAATGAAGTTGCAATTATCACATGTGCTAACTTTGAAAGCTGGAGACAAAATCGAAGACCGGGTGGTATGATCGATGACGATGAAGGCGTACGTGAAGCTGTGAGTCCTGGCACAATAAAACAAGGTCAAGTACTTAATGGAATACCTATCAGAGACAGAATGAGTTTTTAAATTTTCCACGAACACATGGCATCGGCATAAACATGTATATAGATCAGTAAAAAGACCTTTGTTGTATTGTACCCCGGTTTATGGGACTTACATGAGTCGTGTTTATCGTCGACGGGAGCGGGGGGTGGCGGTGGGGGCAGCTGCTGTTCCAGAGCGTTGACGCAGTTCATCATGCTGCCATAGAGCCGGCTGTCTCGGAAACTGTCCCTGCACACACTCATGCATCATCACTTACATGTCAGTGTGTCTACTGCTATGGCCCTACCCAGTGTACGAAAATTTTGGAAGATAACATTTCGAAACTTTTCGCCATGCCAATTCTCAATTGAAGATGCGGTTTCAGGTTTTGTCTGAAAGTTAACTGTGTCGAGAAGCATCAGTTATTTACAAAACGTGCTTCGCTTGCGGATGGTATGATTGGTTTCACTGTGTCATAAGTCAGTGTGCTAGTGGGTGTGGTACAAATGTCATTGCTGTGTCAATGTCCAATGACGGTACACATAAAACGTGTTTTATACAAAAGGTGTATTAATTAAATGCAACTTACCTGCCGTTGGAATTTCGGAACAGTGCTAAGATCTCTTCGAAGGTCTTGTTTTTCGTCTCAGGAACTTTTTTATATGTAAAAATCCAAAAAATTGCAAGGAATACACTAAAAGGCAGGAATGTATAATTTTCCAATAGTGCCTGAAAAGGAACAATGAACAGTTTAGATAAAAATGGAAATACATACCTACTTCCATAAAATCACATCTGCTTCCCAGAGGGAAACGTTCTCATCACACGGAAAATTGTAGTATTTGAGTAAAACAGATGCAAAGTACCTTCATACTGGGGAAGCCGATCCCTACGACAAAGTTGGCCATCCAATTGACGAGTACGGCGATGGCCATGGCGCTGGGGCGTGGGCCCTGCGAGAACAGCTCGGCCGTGATGAGCCAAGGGATGGAGCCTGGCCCCACCGCGAAGAACACCACGAAGCTGAGCGTGGAAACCACCGACAAGTAGCTCATCCAATCGATCATTTCCTGCACATACCCGAAGAACTCCTATCAGGGGATAGCAATGATGTTCTTTCCCGTCACCGACCGGAAGAAGAAATAAATCACAAACATAAATGCTCATCACACACTCGTCTGTCTGTGTGTCTGTCGAATAGCACTCCACGCGTCTGTGCTGGAGTTGGTCTGTTCGTATGGTTTTCACCAGTTGGTGCTTGTAGCGAAGTGTTTTCGTCTATCGCATGTTATGCGTATGCTATAGTGAAAAGTGCTATCTGCTTTTGAGCAGTGTTCGTGTGATCAAAAATCTCGCATCATTTAAAAAACGCGTGCGTTATAGCCTCTTGTGAATTTCTCGTTTTCGTCTTCACAATATCGGCGGTGAACAAAAATGTGTATTAGTGCTTTGTGAGTGATGTACCTAACATTTATATTTGAGAGTTTATTTCTCTTTTATATACATCTTTCCTACCGAGAGTCCGGTTTCGGAAACAGGAAAGTCGCAGTCGGGGGGGTGGCCTAGCGAAGCGGCGGCGGTTCTCGTTCCCAATCATCGTTAGCGGATCGTTACACTGAATTCCGATGTCGTTGCGCCCTGAATAAGTCACATTCATTTCGCATCAATCGTATGCGCAACATTGGGAACTAGAACGGCCGCAAAAGCAAACAAAAGAGTGGCTTGTAGAAATAATAATAAAATCGAAATGCGATGGCGAACTCGAGAGTAACGATGTTACTGTCTACGTTTTCATGAAATGTAAAATGACTGATTCTAATGACCTACAAGATATAAAATCGAAGAAATACCAAAAGAAATGAGAAAGTAAGTAAATATTCGAAAAGGATATTCGAATTAATGAAGATATAAAATGATAGAATTATGATTACCGATAGTTAATTAAAATAACCGTGAAAAGCAAAATGAATGCGTGCGAAGCATCTAAATATTAACCCCCTTATACATAACCACTCAATAACTTAATCGGCTCGATAAAAGCATGTCCGCCTCTTTCATTATTTTGCTGTTAGAAAAGGACAGTGCGAGAGTTATCGAGCAGATAAAGTTATTGACTACTTATGAATAAGAGTAGGTATATAAATAATCGATGTTTCTTGGATGATTGCAATGACTTTATTTATAGAAAGAAAATTTCAATTGTGGAAAACACGACTCTCGTACGTGGCCCAGATACTTGCACTGAAGTGTACATAAAGACTCGTGTGAAATATATAATTATGTGCACTGTGCATTTAGAATATGTTAGTTGCGTGGACCTCAACGCGGCCACGGATAGGGCAATTGAGGTGGCCGTCTACTACTCTAAATTTATATAAAATGTGTGAAGTATCGACACGAAAAGAAGAAGAATTTAGAATATAGCGATTATTATCAATCATCCAAAAAACGGCAATAACCTGGCGTAGTTTCAAAATCGGTGTATATTTTTCTAAAGACTACTTTTTTGTCATATCGATATTAAAAATAGATTTATACTTATTAAGTTTTAAAGAGCGACAAATACCTTTTGAAACTGCAACAGGCTAATAATGAATTCATATGTTAATCATCTTAATCTAAAATAATATTTATAATCAATATAATAAATAAAGGTAGAAGACCTATTACGTTACTGACTGACTGATCAGTTATCAACGCACAGCCTAAAAGTTCTAGAAATCTAAAATTTGGAGGGTTACTTTTGTAGTGAACTTTTGTTTTGAAATTTTACCAAATTCAATCCATAAGGGGGTGCAGCGGTCGTTGAAGTCTGTACGAAAATAACACCACGTGATCGGAGTTGCAGGGTTTCTATTAGTCTTCGTATATATGAATTGCAATTTACCCTGGAGACATATTTAACCCTTTAACTTAAACCTCTATTTTTTTCAAAAATGTATTTAGTTATTCCAATTCAATAGTCTCCCGTGATTTAGAGAGGAAGTTATGTGCTGAAGATTCCATCGACGATAGCATTATTTTATAAGACACACCTTTATCAAGAAGGAAATGGTGATGAATATTGAAAAGATGAACATTCCGCCGAGCCCGTAGAGATGCAGGGTGCGACGCCCCGTGCGGTCCATCAGGGGCAAGGACACCAGAGTCATGCCCACCATGATTGCTCCGATGCCCATGGTGGCGAACTTGGCTGATTCTTCCGTTAGGCCCGACGAGGTGAACAGGGATGTCGAATAGTAGAATACCTAGAAATCATCGAAGAAATCGTTAAAAATCGGATCAACAACAGTCACATAAATAGTCCTGAGCCCAGACTTCCCTGTGTCGTGAGTATCAGAAACTACGAGTACCACCGTAGTAGGTACCATAACAACCAGATCCTGAACAAATATTTGCAGATCCTGGAAACATTTGTCCCGAAGCAGGAATCGAACTCTTGCGTCTCAGGCGGACACGCCCGCTACGCCTCCGAGGTCGTCAAGCTAAACATTGATTGTTTTTTGTGAATGCTATTACTAATTTCATAATAGAAGAATATAAGAATACTGAAGAAAAGTCAAGACTACAATCTAAAGAGACAACTTACAGCATTGATACCGCTGAGTTGCTGCGACAGCTGCATCACGACCCCGATCAGCAGCGGCGCGCGAAGCGTTGGCGAGCACAGCAACTCCCTCATCGAAATCGAAGCCTCAGCCTGCTGAGCTCTCTCCTCTGCCCTCATCTCCTCGATGTCCTCTTCAACCTGGGACACAAGTTTAACTTTATGATTTTAGTTATCTGAATACTATCGTTATTAAAAATACTGCATCATCTAAGTATTAACTTACTTGATTGCTGGCTCGTAGCCTCCGAAGCGCACGCCTTGCCTCCTCCTCCCATTGACGAGTGATGAGCAAATATCTTGGGGACTCGGGGCAGGCAGGCAAAAGGAGCAATTGTAATATCGCTGGGCAAATCGCTAGTCCTGAAATAATTAAACAATACTTGTTAGGAAACTGTAAGATTGGTTATGTTCTGACTTTTGAGTGAATTATAGTATCCAAAATATACTCTTTTTTTTTTACTCACCGAGTAGAATAGGCCAGCCGTCATCAGTGCCGAGAATCTGCTCGATACCGAGGACTTGGGACAGCAGCAAGCCCACGGTGACAGCCAACTGATTGACAGTGCCGAGGCCACCGCGGAGATTTAGCGGCGCGATTTCAGATATGTACATTGGCACTAGTGACGTATTCAAGCCTGAAATTCCATCCATTGTTATTGTTAGTCATCAGGATCTCAATGTTGTGTAAGGCCTCCCTCAAATCTAACCAGCACTGCGTTGCTGTGCAGTTGTTCACAGCACGAGTTCAATAAAACCAGTTCAATTTTACTCAAAGGGGATTAAAGTAAGCTGAGCTTACCACAGTTGACACCTATGATAAACCTCCCGAAAATGAGCAACTCGTAGCAGTGGGAGATTTTAGTGAATCCCATGAGACTCGCCCCACTGATCCCGAGGATGTTGTTGAGCAATAAACCTCCTTTCCTGAAGATTGAAAAACAACGTCAGATATCACGAAAATACAGGTTGCTGAGAAGAAGCACATGAATACATGCCTTCCAAATCGATTCGCAATCATTCCCCCTGAGAATCCGCCGAGCATGCCTCCGATAGCGAATATGCTGACAGCAATAGAGTATAGCCTGTTGACGGTGTCTTCGTGGAGGTCCAGGCCGTACCGGTTCTTGTACACATCCTTCATGAAGTTTGCTATGTTCTGAGAAAATAATACACCCATAAAATTGCAAGGAATGAGATATAAGAAAGCTCATAAAGCGTTGAGGCTCTTGAGACCTGTTTACCTTGCCAGGAGCGTTGATGACACCTGTGTTGTATCCAAACTGTAGCATTCCAAGCACCGCAGCCAAGATAGCGTAGGAAAGGAAGAACGTTAGGCCCTGAAAAAAATAAACAGATTCTTATATCTAACATCTCTTAACAAGACAAGTGAAAATATAATTATTGGAGTAACACCGTGGCAGAATTAACAGAAAGTGCCGGTTAAGAAAGTTCTCACCCTTCAATGGGTTATGTATGAGTCTCACACTGACCTGTTCTAAAAGCCTTAGCTTTCGTCTCTGCGAGTGTTCTTCTAAGCGGTCCACATACTCTCGAAGCTCCTCGATCTCCTCCTTCACCTGCTGCACGGTGTCGAGCTCTTGCTTGATGGCAACCATGTCCCGCTTGACCTGACAAAACATACAGAGCTTAAGTTATGTTGTGCAAGAGTTATCGCAAAGAGAAAATACTTAGGATAAAGCTGCCGTCCGTTTAGTTAACATTCAGTGTATCGTCGTTATTTGAGAATAATTTCAATTATTGAAGTTTTTTTGAAGTCTTATTCGAACATTCGGGCAATGTGGAAGGTTGTTTGAAGGTCAGAGGATTACGCTGCATGGTTTACCTCTGAGACCTCGCTCTGGCATGATTCGACGCTCTTTGTCAACTCTTGGAGCTGCGTCCGGATCTCACAGAGCGCTACTGTCGTCTCGAGCTGTCGGTCGCCGCGCTGCAGCTCGTCCAGCTTCGCCGATAGGTTCATGCTCATCACGCCCACCTGTCTCTGAAGGCTGACCAACAAAAGCTTTATCAGAATCCACGCCGTAACAAACTTTATGAATGCGCCGGTAAACTTTTCCAACTAAGTTTCCCGTTTAACTCTCTTTTTCATTCACGCTTGAAATGTGCAAATGAAATGTGTGCTTTGCAAGCTAAAATGAAGAAGTTCCGAGTTCGTTTCTGGCTCGCTGACTCTTATTCACCGGATGAAACCTAATTCTCATTCAAGCTCGCTACAGTGAATCCAACAAAAGTAAAAGATCGTTGATTTTCTCGCCCCTCAAGGTGACGGCTTGAGACAAGCACTTTTTCATTCAGCTATTTCGTGCTTGCAAATTAACGAAGGACCAAGAATGAGGGGATTTTGATGTCGCCTTTTGTAGGCTATACTATTAGAATATAAAAAAATATATATCTTAGCTATTCTCGTTTAGCTTATTTACGCAAGTTAAAGTGTCTATGAGATTTTGTCAGTTTTATGATGCACTTTCCTAAGTATGGTTCCACGGTTTTCATATTTTTAAGGATTTTCGTTAAAATAGGTTTATAAATTTGTACGCCATCGTGTTTGTTTAAAAATGCTCAAATATTTATTTCGAATTTATAAACAGTAACGCTTGACAATTTTATTATATTTTTTGCATTCGAGCATTTTAATACCAAAAACCGAACTAAGAACATTGTCTAAATAAATAGGTACCAAGATTAATTGTTAATATCAATCAATACTAAATACGTAATAAATTCTAATACTAATATTAACAATATTATTTAAAAGTTATAGGTAGTATAGAAAACATCCTAAAAACTGATTAATAAAATACCACAGCATTAAGATAAACCGAATTACAAATTTTTAGCAAAGCGAACGTGTAAAACAGTCAGAATAATTAATTTGATGAAAATTTATATTGCAGAACTTTTTCGAAAGAACTAGAAAGTGAACGGCTAGATCGCTTCTAATCGCACAAGTCTATGACAACACACGTGAAAACACACTACATTGATTGGAACACATCACAGTGACACACATGCAAGCACCCGGTCCCGGGGTCCGCGGTTGCGAGACGCTATGACGTCACAGGGTCGACCGCTTGGGCTCGGCGCCGTCGGGACAGTCGTGGCCATCGAGGCTAATCACGGTGCAAGGCCGATCATGAAAGGATAGTGATAATGAAACCAGCCCCCGCTCAATGCATCATAATATCTGCAATACAAGATATTTGGGATGCCAAGCCAAGGTGAAATGTAGATAGAGGACACATCGACGCACACTTGTCATGAATGCATAAAGCCAGTAGTAAAGGCGGAAAGCTAGTCTCTTTGTCGCTAAAGTGTGACACGTACCTAAGTAGAAGCTCCCTGAGAGTCGCTTCGTCTTCCTCCGTCGTCGCATATCGTGTCAGCTTGCCTCCGCCCTCCCGGGCCACATGATCAGGTACCACTGTATGAAAACTCCTTGTTTATATGTTGTCGTAGAGGACACGCCCGGGGGCCCCAATTAGCGCGCCCCGACCCCGAACGCCGCAGCTCTTTCGACACAACCCGACCACTACATGCCAGCTGACGGCTGGAACTGTTGCCAACTGCTTTCTCAAACAAACGCCGCAAAAATTCTCGCAATATTCGAATAATATACCTAAGCCCCCATTCACCGGATTGCATAATCGACCGACACGTACAAACGGTAACTACACACGTTTCCGCAGTGAGGTTTCATAGAAATTTGAACCTAGTAAAACCGATTTCAAAGCTATTGATGTATTTAATAGGAGAAACTGCATTTGCAAAATTAATTTGTAAAATGATATGAACGTTACTTGTAACTGTAATTACTGTAAACCTGACATGCCAATGTTATATGTTATAACGAAATGATCATTATATGAATTGAATTGAATTGAATTTGCATGAAAGTGGTCCCGACCAGCTAGGGTGAGAGGGCCTTGTTTACACAATTTTCTCTGCTGACGTCAGCGTCACTCGGACTCGGAGGCCTAATTGTGGAAACATTACTTTTATCGTCATCAATTATTATAACTGTTTTTAATTTGGTATGAGCCACTCAGGTGTCTCATAACACTGTTTTAATTAGAGCGTTATAAGGCTTAAACCAAATCTAAGGTCAACTATGTAAAACAGCGTTTAAATTCACGTTGTCTGAAATCTATTTAACTATTAAGCCCCATCTTTTAATCATAAGTGGCAGTTGGCAGGCCATATAGCTGAACGACAAATGTTGGGGAGTAAAGGTTCTCGAATGGCGACTAAGAATCGGGCGACGCAATGTCGGAAGGACAGAACGACATTGTAATAAGATATTTTTTACAAAAACTAAAAACCGACTTCCAATTCCTGAATATTTACAAGATTATTATTAAAGCCGCTAGGAAATTAGGACCAAGTTTATAAAATAGGATAAAAACTATTTGGGGGCATCCTATAGAACTTAGCGAACTTCACGTCGTTTTGCCAGAGTATTTTTTTTTGTATTCAACCTCTTTGCGTTTTGCTTACTGAGGATGACACTGACCACCTAAACTTTCGAACAAAAAATAAAAGTAAGAATGACATCCATTCATCATCAACAATAACTCTTACGGTACTGACTGACTGACTGACAATCAAACGTAGTGGTTTTATTGTCTTTGACAATCAACGCAGAGTCGCATGGTTTTGGTAGTTTCTTGTTGTAAAGTATGGGTGCCCAGAAAGGCATTCCCGACACACAACCTCTAAGGTTAAAGTTTATATAAAAAAATAGCAGCAACCGAACGAAGTCGCGGGGATTACCACTAGTCCCCAAAAAAATTATCGGCAAGTTCTGATTTCAAGAGATGATGACGGATTTTTGACGGTTTTTTTAAGTTTTACGGGACAAGTAGTAATCACTCAGGAATTAAATTAATATGGGACCACCCCGGGATTATGCTATATACACAAGCGAAAGAATCATCAAAATCGGCTTACAATTGGCGGAGAAATCGAGTAAAATACACACAAAAAAAAAATACAGCCGACTTGAGAACCTCCTCCTTTTTGAAGTCGGTTAAAAAGACCGTTCGTCGTCATGGAACTCTTTGGGGGAGGCCCATGTCCAGCAGTGGACTTCTACAGGCTGATGATGAAGCCCCATCTAATTCAAAAATTATATTTGCTACTTGTTCCCGAGTTATAAAATAAAGACTGCGTAACCTAATGCTGCGTAGGTACATAACAAATATTGTAGGAACAAAGTAAATAATATTCCAAAAAAGTATCTGGATCTATCAAAAAAGTGGCTAGTTGGCAACAGGATCCCAGGGCCGCACTACGCACTTATTATTCCACGCCACAGACCAGTTTACGAGTAGGTACTTTCCATCGCTCGTTGTGACAGCCGAATTTTGCTGACTGTGAATTTTCAACGTGTTTCCGAAATGGTATGGTAACCCGCCTTTGACTATTCTACAGGCAGAAGGATAAATGTTAATCCTGCTATCATATCCTACATAACCTACTTCCTAACCTTTTCTAATAATATAAATGCGAAAGTTTGTGAGGATGTTTGGATGTTTGTTGTTCAACGACTCGACCGATATCGTTGAAACTTGGAATACTTTGATAATGTGGTTTACCTAGAATAGCATATAATAAGCTGCTTTTTATCCAGATACCACGCGAGCGAAGCCGCGGTCGTAGGCTACTATAAAATAATTATTTATAATTTGATCTTTAAATCGGCTTTTTTGGTATTAATACCAATTTTAAATAAATTCAGTCGGTTTGAAGAAAACGTTTTCCCGATTCTGTGTTAAGCTCCTTTCGGGTTACCATACGAATTTCAAAACACCCTGTGCTTGCACACCCTTTGCTGACTCCGAATGTTATGTTTAGTGGCTCTTTCAACCTACACTCGATGTACAGCATCGGAAATTCTCCACCGAATTGCCAATTAGCTTCAATGGCCACGACAGCGGTCCCTAATCAATTTTGATGTACCGATTTCCGAGAACGAATTTAATATTGATGACGTTCGTTCTGAGGAATGTGATGAGAGTGAATGAAGCAAAAGAGGTATATCAGGATCGTAGCTAGTGGAAAGCCGTGGTCTCTGCCTACCCCTCTGGGAAACTGGCGTGATTTTATGTATGTACGTTCGTTGTATGCGGATGTACTTAGTTACGAAGACGTTGTTTATTTCTTTATTTGTAGAAAAGTGCACAAACATTATGTATATTAACAAATTATATAAAATACCATCATAAAAACAGGGTCTGATATACTTAACAATAATAGTGTACTATAGCATTCTCAAATTGCTAACAATTCATTCGTTGTTAATTGTAAACCAAGCGAAGGTATATTTTGCGTAACAAAACAAAATAAAATATACTGTGACATACTTTATTTTAGCGGTCGATCTAGTTAAATCGTACTGACCAATTTATAATCAACTTCAAAAACTTCCTTTTTGAAGTTGGTTAAAAAGGATTTGGCGTCTATGTATTTTTTGATGTATGTACGCCGATTGTTCTTTATTGTGTTTTCATACCTTTGATTAGGTATCCCTCTTTTTGTTTCATTTAGCGTCCGGGTTGACTTCATGAATTTCGTGCTAACGCTGCGAGGTTCGTAGAAAATCTTTAAAAATCTAGAACCACATAGCAACGATGATTATGGCAAATAGCACTTTTCCGCTTTCATAAAATTTCTTCAATTTCCGTGAACGTTCTTGACCCCTCGCAGGGCATGTTTGCAAAGTATGCCGCTGTACCTTTCCCCGTGCCCCGCACCCCGCTGAGCCTACGCCTTTATATCTAATCGTTACGTTCGCTGTAGCTGGTTGCGTCAAACCGGTGATCGCAACGTGCGTGTTTACCGAATAGCTAGCGTATTTCTGTTCAAAATACATCGTTATTTTGTCTAAAAATAGTGAAAATAATACTTTAGTGTCACCTTATATATAAATAAATAAATATTCCGGACATATCACACACGGTCAACTGATCCCAAACTAGACATAGCCTGTACTATGGGTACCAGAGACTGATATATATAATAGATAAATATTTAACATCCAGACACAGAACAAACATCTGTGTTAGTCACAAATGTTTGTCCAGTGCGGGAATCAAACACCTGCCTTCTGCGCTAGAGGTCGCTACCAACTGAGCTATGAGGCCACAAAAAGTAAAACCAATAACATTGATTTTCCGTTTACCTGAAATATGAAATGAAATGAAAATGAACTTTAAAATACTAACTTAAGATAACACATATAAATAAATAGCCCAGAGTTTTTTATTCGTCGTGCTTAAGAAATAATCTTAAAATGATTAATGTTCACCGAAGTCTAGGCCTGATCCATTCGACCAATATAACCCAGAATTTATTAACCAATTTATAGAGCTCATTATTTGCGAATGCGTATTAAATAATGAGCGAAATCCAATGCCTAAAATAACAAGCGGTATTTGAACTCTGCTTAAATAACGTAATAAATGATTTTGAATATTGATTATAACGCGTTTTGCTAAATCAAAATGTTTTCACATGAATTTTGACAAAATGTGTTAGTGATTTTGAACCGCAAAGTCAAAACTTCGGTCTTCGGCCAGACAGCGACGAGGGCAGATAGAAAGATTATTTATGTTCATTAGTCGTTATCCCACTAATATTATAAATGCGAAAGTTTGTGTGGATCTTTGGATGTTTGTGGTTCAATCCCGCCGTAACGGCTCCACATATTTCGACGAAACTTGGAATAGATAACGTTCTTACCTAGAATAGCATATAGGCTATAGGTTTTTTATCGAGGTACCACACGAGAGAAGCCGCGGGTGTAAACTAGTATTTAATAAAAAGATTAAAGAAAGGTTATTCTACATAGGTCTTTTTTTTTACTTCACCCAGCAAAATAGAACGCTGTTGGCCATTGCATGACTATGGCACAAAATAATTAAAAAAATACTATATAAATATCATTCAAATTCGATTCCTTATAAGGCTTTGGCGTATAAGACTTTGGCTGACACTTTTAATCCGACGCGAAAATTTAAGTACGCATTAACACTAAAACGTTGAAATAAAACATCGTGAGTAAACCAGTAAATATTTCTTATAGGGCTTACAACCTGTCACGTATGGTATAATCACTAGTGCAAAGTGTGGGCATGTGCCAGATGTAATGTTTGGACGTGCCTCGGACAGCCACTTTAGACATCTTCATGGATTTGATCGCCTGGAGATCCAATAGCGGTCTACCATTGTTGGGTATAATAGTCGTCGTAAAATATAGGCTTGACGCCTATATTTTTTCTCTACCTTTTAGGCCTTATTTACGCTCATGTTCATCACCTTTTCTACACGACTCTCGACGAGTGCTTAGCTGTGTTGGGATGGACAGCAGTGACCCCTATGGTTACCATCATCATCATCATCAGCCTGATGAAGTCCACTGCTGAACATAGGCCTCCCCCAAAGAGTGCCATGACGAACAATCTTGAGCATTCTCCATCCACCGACTTCCCGCAACCTTCACAATGTCGTCGGTCCATCGGGTGGGGTCCTTCCAACACTGCGTCGTCCGGTTCGTGGTCGCCACTCGAGAACCTTTGCTCCTCAACGGTTATCGGTTCTGCGAGCTATATGGCCGGCCCACTGCCACTTCAACCAGCTAATTCTGAAAGCTATATCGGTGACCTTGGTTCTTCTACGGATTTCCTCATTTCATTGTTACCAAGATAGCCAACACGCGTGCCCAGCGTAGTGAGTATGGGCAAATTCCCCCACATGATAGTAAATAAGTTAGGGGAGACAATGTTCAGCAGTGGACGTTTTACGGCTGTAATAACCTAGCGTTTTTGAAACATAATTGTCTTTGACTATATTTTTTTCGTCAATAATCTGGTGCAGTTTCAATAGAAATAAAATCGAAAAGTGTCGTAAGTCGAAGATACTCAAAGGCTGAACTAAATTCTTGTACTCAAAGTGGATTTAAAACTCGATCGCAAGTGGGTATTCGCATACCAGCGGCTTATCTGCAAGCTTTCCGCATCGCAAATACATCTGCATATCCATCTACACTATTAGCAGAGCCGGGCCTAGCTAAAAGCCTAGCTGAAACATACTCAAAACTTAAAGGTAGATTATAATAGTCTATGAAGTCTAGTAACAGCTATTAGGGCACTGAACAAGTGTTTAACTGTGCGATGTTGATTTTTAAAAGTGAGAAGGAAAGTTCACTACTTTTAATCCATCCCTTTGTTCCTTGTTGAAGGGGACTTCATGCGGAACAATCATAACTCACATATTTTTTACTCGGACAAAAACGCTACGGCGTGGCGTAGCCGTGCCTACGAGCCGTAGCGCTACAATGCTACGAAACATGTTCATTTGTGAATGATATTTTTGTAGGGACCGTTGTAGATATTAAACAGTATCTTTTCTCCAATAAATTATTAGTATCTGAATAGAATAAGAAAGTCTCATAAAATAGGTCCTCGTGTTATTTGTCGCGTAGCCACCAAACAAACTAAGAGTTTCAATAGAGGACAAAAATGCAACAAAAGGTCGTTAATAGTTTCACAGTCAACAGTTTTTTTGGTAAGGCCATCAACTAAAGCTGGTTTCTCCATTGAAGCGAACAAAACTTATTTATATTTTTCCAAAAATGCTTTGATTTATAAAAAAAATATTCGAAAAACGTCTATTCAAATTCCGTATCGTTCTTTCCAAGTACAATTTCATCTAGCATGCTCCATGTAAGTAGTTGTATGTACCCGTGCTATAAATCTACACTGCATTATCGATCGCACCGATTGTAACCTGACGGTGAACCTCAGTTTAATAGCCGAGTACAAAGTATCACTATGTGTTTGTTTTTCATCATCATCAACCTATATCAGTTGTACCTTTACCTATATAAATACTTATATAGAGATTGACCGTAAAAGTGTAAAAGAGAAAAAACATTCCTTCTTAACTACTTTGTCTATGCTCTCGCTTGGGCTGACTGAACCTATTTATGTACCTATTTACCTAGCTACCTACCTACTTCACCTTACTTGCTTACCTGTTTTTCGTAAATTAAACCTGTCTACCTATGTACTACTTAATAATTCTATTTGTATACCTACTTACCTAGTACCTATATACTTTTACTTCTACTTCTAGTTCTACTTATTTTTATTTTATTTTATTTATTTTTGATCTACCATTCCTACCTACCTACCGACATCGATTGAAGAACGCGAGCAATGAAGCACACTGCGATCGTGAGGTCGCCGTAAAGGGTTCCATCTGAAAACCAGCGCCGCTACACTTCGTGTGCGGCATCAATGCTGAGATGGAACCTTTTTTGGTCACGCATGCATCGGCACGGACTAATGAATACCCTAGTTTTGTTACTTCCTACCTACTTTTGTTTTGTTTCCTTCCTACCTTTTGTATTGTAACCTGTACCTTGCGTCTTTTATTATTTTATTTTATTAGTTTGTGCTGTGCTTGTGTGTCCAAAATAAATGTTTTTTCTTTCTTTCTTTCTTTCTATATAAGGTCTCTCCCAAGACGCGCTACTGAGCACGGTCTTACACTAAAACAGATTTTCTTTATTTATTTACTTTACAGAATTATTGTATGCTTGCTGCTTTTTGATCGAGAGGACAGTTTGTGAAAAGATTGATTTAAAAAAAAACCTCGTTCTACAGGCCAGTTTTTTTTTACACACCCCGTATTGAAAAAATCCAGACTCGTGCCCCATAATAATATATTGTACACGCCCATACTGTAAGCACTTGAAAATGCCCCATATATGTGATACGCACAGATAATTACTGACAAAAAAAAAAGGTGTTCATATTTGTATATTTTTTGCTCTTAGTACAATTAGCCTATCATGTAGTCATTACTCTCTTGCCGTCGTTCTAGCTCCGATAATAATCAGTATTCTTCTCCCATAATTTGCCCCCGTCAGTGTTCTCGTCCCTCTCCCCACCCCCTCATCTATCCGATTTGAGCTCTACGCGAAAGTTTTGTAAGACAATTTCCCGCGAAGCGTTGGTGCCTGGTGCACTTAAAAAAGTTCCGATGCTCTTTTTCTCACAACTTGGAAGCTATTTGCACAGTTGTTTTGCTCGAGGCTAAGCAATGCTGGTTTCATTAGTTGTGGGCAAGGCAAACATACTGTCCACATGTTGACGTTGGCGTTCACTCGGCAACGTTGGGCCAACATGTATAGGCATTCGATTGTGGAAATGGATGACATATTGACTTTGCTTCGTTTGTTTGAAACGTTTGATCTATTTGGAATTAAAACGAATAAATGAAACTTGGTGTCTTCTATAGAAAAGAGAGCTATTTAAATAACTAGAACGAGACTATTAAAAATCCTACTTTTATGTCTTAGAACAACCGAAACTGTAATTTTTTTTTGCGGATTTCCTGCCATTTTAAGAAATTCGCTACAAGGTAGTGAAGCCATGTGGTATGCCGCAGGGTGCTTGTCTATGAAGTGTATTCAGTTCAGTCGATCAACTTTATTATTCTTAGCGATATCAAAATTGCTCAAAACTTGAAAAGGGAACAGCTTAACTCAGCTTTCATTTTTCAAGTTTTAACGGTTCTGATATAGCTACGATTGCATAACGAGGCTGAATAACGCTCCATCTTTCCCTGCGTAGCGAGATTCGCGTAAAACGAGCATTGCAAATACCTCAAACCAAGTTGGTGATCGAGACAGATTGCTCTCTCGCAACCAACGGGACGTAGCTGTAGGTAATGAATAGTACGAGCTTACCTGAAATTTGATCGATTGGCGAGTAAAGGGGCGGTTCTTCCCCTCCGGTTTGTTGGTGCTCGAGCAAACGGTGGCACGACTGTCTCATGAGCGCTCCCGACACTGCGAACAATATAATACAACATTCAGAGTTGACAATTGACTAGTTTTTACCTACAAAGCAACTGGCCGTTCTGTTGATGTTCGATTATTTTTAACTGCAGGTTATTTTACATTAATTATCCGCAAAAAGACCACATTCCTGATGCGCAGAGTGCGTGACAGCCCCTATACCATCCTAAAAACTATATCTGGCAGAATCACCTCTCCCACATGGGACTGCTTCGTGAGGAGTGTTCTTTTAAAATGTTTATAGTTTTAGTTTAAGTGCCAAAGAAAGAAGAAGGGTAATATTTTTAACCTATTTCAGGCACCGGTCTCTCACGAAACAGGTTGACTTAACTAACTTTTTTATGTTATACGGAGGCAAACGACCCTCCTGATGGTAAGTGGTTACCGTCGCCTTGTGACATCAGCAACACATGTAGCATTGCTAATGCGTTGCCTGCCTCCCCCCTAAAGAGCTCTGGCAACCTTAGTCACCGCAGGAACACAACACTATTTCAAACAAATAATGTTATTTGGCTGCGATCTTCTGTGAGGCCTACAATATTTATAATATTCTGCTTTAACCCATGTATTACTAACCTACCATGTGTTGTTAACCTTTGTTGAGAGAAAATAATTAAATATTCTATTCTATACACGCGGCTAAATAATGCGATCCCCAAATAGAGAGTTTTGTAAATGCTGATTAAACAATTTGTGCACAGCAGGAAATAAAAATTTAATTAGCATTCCGCAAAATTCTTCGATAATTCGTTTTATTTTCCTGTTAAGCAACTAATGCTTCATTAACTGGAGTTGAATCAGCAGAAATACGGTATTTTTTTTTACCTTTTTTGCTATCGTTCTCATATTTGAGGGAAGAAGCAGAAAATTTCCATATTTCCAATAAAATGACAAAACATGTGGAAATTTTTAAACTTGTAAAAGAGAGCAGGTCCCGTTTAGAGGAAGTTCTGTTATTAGGATCCACATTCATATTTATTTTTGCTGCAACCAGTAATGATTGTGCTTAGGAGACTTTTCATATCGACGGTTATAAACAGTTCTGCTATTTATAACATAATGAAATAAAAGAAATGTGGTATTGGAATTCCACATCAAAAAGTACGCTTTATTCGGATAGTCGTTTGTTCTCTTGAGGTAACCGATCTTTAGATCGGATTTTAACTACAAATGGCGTACTGGGTTTTGGCTCAAACGTGTTTCAGGTCTGCAGCACATCTTCTCTGTAAAGCTGTGCGCCAAGTGGTATTTCTGTTTCGCCTTACATTCAAATTTATCAAATCATTACGGAGCAACTGCGGATCAACTCCTACGGGTACGCCGCAGAGGTGTGCTACGGGCCTCAATTATCGAAGTCACAAACCTTACTCGTAACTATACACACTCTCCACTTAAAGACAATCTTTGTACAAGCAGACCGTACATTAGGTACTATTATGAATCGCGTAGGTTGTTTGCAGAATTCTTGTTTCTTGAACCTAACTCAAAGAGAATATAGAGAAGACACTATATAAATTCCAGGTTAATAATAATGTAATAATAGAAAATAAATATATGGAAGAAAATAAATAAATAAATAAAATAAATATTCCGGACATATTCACACGATCAACTGATTCCAAACTAGGCATAACCTGTACTATGGGTACCAGAGACTGATATACATAATATATATATATTTAACACCCAGACACAAAACAAACATCTGTGTTAGTCACAAATGTTTGTCCAGTGCGGGAATCGAACCCGCGACCTCTAGCGCAGAAGGCAGAGTTACTACCAACTGAGCTATGAGGCCAGATAAAAAAGTTCAAATAATGAAATCATGGCTTTTTATTCGTTGGGGAAATGATAAATATTTAAATCATAGCCAAAGTCTAAATTGTAGGTTGCTATACCTTTCTTTTGTGCGAGTTTAGCTGGTTCTACGATCTTTTTTAATACTAACGATGCTTTCTAAGCGATTATTATTGGACCGTTTGTAATGGTGTGTAGGACTGCATGGGATGGCACTAAGCTGTGATAATAAGGGTGCGCCAATTTTGTGATTTTATTTTAAACTCACTTATTATTATGTACGCAGTACGCAGGTACGCAGCACCTACAACTTAGTGTAGCTGTAGGTGCTGTAACCCTAAATTCTGTGGACAAGCCATTTTTTACATATATTAATAACTTTTATTGTAATGCGTGAGTGTTGATTGTGATAGATGAGCTTGAAATAAAATAAATAAATATTATATTTTATATTATATTACTTTTAGTAAACACACATTTGAAAGAGCATTGACACAGGTATATTCTCACGACCGTTTCAACTCAAAATGAACTCAAAAGAACATTTGATGTCGTTTTCTTCCCAGTCCGGATCCTTGATGTCTATTATATAGCTGAAAGTGCGATCGCCATAAGCAGGCGTTTATAACCCTCAGTATCCATGCTTCTAAGCTTAAATTTATTATCCGGTCTATAGTGTGCTCTACGCCTGAGTAGAAGCTCTCAGCCGTTTCCCTTACTACTCTGGGGGAGGGGGTTAATCACTGTGCTCTCTTCCCTGGTCTCAGGCGACGTCGTAACTCACTCGCGGGACTGCAATAGCGAAATAAATGCAATTTCAGATTCAGTTGGCTCCGACGCCGCGGCGCTTGTAGATTGCATTATGCCGCGGCTGCAAAAAATTCAATGGCAGCTAAAAATGATTTTAAAATATAGTCGCTTTTATGCTGTGTTTGCAGACTTTATGCCCTTGGAAATAATATGGCTTCACCTAATTATTCATCATTTATGCATTGTAACAAAAGAAATACCCTTGGAGACATTACAGTCGAAGCCTTGCTGGGTTTTCATATAAACCGTGAGCCCTACCATGACGTGTTAGTGCCATTTAATTGCATGCGTGTCAAAACTATTTTATATTTATTTGAACCATAAATCTTTGGGACTGTCAACTTACGTCACCGCCTTAAATAAAATGGTACCTAAAATTGATGGCACGGGGCCGTGTCTACAAAAAACAATGCGCTTTCGTTGCAGCCATGACCTTATCTCCCTGTCCTCGTTTGGAAACAAAACGAAGCGAAGTATGCCATACGTGGGTGTTTCCCTAAGTAAAACGTGATGAGGTGCAAAATATAGAAATTTCGAGTGCCTTTGTTTGATCTTGCAGCTTCGCGCTTCGCGTTGTTTATTTGGGTTGCTCTCCTAGCACAAGACGTTCCGTACGCCAGTTTCTGAGGAGATGTCCAATTATAAAAGAAATATAAATAAACTAGTTGTCCCGCTCGCGACTTCGTCCGCGTTTGTTTACCTACCTAGACTTTTTCCCATTATCCTTACCAAAGTACTAACACATATTATGCAGCTATTTACCTACTTCTACCTACTATCACCGACATCGTACTCACCGTAGCCGTAACGTTAACCGTAACCGTAACCGTCACCGTCTCGGTCACCGTCCCGTTACCGTCGTAAAAAATCCCATATAAACTCTCATCCCCTATTTACACACACCGAGGGTGGTTTTTCAAAAATACTTTAGTAGGTATTTTATTACTTTGAACTGTTTACCTCATAGCCGATTTTGATGTCTCTAACTTCAAAAACATAGGACATCTCATATAAACTTTCATCCCCTATTACCACACCCTAAGGGCTGATTTTCAAAAAAGGCTGATAAACGTATTTTTTATTTTTGATAATTTACCTAAAACCCGATTTTGATGTCTCCAACTTCAAAAGCATAGGACTTTCATACAAAAGTTCAACCCCAATTTCACCCCTTTAGGAGCTGAATTTTCCAAAATCCGTTCTTATTGCACGTCAACATCTTTTAAAGAATGTCTGTGTCAAATTTCAGACTCCTCGGTTCAGTAGTTTCCGAGCTTTCGTGATGAGTCTGTCAGTGAGTGAGTGAGTACGTGAGTGAGTGGACTACTTCTTTATATTATTGTTTATTTCAGTGAGATAGACATTTTAAGAATCAGAGTTTGGAGTCTCCTTTAAAGCAATGTTTGCTTGTGTCAGTTCTCTTCTATAGTCATTACGTTTTTTATGTAGAGTTTATTACATAATAAACATTACTGTAAAAGAAAGAGACTATGTAAGTAAAGTATAAAAAATCAAAAAAAACTTAAATGCACGTAAAACATTTGTGTTGTTTCAGGTGTGAATGTAGCCAGAGAGTATGCGTTGAGTGTGACTGTGTGTACGTGTGTGTGTGAATGGGTGAGTTGGAGTTTTCCGGATGCAATTATTATTTGGTCATTGCATGTCCTTTCAATGGGTGATCCAATAACGCGTAGTGGGCTCTACGTCCCCGGACAATGCATCGCTTGTCCTCAATCGAATGAGGCCGCACCATTGTTTTGGGGCTTGAAAAGATTTTACGAAAACGCGTTTCACACTTTTTTTGTTTCTAGGTCAATGATTCTAGACAAAGCAATTAGGTCAAAGTAAATAAAAACGACATAAGAGCAACATACAATGCTTCCATCTGTAACACTAAAAACGGAATCATCATAGGTCAAGTATTTGTTCATACGAATGTGATAGGTTAGGTTAGGATAACAATTCTAATTTAGTTTCTCGAGATAAAACTAATATACCGATATACTCAAAAGGTGAAAATTGCAGACTTAACATTCTTGCCGTGTCACTGATTCTTTCATGGTCTTGTTGTAGTAGGTCAGAGACCAGGTTGAGGTATGGTGTCCCAAAGAAGGACCCATGACCGTCGATGAAAGAATCAGTATAGCGACAGGATTCAAGTGCGCCTCTTAGAGGCTCCTTTCGTGCACATGTCACATGTCTTTGAATTTTTAGGTTTTAAGGGCATGCCGGTTTCCTCGCGATGTTTTCCTTCACCGTTTGAGAGCACTAGTATTATCATCATCATCATCATTTCAGCCGTACGACGTCCACTGCTGAACATTGCCTCAATTGCCAGACAGCGCAAATTCCTTATCATGTGGAATTCATCAACATCAACATCATTTGCCCATACTCACCACGCTGGGCATGCGGGTTGGCGAGCGCAGTTAGAGCTATCGTTGTCAAAATGAGGGACGCTGCTGCCCATCCCCTAGCTTTTTTCCCTTAGTCGCCTCTTACGACATCCGCGGATAGGTAGATATTGAGGGGCCTATTCTTCAGCCGGGGCCACCACGGCCACTAGTATAGCAAACATAAATTTTCCGATGTACAATCCATTGGTGCACTACCAGGAAATGAGTGAAATGAGAGTGAAGAGAACCGACGAACTTCATCTCTTCAACCTGCTAAGTAAATTCATGTGTACTGTGGAACCGACTCCGTTCTACAGTCCAAATGAACTTACGACATACAACTTAAGTAAGTCTTTGCCAGTAGTTTTGTAAACGTTTGAGTTAAAAGAGCGCGGTCGAGATTCGGGCGGCCCGAGTGCCCATTTAAATTACCAACAGGGAATTATGTTGGAAACCTGCGCAGATTTCAAAAATACGTGGAGTTTCTCGTCTCTCCTGCAACTTTTTTAAGTATGTTCACTGATTATAATTATTTTTTAATAAAATATACCCATCCATCTCTATGTCGTATTAACTCTATGTAAGATTAGTTTTTTTTTTAATTTTAACCGTCACTAGACTTCTCTAATTGTCGTATCATTTTTGGTATAAGCTTAAATTTAAGTATCCCATAAGATCATAAATAATTAACACTAACAGTCACATACATAGTCCTGACCTACACTGAGTCCACACTAAAATTCCCTGTGTCGTGGGTATCAGAAAATACGAGTACCACAACTCCCAGACCCGGAACAAATATTTACAGATCATGAAAACTTTTGTCCCGCAGCGAGATACAACCCGCAACCCTTACGTCTCAGATGGGTACACGCCCGCCGCGCCACCCAGGTTATACATATATACCCTACATGGGTATTTATAGGTTACGTTATTCTTAAAAGACAAAAATAAATACTTTAATTTGCTTTTAAAACGTAATTATATTTATTACGAAGGTTTCGAGTGGATGTCTAAAAATTTCATAAAAAGTAATTTATAAAAGCTGAAAATTTACGAAGCATTAATTTGCTTCGTAAATTTTCAGCTTTTATATAAGAAAATCATAAAAGCAGAATATTAACTTATGCAAAAAATTAAAGCGCGCGATTTTCATTCGATAGACTCTAGAAAACCTATTTACAGCCTCGTACTAGAGAGTAGTTTGAGTTCATTTACTCCACAATGGAATTCTAAGAAGTTACGCATCAGAAAATAATATACATTGACATTGAAATACGCGCGAGAAACTTATAAAGGTTGTGTATTATTGAAAGTCATTGACATCACTGGCTTGGAGATGACCTCTGCTTGTTGTAGACGAATGCCACGACAAAGGTCATGAGCTGTTCATCTTCAGTACCTACCAAGTTATCTTTTTTCCCTATGCAATATTTCTTTTTTCCTATTTCAATTACAAAGGACATCACTACATTCTACATTTTTTACAAAAAGCTGGCCTTCCTCCGAATGACCTACCATCGATTTAGTTAATCATAATAAATTCATTGTCATTGGCCGTGGCGGCCCGGCCCTGATGAAGAATAGGCCTCTCCATATCTACCTGAGGGAGATTTCTACGCTCCCGAGTAGAAAACGATAACACACGAATTGATGTCACACAGCAGTTTATTTATCTCATGATAATAAAAATTTGCCAGGTTTTTAAACAAAGATGATCCGCTAGCCGAGATATGTAACAAGCCGTGACAAGTGATGGCGTCATAGACCATTAGTGATGTGCCTAAAACTAATGATGCGAATTGAATCGAATCGCCACATACCTAACCGTGGAAGTTGTAAGAGGCGACTGAGAGAAAATAGCTAGGGGATGTGCAGCAGCGTCCCTTATTTTCTCAAAGATAGCTCTAATTGCGCTCACCAACCCGCTTGCACAGTACATGACAGGAATTCGCTCTGGATATGTTCAGTAGACGTGCTATGACTAAAATGGTGATGATGATGATGAATAATTAAAATATTTTTAACTTACCTTTAATCTAGTTATTGTCATTTGTTTCCTCCTGAGGGCCGTTTGATCTTCGACATTGTGCCTGAAACAAGCAAAACACCAGTTATGCCAATAATGTAATAAAATATGTATTATAATACGACACGCGTTTTATAAAAGAACGACATTAGATAATCGCAAAAAAACATCAATCATCAAAAATATTCGCAGTGCGCATAGCTTTAAATAAAGACGGTCAAGTGCGAGAACTCGCGCCCTGAGGGTTCCGTACCATTGGTCGTGGGTTCGAATCCACGACCATGACCACTGGGTCATGGTGTAGGAACTGACAAACTTATATTTGCGTTCGCTCACGTTGTCATTTGTATGAAATTGACCGCAAATATAACTTTGTTTCCTTAAAAACTTCGAAGTTCCTCAATTTCAGACTTTTCTCTTTAATTTTGTAACAAAAGCTCCCAATCAAATTTCAGTATTGTGAGGTAACTGGAAGTACCCTAGAGGTTTTTGATTTTTACCATTTCCATACAAAAATTATACATTTATTGCCATATCTTTTTAATGCATAAAGCTAGAGCTTTGATTTTTATACGGCACCATAAGCCCACAGACGTTAATAGGTGGTATAACTTTCAAGTTGATACCTCTAGCCGTTTCTGAGAAAAAGGGTCTTGACGGACGGACAACAAAGTGATCCTATAAGAGTTCCGTTTTTCCAAATGAGGTACGGAACCCTAAAAAATGGTAATAGCTTTCATTCAATCCCTTCGCGAGCGTTATATGATTTAGGGCTGTACCATATTTGCGATTTTATTTAGGCTGTCACGTAAGTTGAGTCAAAGATTTGGATTCAGTGTTCAGATTCAGTCTTTAGATTTAAGTTTTTTTTTTTAAATAAGTGCTCACGTGCTTGCCTTCGAATAGAAATAAGTCGTCATGGTACGGCCCTTGGTCACTTTGCGATTGGACGCGCAAAGTGACCAAGTTTAGCCAAGCCAAGCTGGCTTAGCTCACCTAATAGAGCTGACTGTTTAGGTTGCGTGTTGAGTCAGTCAGGCAGTCAGTATATTAATTGTAGGTATACAACGTAATTCATAATACGTATACTAAAAGGGCTTACTCTATCTAGAAAAAGAAATAATATTATATAGAAAATATCCACATCGCGACCTTTTTAAATCAGCTGTAATGGTATTTTTTATCATCTTTTTAACTAAACGTACGAAAATTTCAACGTCAAGATTGCTACCTACACTGATTGGACCCCAAAACATCTGATTTTTGCATGATTTAAGTAAAATTTTCAAAAGTCTTGGGTCAAACTTTATTGCCAATTGGGTGTAAATTAAGCCCCTTCGGGATAGTATGCATGTTATGATGAATCACCTCGAATAATTTAAATCCATCCATCCATCTGGCCTAAGAATAAAACAGAGTCAGATTTTTATAAATGTTTTCAGCAAGCCTGTATAAAAAGCAGTTGTCATCTGTTTTCTAAACCGTCGAGAAGAAAAACACTAGTTGCTAACACAATTTGGGATAGATTATATGTATTTGGTTGACAAGAGTCTTTGAATTCATTCCGCTTGAGTTTGTAAAACGGTCAAAGCAAAGGAGTTGTTCGTGCGAGAATTCTTCGGCTCTCAGCTTCGATATTTATATACACTACGAGCTTCCGCCCGCGGCTTCGCTCGCGGGGTACCTCCATAAAAAGCCCATATGCTATTCTATGTAAATAACTTTATCTATTCCAAGTTATACCGTTGGGGAGTAAAGGTTCTCGAATGGCGACCACGAACCGGGCGACGCAGTGTTGGAAGGCCCCCCACCCGATGGACCGACGACATTGTGAAGGTTGCGGGAAGTCGGTGGATGGAGAAGGCTCAAGACCGTTCGTCGTGGAACTCTTTAGGGGAGGCCTATGTCCAGCAGTGGACTTCTACAGGCTGATAATGATGATGATGATTCCAAGTTGCAACGAAATCGGCTGAGCCGTTACGGCGTGATTGAACAACAAAAATCTTCACAAACTTTCTCATTTTTTATATTAGTAGGTTTGGCCAAACCAGGCGTTTCCTCTCAAAAATGTACCTAAAACCTAACCACTGACGGGCAGGCTTTTTTTGTGTTACGGTTGGTGTGTGCATAAAGAAGAGTCACGCACATGCATACAAATTTCGTACCTACTGCACTTTGTGTGCATGTTCACTCCGCAAACTAAAAGAATTTAAATAAAAATCGTCGGATTAACATTACCTCGCAGCGCCGGCCGTCTCCCGTTCTGACTTATCTCGGCTCTGCCTTGGATTGAAGACATTCTATGTAAATCTATGTAAATGCATTGAATACCCATTTGGCATTGTTCGTGACTGTCTGCATCTCGTTCAAAGAACTTTAAATTATATAACATGTCGCTTCTTGGAACCGATGAAAGACACGAACTATCCGAGATGTATCCATACCGATATCTAACCAACTTGAGCTTCTAGGGTTCACACTTACTCCTAAGCTCAACTTTGGCTCTTTCATTGAGTCCAGGGTCAAGGCAGCCGCAAAAAGCTGGGCATACTGTCGAAGGTGAGGCAGTACTTCACACCGGGACAGCTCCACAAGTCCGGTCGTGTATTGAGTACTGTTGACATCTTTGGGACGGTTCAGCCAAATACCAGCTTGAGGCCCTTGAAACCATAGAAAGCCGAGCGAAAAGGCTCATAGGTAATGATGACTTAGTTGAGTCTAAACTTCTGAGCCTCGATCATCGTCGCCGAGTAGCAAGCCTATCGGTCTTTTATAGGATACATTTCGGAGAGTGTGCGATTGAACTCTTTGATTTAGTTCCCCCATCCCCATACCATCATCGGACAACCAGACGCACGGAGATGCGATATCCATTTATGGTTGATATACCTACCTTGCCGCACCAAGCGCTTTACGTCAACCTTTATAATGCGGACAGCGAGAACGAAAAGAAAGAGAAGAAGCGAATGAGTGGAACTCGTTGCCGGCGTCTGTGTTTCCGAATACCTATCATTTGGGTGTCTTCAAGACCAGAGTGAATAGGTTTCGTCTAGGCAAACGTGCTACACCGTAGACCACATCATTACTGAACATTAGGTGAGATTGTGGTCAAACGTTAGCCTATTATGTATTTAAAAAAAAACTCGATTTTTCATTCGTCATATACCCAGACTGGACTTGTCGTTAAACATCTTCAGGATCTAAGTAAAAAAAAATACAGCCGACTTGAACCTCCCCCTTTTTGAAGTCTGTTAAAAATGAGCAGAAGATTATTAGCCACTTTTGCTCTAAATACCAAAAACAGCTAACGTGAATAAGTCTTATTCGGGATAGTATTACATATTATGAATCAGTTTGTGAATAAATGTCGTGCCAAATCCTTTTTCACACTGGTAAGAAACGTAGTTAGCATCTTTTGCTATTGTATCTTAAACAGCGCTACTAACTAACCTCGTTTAGCAGTGACACGGGCTTGGGACAATGTCGGGAATTTCCCGAGAGAATTCAACATTGTGAATAGAGAGGGCCGTTTAATTAACACGGTGGCTTTCCGTTTGTGTTGCGAATTAGTTATTTGTGATGGTGTTGCAAAGCTCGAGAATAATTATTGTGAGACATGACTGATCCAGTTAGATACACACACTTCTGGTAAATCATTTTCCGTCTAATAATTATAAACGCATATTTTTGAACGCGTTTGCGATACCAATTTATTAATTACTAGTTTGCGCCCGATGCTTCGCTTGCGCGGTACCTAGATAAAAAGTAAAATATATACTATGCTAGGTAAAGAACTCTATTTCAAGTTTCATCGAAATCGGTTGAGCCGTTACGGTGTGACTGAACCACAAACTTTCGCATTATAATATTAGTAGGATAGTACGATAGTTACCAGATAGTGGCATTTGGGTACAAAACAAAATGAGGAATACGTAAACCGGAACTTAGTATTCTAAGGCTCGTATTCAGAGACAAGACTCGAGCATTGATCTGTACTTAAATCTCGATTTGAGGCGAGATTCTAATTCTTGAACAGTATTTATGTATAGCTTCAATGATCACAGTTCACCTGAGTAAATGCTTATTCTGAAACGTCAATCAGACGAAATCGGTGCTTGAGTTTAGATTTGATTTGACATTAATCAAATGACATTTACGTTCCGTTACACGTACTTTGATGCATATTTATACTTCAATTTATTGTTATATTCTATTTCCACCCTGGCTGTTTGAATTTGTGCGTAAAACGGATCGAAAATTATAAATAAATCAAAATGTAAACGAGAACATTTGAGTACAGATTTGAGACTCGATTCAGCTGAGAGTAGTTTAAGTACCGTTCTTGAATAAAAGCTATGTTTGAGCAGAGATTCAATACTTAAGTAGAGTTCAGCTGAGCTGAGTTCAGATCTGTGATTAAATCTATGCTTGAGTCGTGTCTCTGAATACGAGCCTAAAAGGGGAAAAAAAAGAAAGAAAATTAGAAAATAAAAATCTTGTTTCTTATAGCCTATATATATATATATATATATATATTTGCTAGTTTATTTAATTAAAATTTTAACATAATAATTATACATCATCATCAAATAAATAGCAGCAGTTGCATCAACTTCTACGTCCATATTGTTCAAATCATACAACCACGTAGTTCGAGTGCACAACAAGAACTGACAGCGACCAACACAGCTTCACAGAAAACTCGTGTACGTTGGCCGCTTGCAATAGTTTGCGTAGACTTGCCAAACGTGAGGACTTGCCTTGTAACGATTTGCCTACGCTGCTGGCGTTGGCCTTAGCTCGCCAAACATGTATAGGGGCTTTAAGTCGATATCAAGATGGCTATGTAGCGAACAACTGAATAATTGAGTTTGAATTGATATGAGTGTTATCAGCAGATTTTTTATTTTTTAACCGACTTCCAAAAGGAGTAGGTTCTCATGTAAGCTATATATTTTTTTTTTGTATGTATGTTACTCGATTTCTCCGCCAATAGTAACCCGATTTTGATGATTCTTTCGCTGGTGTATAGAGTATGATCCCGGGGTGGTCCCATTTTAATTTAATTCCTGAGGGATTGCAACTTGTCCCGTAAAACTTAAAAAAACGTCATCATCTCTTGAAATCACGACTTGCCGAAATTTTTTTTGTCGACTTTGGTATGGTATGGTAATTCCCGTGACTTCGTTCGGTTGCTGCTATTTTTACATAAACTTTAAACTTAGGGGTGGTGTGTCGGGAATTCCTTTCTGTGCACCCATACGTTACGCTACCCTGCCAATTTCATACTCTTAGGATTTTGGTTAGGCTCTGCGTTGATTTTCAAAGAGAATAAAACCACCACATTTGATTGTCAGTCAGTCAGTACCGTAAGAGTTATTATTTATGATGAATGAATGTCATACTCACTTTGGTTTTTTGTTCGAAAGTGTTGGTAGCCAGTGTCATCCTCAGTAAGCAAAACTCAAGGAGGTTGAAGCCAAAAAGTTCTATAGAATGGCCCCCAAATAGTTTTTTATCCAATTTGAAATAAATATTCAGGAATTTGAAGTCGGTTTTTAGTTTTTGTAAAAAGTATCTTATAAACAATGTCCAATCACATATAATAATGTTTTGCTTTTTGCTGTGGTTTTTATTGATTTATTTATTTCATAGATTGTAGAACAAAGTTATCATATATATCGAATTGGTGTAAAATAAGCCCTTATCAATATTATGATAGACCTTGATTTTTTGTATGGAGATAACCTAAGCCCTAAAGGAGGACATAGGATGCGTTTTATCCAAGTACCGCGCGAGCAAAGCCGCGGGCAGTCACTAATAGACCTACTTAGTAGAGAAGCGTTTTTGTTGCTAAAATAGTAACTGAAAGCAGCGCAAATCAACGATAAACATGCGATAAACCTTATTCTCGTAATAGTATCGAATATTGGAGCCATAACATGTTCCATCCTAGTAGATACTTATAAGGAGTAAGTACACGCAAAAAATATTATAATTAGAATAAAAATAGCAACTAAGCTGTATTTTTTGCCTTAATACTCTGTTGCTATTATGCAACAGAGGTAATATTAAGGCAGGAAAGAAGTTGATTCAAACTTTATTGCTTCACGGACTAAAGGAACTGCAATTTTATAAAATAGGTTTCTTAATCCGATGTTGTTTCTTAGGAAAGCGTATCGCGGCTACGCCTGCGTTCTTTTATTTATAATCGAGCGAGCGAAGATTACTCGATTTGCCTACGCTCGCGTTGGCCTTAGCTCGGCGAACACGTACCTATTGGGGGCTTAAAACAACGAATCGGCGTTGTATGTTTATTTGTTAGAGCATAACTTTCGTTAATCCGATCTGCATCGAATTTAATAGGTTAATAGTTTGTACTATCGAGAATCTGAGGTACCTAAATCGGCCCAGGGGGTATCTAAGATACCCCTATAAAAAAAAAAAAAAATTATAGAAAATAATGAAGTGGTTGTCGTATTGAAGAACTTTGTTCATACATTCCAAAACAATTATTATTTTTATTCCAGGCCATATGGTTTTTACATCAGACATACAGGAGGCCGCCCCTTTCTGCATGCTGTTCGCCGATGACATTGTTCTTGTCGGCGAAAATGAACTTGAGGTCCAGAGCATGCTGGGAAAATGGCAAGAGAGACTCGAGAGTGTCTAAATAAATTTATTTGTATTTGATGTGTGGAGTGACTAGAATGGACAAGAAACGGAATGAGTACATCAGAGGAAGTTCGAAAGTAGCGCCAGTGACTGAGAAGTTGAAGAGCAAAAGGTTAGCGTGGTATGGGCATGTCATGCGGAGGGAAGAATGCCATGTGACTAGAAGATTGTTAAATATGAATGTGGAAGGTTATAAAGGGAGAGGTAGACCAAAGAAAAGATGGATAGATTGTGTGAAAGACGACATGAGTAAGAAAGGAGTGAATACTGATTTGACGGCTTATAGCGGGGAGTGGAAGAGAAAAATATGTTGTGCCGACTCCAAATGAAGTGGGATAAGGGCAGGGAAATGATGATGCCGTATTGTTTTTGAGATACAACGAATTTAGTAGGTAACATTTGAAAATAAGTATGTATAACGCTGAGCTCCCACTTGGTATAGTTTCAATGAATTCCTAGTTCAGGTAAAATGGGTTATTAGTGGAAAATGCTAAACGTGCTATTTTCAAAATTCAATTTTGTTTTCACAACGTTCATCGAAGCACCAAATTTTACCGGACATAGCGAGATCTCAGTTGGGGGCAAACCACTAACTAGTAAATAATTTAGAACATGCATTTACATGCAAATGCGTAGATTTTTAAGAATGTTTTCTTTGGATTAGTTTTTAGGGTCTACCTTGTTTTTGAAGTTTAAGTCGGTAACTTTAATACCTGTAATAGTAACTTTTAAATGAGTAACTTTAATTTAACAACAAAGCTATTCTGATAATTTTAAGGATCTAGGTCAGTTTTGTTCATTATGTAGGTGGGAGAATTGCTTCGCAACACTTAATATTACAAGAATAATGATGCATATTTTATAAGTTTTTAATTATTATTTTTTACTAACAAAATGGATGACATGTCTGAAATTAAAATAAATTGAATTGAATTGAATTGAATAATAACAAGGCTCTAACTATAATAAATGCTAATTTTATTTCTAATAAGCTCGCGTCTTCGCTCGCATGGTACCTACCAGGAATCACGCATATACCTATCCATCTTTCGAATCTTTCGTCTTGATTTCGAGTCCTTACAATCCCATGAAATAATCATTTTCGATTTTTCCTACGTTTCCAAATTTTTTCTTCACTCACAAACATTAAAAAAAAAATAGCCGAATTGGTCCAGCTTCATTCTCAAGTTACCAACGAACAGCATTTAACTTTTACTTAAGTAGAATATACGCTACATTCTTTTATAATTTCTTACCATACACAAAAAAAATCGAAGCTGCAGCGATTAGATCAAGTCCAAACACAGTTCAGTCAGATCACGTCACAAGCACAATGACCTCAAAAGTTAGAACTATAGTAAGTATAGATCGGGCTCACACTCGTGGCTTGAGGGAGTCGGTTCTCGAGCATCGCGACACTAGCCGCGACGTTACTCGTCCAGAAGTCTGACGGGGCACTGGCGCGGGGGGGATGGTGCGCAGCGAGCGTGCGCGAAGTCTAGGTACAACACTCCTTTCATCGTAAATTTAATTCAGGACGTTTAATACTTGCCCTAATGCGGTTTTGTAACCGCAGACCCCTGCAACAGCCCCGCGGAAGCCAGCCATGAGAGCGACTGCTCATAAGACGCTGCGCTTAAGAAACAGACATACGGTCAGATGTTGCGAAATAAAAAAGGAGCGTCAATTGTACACAAGCTAAATGCACCTGCTGACATGTTCACTGATTTTACGAGAAAGTTACTCCTATTTTAAGGTTTAACTCATATTATTGCTCAACTTATTTTTAAGGTTTACTCATATTATTGCACTACTTATTTTTAAGGTTTAACTCATTATTGCACTACTTATTTTTAAGGTTTAACTCATATTATTGCAATACTTATACGCTTTCACAGAATCACCCCCGCGACTTCGTTCGAGTGATGTAATTTTCATACAAACTTTAACCCCCACTGCACTCTCTTGGTTCACTTTGGAGAATTATTTTCTTAGTGCACCCCTAAATTACAACAGCTACCCTCTAATTTCATACTGTCCTTTCTGGTTTAGGCTGTGCGTTTATTGACAATTTGTTGTCAGTCACTAACCTAAGAGTTTTAGATAATATATTGATTACTAGCTTCCGCCCACGGCTTTGCTCACGTGATACCTATGAAGACAAAAATATTCCAGGAAATATTCAATTTCTGTGCCAATTTCATCGAAATCCGTTAGGCCGTTTGGGCCTGATTGAACCACAAACATCCAAACATCCTCACAAACTTTCGCATTTATAATATATGTAGGATTAGCATCTTAAAAATTGAGTATCGATCCCGTATAAAAAGTACTTTACCTTACTTTTCTATGGACACTAACTTTTAGTGTGTTCTCAAACTATATAATGAAACTTAGTACAATCAAGTTCATTCTACGCTAAAAGGCACTCAAAGTGACACAGGCCCAGGGCGGGTGAACTAGGTCACGACTTACGACTGATCCGCAATGGCTATAGCTATATACATTTACTTTTCCAAAACTGTTCTATTTTTATTAGTGATCTATTATTATAAAATAAAATCGAATCCTTACTAACTGACAACGCACAGCCTAAACCGATGGATGTAGAGATTATTTTAAGGTTTTCAAGAAATACTATATACTAGGTACAAATTAAGGTGAGGGTTTAATTATTTTATGATTTTTGATTTGTCTTTTCTCAATAACCGCAAAACGTACAGTTTTGATTTTTATGACAAAGATAACTTGAGCATTTTATTTACGTAAATCCAAGACAGAAACGCGATTGGTAAAACTTTTCTCGATAGATTTTTTTTTAAGTTGGGTTTTCTGCAACAGTTTTTTCGAAAATACTCTGAGACTATCTAACAAAAATAACTTTTTTAAAAATATTTTGTTAGACAATAGCATTGGGTACCTAAATCCAAGACACTTTTTAAAAAAATAGATAGTTTTTGAGATAATCGATATGTTCTTATATTTCGCTTACGTCGATTACTTTCGAGCGCCTTCTAACGCTTGCTATCTCTTTCCGCATTCAATTACAGTACATAGCGCTGTCACTTTCTTCACTCCGCCCACTCGACAATTTATTATGATTTTTGTATCCTCTTATGAAATAAACCTTAATATACTAACCTAATTAAAATAACTATTTAACTAATATAATTTTTTATGAGTAGTCGTCATAAAAAATGCAGTCGATCCCTGTCGCCACCAGATGGTAGCGTGCCCAAAATACTGGCGGCATTGCCACGTTGTATGGCAATGCTTATTCGCTGACCGAAGTAAAAGCCAGCATTCTGGTCACGCTTAGACTCTAAAAGTCTCCCCGCCAGGTCCTTATAAATTTTGTGTGCCCCTGATCCCCATGATTTATGTTATTATATTATTTAATACATTTTTGAGTTTATTTTTTCAATCTCCAACAGGCAAGTTCTTTGTGCAACGAAATTATGTGTCTACTTCTACCAAAGCTAAGCGGTGTAGCGGAGCGAGTAAGATGTGCTATGAAGAAGCGCTTTGCACAAAGACGCATCTCTCGCTTCAACGAAAATACTTAGCTTCGTTTTTACACCAGAGCTAAGCTAAGCTCGGAAAATAAAGAAATCCTATTGGTGGATTTTTTCCTCGCTCACAGCTAGCGAGCTGTAGCTGTATTCAATGTAGCGACATAGTACATCTCTGGTAGAAAGGCAGCCTAAGGCCCATATTAATAAATCGATCAACAAAGAGAGCGAACTTGAGTGTGTTCCAGTTTCGAAAGTACCATCAAAAAAATATTTTCTTGCTGTCTCCAAGATCTCACTCCAGATTATCACCACGTCGCCCATACCGGAATAAATATTTGCAGATCATACTAGCAATTATTTGAAGAGAAGACCATCGCCGTTTTACATAAATAAAAAAAGAAAATAGGCTCACTACATACTCAAAGTCAAAGGTTTTTATTTCAATAAAATCACTAGGATCACTTTGAAACGTCTTATAAACTAGGTGAAGCTATGCCTGTTCCTCGCGACTACATAGTCATTTATCCCTAAGCATGGTAGATATCCTCTCAGACCTCCAGGTAATCAAATCCTTAAAGATATCTTAGGTGGGTAGTCAGAGGCATGCCCAACTTTCGCAAATGCCCACATTTTGCAGTAGTGAGTATTCCATACGTGCGAGGTTACAAGCCCATTACTTCTATTTACGTTTACCGTTAAAGCAGCGCGCTAAAAAATATGAGATGGAGATGAAATATATTCCTGCAAAAGCTAATATATTTTACCAGTAAAACATAGTTAGGCTGCACTCTAAGCCCATCCCTGTGTCGGTGGTAGGTACTACTCACCGCCTCTGGTGTAGCGATTCAATTGATCGATTATAGCTGCATACCCCCTAAGAAGGCCTTTGACATGAAGCAGTATAAAATAACAGCGGTAGCTACATAAGCCTTTTTAAGCCTACTGTAAATGGTGCCTACATTTTAGATGTCAGTTATTATAGTTAAAGCAATGCCTTTTTAGGGTTCTGCAGTTCGACTAGGAACCCTTGTAGTTTTTCCATGGCCGTTTGTCCGTCTGTCCGACCTTGTCAGCCGTTCTTTCAGACTATTTATCATGCTGAAATTTCGCACGCATAAACATGTATTTTGAAAAATCGATGTTTTTTCTCGCTAATATTCATTCTTTTTGTTGATAGAATAACCCCCTTCCGGGACCATCCCGTACCTGTACCATACATGTTATGTTCCTTGTATAAACCCTGACCGTGAGAAAAAATAAAGGGTCATGCCTCTAATCCCCAAGAATGGTAGACATTCTTTCTGATCTCCAGGCGTCCGGATCGTGAAGATGTCTAAGAAGATAATCAGACCTACCGATTTAATTTGATGTGGGTTGAACCGCTGACATTTTTTGGTATGCGACGGTAAAAATGAATTTGTGGTGAGAGCCTGTGGTGCGAAACAGCGCTACACCATCAGACCAGACGCATGCCTGACAGGATGCAATGCAAGCCCATTGCCGCCCAAAAATATACTTAATGGTTTCCCAGCGAAGTTTTCCTTGCGAATTTGTGAATTGCGCAAATTAATTTTCTAATGAAAGATTGGTGCGCGATGGGATTCGAAGCCCAACTTAAGGCTCAGACAGACCGCAGGCTTGCTGCAACTGACTATCAATACAGTGTTGTTTAAACTATTTAAAAAAAATATTTTATTACATACATAATAAGCCAGCGGCTTTGCTCTGTTTTTCCCCCGTTGTTATACGGAGGCAAACAGGCTTACGGCCCTTCTGATAGTAAGTGGTTACCGTCGCCTATTGACATCAGCAACACCTATAGCATTGCTAATGCATTGCCTGCTGAACCCCCCTCCCTCCCTTAAGAGCTCTCGCAACCTTACTCACCGCAGGAACACAACACTACTTGAAACAAATAATGTTATTTGGCTGCTATCTTCTGTAAGGTGGAGGTACCTACCCAGGCGGGCAGCTCCAATTTAGAGCGAGAAAATCTCGCTGTGCCCTACCTCCTCCTAAAAGTACCTCCTCCTCCCGTTGTTACGTATAAGAGGCACAAACCAACCAACCAACCAACAAACAAACACACTTTCGCATGTATAATCTCTTATTAAACTTCAAATCTTACTAATAAGAAAGTAAGGAGATCTTTAAGTTTTTTAATTACCAAACTATAAATCAAATTTGTTTAATCTTTAAGTTTTTAATTACCATGAAAATGTATAAAAATATCCCCGTCATTCATAATAACTCACCAACTTTATCGGCTCGATAAAACTATGTCTTTTGTTTACCGGTATAACGAAGTGTTGAAGTGTTTGTACAGCAAGGCCACCATGTCTATCCGACTCCAGGACCAGAGCACAAATCCTATCCAATTGCTGAAAGGGTTGCGACAGGGAGACGTTATTTCTCCGAAACTGTTCATCTCTGCATTGGAGGATGTTTTTAAGCTTCTGCACTGGGAAGGACCTGGCATCAACATCAATGGCGAATACATCACTCACCTTCGATTTGCCGATGATATAGTCATAATGGCAGAATCGCTGGAGAACCTTGGCGCAATGCTCAAAGACCTCAGTAACGTTTCTCAACAGGTGGGTCTTCAAATGAACATGGGTAAGACTAATATCATGTCTAATACTCATGTTGCACCCATGCCGGTACAAGTTGGGAACGATACCATTCAAGTTGTAGACCACTATGTCTATTTGGGTCAGACGATTCAACTAGGTAGGTCCAACTTCGACAAAAAAGGTCAACCGACGAATCCAACTCGGATGGGCAGCGTTTGGGAAACTTCGTCATATCTTCTCGTCGCAGAGCCTCAAGACGAAAGTCTACAATCAGTGCGTGTTGCCAGTGATGACTTATGGCACTGAGACTAGGTCGTTAACTATAGGCCTCATATACAAGCTCAAAGTCGCGCAACGTGCTATGGTGAGAGCTATGCTCGGAGTTACGTGATAAGATCCGAAATGAGGAAATCCGTAGAAGAACGAAGGTCACCGACATAGCTCTCAGAATTAGCAAGTTGAAGTGGCAATGGGCAGGCCATATAGCTCGCAGAACCGATAACCATTGGGGAGTAAAGGTTCTCGAATGGCGACCACGAACCGGGCGACGCAGTGTTGGAAGGCCCCCACACGATGGACCGATGACATTGTAAAGGTTGCGGGAAGTCGGTGGATGGAAAGGGCTCAAGACCGTTCGTCGTGGAACTCTTTGGGGGAGGCCTATGTCCAGCAGTGGACTTCTACAGGTTGTTGATGATGATGACTGTTAGAAAAGGACAGGGCGAGAGTTATAGAACTGATAAAGTGAGCGGTTATAAAAATGTGTATATCATTACTACACTATGAGTAACTAAGCACTTAGTTTAAATGAAATGAAAATATTTTACCTTTCCTGAAACATAAAATATTAAAACATCGTAAATTTTAAACACAAAGAGAATATTAAATTTACCCGCCAGCATTTCCATCTATGTAATTAAAGAATTTATATTAACGAATTACGGTACACTTCTTCCAAATTAACTCCACCATTTCAACGGAAATAAATTGATGCTGATATTATTCTCGTAATATAATTCAATAAGCTAACATTTTAAAATCTACAGCGTCGCATCAGCAGCGAACTTTAATGAAAACCAGTTTAAGTAAAGACATTTGTCCACTGAAGCGGCGCGCACAAGCCGTGCCGTGCTATGAAGAAACAAAAATAAAATAAAACTGAGGACAGTTTTTGTTAGAATAAACCCCAGTGAGTTTAGAGGACCTAAACAGTATGTCTACCTAAAAACCCAGAAATGTAGGTGATGTAATTGATGTTTTTTTATATTAAGTGCTTAAAGAAGGTTTTGTTTATAAATACCAAAAAAATATTATTAACTTGCATTAAATCAAATCAAAATAATAGATAATTATATTGAACGTATTTCAAAGAACAAAAAGTGAAAAATAAGAGCGAGTTCATAGTTTTAATATGCTTAACTGATTCTAGAACATAATTCACTTTTTTTACATGGTATGTCTAATAATAAACTTACCGGTGGTAGGTTATACTAACATTTTTTTCAACGCTTACTTGTTATTTTGGGCATCCTAGCGAGTCAATGATCAAAATGTAAAAGACAATTGTGCCCGTGCCCGTACCGCCGTGCTGTGCCCGTGCAAGCCCGTGCTTAGCATAGTTTTGCGGTTCCGTTTAGAGCGTCGATGCGAAGTTCATTGTAGTTGGATGTCATTGTACTAGCCACATAGCGTGTAATAAGTGCAGCAAGATGAAGACGACGCTTATTCTGTTTATTATTTTAGTTAAAACATGATCACTGGTATTCAAATGCATTATCTCATATACGTACAGCGCAGCTGTGACGCTTTACTTCAGTCAACAGTGTACCTAACTTACTTCAATGGACTTAATTATTAAATGGACTCTATTTCTGAGTTGGCAACGGAATGTCTAACTTTAATAACAGACTCTTGAAAGCGTATGCGACTGAATGAGACTGATTGTATGGCATTTCAAACACTCGCTCGGAATGTGAGCTCGGATTTTATAATGGTAGGTAAGTATTCACTCAGGAGGGATGAGTTGTAACGGCTTTTTTTAATAGGTGTTTCCTCATTTTCCATTAGCACATACAAGGTGATTCATAATATGTGTGCTAACCTGAAATATGTAGCTTACTCGACACCCAATTAGAATTTTATTCTACGACTATTGTAAATTTGACATTAAAAAAAAATGAAAAAAAAAAATGCAGTTTGATAAACTATTGACGAAAACAGGATTATTCTATACCCAATACGCAATTAAGATTGTTCTACGACTTTTGGAAATTCAACATTGAAAAATCTTTATGCAAAAATCTCCCGTTTTCCTGTTCGCGGAGCGTGTTTACGAGGCACGGAACCTCGGCTTGCAAGTCGATAGTCACCTTCGCTTTGAGAGGCATGTTGCTGATTCAGTCAGGAACTGCTTCTATAGACTGAAGGTACTCTGTCGATAAGGCAATTCTCTCGAACAATTCCACTTATCCCAAATTACCTAATTAGCGAGCGAACAACGAACGACGAATAAATCATTCAATTTCATTCATCCGCATCTCGCTTGCGCTCTCTCGAAAGATTATGCATTTGAGAGATAATACTAATCTGTTAAGAGAGAGCGCGAGCGAGATAACGAGCGACTAATCTCAAATTGTTCGAACAATTTGGGATTAGTTTTAGTTAGAACGAGCGAGTTGCGAGCCTTTTTACCGATGATTAGAGATTGACTATTAGATTTAGTAACCGACTGAATAATCGATCAAATCGAATCAATTATTTAATCGATTATTTCAATCGATTATATAATCGATTATTCAATGGATTATTTGATAGATTATTTTAATCGATCAAATAATCGATTATTTTAATAGATTAAATAATCGATTAGAAAATCGATTGAATTATTAATTTTTGTTTTTTTCTCATCCGTAGTCCTAAACCAGTGCAATCCGTCAGCATACGTAAGGGAGCGCCTAGCGTTCTTTGAAATACTTGAGATAATATTTCGAATGATATCGTTCGCATCATTCGAAAGTGGAAATAAATAAACGAAAAGCAAAATTATATGTGTTTCGAAACCTGTTTTCATTCGAAATCGCGCATCGCTATTGTGAGTAGTTGGTCCGTAACGACAACTAAGGCTCTGACGGAAGACCAGCGTTGGTTGCTAGCCTGCTAGCCAACCAACAACCAATTATTCAGCTGTTTTAGGTATTATATTTCTAATTACTCTATTATTAAAATCTTGAAAAAATTTAGTCTGTTTTTTTCCGCTAATACTATTTCTTTTTGTCGATAGAATAAGCTCATTTCCGAATGTTAGGTATACATATAATGAATTACCTTGTATATTAATGTGATCACAGAAAAAAGTAAAGCGACATACAGTAGTTACTAGTAGTAGTTACTGTTTCTGGCACTGAAGTTAAGCTTTGACATCGAAGTCGAAGTTAAGCTAATTCGAATTAGAACCGATAATTATTCTATAGTTTTAGTTCCTTAAAGCTATTTAATAATTATAGTCACAATGTAATTATATAATCGGTTTACATTGTGGCTACGAACTGTTTCAAGTAGTCAGCTAATGGATTAGTTTTTAATGAAGTCGGTTTACTAAGGCCATATTACTTCTGATGCAATACAAGGTAATTCATAATATGTACCTGTACTTATCATCCCGAAAGGGGCTTATTCTATCAACAAGAAGATAAAATATTAGCGGAAAAAACAAAATATTAAAATATTCTTCGCGAACCTTTTCTAATATAGCTAATTTTGGTCTTTTCATTATCTATATAAGTAACAATTAAACGAACGAGAAGTGCGACATTAAAATAACTACCTAAAATAGCTGAAAAAATTGAATTTAAACAGATTTGATGATTTTTCGATAGAGATTTCCCAATGAAAAATGCTGAACTGCCAAAAGTTTTTTGCCGATTGCGATTTTTGATTTATTGCCGATTGCGTGTAGAATATGCCCCTTTCGGATAGTATACATAAATTATTATGAATCACCTTGTACAGCGGCTCAAAAGATCTAATCAGAGCTTTCATACTTAAATCATGGCATCGGTGCTATGGTTTATCGTAGCATTATTGTTCATTAATTTATAATTCGCTCTGGGATATCCATAGTAAATGTAAAAATACGGTAAATTATTTTTAAATCAGGCGAAACATCAGTCCATACTACAGTCCAACTGATATAGAGTCAAGAGTTTTATTTTTTGTTTTTCTTTCATTGAGTACTATTTAAGTTTATGTTTATTTTAAGAATTTTTTTTGAGAATGCTATAGTGCACTTTTATTTTTATGTATATCAGACCCTGTTTTTATGAAGATATTTTATGTAATATTTGTGCACTTTCAACAAATAAATAAATAAATAAATAATTTATTGCAATTTATATCTAAATTGCAATAAATTAATAATAACTAAAGAATTGATTTCCTTTAATTGTAAGAGATTAAAAGGGTGTGATGATTTTACGCCAACATTTTTTTATTTAGCCGCAAATTAATAAGTCAATATGCTTTGTTTTCGCGTAAATTATGATGACACTCATCATTTTATGATGATATGGCAAAAAAAAATTCCTCAATCTAATTTACTTTAAATTAATATCAAACTTATAAGGAGGTTTGCGCATTTTAGAAAAAGTCGTGTATTGTAATAACCTTTGAAAGCGTGTGTCGTGCGGAAACTCGATTGAACATCAACTTATCTCGTTACAGCTTTTCAATAAATGCAAATGTTTGTATGGTTTGGATGTCAAAGGTTTTGTCGAGCTATAATAATATATTGAACAATGTTGCCACCAACCCAGGGTCCTTCTCCGTTACTTTAAGGAGTTGGGCTGGCTGGGGTGAGGTCAGCAGGGGGACAATGCACAATACACCCCAACGCGGGACGTCAGTGCAGATCTTATTCCCCCATTTAGAATTTAGAATTTAGAATAATATATTGTTAAGATAATTAATTACATCAGACTTGAAGGCAATTTAAAATTTATATAAAAGGTGTTTTTGCAAAATTTTTATTCTTATTCACACAATAAAAAAATTAACATTTCAATTATGATTATTTTATAAATTTACCCATGCTCGTTCTGCAAACGTGGATGAAATGTGCGTGCGTTGGTCGTGTTTCTGGTTCTATCTTGAACACTCTGCATTAGATCAATGATCTGGTTGAGGAACAGGGCCCTGAAAAGATGAGAAGCAAAATGATATGTCAAAGCGAGATATGAAATTTAACCTACATAGCGCGCCGTCCGAAGGCTCCTTTTGAATGGGATTAGAATTTGTGCAACAATAGTGTGATTTCATCATAGCATTATTTTACTACAGAGTTGGCAATCATAAAATGAGGAAATAAAAATTCACTAACATTTTTCATTTTGTTATCTTTTTAATTTAGGAGAATATTGACATCTAAGCTACTACCTAAAACAAACTGATTTGAACCCAAAACAGCTAATTTTTGCATAGTGCTTTTTCAATGGAAAATTACGAATTTCCATAAGTTGAACAAAATTGATTGCCAACCAGTTTTAGAATAAGCCCCTTTCCGGATATAATGCATATTACGAATCACCTTGATACACATATGTAAAAAGTTTTTAGTTTGAATGTTTGAATCATGTTTGCTGACAAATAAAAGTTGTCCGTGTACATGTCCGGCAGAAAAATGCAACATGTAGAGTCCGCGCCACCACTGAAATCCGATAGACGCGGCGCTGCTTTCGCAGAACTAAATGTTGTTTAGTTCTGTTAAAATGTAGTTCCCTGCTTTTTCCGTAAGACTGAACTGGTGGCGAGCACTCTATATTAAAATTGTTGTAAAATGGAACAATTTTATTAAATATTGAAAAATAAGCTGAATATCATACATAGTGTTCTTTGTCTTCGTGGATTATTATAAAAATCTAACTATACATCCATTATTGATACAATCTTATAGGTCGTAGGTGTAGGTAAGTATATTGTGTCCGAGCATGGAATTAGTAGCTGGATATAAAAATATTAAGCGACCCAAAAGTGGATGGCGCGTTGTACGCAATGCAGTCACGCGAGCCCACCTCAATATTCGATGCGTCATCCTTACTGAAACTATCTGAACAACTCTGTAAAGTACTACCTACATTTCAATCAACCTAACGTGTACTACAACGAATAACGTGCTTTCTTGCCTGTATCTTCTAGGCTAGTTCGCGAAGAACAGGCGTAAATTCAACTAGATTTAAGACGTTTCAAAATGATCCATGTGGTTTCAATGAATTATTACTATTTATAGTACGTTTAAAGTCGTGTACGTGTCCATGTCCATTCTACGAGAGATCAAGGTGAAGTCGAGACTGTCCTCCATCTGCCTCCGCAAAGTTCTGGATTTCTTTGGTCACATAGCCAGAAAAGACGGTGAGAACCTCGAACAACTGATGGTTACCGGGAAGGTAGATGGCAAACGACCAAGAGGGCGCAGCCCACTGAGATGGAGTGACCAAATTCGCTCAACCCTGGACGCAAAGCTCCATGATGCGTTCCACGCCGCTAAAGACCGGATCAGCTGACGTGATATTGTTCGGAAGAAGATGCTTTAACGGGGATTTCAAGACCCTCAGTCATGAGAAGTACGACGCGAGGAGGAGGAGTACGTTTAAAAATTAATATTACTCATGAGTAGGTATTCAAGTTTGAAATTTGACTGTATCGGATAAGATTCATTCGGTATATCCTTGCTGAAATTGGCAATTGTCTAATAACCATAAAGGCTACGCGTCGTTTGTTTTCTTTTACACATCTCATCCTCGATTGGGTGGATGGATCATTGATTAACTGCTACGCGGGTCAATGACGTAAATTATGACTTTTTCAACACACTTGCTCATAAAGTGGCTCTAATTTCACCGCAATTAGGCACATAATGATACCTGTAATCAAACTGTGACTTTTTCATTGCTATTATTCAAAAACGTGAGTTATTTTATTGGTTGAGTTGCTTTTTTCTTAAAAAAGATTCGATACAAAAAAGATCGTGCGCAAAATAAAATAAAACTTTTCTTTTAGTCTGTGGCCGATCGCCATTGTAAGATGCGCGCGCATAGGAAAACTGACTAATTTTTCCCGCCATTGCGAAAAAAAAATCAAAACTCGTTTTTACAGTTATTTTTTGTATTATTTTATTCTCAAGTGTGTTGACAAACGTCGTATGATACACGTGTGTATTGATGAATACCGCCCTCGGCTCTCCTAAGACCCTCGCCTAGTGGCTCGCTCAATGACGCCTCAGTGGTAATCACCAAACTTACACACTTGTACCACAATGTACTAATTATTCACTCTTATTTCTTTTGCAAGCAAAGAAAGTTGTTTCAGAATGGCTGGTTTTAGATTCGCGGATCTGCCTTGTCTGTCTTGTCATTCTCATATATTCAGAACTCTATTCATCTTCTTTAATATTTTCTGCATGTTCTTGCTGGTACATAAAGGTAGTCGTCGCAAGGTTCTGAAGATGTCGGCCTTGCTTGGGGAACTGCAGTCAAAAGCCTTTTTCATTTATTTTTTTCTTGTTTTGTACGGTCTTACAAAGTCGAGTAGGCGAAGGCGCCTTGTCGTGACATTTTATGGAGCTGGCTTAATTTAGGCACAATCTAGCAGTGGAACTCTTAGAACGATGGAAACAATATTTGATATTATTTCATGTGTATAACAAAACGATAAAACCTTAAATAAGTAAATTATGGGAGTAAATTAGCATTTAATTTTCAAACATTAAAAGCAAGAGCAAGAACATAGGGCTTGTCCGGGATTTGGACCCGGGCCCTCTCGCACCCGAAGCGAGAATCATACCCCTAGACCAATAAGCATTGTCCGTAAAGGGATGCTAGCGTCCATGCGTGAAGCATAATTCCATACTAATTAATACTATAAAATGCCAAAGTAACTCTGTTTGTTTGTTTGTTACATAGGCCTATGTCCAGTTTGTATGTGCAATCCATAATTCCTCAAGTACCTAATTAATATTTAGGCTTTAGGTAAGAACTTAAGAAATACCTGTTTAAACATTTTTGCAAAATCCCAAAACACCATATTTTAGGTATACTAAGTTTCACCCAAATATCACCGTGTTCTGAGGGCTACGTAGGTTTATGGTAATAATGTAGTTGCAGAATCCCTCAAAGTCTCATCACAGCATTATTTTCTAAAAGGTCCCAACTTTATCTGACCATTCCAAAACTCGTAAGAATGAGGAACATAGATTCTGCCACTCTTTTTATGAAGAAATCACTTGTGAAGCAAGTCTAAGCGGATTAAATCCGTCCAATAGACTGTCCATTGTGAATGTGAACCGTTAGGTTTACAGGTTGATATAATATTTGTGGAGAATACTAGGTCTTTGTAGCAACCAGTTGCAACTTATTGACATTTGAAAGTGAAGCAACAAGTCTTAGGCCTATCACCTCAGTGGGACATCTCAAAAAGCTGGAGCTACAGCAGAGGCCCTAGTTTATAGAGTCAACAATACACGTTGTAGGAGTCGTTAATGTGATTAAGGAGAGATTTGATCATAAATATGTGTCTAGGCCAAGTTTCAAGTAACTTTTTCAACAAATTATGTTACTGTGTTAGTGCATACATGGTAAGTTATTAAATTTAAATTTAGTGATTTTACTCTTTCAAAATAAGTAACTATGCGAGCGTTTAACCTGTAAAATGATGCCTATTATATTCATATTATCTATACCCTGAACTCGTTACGAATATAAAAGTAGGTATAAACTCATGAATAAGTTCTTAGTTACTCATCATGAGTATAATGCATATAAAATATTTTTAGTTTTATTTTGTTCTCCCACTTTTTTTTGTATAATAAAGTCTAGTATGTAGTAGTATCTAAGTGTGCCCAAAGGGGGCCTCTTATGACTATGATTTACTTTCTCTATTCCTACCTGTTGTCTGTACTTTAAATAATAATGTTGTGCAGGCCTATAACTGGCTCTCATTTTATAATAGCATTTGGTAAGTGTAATTTATTAGTGTTTAACTATGTGTGCTGTTGGCTTTGCCTTTACAATAAATAAATAAATAAATACCCTGAAAGGGGGTAAAAGATACAACTTCCTAAATCTTTTGATAAATTTTGTAGGGATTATTTGTATATTGTTCTTATGTTAATATTTAAGTAGGTAGGTATAAAAAAGGATTTGGTGCATACTGTCATGTTTTTTTTTTTTTGATAAATTTGTGTCTCATGACTAGTTCCAAGGATATTATGGCATTGCAATACATTCGCCACTCAGCACGCTAGCTTGTTGGGCCATAGACGTTTGTCATTCGCGGTACTGGCTTACAAGTTTACTTCTAAATATAATAAAAAAACCTTATCTCGTTAGAACATAGCACTAAGATATTTTGATTTTGTGTAAATAAACATCACAAAAGTTCGAAAGTGGTCGCCAGTAAAAATAAAACATTTAAAGCATTCATTTTATGTGATTATTAAATATTCAAAAAGTAATACTATATAAAAATTAAGTCTTAAAGCCGCCTTTGCTTGGCAACGACCTTGAACGACTTTTCATAATAAATATCTGGAATACCATTAAACATTTGAGTACATTCCTTTAAGAAATATTAGTACTTACTTGCATTCTGTTTCTTGCGAGCCACACAGCGAACTGACGCACAACGTGACACAAGAAATATAAATAGGTATAGATAGACCCTCAACTCAGCTCAGATATTTCAGCCTTACAAGTCGAGTCGATTCGAAATATTGAATCGTGAAATTAAAAATCGTAGTAATAAAATCTAAGGTATTTCGTTGACCTAGATATCGGTCGTAGCATAACCTAGGGCAGCTTGATGCGTTTTATATTTTTTATTGAATGTTAACAGTTCTTTGAAGACTGATGTTTTTCTGACTGGTAAACTTGCGATGCACCCTACTATTTATAGATGTTTTAGGGTGGATTTTGGTATGTTAAAAATGAATCCGACACGTGTTGGGTCAAAACGGGGCGGCGCAAGAATGCAGCCCACAGAGTAATTGTCGCTCAGAGGGGTGAAACTTTAGGCCGCGCATGCGTCCCAATTCTCCACATACATGCGCTGTGCCGCGGCTGCACCTTCTTGTCATTATCTTAAAACAATCTCAGACCAAAGCGAGGGAAGAAAACCCAAAATAAATTGCCGATAAGGCTTCTCTACGAACTCCAACGCGGCCACAGACAGCCAGAAAGCGGCTAGGATGGTGCCGGAATTGAAGAAATATTGTATTCAGATATACATAAAAAGTTGCAGTACTGTACTGCCCTGCACTGTGGCACAGAGGCGGACGAGCGCGGTAATATTGGATTAATCCAGAGTTGTACAGGCGAAATATTTCGCTCACATAAATACGCACTCTATTTTCTCGAGTTTTTGTAATTTATAAGCGCATTCCTTACGTTTGCACTTTTAAAATTATTTTTATGCAAGCGAAATATTCATTTTACGCCAGAGATGTGAGGATTTGTGGATTAGTCCCGTCGGCCCCGGTGGTCTGGCCCCGGTACCGGGGTCAGATGGGAAAATAATTTTCATCGGCCCTTTTGATTTTTTACCGCTTTGTGGATTCCGGCCTGATGCCGTGGAGTGCCTATGGGATAAAAAAGATTCATCCCTCTGCAAGTTTCCGGTGATATTAATAGTATGCAATAGTAATAGCAAAAAAGGGAAGCGAAGTAATTACAATTTACATTCGAACAAACTAACAAGGAAACAAAGTTTTTAAATTATTGTTTTAACTACAATTTATAATTTATTCAATAAAAGGAAGAATCACATACATTGCAATAAATAAGTATGTTTTTTTTATGATACCTATTGTATAATCCATATTTTGTGATATAAAAAAGCAAGACCTAAGCAGTGTGTCAGCCAATTTCGGTTCATCGAGACACGTAATACAGTCTACGCAGGCGCAAAACCCACGAACTTGCCCTAAATTACATCAAGGCCATCGCATAAACTACCTATGAAGCTTATGAAATCTACTTATTTTTACTGCATAATATGACATGCTATTCACGTAACTAAAGATTATAAGAATAAAAACCGCTAGTAATGCTTCAAAGCAAAATAAAAATGGAAAACAATTTACGATTTATCTTAGAAAACACGCTTATCATACTTACGTACTTATATAAATCCACGGAGCCACACTATCTACTATCGTTGCTGCAGCACGATCCCAAGCACACACGTACTCACACGAGCGCCTCGCAGCAACATTACTGTAGCCCGGCCGCGTAAATACTGAATTCGTTCACTAAGTTTGCTAAAAGATGTACAAAAAAGCGCTTTAACCCTGAGTACAAAGCATTTGCTAAGAAATTAATGGTGGTTCTGTGAATCGCGCGTGCGTACCGCAGTCGTATTGTCGATAAGTCGCAAAGGACTGGGGCGGGCTTAGGACGCACGGAGGGGCGAAACCTTCACGCGCCGACAACACGCGCCAAACTGCATGGCCGAACGCTGCCGCTGTAGTGAATGTGAACGTACATCGTGCGTTCACTTTAACGTTTTTCCTGACGTACAATAGCCTGCACTACGTATAGGTATTTAATAATAGAATAGAATATTTATTTATTTTCTCTGAAAAAACTGGTTAACAGTGATACATATACTACTAGCTTCCGTCGCGTGGTACCTGTGCAAATAAAAAGTAGCATATATGTTATTCCAGACTATAATCTATCTCTGTGCCAAATTTCATCCAAATCCATTGGGCAGTTTGGGCGTGATTGAACCACAAACATCCTCACAAACTTTCGCATTTATAATATTAGAAGGATACTACATAAAGAAAATAAATAGCCGATATTTAAAGTTTTTATTTTCTATAAAAAAAAACTATTTTTTTTGTCTTTGTAATAATTGTGTACCAAAATTTGCAAAAAGTTCATCAAAAAGACATCAAAATAAAAATCGGATGGCGACTGGCGACGGAGTTATAAGACCGCCGAAATTCTCCGTCATTGCTTAATGACTATCATATCCGGGACACGTAACCGGCTCTCCAAAGCACGGAAGACCCAATGCAACTAGCGGTCTAGTTCTCAATGCAACCCATCAATTTGTTGACTGCGCTGTACGCTGTTTTATAAGCCGATTACGACTGTTCAGTTCAGGCAACTTATAAATTCAAACATACATAGGTATTTGAAAGAGCTTTTCGAAGCTTCATTGTTAGACGAAACACTGAAACTGTAACCACCTTTGTGAAGGCTATTTTCCCTGCCAACACCAAACTGACCTAAGCTGCTTAAACGAGCAAAGGCGAACTACGAGCTTGCCTTTGTCCGACTTAACTTAGTGAGCGAAGCAAGCGAAGATGTCTCAAACAACTTGGACGAATCGACGGTTTATGTTTGTATTTGTATGTATATGTGTTAGAGAGTAACTTTCGAACCGTCTCTTTACAATCTGCATGGAATTTAGAAGCTCAACCGGTTGTACTATCAAAATTTGCTAGTAAGAATAAAAGTTTGATCGGCCAATGATTGCAGCAATATAGGGATCCAAATAGAAGTTTAAAAACAAGTACCTAATACATATACATGAAATGGGGTGTCATATCAAAGCTTTCTTTATAAAGTTCCAAACCATTTTTATTTTTAATCTAGGCCTTAAGGTTTTTGGGATACAACTATTGTTATATTATATTGTTATATTTGCAAACCCAAATAACGTAACCCATTTGGTAAAATTTCAATGACTCCGAGTGCAGGTAAGATTGGTAGAGTATGCTTAAAATGCGATTTCCAAAGTTTATATAAATCTTAATTTTAACTCAGCGATCATCGAAGCCCCATAATTTACGGGACATCGCAAGATCTCAGTTCGGGGCGAACCACTAGTTCTATCTCAAGTTGAGAAAGCTTTCAAACAACAAAAGTCGGCCATGCGTGACATAACCCTTGTATGAAACAAGTAATTTAAGCTTTGATTCTATTTATCCAAGACATGTATAGACATGTATGTGGGCATGCCCGTGACTTTACAAACTTCGACCGATCGGTGGACCATATGGTACTGAATATTGGGAAATCAGTAATTTGTTTGTCCAACCTATATTAACGTTTTTAAAACGTGTTATTCCGTTCTATAATATATAATTTCAAAAGTCTTCGTCATATTTTTACCAGAGATATATGGAACTATTTATCTATCCGAGCTAGGTGGCCCCGGCTAAAGAATAGGCCCCTCCATATCTACCTATCCGTGGATGTCGTAAGAGGCGACTAAGGGAAAAAAGCTAGGGGATGGGCAGCAGCGTCCCTCATTTTAACAACGATAGCTCTAACTGCGCTCGCCAACCCGCATGCCCAGCGTGGTGAGTATGGGCAAATCCCCCTATATGATAGAAATTCGCTCTGTCTGTGGGGGAGGCCATGTTCAGCAGTGGACGTCGTACGGCTGAAATGATGATGATGATGATCTATCATCATGTGATAGGTAATTGCCAATAGGTACTTACCACGCTGGGCACGCGGGTTGCCGAGCGCAGTTAGAACTATCGTTATAACAGGGGACGCTGCTGCCCATACCCTAGTTTTTTTCCCTTTGTCGCCTCTTATGACATCTGTGGGAAGGAGATATGGAGGGGCCTATTCTGCAACCGAGGTCACCACGGCGATATTCGGTTTACGATACATAAGAGAACGTAAATTCATGCCTCCGTACTATCAACCTTGCGATTTTGTTTAGGCGGTGACGTAGGATGACAATCTCAAAGATTTATGGTTCAAATTCTTTTTAACTAGTGCTTGCATTTGAATAGCATTTTTAGCCACTATTGAAAGTTGTTTAGCCTTGCCGTTTTATTTTCTTTTTCTCGTGTTCTGTTGAGTTTTAGTGTGTAATCTCGGTGGTATTTTAAGCATTAAAGCTTAGGATCTTAGCACGAGTGCAAATAGAACAGGAGTGTTTTAAATGATTTTCTTTTTTGAATAAAAATGCGGTTTGAAGTTTTGAAGAAAACCGCCATCATTTTCTTCTGAGCAAACTTGTCACTCGGATTACGTGACACTGGCAAGATTGACTGTAAAAACAGCAGATGCCATAAAATGAAAAATGAAATATAATGAATTTGAATATCAATAAGACGTCATGGTAGGGCATGGGCAACGTATCGATAACTGGTAGTAATCTGGATCAATAGAGCTATCTATAGGTCGTTTGTAACGATCTTTAGATAGCTCAACTGTTTCTTGTGTATTTTGTAAATATGAATTTTTATTCGTCTTAATTTTCTTTCTGCAAATAAAGATTAAGTAATTGATAACCTGCTTTATTGCACCCTCCAAATAATATATTTATTTTATAAGGTCAAAATATCGATTCAAGGTAGGAATGCAAATAGAATAGAAAACGTTATTTGACTTACACACTAAACACACAGAACGGGCATAGGAACAATACTAAGAATAATAACACAAATAACAAAAAAAGAACAGACCGAATATACACATACCCACCTATACATACGCCTCTATTCAATCCCGTTGAAATTTCCGTTGCACGGGAAGCACAACAGCATCCATAATAATGTTACCGGCAGGTTGATTCGATTACTCCAGGAGCGACACGGGGAAGTTAGAGTGCTCCGCTTCAAAAGGCAAGGTAATCGTTGCATAGCCTATCGGATGTACCAAGTTAGCTACGGGCATATACGGGTGTGTGTGGGTGAATTTCAACAAGAGATTTTTATGTGTCATTTCGGTGGGATTTTTTTATTTCAATGCTATCTACATATTTTTTGTGACAAATAAAACTTTAGCCTATTTTATAACATTGTGCGTGAGTGGACGTTAAATATCATAAAAACATACATAAATATTTAAGGATGAATTTTTAAGAGTCCACTGAAATGAAAAGTGTCTGACATGATAAAAATTACGACCGAAATGATATACTGTGCACCGATAAAATAGAGGTTATCTAGTTCTACATTTACTTCGAAATAAAATTATTAAAAAAATATGAACACTACTCAAACAAAACAGCACTAACGGCAAATTTAATACACAATTTTGAAACAAATTTAACGAATCTAACACGAGTTATTAACAGCCACCGAAATGAAACTATTTTTCTCCTCATATCACTGAAATGATAAACTTACTTTTTTGGCGGGAAACCGCAAGACGTTGGGACCGGTGCGTTTGCGCCGAGAGCTTGAGCCGGACGGAGCCGAAGTGAGGAAAGGTGAGGGGGGCGTAACAACGCAATGTTGACGTGGCTATTCTACTAAAACTTACTGTCCTCTGAAATGATAACTTTTTTCCAGACAAAAGTTTACTGCCTTTCAAATCCATGAGAAAGAAGATAAACAAACAAAAATAGTTTTGTTTGAGCGAATGTATTATAATTTAATGATTACAAAATCTATTTAAATCCATATTACGAATGTATTTGCAGGGGAAGGTATTTTATGAGCGGAATTGGGTTCAGGACAGGCCGCTGTGATGATGGAATAACATTTTGTAATATTTTTTTTCGTAAATCAATGTTTTTTTTTGTTAAGGTAGAGAAGTACTTACGCTGTTGAGAAAAAATATATCAAATTAAAAGTCAGCACATTGCACTACCGTTCTCAGGTTTGCCGTGTATTTTTTTTGCTTGGGCAATTAACCCGTGTGCCTAATCTACGGCGCAACGTTCGCGTTATGCTAGAGTCCTTTTCCCGAAAAAAGTCCCTTAGAGGGGGGCGCTGTAGTCTTCGTATAACGGAATTTTACCATTGCATCTTATTAGTTCCGCCGATTTCCGCGGGACTTCTTTCATGAAAAGGACTCTAGATCTGCCAGATTACGACACGACGTTTAACATGAGGCAGAGAATTTTTAGCATTCCGATCACAAAAATAGGTTAAATCCATGTTCAATTTACAGAGTTTAATCAATACGTATAGGCCCCCCACCCGATGGACCGATGACATTGTGAAAGTTGCGGGAAGTCGGTGGATGGAGAAGGCTCAAGACCGTTCGTCATGGCACTCTTTGGGGGAGGCTTATGTTCAGCAGTTGACTTCATCTGGCTGATGATGATGAATCAATACGTTCGAAACTCTTTGTGTAGCGATAATAACATAAAAATTGACTAACTGTTGACAATCCTTTTTACTTTTATAATATTTCAAATATTGTTGAGAATGTGAAGGTGTAGGTATTTGTTTGTTAGTTGGTTGGATGGACGTGATTTTTAGTATGGATATAGAAGAGTGGCATTAGGCAACTTTTTATACGGGTTCCGCACGAGCGAAGCCACGATTTGAAGCTGGTGCAAAATAAAAGTCAGTTAGCCTTGATGGACCAACGAGTAAACGAAGTCCCAACAATAGCGACTGTTGTCAATGATCGATTTAGTTTAAAGAGGTTCTATAGTTCCCTACAAATAAAACTTGTTGACTATACTTGCAACCAATAACCTCTAACAGCCGTAACATTTTCCTCTCTCGAAAATCGTAACTTTGTCTACATATTCATGGGGTAAATGTGCCTCACATATTAGAGATTATTAATGAGTAGGTAGTTACTCGACTGCAGTACAAGCGTACGGCGACATCGCAACGAAAAGCCAGGGAATGCGATGCCGCCTGATTCACTTATCGGGAATCCAACTTGACATACAATTACAACAAGCTCTGCTCTCGGTTGAGTACACAGGACAGGTTTTTGTACGCGCCATAGCCAATTGACCTAGGTCTTAGTGCAAAAGTACATGAATACTTTTTGGTGTAAACGACAATGCAATTCATTAGGCAAAATATTTTGAACACAGGTAGTACGGAGCAGTGACTTATATCCTCAATGGTACGTAAAAAATCCATTCGAGTCAGGACCCTCGGACCAAATAGAATAATGACATTACGTCCTCGGATCATGCTCCAGGAGTACCAACACGAAGACTTAGTGGCGAATTTGTAATGCTTGGAAATACTATAATTCTTTCTAATTTGTAGTTCCTTAGTCTCAAAGTTATGGGCATTTCTATCGGTCCTCACAATCAGAGTTCTGGTCCCTATGACCATATAAAAAAAAGCAATGCAAAAATACCTATCAAAACTACTACAAAATCATTAGCCTTTCAGGGAATCTTTACAGTCCTGTATTACGGAGATAATGGAAGAGAAGCCATTTTAAAAAATCAAGTTATTTACAAACAGTTATTTTTAACAGTTTGTTCAAATTAGCACTAGGTTTTCCTTTATTACCGTCTCTCTAGCATTTAAAACTTTCCTTGGAGATCGATCATCGCTACATATCAACTTTTGCATGGTTGGGTTCCTTGTGGAATTTATCTGGGCAAGTTTATCTTTCGCTTTATTCCTTTTGTATGTCACGCTATGGCTTCACGGCGGTATATTTGCACAGAATCGATATTTGTGGTCGGCCTTACTGACATATCGCGATTACATTACATCTTCAATTTTGATTCACGATATTTATATTTTGTTTTGATAGCCTATTAGAGCTTATATCAGTCAGTATGTACGTGCATTGGACGACTTCGGTAGCGTAGCGTGCAAGTGCCCGTCTGAGATGCTATTTGCTCCGGGTCTGGTTGTTGTGGTAACATGGTACTCGTAGTTTCTGATAAGTACCCACTTCACAGGGAATCCTAGTGTGGGTTCAGGACTGTATGTGATGTTGGATGTTATTTATTGGCAATCTATACGGTCGAGTGTGGATGACAAACTATGTACCTATGTTGTCGTCCGACGGTATTCCTTCTTATGATACCTAATGGAGGAGGTAGCGCACATCGAGATTTTCTTGTTCTAAATTCGAGCAGCCCGTCTGGTACCTCCGCCTCACAGAAGATCGCAGCTAAATAACAATATTTGTTTTAAATAGTGTTGTGTTCCTGCGCTGAGTAAGGTTGCCAAAGCTCTTTAGGGATGGGGGGGTTCGGGGTCGGCAACGCGTGCGTGATGCCTCTGGTATTGCAATCGCTCATAGGCTACGGTAACCGCATACCAACAGGGGGGCCGTACGCATGTTTGCCAGGTTGGTTGAATAAAAAAAAAAACGATCGATGGTGTTGTTATCGTATCCCTATCTCTAGTTAAGACTTACTCCCATCCAACCCTATGGCTCTGTCTCGTTACACAGGCAAATGTCCTTTTAAAACCTTTTCTTTAATAGGCAAGTACATGAGAACCTCTGGTACCGGGGAAAAAGATACGTGACCTGCGCCATCCTCCTGCAAAAGCGCCGAACGAATAAACATTTTTCACCTCCCCCGGTACCGAGCCGAGCGTTGGGGTGTAAGAATTCAACAACACGCTCGCTTTGGTCAAGTCAGCCTTATTAGATCATATTTTCCCCACACCCTTCCACCGCATGTACGATATCATGATATGAAAGATTCATATCGATTATAGGACTGCAGAGTAGAGCGTGCGGTCATAAAACATTTAAAAGATAATTATCCACTTTGATGATGACTATACCTACTTCTCACTAATAACGTACGTCGTTTTCTTTTTTTTTCTCCCACTTTTAGATACCTACGTGGGTACTTGTGCGTACGTAGGTATATATATAACTATAACCATGTAAACTATTTAAGTAGGTAAGTTATTTCTAAGTTTAGTTTAATTGTCACGCCTCACCATCTTTTTTGCACGCCCAGGATGACTGGTAGAAAATGCTTTAGCATTAAGTCCTCCTTACACTAAGTTTAAGTGTGAAAGTATAAATAAATAAATAAATAAACGTACTTCTCACTGTACGAATGGAGCCTCTAAGAGGCGCACTTTAATCCTTTCACTACACTGATTGTTTCATCGACGGTCATAGGCCCTTTTCAGGGCCACCATACTTCAACCTGCTCACTGACCTAATACAGGATGACCAAGAAAGAATCAGTGATACGACAAGAAGAAGAAAAAGAAGCGTGAAATCTAACCCCCGTTCACACAGAGGTCCAGTATTGCACATTTTGACAAAGTCGTATTTTTCCTGGATCTACATAGTACCTGTACCTTCTGATATGATGTGAACTCACCCTTTCAACGATAAAGCCTCCTCGGTTCTGAAACCTGTGTTTGTGCGACCGAGGTGGTTTGGCTGGAAGTTCTCTGTGTACGAACGAACCAGTATACAATTTATGTTGCATATATTACATAGAGGACATTACATAGAGGGAAATCCTATTTAAATAGACACTGATTACCCAAATGATTGGATCAGGTACGATCGGTTTTCGGATAAATTAACGCGAGCCTTTGTGCAAGTTTGCTTGTTCATCGATAATCTAGGCAAGCTCGTTGCGCCTCACACTCAGGGCCGTAGTAATGTTTTATTTATCTGACAACTCGAAGGGAGGGAAGACAGCCGCTAGAGGCGTTAACCACTCCGGTTCACCTCAGTGGCCCTTTTCAGCACAAGTCAATATGGTCACTAACCTGATGCAGGATGACCAAGAATAAATAAATATTCCGGACATAACACACACGGTCAACTGATCCCAAACTTGGCATAGCCTGTACTATGGGTACCAGAAACTGATATACATAATAGATAAATATTTAACACCCAGACGCAGAACAAACATCTGTATTCATCACAAAAATGTTTGTCCTGTGCGGGAATCGAACCCACAACATCTGATAGAATGACAGCAAGCATTTCGTTTGTAAATAATCTTTGTAACAATTAAGCGATATAATGTTGGTAATTTATGTATGTAGCTAGCAAGCTAGAATAGATAACCCGTGGCAGTGGGCAGAGTTTTAATACAAACATAATATCTTCTTTCTTCCTAGTTTATGGCAAGCAAATCCTACTTCCTACTAATATTAGAAATGCGAAAGTTTGGATGGATGGATGGATGTTTGTCGGATCGGATAAAATTTAGCACAGAGATAGATTATAGTCTAGAATAGCACATAGGCTTTTTTACCCTCGAAAGTATCACACGAGCGAAGCCGCGAGCGGAAGCTGGTATCACATAAAATACTGCAAATGACATGTCCATACGTTTCGGTTTGTTAAAAGTTATTTGGATTGGGCGCGGAATACTCGTACAATCCGAAAAAGCCATTACATTTTAAAAGCTGAACGAAAAACTTAACACAGGTATTCCAAAAATAAACAAAGCTGAAGCACAGTATGTAATCATAAAAGGCTCAATAATTCGTTTTGGGGGTGAATCAAAACAAAATCTATAGCCCAGTTTAAACCTAACGAACATAGAGCTAGAGCTAGAACCGGAGCGTTATTTCTCGATCTTTTAGTTATTAATCTTTGTGAACACAGACAAAACAACAAAATAATGCTTAACGTCTGTTCACACTAAAAGAGTTAGGTGGGGATAGAATGAGCATTCGCTCATGTGTCGGTCAATCGGCCTACCGTAATCCAATGTGTTATCCGTCAGCAAACACAAGCCTTCGAGCGTCGCAACGCCCGCATCATGGCGGTCACGTGTCTATATGCATCATCCCGCAATCACTTCGAGACTAGGCGCAAGTACGGCCGGCCATGGGTAAGGAATGGGGGCAGAGTCAGTAATGTTTGTGAGTTACTCACTTGTCACCGTGAGACGTGAAAAGATAATAGCTTACCGTTTTTAGGGTTCTTTACCTCATTCGGAAAAACGGAACCCTTATAGGATCACTTTGTCTATCTGTCTTTCCGTCCAGCTGTTTGTCTGTCCGTCTTAAAATCCATGGGTGCACAACCGGGATTCAAACCCACGACCAATAGTACGGAAGCCTCGGGTGAGCTCTCGCACTTGACCGTCTTTATTGTATGGTGTCACGCAAAGCGCGGCCCTACAAAAACCGATAAGAAAGAAAAGAAAGAAAGATCATTTATTTGTCCCCAAAAGCAACATAGATAAGAAGACAACAGTTAAAAAAAAGAAAGCAAGTATATAAAAAAGGTAAAAAGAAAAATAAAAACAAGAAATATAAGAAGCTATTCACTCGCTGCAAGTAGTAACTGACGAACATAAGGGATTTGGGTCTCTGGTGTGAGAAAGCCACTTTGTCGATACCTGTTTGTTCGGCGCCAAGTAATTAATTGAGCGTCCATTTTAGCGATAGTTAGTGATTTTAGGAAGTAAGAAATTGCAAGAAATTCTATTACAACTGCATTGTACCAGTATTTCGCATAAACGTAATAAAAAAATGACCGAGGCAAACAAGCGCCTCTACCGAGCAAAAACAAAAGCATTATTTCTTTTTTATAAATTTCAAACTAACTAGGCGATGGCATGATATAAAATTCTAAACTCAACAATTATCTGTTCGGAAGTTCGAAAGTTCGTAGCAATCTGTAGCTGCCTTACTTACGATACCCAACATCACATAATATAAACCAATGAAAATAAAAGGATTTCAATAATAACAAAAGACAATTACACTATGGAATTTATAATATTAGTTAGGTACTTCATAATTTGTACTCTATGAAAAACTATAAATTAAATAAACCTTAATATTGCCTAAAATGGTTTGATGTCATCGCTGTTTTCGCTGATTGTTGATGCCATGTCAGCCCCAGTGCAGAAGCTCTAAAGCATCCTCCAATGCAGAGCTTCGAAGAAATGGTTAGCTCCAATTTTTTTAAGAGCGCTGTCTGTGTACTTATAGCAATTAAATTCAGACTCACTATTGTAAATGTTAAAATCTAGTATAAATTGTGCCGATTTCCTTCTAATGACCAGCGAGGCCGTAACCCAGTTGTTTAAATCGATAGGTGTGCAAGGTTAAAGTAATAGGTATTAATGGCTGAAGGACGCTAAACTGCAATTACTGGTACTCGTCAGGGATCTGTGTCGGGGCTGAACTACGTCACTAAACGCGGAGCCACGCCACATGAAAAGGTATAGCTGAAGGATAAATCTGATTAATATTATAAATGCGATAATTGATGACGAGGTTTTCACGTTTGTGTTTCTATTGATGACCTCGGTGGTGAAGTGGATTGATGCCCGTCTGAGATGCAGAGTTCGATTCCCGCTGTGGTACAAATGTTTGTATGATCTGCAAAAATTTGGATATTTAAAATGATCACTTTCAGCAATAACAATTGTGATTTTGCAGCAAATAATTAATGAGTTGTGTTGCCTGTGCTCTCAAAACTTTTTTAGTGTTGACATACCCCACACCATTTGCTCTCAGATAGTATACGTCTCAGGCGGACGTGATTACAGTCCTTATAGGCGTAGATAACTGTTAAATATGAAGTTGGCAAAGAGCCAGTTTCGAAACACACCAGTTAAAAAAATCGTGCCAACAAACTTCAGCCACATGCCCCACCATTCCATATAAGCTTCGCGACCAATCGAATCACATGATAAGTTTTTGTCTAATGTTAGAGTTTCGTTTCTACATAGTAATTCTTTATGATAGTAGGCATAGGATAGTCTTGGGTGATATCAATCAATATACGACCGTAGCACCAACCTACGAAAGACGTAGCACTGCTCTACGAACGCCTACGAGTGTTATTTCATTTTGTGGATGCTTGTGTACTTATAACTGCGGCCATTGCTTGCTATCCTTTAACTACAAGTGTATCTTATATTACATTTTTACATTGATCGTATTGTGTCGGTACATATAAAATTCCCGATGGAATTCCGTTCGACGGAGAAATATTTCTGAGACATCTTCTAAAAAGTCCCACAGCGCAGTCCCGCCGGAAAATGCGGATATAAATATAGGAGTTGTAACACGAATTTCATTTATAACGATTGCAGTATACACATGTATACTTTCGGGAAAGTATACATAATATTATGAAACACTTTGTATTATGAAATGTGCTGAAAACTACTCTCTTTTATACATAGAACAATACAATCTCAAAATAAAATTTACATATACTTTGAAAACTCCGATAATATAGTAGAATATTTATAAAATGTCCAACAAAAGCATATTTTTTTTACTTGTAGTATAATACTACAAGTAAAGTCATGTTTTATTGTATAAGTCTACAACTCTACCTTTTTTTTTTTTATACGAAATAGGCTAACGTTTGACCACAATCTCACCTGATGTTAAGTAATGATGTGGTCTACGGTGTAGCACGTTTGCCTAAAAGAAACCTATTCACTCTGGTCTTGAAGACACCCAAATTATAGGTATTCGGAAACACAGACGCCGGCAACGAGTTCCACTCTTTGGCTGTCCGCATTATAAAGGTACACGCAAAGCGCTTGGTGCGGCAAGGTGGTATATCAACCATGAACGGATGTCGCGTGTCCGTGCGTCTGGTTGTCCGATGATGGAATGGGGATGGGGGGACTAAATCAAAGAGTTCAATCGCACACTCTCCGAAATGTATCCTATAAAAGACCGATAGGCTGGCTACTCGGCGACGATGATCGAGGCTCAGAAGCTTAGACTCAACTAAGTCATCATTACCTATGAGTCTTTTGGCTCGATTTTCTATGGTTTCGAGGGCCTCAAGCTGGTATTTGGCTGAACCGTCCCAAAGGTGTGAACAGTACTCCATACACGACCGGACTTGTGCTTGGTACAGATTAAGGAGCTGTCCCGCTGTACCTATACCTACGGAAGTTCAAGTGGTGTGTTTACTATTTTAACAGCATCAGGACGTTACGATTTCGAGGCGGCAGTTAGATGTCATATGGGAATTTAAAATTCGCATAGAGATATAGTTATACCTTCCGCTTACAATCGGCAATCGGAATTTCCAGGCGACGACGGAGCTCATAACACATACATCGAGATCGAGGCGAGATCTAAGTTCGGGGCTAACCACTAGTTAAAAACTATTGAACTAATCCTGAATTAAAGTTTTTACCATATATTATCAGTACTGGGTTGACTACATAGCAAATCTGAAGAAATGAGTAAGTGCATTACGGTTAGCTCAATCAGCCACCTTCAACGGAGCAATCCTTGTCAAATATTGAATCAAAATTTCTCCAAATATTCGGAGAGGATTTTGGACTATGGTTGTCAGGTTTCCGGGTGCAGCATCAAGGTCATTTTAGAGTGCTACCATCATTTTAATCTGGCCAGTGACCAAGAAAGAAACAACAACCCAAAAAGAATCGGTGACATGACGAACGAACAAAGTGCGAACGGCTGAAGTACCTATTTGGCTTCATAGCTTCATAGCTCAGTTAGTAGTTGCTCTGCCTTCTGCGCTAGAGGTCGCGGGTTCGATTCCCGCATAGGACAAACATTTGTGTGATGAACACAGATTTGTTTGTTCTGAGTCTGGGTGTTAAATATATATCTATTATGAATATCAGTCCATGGTACCCATAGTACAGGCTATGGCTAATTTGGGATCATTTGATCGGGTGTGATAATGTCCGGAATATTTATTTATTTATTTATCTAACTGTGGATTTATATGTAAGTCTTTAAGGTATATACTTGTAAATGGGCTGTGGGATAATACAATTCCATCTGTTGTGTTATCCTATTGTTTGCTTGGTATAGAGTTATTGAATTGAATTGAATAGATCCTTCAAGTTCAGTACAATTTTCTTTAATAATATTTATCGATGAAACACTTTCCTATAAACAATCATAACCGCGTGGCAACAAATTGCGTGGCCATTCAAACTGTCCAAACGGATTGGTATTACTACAGTGCAGTGAACCAGCAATCATGGGAAAAACAACCTTATTACAAACGGTTTTAGATTTCATTTGCTTGAGCTGCGCTTATACAGCAACCTCTAGGATTTGCAGAAAATACAACCTTATAATGCATAGAGTTAAGGTTTAAACTCGTTTAGGTTTCGCTTGAATATCGACTTTCTGCGTCGACCTGGGTCACGCAGTCGGCGAACGTGCGATAATAAAGCATGTTCTTATGCTATTAAAGTCTATTATTAGGCATAGAAACGTTTGTTTTACTGCGGTTTTATCCCAATGAACTATTTTCTGTAAAATGTAGGTTTTTCAAAGAATGAACAGAACTCAACTGATTTACAGACAGAAAAACTTTAATTGCAGTGCTCATAGGAAACCAGTGACACAAAAGCTGAGGAGTAATACGTTAGCGTGCTAAGGGCATGTCATGAGGAGGGCAGAATGTCATGTGACGAGAAGAGTGTTATATAAATGTGGATGGATGTAGGAGTAGAGATAGGCCAAAGACAAGATGGATGGACTGTGTGGAAATGGATACAAGTCGACTGATAGAAGTAAATGGAAGAAGAATACATGTTGTGCCGACCCCACATGACGTGGAATAAGGGCAGGAAGATGATGATGCCCACAGAAAATTGTAATAGAATAATTGTATTTTGGTACTCACCCTAGTTACCCAATCCACTTCTAATTATTTAGTTATACCTGTTCTTCGATTTATATCGACCCATAAAATGCTGAAGTTCGCAGACCAATTGTATTTGACCTAACTTTACAAAGTTCTTCATACTTTAGCATTTCGTGCACGCCTTGAAGCGTGAGTCCCACTACTCACTGCTCCGGTTTTTTTTAATAAAGTCTTATTTTTATATTCGTTTTGAGGCAGAATGAGCATAAACAGTATTTATAGTTGGAATGGCTTAATATCTTGCAGTTCGGTGCTGGAGAGTGCTATTTGGCGTATGAAGAGCTCGGGTCCTACGGGTCAGTTGGCTTTTCGCCAAGGCTTGTACTGTTCCACACGAGTGCAAAACAAACAGAAAGAGCTCCTCCCACTTCCACAGTCACATTAGTGCACCATGTTTGAAGAAACGAGTTCGAAGTAAACATACCTTTAAGTAAAAATCCATCCGATATAGAGTACACCCCGTTGCATCTTGGATTACTTACAACCCGTACCTAGGCGACAGTTGTGACTATCCTAAATGATAGCTATCCATAGCTATCATTTATACCAAACGAACTACTCACATAATCTGCTGAGTATTTTTGTATTTGATTCCCAAGTTAAGTGTGAAATAACGAAGAGACGTGATAGCCGTTATTTTATGTCTTCAAAATCTCTGCTCGAATATCCCATATGGCCACTATAACTTCAACAAGTTATTGAATAGTCAAGTTTGTAGATATGAAACCTAAGAATGTAATTTAGAAATCGATTCCTTCTAAACCGCATACCTGATAAATGCCGAACTCATGAACCTGCCTTTCTGATAGTAATCAAGAACTACACTCGTGTGGCACGTAGGTAGGTACTTTGTTCTGCGACTTTACCTACCGCGATTACGCCACTCAGGGGCCACAGATTAATAATCCACCTTTGGCAAGACATGATAATCCGAGCACAAATGCAGAGCCGCCTACTTAAAAATTCATTACTTACCTACACTTACACTATGCAGGCAGAAATTTATTGAGAACACTTAAACATGCGCAGTACAAGCGATTCAGTTGCAGGAATATAAACTAGCGGTTCGCCGGAGCGAACCGCTACCACGAACTTTTACCAGACATCGTAAGTTGTCAGTTCGGAAACTGACATCTTACGATGTCTGGTAAAAGTTGGTGTTTTGATGATCGTTGAGACACAATTAAGATAAACACAGTCACAGTTCAGAACTTACTTTCTTCTTTCTTATTTGATAAACAACAGAAAAAACAGCAGATATTGTTCTAAAAATCGTGGTTTAAAAATATTGAAACGAAAAAAAGATCAAAAGAAAAATTTACGCAACTAACATCCAGCGCGGCACGGTGTGACAGAAAACTCGATCGGGCGGGAAAAATACCAGATAACATATTGAATTGATGCAGTCGGCCGGCTCAAACAATCCGATCGAGGAAATTGAAATCGGAAATGTGAACTTAGGTCACACTCGTCACTACACACTATTACAAATTTAATTCGAAATTCGAATGGATGCGCTTTTTGTATATATTACACATAGTGTATTAAATAGTCTTTGTACCTATGTACGCTTTGCAAAGGTGGTAAAAGCGTATCTCTAGCAATCATCTCTAGCTTGGAACATTTGTGTTCTTAATTTAAAATAATCAGATTTCCCCATGCAGGCTAGAAAAAAAATCGCCTGTTGTGTCTTCTGACTCCACACTAGGACCCGTATTTACTTCTTTATATGACTCTCAAATATGAGAGCGATCAATTTTAAATTTCCATTTTCAAATGTAATTTTTCCAGCTCTCAAGATCGCGTTCAGGTTTGAGAGCGATCTACAAATACGCGTCTAGGACTGTGTCGTGGAACTGCAAGTGGGATGGAACCCGCACCTCTCGCGTTTGAAGGAAAATCAAAGATTAGGTATAAACTTTTGAAAAAAAAATGAATAATCCCAACTCAGTATGTAATCTTGCGAGTCAGTCGTTAAATCTAGAATTTACTGGCCTGTAATGTTATCCACCGGATATTCCACTGCATTCCACTGGGAGCGCTCTCATCGCTCCAGTCTACTGAAATAATTATGTAGCGGCTTACAAAATTCAGACTGGTTGGAACTGCGCTGGAAATATCATGGCAGCATCAACTTTATAGAGACTTTATTTACCCGGAATATCATTGGAAGCAAAGAAGTTGCATGCAAAAAAAAACCTAGTCTATGTTAGGAAGAAATTGTCTTTTGCACAGTCTTTTTTTCTTATTTTATAATTTATTTTTTAGTTACGGTCAAGTCATGAGCAACAGAACTTTGTTCTGTGGTTCTGGTGGTTTTAGTAAGATAATTGGTGATAGCTTAGCAATTTTACTTAAACTTCGAGGAACCTTTTGGCGCTAACCTGAAACGTCACATGATACACTCTTTTATTTCACTTTACTCAAATAATCTTCCATGTGAAACACTACCATAATTACACATTAATATTCAATTAAACACTTTATTGCCAATTGGGTGTAGATTATGCCCTTTTCGGGATAGTATAAATATTATGAATCACCTTGTATAATTAGGTGCAGTTTATACAGACCACTATTATTTAAGATTAAAAAAAATATCCTACACTAGTTCTTGTAAAATTAATGGAGAGCAAAACATCACTCAGTTCCGGTCAATAAAAATTTGTTCTGCTTAAGGTGAGGGTTTAATTATTTTATGATTTTTGAATTGTTTTTTTCTCAATAACGGCAAAACGCACAGTTTTGATTTTTATGACAAAGATAATTTGAGCTTTTTATTTATGTAAATCCAAGACAGAAACGCGATTGTTAAAACTTTTCTCGATAGATTTATTTTTTAAAGTTGGGTCCTATGTATATTAACACTTTTTTCGAAAATACTCTGAGACTATCTAACAAAAATAACTTTTTTTAAAATATTAGACAATAGCATTGGGTACCTAAACCCAAGACACTTTTTCAAAAAAATAGAAAGTTTTTGAGATAATCGATATTTTCTTATATTTCGCTTACGTCGATTACTTTCGAGCGCCTTCTAACGCTTGCTATCTCTTTTTCATTCAATTACAGTACATGGGCCTGTCACTTTCTTCACTCCGCCCACTCGACAATTTATTATGATTATTGTATCCTCTTAATAACGGATGTGTTAGTCGGATCTTCATGTTTTTTAGTTTACCTATATTCAAATAATTTTACAATGTTCGGATGTTTATTATAATTTCTTTATTCTGTAATTGAATTCCACCGCTATAAAATTATCTCGTCTCCAATTTGTCATTCTGAGCTGTACCTATATGGATAGTATACTCGTGGTAGCAGTAGTAATAGTAGGTACTAGAACGTGTAGTAGTAGTAGTAATTCTATGACTAGAACCCTTTTTATTATTCTGTTCTAACTTCTACCGCAGAAGGAATAGTAGAACTCGTTGGAATAACGTATTCCTCATTTTAAGCCAATTATTTTCCGAAATGTTTCACAAATTTCTTCATATTATTTCAGGCCTGGCTTAGGACGGATACTCGTTACATTCGTTTCCGCGTATCTTAGATTTTATGAGGTGCTTATATGATAATGTAATAAATAAAATGTAAGATACACCTGTTTATAAATAAAATTACTTACGGTGTTTTTTTTTGCTTGATTTTGGACAAGTAATTTTGGAATCAAATACATACCTGTACGTAAATATTGTTATTTATTAGTTTTGCTGCTCATTGAAGCTGCATGCATAGCTGCGAATTTAGCTGCTACGGTACTTGACACAACTTTAAAAACTATTTAAAAAAACCACAACGCAAGCCCCAACTTACCGTTGCCGTAAATTACTTCGCACCTAGGTACTTATTGTGAACTGCAAAAGTTATTCAGTGTAGGCTAGGTTGCAGGCTTCTTGCGAATCAAAGTTATTATTACTTGCCGCCACTTCTTTGATAAAACTTCCAAGTTACCTACACTGCAGAAAATAGAATATTGCAGCAATAATCGGCATATTTATTTTGAATTTGTTTATGTTTTCTATTATATTCTATGATAATTGGTTAAAATAAAACAGACATCTGTGTAGGGCCTAAATAATTCCAAAAGAGACCTCGACCTTCGCGATATAGAACCGGACCTTTTCTCATTTGTCTAGCGAAATGGTGTCAGGTTCAATATATTTTACTTTATTCATTTTCGTTATGTCCAATACTCATTGTTTCACACGGCAGACACATAAACAAAAGATTACGGTAATGCTTATCTTAAACTCATGGTTGTAGAGTATGTCAGATTTTTTTTTGCACGCAAGTGCATATTTGATCTTTGTATGGGAAAATGAGCCAAAAATGGCCATGATTATGTTCTGGGCGGGCAAGAACAAGGTCCTAAGCTGGAGAGACAGAATAACTTTACAAGAGCTCACTGAAACGAGTCACCCAAAAATATGAGTTTATAAAGGAAAAATATTGTGCATACTTGAAATGTATTAACACAAAATCAGCAGATATTATGGTTGTAACAGTATGCAAATCAGAGTAATCCTTCAAAGAAATATGTACCTATACCTACCTCTGAATATGTAATATTTGTGTGAATACGTTATTTAAAGCACCGTTTTATTCCTAGCCTAGATGGATTGGTACTAAAAACGATGTTTATAGCTTTGCCACGCTTTGCACAGGGCGACACATACGCGACGCAAACACGTTTCGCCAGTTTTTATTATTGTAAAAATATATAGAATAGGGGCTTTCAGCGACCTGTTAATAGATTCCGTCTGTTGGCCAATGGCAATATTTTTAGCTTACCTACCAACACACCAAAAAGCCGAGTATAAACCATAGATAAGTTACAAACAGCATGCGCTAAAAATAATAAAATAAAATAAAAAGTTTCAAATAACAGGGCAGCAGTTATTATTATTGCAACGCGGTAAGCTGGTGAACTTATTTCACGTGTGAACAAGCTACCTGAAGTTGAGAGTAATATTGCTCAAACATCAGGTAGTAAGTACCTAGCAAAATGTCAGACACCATTCGATACACTGTTGCAGCTTAGAAGTTGATATTTGTGTGCAAGTTTGAGGCAAGTTCTGACGCCGAGAGGCGTCGGCAGTTTCAAACTTTCGTATATCTGTTGTATTTTTAAATGTCGCACCCAGGTGAAGTTTTAGAACAGATATTTTTCTCGGTGTTTTTACGCTGTAGTTGGTCAATATTTTCACTTCGGTAAAGCCGTGATCAAACGTACGATATGTCATTCAATATTTACTTTAAAATGATCCTTACGTCCAGTGAATAAAGTCAATTTCTAGTTTGTTTTTTTATTGGCCTGCTATATCGTTGAGCTCTATGGTATGCCCTCAAATGTCAAAATCAAAATTGACTGTAATCAAGGCGTAAGAATTATTTTCAAATATATTTAAAACTTATTTTCGATGGCATATTGCACGCCGCGCCGTTTGAACACGGCTCTACAGTCAACACCGTATTTTAAGTCACGTTCAAACGATGAACGAAAACGAAGCTTAAACTTTTGATACCTATTTCATATCGATCCGGTCTACTACTACATAAAATCTATTTTGAGTTTCATTTTGAGGGGTAAGCGATATTGAGCTATAACTATTACAGAGCCGATCGAGTCACGATGCTTCTTAGAATTTAATACAATTCCAATAAACCTATCGCCAAATTGTGCCGGTATTGTGCCCCGCGGGCTCTGGCCCAGTAAAGGTATAGACGGGCAATTTTTATCAATCACCTTCTGACAGGCTGGCTAATATCTACAGAGGAGCATTGGGATGGAACTGAAACAATCACATTCAATATCAAATAATGCATGGCTTTCTTATTTCATGAGTTGCCATACCGATACGAATTACTATAGATTAACGAGCCGCTACGCTCCTACCGAATTACATATCTTAGACAACAAAAAAAACAATTGTTCTTCTATCTCACTATAAATTGCCACCATTGCTGATCTAGCGAGCGAAGATCTCTCTGAGAACAACTTGGACGAATCAGCGTTGTTTGTTTGTTTTTAACCGACTTCAAAAAGGAGGAGGTTCTCAAGTCGGTTTTTTTGTGTGTATGTTACTCGATATTTCCGCCAATACTAAACCGGTTGTGATAATTCTTTTGCTGGTGTATAGAGTATGTTCTATGGGTGGTTCGATATTAATTTAAGTCCTGAGGAATTGCTACTTGTCCCGTAAAACTTAAAAAAACGTCATCATCTCTTGAAATCACGACTTGCCGAATTTTTTTTTTGTCGTCTGTGCACTGTGGTATGGTATGGTTATCCCCGCGACTTTGTTCGGTTGCTGCTGTTTTTACATAAACTTTAACCTTAGGGGTTGTGTGTCGGGAATTCCTTTCTGTGCACCCATACGTTACAACAGGAAGCTACCCTGCAAATTTCATACCTACTCTTAGAACTTTTGGTAAGCAAAACGCAAAGAGGTTGATAACAAAAAAAAAGAGGTTGATATTAATCTTGTAAATACTCAGGAATTTGAAGTCGGTTTTCAGTTTTTGTAAAAAAATATCTTATTAGAGCATATCTTTCGAACTGTCAATCCAATCTGTATATAATTTCATTAAATTGACCTATTACCTTATAAACCTTTAACAAACCTTAACAAACCTTTAACCTTTATAAACCTCTAATAACATGTTGACCAGTAGGTCAACATGTTATTAGAGGTTTCTACCAAGATTTGCTGGTAAGAATATGAATTAAATCGGCGAGCGGTTGGTAAGATTTAAGAGCCCAAAAGAGGGCTAATACCTACATGAAATCGGTGTCATATAAAAGCTGAGCATTATTATTATGTCCAAAACTATATTTAATTATTTTTATTGTAGGCCATATGGTTTTTTTAACACAAATTTAAAAAAAAAAAAAATATAACTTGAGCTCCCATTTAGTAAAGTTAAATGACTTCGTACTTCAGGTAAGATTGGTAATTAGTAAGAACATTCTAAAGAACTGAGATTTCTCATGTCCGGTAAAAGTTGGTGCTTCGATCACTGAGGCAATATTTAGATAAACTTGCTTCAACAAAGCACCATTTTTTATCGAACATCGCGAAATCTCAGTTAAGGAGGAACAACTGGTTATAAATCACTCGATGTGGTCGTGACTTCAGTGTCATCACGGTGTTGCTCAACTTTAATCGCCCGTGCAAGTACATTTTAATTCAACGTCTGCGGTCGTCCGATCAATTCCAAAGTTGGATTAAGGACTCACGGGATTACCCCGCTGCAGCTAAACCCGATGTCATCGGGAATTATACCTAGTTAATTCATCTATGGATTGCATACCTATTGCTAGCTTTCGTTTCGAAAAAGAATAAACGGCTTTTAGTTGTTGGTGATTTTAACTGTTCTTTGTTTTCACAAAACCAACTAAGATTTAGTTCTTGAGTGTTATTATTATTTCAACAAAACTCTTTACATCTCATTAATGTCATGCGTATGCTTACGGAGAGAGTATGTTAAGGTACTATGTATAATTTTTCCATCTGTCTGGTAGAAACAGATAAAATAGCTATGATCATATTTTCTATAAATAGCAAGAAAAATTACCTGCCAGTATAGATAACGCATTTTTGTGTTCGAATTTGATTTTCTTAGTTCGACTATTTTTCTCGGGTGTCACGGTGCAGCAAATAAATTGGTCGTGAAATTGATAATCGAATTATTTCATTAGTGATTCATAAACTCACATCGTAAAAATTTTTTGCCAAATCATTCAGCGTTCTCAACTTTAAGTTTTAACTCAAATTGAACCGGACGAAACTGATGCGTCATATCTCGCCGCATTTTTATTCGCATTGGATAAAAGCTCGACTCATCAAAAGTTTGCGTTATACAAGTTGAAAAATAGGTCGCCAGATCGGAATCAAATAACATGAAAGTACAAAAGCGCAGCGCCGTTGACGTTTATTAAAAAAGCGGTGTCTATGCTTTATACCAGTGGTCCCCAAACTCTTTTGCCTCGTAGACCCCTTTGGCTTGTTTTTCGGTTTGGCGTAGACCCCTTACCTAAATTCACAAACATGTAATATTAGCTATATTGCATTTTTGCGAATACTTGTTTATTTGTTTATTGGTAATCAACAGCGTTTACTTAAATCTAGGCAAATACAAACTTGTAATAGATATAAGGCCAATAAAAGATTACCCCAATATTGTAAGTAAGGTTATAAGTTATTGAGGCAGGAGAAGTTGGTACAACCAGTGAGCTGAATAACTAAGTAGCAGTAGGCAGTCTAGGTATCTTATCTATAGAAGGTGTAGTTCATCGAGTAACAAAAGTCATCTAGTACTGTACTGTCATATAAATGATTAAATTTTAAGCATCAATGAGGTTAGTACTGTACTGTCATATAAGTGATTAAATTTTAAGCATCAATGAGGTAGGTATGCGTAATAACAATTATGTAGTTGAGAAGCTACAAAAGAAGCGAACAGCCTTAGTTTAAAAAATTAAGTCATTTTAAACAAGTATAAGTAGGTATTTGATGAATACATAAACTTCATATTTTTTTATGACTAACTTCTACCTGTAGTGAGTTATTGAGTATAAGAGCAAAAAATCTTGTCAAACATATGCCTTTTTCTGCCCTCGCAGACCCCTTGGAGATCGCCGTCGACCCCTGGGGGTCGATATAGACCACTTTGGGAATCACTGCTTTATACCATCGAAATAAAAACGTAACGCCCTCATCCGTCAGATCGGATTGCGTATTTCAGTACGCCCAAGTTATTTCAGAGATCTGCGCTCGCTCGTTCAATTATCGCTGTCTCATATCGTAATCTTCGTCTCATTAATGCCTTCGCGATCATGATTAGCCGTCGCCATGCTAACAAGTCGTGACGAAGCCTCGTCCTAATAGAACGCGACTACGCGACCAACGCACGATCTCGCGAACTTTATTCGTACAAATATATATCTATTATGTATGTCAGTCTCTGGTACCCATAGTACAGGATATGCCTAGTTTGGGATCAGTTTACCGTGTGTGATATGTCCGGAATAAAAAAAAATAATAAAAAAAAAATGCGCGATAAAACATAAGAAGTCTTTACTGAGTGTCCCAATCGAAACTCGTGCGATTAGTTCACGCTATCATACATATTACATCGCGCGATCAAAACGCATCGCAAATTCACGCGAATCGCGTTCTATTAGGATGAAGCCTAAGGCATCGTCCTAATATAACGCGACTACGCGATCATCGCAAGTTTGCGCGATTTTCAATCGTACGAATCCGCGACCAAACTTATGAAGTCTTTACTGATGTCCCAATCAAAACTCGCGCGATTAGTTCACGCTGTCATACATGTTTACATCGCGCGATCAATTCGCATCGCAAATTCACGCGAATCGCGTTCTATTAGGATGAAGCCTTACAGTATTCGCGATACAGTTTATCGCGAATGAGCTCTTTACACTCACGCGTTAATTACACTCATCCAAATTGAAAAACGGAACGTGAAATGTCATTGCTGAAGTTAATAAAAAATAAAAAACTAATCATTGAATTAGTTTTAGCGATGGTTTTTATAATTATTGCGTTCGGTATACCAACCAAGCCCATATTGCACACTTAGAGCGCTGGTGGAGCGGTGGTAGTGGAATCGCCTTCCGATCCACAGGTCATGGGTACGAATCCCGGTCGTGCTCCAATGGATGTACCATTTGGAACATTTTAGTGCGTTATACTAGTGCTCTCAAACGGTGAAGAAAAACATCGACAGGAAACCGGCATGTCCTTGAACCTAAAAATTCGAAGACATGTTACAAGTGACTCTGTGGTGCACTTTAATCCTTCCACTACACTAGATTCACCGACGATGGTCACAGGCCCTTTTCTCAGGGCCACCATACCTCAACCTGGTCACTGACCTAATACAGGATGACCAAGAACGAATCAGTGATACGACAAGCAAGCAACTACACTGATTCTTTTACCAACGGCAAGTTTTGGCAATTCATCTAAATCTTTTATATACCCCAAAGGTGCGGACAGCAAGTTTTTCTCACTTATCCATTTTAGTTTTCCCGAGAAGCGACGGTTTCTGCTCGAAATGAACATGATTTTTCTTTATTTCACTCCATATCCATTTTAAAGCGAGACTTCATCTTACAATTGCTTTGAAAGCGACGCAAACGGCACGGTGGCGGCGCCCGAGGTCATTATAAATATGCAATTTCAAACGGAGACTGTAATTTTATTTATTACTCGTTCTCGTCTGCGAATGCGCTTGTTATCTCAGAAATAATGATCGCGTTTTGAATGAAATATTGAATGAAATCTAATATAGCGAATGAAGGTTTCTTGAAACGCTCTCATATCTAGAGCAATTAAATGAAGAGTTTTTTTTAAACCCTCATCACGCAGTATAACTTCGAGCATAGCTCTTATAATTGAAAAGAAGAAGAAAATGGTAAAAAAACGGCATCCTCACACAGTCGTAAAATATATTTACTGACTGGCCTCATAGCTCAGTTGGTAGTACCTCTGCCTTCTGCGCTAGAGGTCGCGGGTTCGATTCCCGCACTGGACAAACATTTGTGTTGTTGACAGATGTCTGTTCTGTGTCTGGGTGTTAAATATATATCTATTATGTATGTCTGTGGTACCCATAGTACAGGCTATGCCTAGTTTGGGATCATTTGCCCGTGTGTGATATGTCCGGAATATTCATTTATTTATTAATAAATATTTATTCATACTAATACAAGTTAATATTTACAAAATACACAAGAAACAGTTTCAGAAGTTATTTATTTAGTTCATCCTAATTTGCATCCGGCTCGCTAGTTCAATCAAACCAAAACGCTATGCCACGTGTATAATTTGTAAATTAGTGCCGGCGGCGCTTATTAGATTCGCATCAGTGCCATAGGTAATGTGGTTAACTGATGTCTGTCAAATGTGTACCTACCTATACCCACGTGCAAAGCTAGAACGCTGACTAATGATAACGCAAACAGTCTGAACATTTCATAGTGAGGTTGTTCAGTGGTCAGTATTGATAGTACTAGCTTCCTCCCGCTTCGCGCTCGTTGTACCTGGATAAAAAGCCTATATGCTATTCTAGACAAAGAACTTCATCTATTACAAGTTTCATCGAAATCGATTGAGCCGTTACAGCGTGATTGAACCACAAAAATCCTCAGAAAATTTCGCATTTATAATACTTACTAGCTTCTGCCCACGGCTTCGCTCGCGTGGTACCTACATAAAAAGTAAACCTATATGCTATTCTAGGTAAAGAACTATTTATATTCCAAGTTTCATCGAAATCGGTTAAGCCGCTACGGCGTGATTGAATAACAAACATCCTTACAAATTTTCGCATTTATAAACGTTCGATATGTCATATGTCACCTAAATGTTTTTCAAAATAATCCATATCTGTACTACACGATAAAGTCAATTTTGAGTTCGACTTTTAAAGGGGCTTGCAATATCGTACGCCCTCAAATGTCAAATTCAAGATTGACTTTATCGAGTAGAGGTAAGGATCATTTTGAAATACATTTTAGATGACATATCGCATGCCACGCCGTATGAACACGGCTTAAGCAATCTCGAGTAACAGCGACATCTGTTACAGCGACATCAATGTGATATCAAAAACGAAGTGTTTTATCTTATACACAATCAAAATACTTCCAAGTGCAGAAGCGGAAAGTTCATCATCATCATCTCCCTGCCCTTATCCCACTTCATGTGGGGTCGGTACAGAATATTAGGTATATATTATACAACATGCGTCTTTTCAGTTATAACTAATTAGTTAATACCAAGCAAATCTCGGTGTACCTTTTTTATTCTTCTCAAAGTAATGAATGCGCTTAAAAATATAAAGAACTTGCACCTACATTACCGGGCGCCGCGCCGCCGCCCGCCACGCCGTTTTTTTGCTCACACCCAGTCGAAAAATGTATGCATGCATGTCGAAAATGCTTTTTATGCGGCACTCGTGATTAGGAAGTGGTATTTAAATAAACTGAGAGACGCGGGATTTTAAATTTATAATAAACATTTCAGCTTATACAGTAGGCAGTAAAGTTTGTTCTATGGTTTTTGGATAGGTATTCGACATTTTTTATTGAAAAACACTGCAAAATCGGCTGTTTTGTCGGGTCAAATCAGTTAAAGCTCAATTATTCAGCTGCTTGAGGTAGCAATCTTGATTTCGAACTTTTCGTCATCATCTTCCTGCCCTTATCCCACATCATGTGGGGTCGGCACAACATGTATTCTTCTTCCATTTCCCTCTATCAGTCGTCATCTCAACACTCACTCCTTTCTTCACCATATCCACTTTCACACAGTCCATCCATCTTTTCTTTGGTCTACCTCTACTCCTCCATCCATCCACATTCATATCTAACACTCTTCTTGTCACATGACATTCTTCCCTCCTCATGACATGCCCATACCAAGCTAACCGATTACTCCACTGATTTCGAACTTTTCGTACGTTTAATAATTAGTTATAAAGATTATAAAAATACAACTTACTATATAGTTCATATACTTTATGCTTTATGCTTACATATATGAAGAAGTTCTGTGAAAAAACTAACATTTATTTCGCTAATATATTTGATTTCTTAAATAGAATAAGCCCCTTTCGGGATATTAAATAAAAATAAAATATATAAATATTCCGGACATATTCACACGGTCAACTGATCCCAAACTAGGCATAGCCTGTACTATGGGTACCAGAGACTGATATACATAATAGATATATATTTAACACCCAGACACAGAACAAACATCTGAACAAATATTATACATAATAAGAACCAACTTGTATTATATAGTACGTTTATGCGTTACCTTTCCATAGTTTTGAATAGGTACATATATTATATTCGTAGCGAGGTAACATGGTCGTTTTTTGGTACACAGGCAGGCCTATCTGACTGGCCTCATAGCTCAGTTGGTAGTAACTCTACCTTCTGCGCTAGAGGTCGCGGGTTCGATTTCCGCGCTGGACAAACATTTGTGTGATGCATACAAATGTTTGGTCTGTGTCTGGGTGTTAAATATATATCTATTATGTATATCAGTCTCTGGTACCCATAGTACAGGCAATGCCTAGTTTGGGATCAGTTGACCGTGTGTGATATGTCCGGAATATTTATTTTTATTTTTATCACTAAGTCCAAGTTCGAAGAGTTGTGCGTATGCCTAGGAGACGTTCGCCTAGAAGAAAAACCCTACCTTTCTTTTGATCCTGTCGTGGTGAATCGCTCAATTGCTCACTGAACCTTGGGTAAGGAAGAACACCGCGACCGCCATGTGGAACATTGGGTTGTTTTTTCTGAAACAAACATATCAATCAGACAACGGTCACACCCCTAATATTGCAACGCGACAACGATCAATTGATGCAAGGTTGAAAATCGCTACTACTATGCAGCATGTAGCATGTTCATCAGGTATAGATCACAAAATAAATTAATAAATAATCATTGTCAATCTTGATTTAAATGCGTGGGGGTCGTATGTGGGGGCAGGCGGTGTATATCATTAAAATTAGGTCAAAGAAAAAGATAACCCCACAAAAATGGTATGTAGGTATTAAATAAAATGTGTTCGCAACGACTCGCAATAGGAAATAGCAGAGCAAAGAAAGTATAAAAGTAAAATAAATGTGTATTATCCTCAGGTAGTGCATTTTATATTAGTGGTGAGTGGCGACACTCCTTGCTCCATTGGATCAAGTCAAGAGCCCTGGCTTAAACCTACACTGACTGCTGGTAGTGTTTATAGTACTGATCTTCGTAGCAGGTTAAGGGGATCTTTATCTTTTCACAAGTTTTGTGCTTCTTTATGGTACAAATATAAACCAACTAGCGGCTGCCCGCGGGTTCGCTCGCGATTTTCTATTCCATGCCGTAATGATACGGCACGGAATTTTTTATATTATTAAAAAAGGCAAACATTATTAAAAATCGATTAACATAGAAAGCTAACTTATACCGCCAAGAAAATCAATTTATGACGTACCTACACATTTATAGGACATACTCTTCCTAGAGTAGACTTACAGCGTTTTTTATCTACGGTGTTTTTTATCCATCTTGCCAGTCGATGTGTGTGTCAAAGAGACAAACCCCTTTTAGCAGCTAGGTCCCTATTGGCTTTCCTCGGGCTGAATTTTTCTATGAACTTTTTCTTTACCATATCCTGTAGGTAACTGTACTAGAGTACTAGTAGATCCATTTTCCGGATTGTAAAGAAATTGTATTCGCTTGTGAGATGTCACGTGACGCTGAAAGTGGGTAGACTAAATTCCGTATGACGTTAGCGTCAAAGTAAAACGAAGAGTGAGGATCTTGTCTAGCCCCCTAATCTATGAGTCCAAGACGGCACCGCTACTTTATAGCAACAACCACTCTATAATTGCAAAAATAAAATGTTAAAAATCTTAAGCTAATGAGAATCTCGACTCGAGAGAAGACAAGAGTTTAACTATCCAATGTCGGTTTAATCGACCCCCTCGCTTTGTACGGCCCTCGCCTAGGTATATCTTTACAATCTCGGTTCGAGTACACTCGAGCTGGGTACTCAACTTGACACTGCGATCCTGAAGCGAAGAAGAATTTGCAATATCGTTGGACTACCTAGACTTATTCGGAAATATTTTTGAGTATAAAATTTTTCCTGATCTAGCTTTTTCGATACACTAGTACTCGTAGTTTCTGATACCCAATATAACTGTTCTTAACAAGTAAATCCTACCAATATTATAAATGCGAATGTTTGTGAGGATGTTTGTTAATAATAATTATTTATTCATTTCAGAAAATTAAAAGTCCATAGCATGTTAATAACTTAAAAACTAGCTTAAAATACTGTATTATTCACACAATCGGAAAATAATGATATAAATAATCATCACAAAAATGTATAAATAATAATAGTTATAACAATTTTGATAACAATTTTAATACAATACAATAATTTTATTTCAGGCAACAATAGAATAAAAAACAGATGGAATTTTTCTTACACTACGGCCCATAAAGATACACCTTAAAGCCTAACATACATATTATTATAAAAACACAATTAATTGCCACGTAGAAACTGCGACGTGGGACGCGAATTGTCATTGGCAGTAGGTATTCGCCCGCGGAAGCGACGGAACACAACACCCTTCGGCCAGAGATCTTCTTTTAGGTAGGTCGAAAGATGTTCGGTCGGTACCCTCACCACAAAGGAGTTGAAACTGACTCTGTGGCGGGACTCCAACCGTTCGACCCTCAAACTGATCTTGGTCTTCACGCGCAAGTACTCCGCCACATCCTCCGACTTGACGGTGTAATGCACGCGAGACACGTAGAGCTGCGTCGTCGGCACCTCAGAACGCAGCAGAAGATTCTGGCTTTGCGGTGCGGTACCGCACTTGTTCTGACAGGTGGGCTTCTTCTTCTTCTTCCTTTCTACTTTGATGAAGCCCTCCTTGTCTACTTGCACCTTGGGTGAAGGCGCAATTCTGCTAACTGGTTCGCATAAGCCTCCACTAGGTTTCTGCAGCGCGTCCGGACGGCTCGCCGCTGCAGCTGCGTAGGCACGTTGAGGAGCAGGCAACGTGACACGTGACGGCTTCTCCGCGGGGGGAGAGGCGACGGCGGTTAATAACAACAATTTGATGTCTGGGTATTTGTTGTTCAATCACGCCGTAACGGCACAACCGATTTCGTGGAAACTTGGACTAGATAAAGTTATTTACCTAGAATAGCATATAGGCTACTTTTTATGTAGGTATCTACCGAGCGAAGCCGCGGGCGGAAGCTATCCTATAAATACTTGAGTATTGATGTGTGTATGAGAACATTTTGTTTGGGGTGGTGCATAGTTTGATTCAAAGCGTACTCGACGTATTTGTATCAAACTAGATTCAAATGAAAAGCCGCAGTCAAACCAGCTATTGCGTAAGTGAAATGGTAGTGAAGTTCGCAATTATGAGGGTGATTTTATTAAATTTAGCGATATCTGAAGTTTTTCAAACAAGAAAAGGAAGTTCTTGAAGTTTTCCCTTGTCAAGTTTGGAACATTTTGAATGTTCCTAAGCTAACCCTCAAAGTTAAGAACTTCAATGCCATTACGATTACACAATTGCACTTCAGTTTTATTTTTGAAGCTAATAGAGTGCGTGCATAGAACACAAGATATTTAGGCTCGATCGTATCATTGGTGCTCGTAAGTTGAATTTACTTAGGGAATTAGTAAAAAAAACAAATTTGACAAAAGTTTGATGTCGGTGTGAGTGGAAATAAAAAAATACTTTTTAACCTGGTATTATTTCTTAGTACGAATGTGTTTTCACTCCACTGAATCTTACAGCAGCCTGATTAATAAAAAGTTTGACAAATGTGGCAGGTTATACAAGGTGATTCATAATATGTATTCCATCCCGAAAGGGGCTTATTCTACACCCAATTGGCAGTAAAGTTTGTTCTACGGCTTTTGGAAATACGACATTTTTTCATTTAAAAAACTTTTCGAGAATCAGCTATTTTCAAATCAGATGAAACTTAATAAATCAGCTGTTTTAGGTAGCAATCTTAATTCCGAACTTCTTGTACGTTTAGTTATTAGTTCTAAAGATGATAAAAATACCAAAAACAGCTACTTTGAGAAAGTTTGTAAAAAAAAATAAAGAAAATAAAATGAAAATATGATCAAAGTCAAAGTCTTAAGGCGTTTATTTCAATAAAATCACTAGGATCACTTTGAAACGTCTTAGAAACTAGGTGAAGCCATGCCTGTTCCTCGCGACCAAGCCTAGAAGAATCAGCCAACAAACACGGCTTGGTGCCTATCAATGCAATGCCTTTTTTGCTAATATTATTTCTTTTTGTTTGATAGTATAACCCCCTTTCGGGATGGTATACATGTTATGAATCACCTTGTATAGATATAGAGCCCGTAGATATAGAACAATACAGTTTTCAATCTACTGACTGGAACTCCAGTCATCGAGGTCAAATTAATTCCAACTCTGTAGCCTAGGGAAAACCTAGAAAATCGAGTTCAACATCAAATGTTGATCTTTCCTCGGTATTTATATTTTCCTAGTACCAGTCAAGTCACGCGAAATTGAATTCTCAGCTACGGGCTTACGATATTTTTTCCAATATTTTGCCAGCGAGAAATTGCAGTTGAAAAAGTAGAACGACAAGCGGCAGGTATAAAAGTCGGAAATGTCTCTATTCTGTTTTGCTCGCAGTATTTTTATGCGTTAGCATTTTGCATTTTTCGGAACTGAACCATAGTGGCTGAATAGAACGTTGATTGTTGTAAGTTAATTAGTAGGATTGCCCCCTGGCATTTTCCTTCCGATTCAATAAATGTACTCAGAGTTCTTCCTTTACCAGAAGTTCTAATTCTAACTCGCCTTATACACCTGGCACCCAATTCTACTAATTCAATGACTTGAAAATGATAATTGCATGATAATTATCATTCAGTTACGATTGTAGGCACCTTCGTTTCTTTGATTTCATTGGTCAATTGGTGTGCCAATGACAGCCATTGATAAACGACTCTGATAGCAGAATACCAAAAGTGTCAAAAATGGCCATTTTGCCATTGAACCATTGCCATTTTGAAGCCATTGAATTAGTAGAATTGGACCCCTGTTTCGTAATCTTCTTACATGGTTTAGTTATGCAGGGAGGATGAACTCTCTACGAAATTTATTGATGTGTATTTATGTTACTCTTTTACGCCGCAACCAATGCACCAAATGGAATTCCATTTGGTGCATTGGTTGCGGCGTTTTTACAAATTGAATTTAATTAAATTTGGCGATTTGTAAATAGCCAGGAATAACATATAGGTATGCTACTTTTTATCCGGGTACCACGCGAGCGAAACGGCGCGTTGAAGCGAGTTAATTAATATGCATAAGAAAATGCGAACTACTGATCCCTCGCAATCATTAAAACCCATTCAATTCCAACAACGGAAATGACCTACATTTCCCTCATTTCAACTTCAATAAACGTAGCTCCGCTATCAAACTATCATTGGAAACAATAAGTCAGAGTGCCAACGGTTTGCTGAACGTGGCCTATAGAATCGCATTCGATATTCAAAATTATCTGCGGCGTGCCACATGATTGGCTGGATCCGGCGCGGAGCGTTCCGAAGATAAACTCTATTGATATAACTCTTCAGAATTATTTGAATTCAAAGTTCGAGCTGCATGCATTGCAATATCAAGTGGATAACTACTACAAGTAGGTACATATTCATAAAGCGTAGGTACCAAAGTAAAGTGTCATTGCATCAGTAATAAAATCAATAATAAATACCAATGCCTTACAAACTCGTTATCACGAAGACTGGCCTGTCAAAAATAAAATACAGATGAATTGAGAACCTTCTTCTATTCCGAAGTCGGTATTATCGACTTCAAAATAAGAAGAAGTTAGGATTGCCGTTTTTAATTAGGAAAATATGACCATTTTATAAATATTAGAATAAAGATGGCAATTAAGTCGTACAAAGGAGATCATAATATTATGGGAAATCCGAACCCTATCATAGGCAAAGCAGTTGTTTGAGACATTTTTTTATGGAAATAACTTATATACTTAGTTAAATTTTTGGTCAAGTATGAGTTTTTCATAAAAATAATAAAAGGCAAAACTGAGTTAAATACATTTTTTTTTGTTAGTGGTTTTCATAGAAACTGCTGATAAATTGATTCTTTTTAGGGTTCCGTACCTCAATTGGAAAAACGGAACCCTTATAGGATCACTTTGTTGTCCGTCTGTCTGTCTGTTTTTCTGTCTGTCCGTCTGTCAAGACCCTTTTTCTCAGAAACGGCTAAAGGTATCAACTGGAAATTTATACCACCTAAGGTCTGTGGGCTTATGGTGCCGTATAAAAAAACACAAAACTCTATTTTGCTTATTGCGTTAAAAAGATATGGCAATGAATGTATAATTTTTGTATGGAAATGGCTAAAATGAAGAACCTCTAGGGTACTTCCAGTTACCTCACAATTCTGAAATTTTGGATACTAGGAGCTATTGTAACACAATTAAAGGGTAAGTCTGAAATTTAGGAATTTCGAAGTAATTTATGAAACAAAGTTATATTTGCGGTCAATGTCGTACAATGACTACGCGACTAATGAGCGACCGCAAATATAAGTTTGACAATTCCTGCACCTAGAATTTTTATTTTCTGACCCCGTGTTTGGATTTTCTGAATGCTAAATCCATTGGTGCACGACCGGGATTCGAACCCACGACCACAATGACACAGAAGCCTCAGGGCGCGAGTTCTCGCACTTGACCGTCGTTATCTTTTAAACATAGCCTTGTCGCAGTTGTAGCAAATTTCGAGGAGTTGAAAAAATAATCAAATATAATACATAATTTGTGATAAACATAATGTCGTCTTTATTATATAAAAGAGTGTAAACATCTACAAGTATAATTTTAAATCTGGCAGTGGATTTCCGCCTCACTAAGCCTCTGTACATTTCGCTGGTAGAATGGTTAGCTGAGCATGGCCAAGAAAAGAATAGACGAGCAAAGAGGAAAAAAGGCGACAAACTCGGTGAATGATATCGGATGGTTGGAGAAGAGTTTGAATAAAATTCCCGGATATAAGTAGCCTCCTTATTACATCAGCTATCTGCCAGTGAATTTTATGAGTCGTTCGTATCGCACCCATTTGTAAAATCAAACTGAAAGGAGCCTTGCAACCGTTAATAAAAGAACCAGTGTTGATGGTTGTTGATGGAGTTCCAATCGAATAACTCAGTTGGTTATGCGAATGCGAGTAAACTCGATAGCGGCGGCTCCATTATCAGATAGCTAAGGATGAATGCATTCGAATAGATACTTTACTTTGTGGTTGAATTTCAACACGAGTGGTTTTTGTCCAAGTTTGGTGGATTTATTTGTATTTTGTAGATATATCGCCGTTCCAGCCGAATAAAATGGTAATCGATTATTACGATAGAAGTGCTTTTACACGTTTTTATGTAAACAAAGTTTTGAAAACGATAATAATTAACATAACAAGTGATAATTCGAGCGATGACATGGAATGATTACTTCTCCAGTCACATAGTCTTCAGAATCACTTTTAATTACTTTTTATTCGTTCATTTTTCAACAGTTTCTCGAAACCAGTCGCCTGGCGACCAGCATGTCGAGTCGCCAGGAGACTAGTTACAAACGCGTTCCTTTTGAGTAGCGTCGTGGACGGACGCGCATTGAAATACTAGTGCTATCGCAGTCAGGCTACTCGTAAGTGACTACAGTTTCAGTCGCGTTCCTTTTGAGTCGCGCCGTGGACGAAGGGGCTTACTCAATGCTACCTACTCATTAGTACCAAACACAACGGTAACATTGAATTATCGATACAACCAACATCACTATTTTGAGTTCAATAAGATCGCGATTATCTATTACTGTAATAGGTCATTGTCGGCAATTTCCGCGAATAAAACCGTAATGTTGCTTTACGGTGTAAAGTTGTGTCTTTAATTCTGGTAAAACATATTTTTATTCACAGCTCTATATTGGTAAACTTATTAATATTTTAAGTTATATGTCATTATTAAACAAAAAAAATTGTACCGTTTGGTATAAAAATGAAACCGCTACGTAAGATAGCTTAGAAGTTATAAACCAAAAACTGTTTTTTATTTTTCCTGTAAAATTTCATTTTTTGGATTACGATATTATTCGCTGGGGACGGCGATATGTATTGTGTAGGTAATCTTTTGTATTCCTATCTACCCCCTGTTACCGTTTGCCACTGCATAGGTTGATACTGGGGGCAGACAGTAATCACAATGGTCAACCATCCCTGCGGGGGCCGATAGCCATAAGTGGTACCGTGTGCTTCTGCGTGGGGGTCGTTTGTGGGGGCAGATGGTAAATCCTAAATCAATATGGTGGTGTATTTTTTAAATTATAATCAGAGATTTTTGTGTAGTAGAACAATTCTCAATGCCAAATGTAAGCATTGCACTAAAATTTCACTTGGCTCTGCAGATATTATTATAGGAAAAGCAACATCAAATCCTGTTTATTTTTCGAAATGAATATTCTGTCTCTTTTCACTTTTTTATCTTTCTTCTACAATATTTCCCAAATTAAAGTTCGTGACCGTACCTAGCACATAATACGGTAACGACATTCACTTCGGTGATAGTACCTAGTAGGTACCTACATACACTTAACATCACTGATATCGGTGAGTATCAGTCTGGTAGGTACTCACCGATCTTAGTGATGTTAAGTGTCAAAGACGCTGAAGTGGTTAAATGGTTATATTAGGAACGTATGAATTACTGACACTGCACGGCACGGAACTGGACGTGACGTGTCGGCACTAGGGAGTGCATTCCGAAATTTCGAAGCTTCATTGTTTCGAAATTTTGGACCATTTTGTTTTTCTATAAAATCGAAATTGACACTTCCTGTTTCGAAATTTCGAAACTGCTAGATAGAAGTGAAAATGAACGGAAAACTATTAAATAGAAGTTTGTCAAAACATAACCTAGTTGTTTTCGTTGTGCGTTTTCCGACGGGTAGGTCAGTACTAAGGATTTTTATGGAACTATGTACAAGTTTTTACTTAAATACACTTCCACATCGAACAAAAAGTTATTTTTTTCTTTATTTTTCGTACCTACCAATTACTAGCTTCAAAATTCCGGAACTTCGAAACTCGTAATTTCGCACGTCAGTTTCGAAATTGAAAATCTATGAAACTGCAACGCCTAGTCTGCACCGATGTGTGCAGATAGGCCTTAATTGAGAAACTCAACGCTGCATTTACGATGCAGTATGTAGGTAGGTACGGAAGTTTCGAGGAGAGGCTGGAAATTACTGCTGTAATTTTAACGAGCCATAGTTTCGCTTAGGTATGTGTACAAATTTTGTACAGTACCTAGGTATCACTACTAGCTATTTCACCCTACTGGACCCGTTCCGTACCAACGGGTGAAAACTGAAAAATAAATAAGTAGTGTTCACTAATGGCGTTTTAAACAGAAGTTGACACTCCTGTGAACAAACCTATTGAATATAAGAATTAGGCTACTGTTCAACCGGCTACTGCAAAGTTACAAAGTTGTTAAACGGGCAGTTAGGGCCGATTTCACCTTTGAAACTGATCGGTTTTAACTGATCGAAGCGATTAGCCTCAGGCCAAACTCAGTTTACGCGTTAAACTGAGTTTAGAACTCGTGTGTGCATCTCACAACCATAAACTGAACGAAGTTCAAGCTAAACGGAGTTTGACTTCTGAACTATTTAGTAGCGAGTTGCCTACTATTGGCCTTTGTTTATTTTATAATTATTACTTGCAGTGTATAGCAAAATGATAATATTTTAAAATTTCCATATTTATTCCTACCTACCTACCTATGATCGCAATATGCCGGAAACCGCGTTTCGGCGAATATTTTTCTAAATAGACTGAATAGTCGCATAATGACGAATTTCGTTCTCACCAATGTTTTTGTTATTTGTTTTGCCTACAAAATGTACAATCAAACACAAAGCACTAATTGTATTATTAATGGTTTTTTTGATGAATTCTAAATAATTAATTTAATGTCAGCTTTTTAAACTAAACCAGTATAGTGCCAGACTTTAACACTTCTTTCTGATAAACACAAAAATATACCTACTTCAAAAATTTAACTCATTATTAATGGCCTTGCTGAAAGATCAAAATAAAAAGCATTACCTATACATATTTCCATTAAAAAAAACGAACTTAGTCTACTCAAGTAAACCTTCATTTCAAATCGTTGATCAGCGTTGATCAAGAAAATCCTGAACAATTTTTTGTATGCGATCACTACTTATTTTTTCTTTTTAAATTTTTTTTTTTTAGTGGTCGGGAAATGTGGATCAAGCTTTTACATTTTTTTTTCATTTTAGATACTCGGTTAATGAATTACCGTAATCTTAGATACGCTGTAGGTAATTAAATGACGTAAGTCATCATACCATACATTCCGTTGCTATTTTACTAACCTACTTGCACTTACCAATGAGTTAAAATATTTTCTAAATAAATGTATGTACTTAATTATATTGAAAAAATATTATTATTATTATTATTATTTTTATACAACTGAGGTGGCAAACAAGCATACGGCCCACCTGTTGGTAAGCGGTTACCGTAGCCTATGAGCGCTTGCAATACCAGAGAGGCATCACGCACGCGTTGCCGACCCCTCCCCCCTCCTCCCCCTAAAGAGCTCTGGCAACCTTACTTATCGCAGGAACACAACACTATTTGAAACAAATAGTGTTATTTGGCTGCGATCTTCTGTAAGGCGGAGGTACCTCCCCAGGCGGGCTGCTCCAATTCAGAACGAGAAAATCTCGCTGTGCCCTACCTCCTCCAAGTAAAGTACTATTAAGTACTTTATAAAGACTAAAATATAATTTTAAGACCTTTTCAACAACACTGTATTAGAATCAGCATCTTATTATTACCGAAACGATTTTCATAAAAGATTGCATGCTGCGATTTAACAGTGACAACGATTACGTGTTTGGAGGTTTTATAAAGTGGACGTTATGCTACTCTTCTACTATGCTTTAAGAGCTTAGCTCTTGTCGGTGTAATGATGCAATTTCCTTCATTCTGATCTTTCCAATGCGAGCAAAGGATACTTCCTTATACGACAAGACGGCAGTCTTCTCTTTTATCTGGCTCATGTAACTAATCTTGGTCTTCCTCTTCCTCGTTTTCCTTCTACATTTCCTTCAATGAGAAGCTGTCATGTCGTATAATATGTCCAATCATTTGTTACTAATTGTATTAAAATGTAAAAAAGTCAACTAAGGCCGATAGTAGGCAACTCGCTACTAAATTTAATTAACGCCCGATTTTCGACGTTTAGCTCGCTTAACGCGTTCAAGAGCTACCTACATAGTTAGAGAGCCAGTGAACGGCATACAACACATATTTTAGCAAAGCCTACAATTTCCTAAATTAATCTGTTGTACCTACTGACCATGAGATGGGGACTCGCAAAGCGCAGTCGCGGTAGCTTCAGCGGCAGTCGGATGTGAAAGGCGTGAAAATTTGACCAACAAAAAAAGTATTTTAGGAAAGCTGCCGTTTTGATATGTTAAAATATACTATAATAGCTACTTAAAAATAAAATTGGCGGACGACTACCACGGTTGCAAAGTGGTGGCAGACCACATTGAAATTTAGAAAAAAATATTTCATAGAGATATTTTATAAAATATAAAGAGGATCATGTGCGAGAACTCGCGCCCTGATGGTTCCGTACCATTAAAGGGATAAGAAAACAAAATTCCAAGTAAAGCAAGTGACAAACTTATATTTGCGGTCGCTCACGTAGTTCATTATATGAAACTGACCGCAAATATAACTTTGTCTCGTAAAATCAAATCAAATTAGGGAACTACCAGGTAGTTCCCTAATTTGATTGCGAAGTTTGTAGAAAAATGTTGCTGAAACTCGAAAATGGGTCTAACGATTTCGGAATGATTTACGTACCTATTGTTGGTTTTTGCGGTCAGCAAATATATATCTTGCAGATTAATCTTAACGCTAACAGATTAATCACATCCTCGTAGAATTTTACGAGATAAAGTTATATTTGCGGTCAGTTTCATATAATGAACTACGTGAGCGACGCAAATATAAGTTTGTCACTTGCTTTACTTGGAATTTTGATTTCTTATCCCTTGTAATAGTACGGAACCATCAGGGCGTGAGTTCTCGCACATGATCCTCTTTATATTTTATACAATATCTCTATGAAATATTTTTTTTGAAATTTCAATGTGTTCTGCCACTACTTTGCAACCGTGGTAGTCGTCCGCCAATTTTATTTTTAAGTAGCTATTATAGTATGTTTTAACATATCAAAACGGCAGCTTTCCTAAAATACTTTTGCGAGTTCCCATCTCATAGTCAGATTATTTTAGGAAATTGTAGGCTTTCCTAAAATATGTGTTGTCTGCCGTTCACTGGCTCTCTAACAGTGCTGTCATCAATTCATCGTTGTTTGTTTGTTGTGGAAAGTTATGGTTTACGTTTACGTTTCTGTTTGTTGATATTTTATGGTTTTGGCAAATAATAAAAATGAGAAGAGATTTGACATATATTTCGTAAAGAGCTATAGCTTTTTTCGAAATATATGATGAGGATGATGACTTTATTGTTCGTCACCCCATGATCGTTTTACGCGAACATGTTTTATTTGGACTTTTAGGTGTGTTTTTATATACTACGCATACCTAAACAACTGCTTAATGTGGGCTATGTGCTCTACGGCTCTATTCTGAAATTGTGCTCAAGTTTGAATAGAGTCTCAAGAATAGATTTCTGAATAGGTACGTTTCAATAAAAAACAGCCAAAAAAACTATGCTTGAGTTATGATTCACGCTACAATCTTTTTTGTTTATTAGTATCATAAAATATTTTTGTTCACGATATTTTACATTCTACTTTTTTAAATATTTTTATTGGTGACAGTTAGGCGTGTACACATCTCATTTATGCAAGTGAGATGTGTACACGCCTAACTTCATCTTAGGCCACATATCACTTATGCAAGTGAGATGTGGCCTGAGATGAAGTACGCTTACCCAGAAGGAACTAATTCACTCTAGATTTGAAGACTCCTAGATTGTACTCTTCCGGGAAAACAGACGCAGGCAGATCGTTCAACTCTTTGCCAGTACTTATAATAAAAGTAGAGCAGAACGTTTGGCTATTCTACGACTGTCTATGGCGTCTAAACTCGGTTTACGTAAATGCGATCAAAATGTTGCCGATCGACGTTTGATCTCGTTTAAGCTGAACTTAGTTTTGTTAAACTCCTCTAGTTCTAGGAGATATTCTAGAAATCGCACGAATTTATTGGTGAACAGTGAACACTAATGAGGAATCTGGAGGTGCAATCTAGTTAATTAATTTCTAAAAATAATCAAATTCTATGAATATAATGTCAGTCTGCTGTCCATCAATTCCAGAATTCCAAGCCAAAGAATAATATTTTGATTATCTTGCTTTGATAAACTTAGTATTTGCCATTGGTAATGAGGTAATCCACGGGAGATTTTATATTAGGTATGAGTTTAATCAGCCAAGAAGAATAGTAGTATTACGGGAAAGTAAAATTTCCATTCACTCTACTAGTAGTGTCAAGTGGTAGTGCCTAAGAAAAGAAAGAATAAATGTATGCCTAAACTCATCACATTTTTAAATATGGATGCACGCGCCATCTATTAGTTTAGTTGGTAACGAAACCGCATCGTTTGCAGTTCGCGATGCAACCGAGAGGCTAGAATTCGTGACTCTTTTCAGTTGGCCGCCATCTAGGGGAGGACTACGTTGGCTACGCCGCGTATTTTCCAAGTTTAAGTGCATAAACTAAATGATAGATGGCTCTTGTTGCAATCGCAGTGAAGTAAAACGTTTAAGTTTCACTTAGGAGCATGCATTTTAATACCAAATTGATACGCTAGATGTCATGCATATCATTTAGATAAACTGTTTCGTTAAGTTTGTATTCTACCAGAGATAATATAGAAGTTTCGTTCTTCGTAGCACGATTTTACTTAATTGCTATTTCTTTTAAAAGAGCGAACTTTTCTCGCTCTAAATTGTAGCAGCTCACCTGGGCCTCCGCCTTAGAGATGATTGCAGCAAATTTTTTTTTTTTTTTTTTTTTTTTTTTCAAATAATGTGATCCTGCGTTAAGTTAGGTTGCCAGAGCTCTTTAGGGGAAGGAGGAGTTGTGGTCGACAACGTGTGCGTGATGTCTCTGGTCAAAACAATTATGCATCAGTTAATTTTGAGCCCACGACTTTATTTTGCCAAATGTTGAAAAGTAAAGATATTCACGTATTTATGAAACAATTTTGCATCAGTTAATTTTGAGCCCACGACTTTATTTCGTCAAATGTTGAAAAGTATAGATATTCACGTATATAAGAAATAATTTAGCATCAGCTACTTCTGAAGCCGCGATTTCATTCGAACTTCATTTTATCATCAGTATGAAGATACATATGGAGTTTCAGACATTCATGATCTCAGAAAAGATGTTTTATCATTTACTTCTGGAAATAGTTGGATCAGAGACTTTGTGACACTTTTAAGTCATCACGTACTTTTGGAATATTGGGAAGAAACTCCTAAAGTAAAATATTTTCGAACAGGTGTTTTGAGACATGTCTGATCATCAGTTACTTTTGATGCTGACTGTACAACAGATTATTTTAGGAAATTGTAGGCTTTCCTAAAATATGTGTTGTCTGCCGTTCACTGGCTCTCTAACAGTGCTGTCATCAATTCATCGTTGTTTGTTTGTTGTGGAAAGTTATGGTTTACGTTTCTGTTTGTTGATATTTTATGGTTTTGGCAAATAATAAAGATGAGAATAGATTTGACATATGTTTCATAAAGAGCTATAGCTCTTTTCGAAATATATGATGAGGATGATGACTTTATTGTTCGTCACCCCATGATCGCTTTACGCGAACATGTTTTATTTGGACTTTTAGGTGTGTTTTTATATACTAAGCATACCTAAACAACTGCTTAATGTGGGCTATGTGCTCTACGGCTCTATTCTGAAATTGTGCTCAAGTTTGAATAGAGTCTCAAGAATAGATTTCTGAATAGGTACGTTTCAATAAAAAACAGCCAAAAAAACTATGCTTGAGTTACGATTCACGCTACAATCTTTTTTGTTTATTAGTATCATAAAATATTTTTGTTCACGATATTTTACATTCTACTTTTTTTAATATTTTTATTGGTGACAGTTAGGCGTGTACTTACACATCTCACTTATGCAAGTGAGATGTGGCCTAAGATGAAGTACGCTTACCCAGAAGGAACTAATTCACTCTAGATTTGACAGACTTGAAGACTCCTAGATTGTACTCTTCCGGGAAAACAGACGCAGGCAGATCGTTCAACTCTTTGCCAGTACTTATAATAAAAGTAGAGCAGAACGTTTGGCTATTCTACGGCTGTCTATGGCGTCTAAACTCGGTTTACGTAAATGCGATCAAAATGTTGCCGATCGACGTTTGATCTCGTTTAAGCTGAACTTAGTTTTGTTAAACTCCTCTAGTTCTAGGAGATATTCTAGAAATCGCACGAATTTATTGGTGAACAGTGAAAACTAATGAGGAATCTGGTGGTGCAATCTTGTTAATTAATTTCTAAAAATAATCAAATTCTATGAATATAATGTCAGTCTGCTGTCCATCAATTCCAGAATTCCAAGCCAAAGAATAATATTTTGATTATCTTGCTTTGATAAACTTAGTATTTGCCATTGGTAATGAGGTAATCCACGGGAGATTTTATATTAGGTATGAGTTTAATCAGCCAAGAAGAATAGTAGTATTACGGGAAAGTAAAATTTCTATTCACTCTACTAGTAGTGTCAAGTGGTAGTGCCTAAGAAAAGAAAGAATAAATGTATGCCTAAACTCATCACATTTTTAACCGAATATGGTTGCACGCGCCATCTATTAGTTTAGTTGGTAACGAAACCGCATCGTTTGCAGTTCGCGATGCAACCGAGAGGCTAGAATTCGTGACTCTTTTCAGTTGGCCGCCATCTAGGGGAGGACTACGTTGGCTACGCCGCGTATTTTCCAAGTTTAAGTGCATAAACTAAATGATAGATGGCTCTTGTTGCAATCGCAGTGAAGTAAAACGTTTAAGTTTCACTTAGGAGCATGCATTTTAATACCAAATTGATACGCTAGATGTCATGCATATCATTTAGATAAACTGTTTCGTTAAGTTTGTATTCTACCAGAGATAATATAGAAGTTTCGTTCTACGTAGCACGATTTTACTTAATTGCTATTTCTTTTATAAGAGCGAGCTTTTCTCGCTCTAAATTGTAGCAGCTCACCTGGGCCTCCGCCTTAGAGATGATTGCAGCAAATTTTTTTTTTTTTTTTTTTTTTTTTTCAAATAATGTGATCCTTCGTTAAGTTAGGTTGCCAGAGCTCTTTAGGGGAAGGAGGAGTTGTGGTCGACAACGTGTGCGTGATGTCTCTGGTATTGCAAGCGTTCATAGGCTACGGTAGGTAACTGCTTATCAACAGGTGGGCCGTATGCTTGATTGCCACCTTAGTTGTATTTAACAAAAAACGTACTATTGCACCATATTCGTCGTAGGGTAAGTCAGTGCAAAAAGCAAAGTAGCTTACAAAACGAGCAGATGCAGATACCTATACTCCTGAAAAAACACCCAACCTGTTAATGGTATTATGTATGTTAGCTTCAATGATATTGAAAGTGATTACAAAATAATGCGCCATTTCAGATGATATGCGGCAGTGGCATTGCGAAAACGGAGACAGGGTGCCGAGTGGGAACGGGAACCCTGACCCGGTCTTAGCGATTCCACCACCTAGTCTTCGCTTTTTGCTCTTCTGCGCTGATCTTCTTGGCTCTTCAATCCAATTTGGTATACGATCTTTTAAGTCTTATAATTTCGTGAGTCTTTGTAATGAAATTACATTAAATGGCCGTGGTGGCCCCGGCTGAAGAATAGGCCCCTCCATATCTCATACCCGTGGATGTCGTAAGAGGCGACTAAGGGAATAAAGCTAGGGGATGGGCACCAGCGTCCCCTATTTTCACAAAGATAGCTGCGTTCGCCGACCCGCGTGCCCGGCGTGGTGAGTATGGGCAAATTCCCCCACATGATAGGAAGTCACTCCGGAAATCTGTGGATGAGGTTGATGTTCAACAGTGGACTTTAAACGGCTGGAATGAAATTAAATAAACTTTACTCAACAACCTTACTGGGTAAGCTGCACCTAAGAGCTTCACTTCTATTGTATTCATCTATTTAAAAAAAAAAACTGTCAAATTCGCCTTACTCATATTTTTGTATTGTTTCAGAAATAATTTTTCTACAGCCTTTGGGGAAGTTTCGAGCCTAGGGGCGGAAAGAGCACCCCGGGGAACGGATCAGGTATTGTTTTCAATACCTATAGCTCAGTTGGTAGTAACTCTGCCTTCTACTCTAGAGGTCGCGGGTTCGATCCCCGCACTGGACAAACATTTGTGTGATGAACACAGATGTTTGTTCTGTGTCTGGGTGTTAAATATATATCTATTATGTATATCAGTCTCTGGTACTCATAGTACAGGCTATGCCTAATTTGGGATCAGTTGACCGTGTGAATATGTCCGGAATATTTATTTTTTATTTATTATTTTTTATTTTCAAGACCGGGGAGAGCCTCACCGCACCAAAATTCGAAAGGTGGTTTCTTTCTTTGTAGTTTGTTTACGTTGGTTTTGACAGAAAGCTCATCTTCTGTTATTTTGTATGTCAGCATGAAGAAACGCGGTTGCCGTGGTGCCAAAGGAGCTGCCACGCGTGCGTCCCGCCTGTCTGTCATCGAGTTAGCTTTATTTTCGTTTTATTTACATCTTTATGGGAAATTTAATTGTGATGCCACAGTGTACACAACCGTTGGTTGCAAGTAGGAATGTTCCTGGAATCCATGCTGTCGTGTCTGTGCCCAACCTAGTTGAGTGCACGCTGTGTTCCCAAGCCCGCTTCTTCAAGGGACAGAGAGGCCTCAAAATTCATCAAACAAAAATTCACAACAATTCCATTATCCCGCTGTCTGCTCCAGTTGCAGGAGCGGTAGATATTTCGAATGCTTCGACTGATTTAGTTCCTTTTTGGAAAATTATTAGCCAATACTAATGTACAACCCTAGTTTTGAAACGTATTCCTCGAGGTGCCCGCGTCTCTGTCGCTTCTGCTCTCTCAGAAGCCATTCGGAATGTTGTATCTAAAAATACGAAGCAAGCTTGGGAACATTTGCTAGTCTTTCCCTATAGTGTACTTCACGTACAAAAAGATTTAGGCAACAAATTATCACTCACTATTCGGATCAAACAAAATTGTGTTAGGTACACTTCACGCGATGAGCGCACGCCTTTCTTGTGCAACGATCAGGACACACAAACAAATTCAAATTCTCTAAAGCCAGTCGCTGAGTCTACTATCTACAAACTTGTGGAGAGTAAACTCAGCGATAGAGACGTCAAGGGTGCCTCCCGTATTTTATTCTCTAGCGACACGATAGCTCCAAATTCTAATGATACTCTCATATCTCTTGAGATTAAGCATCCGTCTGCAGGGCCAGATCTCCACCTCCCCGATCCACCGCAAGAGAGTGATGACGCTGTTGGCGCGACCAGCCAGTGCTCAGTGCCGTTATGTCGTTCCAGAGTGGCTCTGCCGGTGGCCTGGATGCTGTGACTCCACAGCATCTAAAAGATCTGCTGTCTGGCGGTTCTGGCCATGCAGGTGAAGTCCTTCTGGGGGACATGACGGCCCTGATCAACCTGATGTTGTCAGGTCAAGTCAACAGCGAGATCACAGAGCTCCTGTATGGTGCGAACCTATGTGCACTCAAAAAGAAGGATGGCGGGATAAGACCCATAGCCGTGGGCACCACCTACCGCCGCCTGGCGCCTATCTAGGCGACTATTTCCGACCTGTCCAGCTTGGCTTTGGTTCGCGAGGCGGTTGTGAAGCCGCAGTACATTCTCTTCGTACTTTTTTGGACCAAAATGATGGGGAGGTGATTTTGAAGGTAGATATAAAAAATGCCTTCAATTCTGTAGACAGGGGCGCCTTGCTAAAAGAAATTAAAGATAAAATTCCCGAAATTTACCCTTTTCTCTGGCAGTGTTATGGCTCACCTTCTAAATTAATCTATCGGAACAATGTAATTCGGTCTGCTGTTGGTTGCCAGCAAGGCGACCCTCTTGGTCCGGCCATCTTCAGCCTTGCCATCCATCCGATTATTCAACGTCTCCGATCTAAGCTTAATGTTTGGTATTTGGATGACGGAACTTTAGGTGGAGATGTGAACACTGTTTTTGGCGATCTAAAACTCATAATTGATGAATTCCGGCATATAGGTTTAGAATTAAATTTTTCGAAATGCGAACTTTTTTTTCCGACACTTGTTTAGATAATAATTGTATCATTGAGAAATTCAATAGTTTGGCTTCCAACATTACAGTAGTAGATAAATGTTCACTTCGCCTCCTTGGTTCACCAATTTATGACGAATCTTTTCAAACTTTTGTTGATGAGAAAATTCAAAATTTTAATACCACCTCGGACCGATTACTTAAAATTAACAGTCATATGGCTTTTACAATAATTCGGTTTTGCCTTTTTGTACCAAAATTTACGTATTCTTTAAGATGTTGCCAACTGTGGAAACCCAGCGAGCTGGTGGAAGGCTTGGACAATATAATAAAGAATACTTTATCGTCGGTTTTGAATATAGATCTGGATGACAGGGCGTGGTCGCAGGGCTCCCTGCCTGTCAAATTGGGGGGCTTAGGTATACGGAAAATTTCAAGAGTATCTCTACCAGCGTTCTTGTCTTCCGTCTATAGCACTAGCTCTTTGGTTCAGAAAATTCTATCTCCGTCTGTTTTGGCTCTTTCTGGCACCAATCTTCAAATTTCTTATCTAGACGAGGCTAAAAACGCTTGGCATAGTGCTTGCCCTAATACTGCTCCTCCCCGGTCTCTTTCATCTCAACGGCAATGGGACGGGCCTCTGTGCGAGTTGACACGGAATTGTCTGTTACAAACGTGTTCATGCTCCGCAGATCGTGCCCGTCTCCTAGCCGTTTCTAAATGGGAGTCAGGACTTTGGCTGCAAGCACTTCCTTCACATAATATTGGTACTCTAATGGATTCTGTCACCTTCCGTCTTGCAACCTGTCTTCGGTTGGGTGCGCGTTGTAGTGCACCTCATCAGTGCCAGTGTGGTACTGCGGTTGATCAGCTCGGTCACCACGGATTATCGTGCACTAGGGCTGCCGGAAGAATATCCCGCCACGCTAGCCTTAATGACATCATCCGCCGGGCTCTTACCAGCATTAACGTCCCAGCCATTCTTGAACCGAATGGTCTGCTACGTGATGATGGTAAGCGGCCTGACGGTATGACTTTGGTCCCTTGAGAGAAGGGTAGGCCTATGGTGTGGGACGCTACTTGTGTTGATACACTAGCGCGCACACATCTTCCGGGGACATCAGTTAGGGCGGGTGCGGCGGCAGATTCGGCCGAGGATCTCAAAAGGCGAGAATATGTTAGTCTTGATAGGGCTTACATATTTGAGCCTTTTGAGGTTGAGACCCTGGGTCCGTGGGGAAACGGGGCCCTCCGGGTATTCAAAAAGATATCAGGACGTCTAATCGAAGCGACGCGTGACCCGAGAGCTGGCTCTTATTTGGCCCAGCGAATTAGCATTGCCATCCAGCGTGGCAATTCCGCCAGCGTCTTGGGGACGCTTCCGACTGGTAGTGATCTGGATCAGTTGAGCTATCTATAGATCGTTTGTAACGGTCATTAGATGGCTCAACTGTTTCTTGTGTATTTTGTAAATATTAACTTGTAGGTATTAGTTATAAGTTTCTTTCTGTAAATAATTGTATTCACTTGTTTATTATTTTGTATTGTATATTCCAAAGGCTCCGATACCGCAGAGCCTTAAGACGGAAGTCTACAATCAGTGTGTGTTGCCAGTGATGATATATGGCACTAAGACTTGGTCGTTAACTATTGGCCATACACAAGCTCAAAGTCATGCAACGGGCTATGGAGAGAGCTACGCTCGGAGTTTGCGTGTTAGGATCCGAAATAAGGAAGAACCAAGGTCCCCGACATAGCTCAGGGGGTCTAGACAAGATCCTCACGCTTCTTTTTCCTTTCACGCTAACGTGTTTGCATTAGCGTGTGACGCCTTTGCGTTAGCGTGACCAAAATGGTAGACAAGATACATAGTGAACGCTAACGCGTAGTCCGCAACGACACACGAGCGACACACGCTAGTGCCTATAGAATAGTGTGTGGCTGTTGTTATTGTCAATTGAAACGAACCTTCATTTCATCGAAGCATCTGTCATTATTACCGCAACAAAGTAACGCCGCGAAATTTTGAAAAGGTTTGTTTGAAGAAAAATAACTAATCTTCGTTTATTTTAGTAATATAAGTGAGTGAATGTAAGTAAGTACTATTGTCCATGAATGTAGTGTTTTATACGAAACATTTTTACCTCCTTATTATACCTATACATTATAGACCCGATTTTTTTATAGATTGATCCGAACAGTTTGCTTTTGGGAGTTCATGGCTAGGTAGGTAGATTTTATCCCTCTATTGTTTCATACAATCCTATCGAACTACGTAGTGATTATGACTTTATTTACCAATCAAAAATATAAGTACTTCTTCCTGCCTACTCGACTGAAATGTAATAATATAAACAATCTTTGATCACACCATCAATGGGGTTCTTGTTCTTGTAATAAGGTCAAGTCTGTAAATAGATTTTGGGTCATGCATGATTGTCTTACTTCTCGGCAATAATTTTATTGTTATTATAATGATACATTAGAATTTAATCATTATCATCAGCCTGAGAAAGTCCACTGCTGGTTCCACGATGAACGGTCTTGAGCCTTCTCCACCCACCAACTTCCTGTAACCTTCGCGATATTATCCATCCACTGGATGGGGAAAGGAGCCATTTCATTCTGGGCCTGGTCCATGTACACTACATAGAAAAATTAGGAATAAATAGGAGATTACAAGAAAAATACAATTTCATCAATTTGAAGACAAATGCGATGGTACAAGAATAGTTCTTCTGGTAAGTTTTTTACTATGTGAACACTATTTGAAGGCCGCCATGTTGGTTTATAATTGGCGTTTGACATGACATTGACATATTTTTCATGTCATGTTGTTTGATTTGATGTTTTTGTTTTGTCAGATAAATGTAGGTTGTCAAAATGACATTTCACGCACGTCCAACCGCCATATTTTTGTAGCGCTGTGTGTTGCCCTCTTTGTCGAAGAAAACCTTAATGTACCTTAGAACGAAGTCAATTTAAATAAAATAACCAATTAAATACGTTTACTTTATTGCTTAGCCATATTTTAGAGTAGTGTACACAGTGCAGGCCCAGGCTCCATATATTGATGAATCGTCTCTTTTATGAAAAAACTTTATCAATTATGTAGGTAAGTATGTACCTACCTACTAATTTTGTTTACAAATAATGTTTTACTTTTAACTTACTGGAATTCATAGGTAGGTAATTTGTAAATTATATTTTTAGGCCTGGGTATCTTTCAAGTTCCGTTCCACGTCTACAAGGGAGAGAATGATGCGAATAGCTGTGGAGAAAGCTGGAAAATCTCCTCAAATTAGTGGGTGGGATTCAGTAAAACAGCCAATAAATGTAAAAGTGTAATCAATCACATACTAAAATACATCATTATAATCTTGACAAAAGACTATTTCGAACTGTTCAGCCTTGCAGTAGCTCATTTTGACCAACAGTAGGATAATTATCATGAGTTGTATCTTCTTCACCTTCTTTTAGTCCACTCTAGGATGGAGCGGGTATATTGGAATCTAATGGCATGTTGTGTGATACACAATGGATGGTAATGTGTTGTGTTTGAACACCAACATGCTTTCAGTAAGCCATCGCTCTAACACAATTTCTTGCTGGCGCATGTTGCTGAGTAGAAATCTCCTCACGAGAGCCAGGATCTGCATTAAGTACAGATGTCATCAGCCAAGGTCGTTGAGGATCTCCAGAATCACCTGAAACTATAATAATTATAATTTTTATTTATTTATATAAAAGACCTAAGGCGATGGTATATGTTATTAGAAGGTATATAAGCGGGCGAGAGTCCGACTGAGATGCAAGGGGTACGGGTTCGATTCCCACTGCGGGACAAATGTTTGCATGATCTGCAAATAATTGTTCTGGGTCTGTGGTGTTGTGGTACCTCTACAACCTCCTAGTGTGAGACTGTTGGGTGTTATTATTATTATATAAGTAGGTAATACAATAAGATATAATCTATTCTTAAAGATTTTTTTGACAAGGTATCAATAAGAAGGAGTGAGCATAAATCGAAACTTAATGCAAATTCTCTCCAAATCACACATCAAGAGATTTTTAGTTTTAGGTTAAGTACCTATGGGCGGTTTTTGCATATAATCTATTAATACCTTATCTATATCCAAGCTATGCAGGACTTACCTTCATCTCAAAATGGATTTCCCAGGGGCCTTTATGGTTTGTAAAACGTTGAACATCACTACAAAGACACCGAAAACATTCTTTGTTCAGCCGAAAACAATGAATGAACTCCGATTCCGGCATCGCTTCAATTTTATCTATTTTTTGGAGATTTCTTGCTGTTGCTAACCGTTTTGTAGTGATTCTTCATTATTGGCAGCCCACAACGCGTACTTCTATTTGAATTATGATCAATAAACTATAACAATTTCACTGTTTATTCCGCACTATTCCGCAACGCGAGGACAAACGTGAGGGTCCGAGCTCACGCTAGTGGAGCGTGTTGCGGAAACGATAAAATGGCGTTTCGTCTTGTCAAACATGGATCTTGTCTACCATTTGTATGGGAGTTAGCGTTGTGTCCGATCCAGACGTCACGCTAACTTTTCCGCATACGGATAACAGGATTTTGTCTACCAACTTTGCAGCAGTCACGTGACATCTCACAAGCTAATGTCAGTTCCATACAATTTTATCTTTCCGCAGGCGTGAACGCTCTTGTCTAGACCCCCAGGCCATATGCAGGCTCGCAGAACAGACAACCGTCATATAAATCGTAGCAGCTGTCGTAGCAACGGTATAGCACCTAGCAGATGGGGCGTAGTGAAGACTATCTCTTTTTCGGAAGATTTTCTTCTTGAAAAATCTAGCGGTAACGGGCACGCCCGAACTGGTAAAGGTAGAACGGTCTTGTTTGGGTTCTTATGAATCGTTCTTTACCAAGTTTTTGACGCGCAATCTTTTTTTATACATGATGCACGGGAGCATCACAATCTAGTACCTAGTTAATATAATTTTTAGTAATTAGTTTTAATGAGTGGTTAGTACCTTGACGTACACAGACGTAGTCACTCCCACATAAAAATACAGGGTGGTGCAGGTAGGGGGTGATATCAGAGTTATTTCTATCTCACTCACTTATGGGGAAGAAAGGGGGAATAATTGATTTACGGCGACTATCAAAGGTACAAATTATATATGTATATACAACCCCAATGTCCATTTAATGTGAAGCACAATTTTACATTATATCTACTATTTTTTCGTAGACTAACCTAAATTGAACAAAGTAGTTCTTTCCAGACAGATTATTTGAGTAATTTTATTTTTTTAATTTCTCGTTTTACCTGGACCTTGAAGAGTGTAACCCGGTTGGCTTCATGCCAGGGTTTCACACGCTTTCAAGCCATTTATTTTATTAAAATATATCGTTTTCTTACAATTATTTGTTGCTTGAAATAAATGATGACATTATTTACAAGCTTTTATACAACATGCAATGTATGCTCAATTGTTTAATGTGGTCAAATCTTTTTTTTTTAAGTGAATGTTAGCTATAACTTTATTCAGTACTCAGCGTCAATTTTAAATAGCAAATTGATTTCTAATTAAAATGCTTTACAGGGTAGCTGTAATAAATATACCTTTAGTAAGACGGTACGAGTTGTACATCAAACAGAATTGCGCTCTAGTCCACAGAATACGAGTAAGTGCTAACCCCCCCCCCCCTCTAGTCTCTTCAGTGAAGTAAATTAAATTCCAGCGACCAATCAGAACAATTTCCCCCTTTCCTATTTCTACCCACACTTCGAAAACTTTAAAATCCAATTTATGATATTGGCTGTGTGTGTATAACGCACCTGGTCATCGGAGGCTGTAGGAGATGCAATTTATTGCTATCTCACGCAGACAGGAGTATTGATCTGTCTATGATAGAGCTAGCTACCTAGGTTCGTTGACCTACGAGTAAGTCTAGTAGGTAATTTCTTTGTATCGTTAGTTTTAACCACTATTTTACCAGATACCACTTTCCAGATACACTTTCCTGAGAACAGAAAATAATGAGCGTTTAGTCTTAAACGCCTCTCTTTTTAGTCATCATAGAAATAAAACTAAAGTTGAAGTGGCATAATAAAATAGCTCGCAGAATCTACAATCGTTGGGTTGATGCCAACGCAGTGTAGGACGGAACGAAGACATTGTGAAGGTTGCGGGAATTCAGTCGGATGATGGAGAAGGCTCAAGATCGTTCGTCGTGGCACTATGTGGAGGCCAATGTCTAGCATTGGGCTTCTTCGGGCTGCTGACAATGACAATGATGAATTTCATCATAATTTCAGACTTTCTGCACCCACTGCAGTGTAGGCCCCTCTTTAGTACGCAGTTTAGTTAGCAAAAAATCATAAATCGACGAAAGCCATCAGTACATTCGTATTGTAAACTTAAGGCTCGTTGGTCTAGGGGTATGATTCTCGCTTCGGGTGCGAGAGGTCCCGGGTTCAAATCCCGGACGAGCCCAACTTTTTTAAATCATTTTTTCTTGTTTATTTTAATCGTTTGACCATAAAGTATGTACCCAAAGTAATTGTGGTAGTCGATTGTCTTTTCCAAATCTAAGTACAATTTACTCATTGGTAACATAATTTTTTTATCACAATAATTACCTAATTAAGGATAGTATAAAAAATGTTGATCAATTATCCTTAATATATGAATATGACTTTGATGATTATTGTCTCTAATTATAAGGACATGCATAAAACTTTTTCTATTCTAATATATAATAGCTTCTGCCCGCGGCTTTGATACCCTGATAAAACGAAGCAGGTGTTGTTTCAGGCTACTTACTACGTACATCATCATCATCATCATTTCAGCCGTTCGATGTCCACTGCTGAACATGGCCTCCCCCACAGACAGAGAGAATTCCTTATCATGTGGGGGGATTTGCCCATACTCACCACGCTGGGCACGCGGGTTGGCGAGCGCAGTTAGAGCTATCGTTGTTAAAATGAGGGACGCTGCTGCCCATCCCCTAGCTTTTTTCCTTAGTCGCCTCTTACGACATCCGCGGATAGAGATATGGAGGGGCCTATTCTTTAGCCGGGGCCACCACGGCCTACTACGTACATGCTACATTTAATTCCAATACGTAGGGGTGATGAACTCAATCACGAACAACGTGATAATAGGAGAAGGTCTAATATGTCTCGTTGTCTGTGGTATGTTGTGTCTTCACAAAAACTAAAATTTAGTGGTACAATAATTAAGTTGATTTTCTAACTAGTACCTCGCTATTTGTGGACATCATCAATTAAAATGTAATAAATATTTACTTTCTTTGTTCATACTCGTATAACATATGTACTTTTCTATCATCAGTGGCCCGATCACTAATAATTCACGTTAGCTCACGCTTTCGATACCATAGCAAAAGCTGAAGCTAGACTGCTACGGCGTAGTTCTTTCGTAGCAGAGCTACGAACATTATGGCGCAATTTTAAGATAGACAGTGCCTCAAGCTCTCAAAATTCACTATAGACTTACGCTTACAATACGATAGCAAAAGTCAAAGATTAGTAAATCTAAAATTTAAAGATTCAAGTATCGCCGATGTCATTGGCTTATTATTTATAATATTTTTATAACATTATTTTTAAATTCAGAATATTTTAAATGGGAAAAAATTAGAATTTATTTTTATATTTTGGCCTCTAGCAACAAAAACTTAAAATTGATAAAGGGGCGGTAGTGACCCCGGCTTCTAATCCATAGGGCATAGGTTCGGATTTGGTTTTGCCAATGATTTTCCATTCGGAATATTTATGCGCGCCATACTAGTGCTCAAACTGTGAAGAAAAAAATCATGAGGAAACACGCGATAAATTCATAGACCATATGACTGATATATGCACGAAACTAGTTCTTTCACCAAAAGTCAATGGCCCTTTTCAGGGACACCATACCTCAACCATTGACCCTAATGCGAGATGGCCAAGAAAAACCCAGTGGCCCTACAAGCAAGCATAAGCTCAAACATCAGCTCGGCAAATGTAAAGGTTATAGAGTTCAGGGAGGCTAGTCTGGTCCACCCGATCAATACCCGTTCGAGTTTATTCGGTACACTTCGCGGGTTTGGCACAAAGCCAAGCGAATCAGGAGGCTGGAGCATGCGCACTGTCCCCGTCCCAAAACGTGGTCATAAATTTTTCATGTGGTACTAAATTAAGTCAAACTTCCGTTCATTTATTTATATAGGGTACCCAAGATCATGTAGGCTGGATGAGGTCATGTTTCACTAAGTTCAATAAACCTCTTCATCATCTACGAAAGGAGGATGACGAAAGGAGGATGATGAGGATGGACATTTTTTTATTTATTTATTTTATTAATACTTTATTAAATTTAATAAACTTATATCCTACTATAATTATACTCAATGTTAAATTTAATACAAGTTGTACAAAATACCTACGTGAAATTTATTGTCATTTTTATTGTCTGTGTGTCACTTAGTTTTGCCATAACGTGCCGTTTCAAATAAAAAACTTTTTCTTTCATTCTTTATTTTCTAATTGTAGAAGTTTTCAGTTATAAAGTTTTCTATGCGAGAGTGGAAACAGTAGTATTTAAAAAAAAGTTTTAGGAGATCTTTACAGTTTAATTAACATAAGCGGAAGGAAACAATACAACATCACATTCTATGATGTGTGATGTGTGTGTGTTTTTTAATGTCAATAGATAAATCCTAGAACTAGAACTACTAGAAGTAAAACGAGTAATAGAACTAGTAGATCTTTCATAGACATCATTAATCGATTCAACTCGACTTAACTGAACATAGTTTAAATTTATTTTGTAATTATTTGATTTTATATTTTATAGTATGTATATAGTATGTTTAAGTGTATATAGTTAAAATAAATTGTTCATTTGCAAACAAAAAAAAAAGTTTAAAACTATTAATTGAAGGCCGTAATTTTAAATATTATAATCTATATAAATTCAAATGAATCGCTAAGCGCAAAACTCGATAATGGCTGGATCAATTTAGATTTTTTTTAAATGCTTGAAATTCGAGGCAGGTTCTTATTATGAGAAAAATTGAAAAAATGCCGGGAAAAACGTAAAACCCCCCTTTTTTCCTGTTCAAACTGGTCTTAGCTGTCAATTTAAAAAATAAAGGTAAGATTAGGATTTGGATTGCTACGTGAATTCCTAACTTTTTTCGTTATTTCATTCCATGGAGATATAAAATTCAAACTTGTAAAACCTGAGAAAAAGATAAAAATAACAGAGAGCACTTGTGTGTTTATTGTAACGAATTAGGCAACTGTTTAATTTCAGAAAATAAAAATAAGAATAAATCGCTTTATACAATCGCGTTTGCTCGCTAAGGCTTATCTAAAGCTACTTAACGATGAAGATTAAACTGAACCTTATTGCTTACTCACCTAAGTGGAGAGTAGTCTTGTCCAATCCAACTTGTAGACTACTCTCTAATTAGGTGAAGTTTTTTTTTGTTTGTTTTTACTAGACCGTCGTTTTTAGTCGAGTTTTCGAAAAAGCTTCGAGGTTTGCCGTAAAAAGCGCGAGCGATGCTGAAGAATGCTATATAGTATTATATAGTATTTTTACGGTACCTTTATGTAGATTTTTAATAAGCAATGCAAACTAGGAGGAGGTAGGGCACAGCGAGATATTCTCGTTCTGATTTGGAGCAGCCCGCCTGGGAGGTACCTCCGCCTTACAAAAGATCACAGCCAAATAACATTATTTGTTTCAAATAGTGTTGTGTTCCTGCGATGAGTAAGGTTGCCAGAGCTCTTTAGGGGGGGAGGGGGTCCGGGGTCGGCAACGCATGTGTGAAAAAAAAAACTAATATTATACAAAAAAAAATACAGCTGACTTGAGAACCTCCTCCTATTTGAAGTCGGTTAAAATAATTCGTTTTCACGTCGTCTCACCATCTATATTTGGGAAACTCCATAAAAAGCGGAATCTTCGACCGAGCTAAATAGGTACAAACATGCCTTTTTCTTTGTAAATAAAGGGGGCAGAGATTCAAGCCGCAAGTAAATTTTTTGCATTTTTTGTTGCAGTCATTCATGCAGTCTTTAATTACTGTTATATTTGTTGACTGTTCTCTCTTGTTACCCGACTATGGTGACGCAATCCGGAGTGTTATGATCTTGATTTTAATTTGCTGTAGACTTATAACATTCTTAGATAGTTTATATAATTTCATTTCACTCACACTGATATTAAACTGACATTATTCTCATAGTTGGTAATAGTTGTTTTTTTATTTATGTTCGGAGTTTTACTATATACGACCCTGATCGTATTTTAAACAGTCTTATAATATTGAGAGGTAATTTAAAAAAAGTTTAAACTGCATTTTCTAGCAACTAGCAGCCTGCTGTCAGTGTGAGTGGGCTGAAACATACTGACGACTAATTGTCAGTGATCTTTTAAAGATTTTTATTATTATACCGGCCATAGACAGTAAAAGAAAAGATGAGAGCCCTCACTGTGTTTCGTCCGACGAAAATAATATTCGTTCTCAAAAAATCATAAGAAAATTCAAACGAAATACCTCTATTTTAATACCCTTAAGAGCTTTAAAGACGAAGGATTGAGCAAGAAGCATGTTGAAATCGTAGCTATGGGTAAGCTATCTCTGGAACTACTAGGAAACGTCAACTCGCGCCTAGACCCCTCGTGGCAGGCAACAGGCATGAGTTCATGCATTCTTACGAATGCAGAAACAGATTAACTTCTTGTTACTTGAAAACGCGTAGAGCTTCGTAGCACTGTAGCTACAGTACTTCGTAGACAGCCTCTACGGCGTAGCTTGTGCTACAGTGCATCATTATTTTTACCGAGTAACCAGTAGAAGGGGATTTGTGTTTTGATTCCGTTTTTGATATCTCATTTGGTCTTAGTTTAGTAGTTGACCCAAATGAAAATAATTTCTTTCTTCAGTACCTAATTTGCGATAAAAGGGACATGAAAATATATATTAAAATAATTTTTTAACACAAAACTAGTTGACAGCATAGATGAAGTTTATTCTATAGATTCCAGAACACCTGAATACAATAACCATTTTAGTTTCAGTAATTTTTATGCAGTTATATATTTGTCTGAAAAATCTTATTGCAATGCTTTATTGTAAATTTATATTTTCATAATTGTCTTAAGAGCGTCGTAACAAATTGAGTAATTTCCAAAAATCAAGACTTTTATTAGCCAATTGTTTCAGATGCCCTCGATCTCAGGTCGCCACAGTGAAAGGCAAAATTTCTTCGCTGAGGCTCAAATCTGTCGCTAATAGGCACAAAGAGCGTTGCATGAACGATGATGTTGAATGAACTAAAAATATAAAGGGATGAGAATTATCGGTGATATGTGATATACAGATGACTTGGGTTTAACAGCTACCTACATTGAATTGACTTACCTGCAAGCAATTTTCAGCTTTCTGTGGTAGACTGTATGTTCGGTTTGGATATCGACGTAACAGCGTCGCACACACTGATCGGTTCACTACATCAATGTTCCGAGATACAGTTTACAGGGACATGCTATACTGCATTGCACACATAAGCAGGTGAAGGGACGCGGGGCATGCGGCGGGGGTGAAGGGGGATGCCAACGCCTGCGTCGTGACTGCAAGTGCACGCACACACGCGCACTCAGGCGAGCGCAGTGGGACGGCTGCAGGAGGCGCTGACGCCTCTCCTCGGCCGGACTCTCTCAGTCCGAAATCGGTTCGAGCGCAGAACGGTCACGCGTGGTGTCTGCGAGCCCACGCGACTCCGTCTTACGCATATAATACCTACCTTTTTCCTAAGTATACGTTTATTGAATTAGGCGACACGCGCATGACTACGCGGGTGGTCGATGACCCGGCCGGGCGGGTCGAGCTGGTGTGGGCCGGGTCGATAAGCGGCGGGCGGGCTAGGTGCGTGCGCACTGGGTTCCGGGAGACTGGCTGCGGGCGAGCTGCCACTCCCTTTTTCCCGGGACATGGAGCGGAGGATCAGGGTATCGGTTTCGGCGCAGGCGACGGGTGGCGATCTACCAGTGTGTCGTGCCTAGAGCGCATACGCGTCCGCGCCCTTTCAGTGCCCACTGCACTCCACCTTGCACACGCTGCGCTTTCCCGATGCGATATAAATGTCTCAGGTCCTGGCCTGGACCCTAGAGCCCCCATTGGCTTAGCCTTAAATCATAGCCGGCTATGATTTATCCGCCAAAAAATACTTCTTAAACTATTTAAAAAAAATAGTTGTTTAAAGTATGAAGCAACTCTTCTAAAATCAACTGGACAAATTCGCAGTTTATTCAAAAAGTAACCGGTCGGTGTAGTAAACCGTCTAAATATTATCTAGACAAATTCTCAGTTTTTCCATTAACAAATAAATACGTATTCACAAATAATTCAATATTTTATGGTTGTACAAAAAAAAACAATCTTTCGTCTGAAAATGAGATGTGAATGCGGGCTTCGAGAAAAATGAGGATATAAGTCACTATTCGAGAAGATGATGTCAAAAACATGAAACGCAGTAAGTAAGTGGCAGTCGAACCGTGGATTTCTTACTCCGGCTAAGCTTTTGTTTTGTATATTAATAGTATAGGACTACAGATTACAGAATGCTAAAGCCGCCTCGCTTGCTTTGCCTCTGCTCGCGCATATGATTTTGTTGACCAAATTGCTAGTTGGTTGTTGTAGTCGATCTTCTCGTTTGACGCTAGGTTTCTAGTCGCTACAAGAAAGCCCAGCGTGAATCGTGACATTCAACTTGAACGCGCTATTTGGGTTAGTAGTCGGTAGGTCGGTCGATGGCTGGGCGAAGTGGGACTAAAGTCCCAACTAAAGTCTAAAGTCCGTCTCGCTCCTGCCGCCGCCTCGCTGGAGCGAGACGGGTGCGGAGGGCAGCGATACGCTATGACCTATCGTAGGTAGGTACCTTTATTTATTAGCGGTATGAGTACTTATTTTAACTCGCGTGTTACGTTTTTTCTGCGGGGTTCTACGTTGCTATGCGTATCACTACGAATTGCTACTTACATAGACTTTTTGTATTATAGAATATTTTGTTAGATATGAATGTGGATGGATGTAAGGTTAAGATGATAAGATGGTGGAACAGGAGCGTAGTGGTACTGTTTTTCAAGAAAGGTGACACCACCCTCTTGAAGAATTATAGGCCCATCTCGCTGCTGAGTCTTGTCTATAAGCTGTTTTCGAGAGTTGTCACTAACCGGCTCGCCCGTAGGTTTGACGACTTCCAGCCTCCCGAACAAGCCGGGTTCCGCAAAGGCTTTAGTACCGTAGACCACATCCACACGCTTCGGCAGATTATACAGAAGACCGAAGAGTATAATCGGCCATTATGTCTAGCGTTTGTGGACTACGAGAAAGCCTTCGATTCAGTCGAGACCTGGGCAGTGTTACGGTCACTACAGCGGTGCCAGATCGACTACCGGTATATCGAAGTGTTGAAGTGTTTGTACAGCACCATGCCTATCCGACTCCAGGACCAAAGCACAAATCCAATCCAATTGAAAAAAGGGGTGAGACAGGGAGACGTAATTTCTCCGAAACTGTTCACCTCTGCATTGGAGGATGTTTTTAAGCTTCTGCACTGGGAAGGACATGGCATCAACATCAATGGCGAATACATCACTCACCTTCGATTCGCCGATGATATAGTCATAATGGCAGTCATAATAGTCATAATGGCGAAAGTCTACAATCAGTGCGTGTTGCCAGTGATGACTTATGGCACTGAGACTTGGTCGTTAACTATAGGCCTCATATACAAGCTCAAAGTCGCGTAACGGGCTATGGAGAGAGCTATGCTTGGAGTTTCACTGCGTGATTAGATCCGAAATGAGGAAATCCGTAGAAGAACTAAGGTCACCGACATAGCTCTCAGAATTAGTAAGTTGAAGTGGCAGTGGGCAGGCCATATAGCTCGCAGAACCGACAACCGTTGGGGAGTAAAGGTTCTCGAATGGCGACCACGAACCGGGCGACGCAGTGTTGGAAAGCCCCCCACCCGATGGACCGACGACATTGTGAAGGTTGCGGGAAGTCGGTGGATGGAGAAGGCTCAAACCGTTCGTCATGGAACTCTTTGGGGGAATCCTATGACCAGCAGTGGACTTCTACAGGCTGATGATGATGATGATGAATGTGGATGGATGTAGGAGTAGAGGTAGGCCAAAGAAAAGATGGATGGACAGCGTGAAAGTGGATATGGTGAAAAAAGGAGTGAGTGCTGAGATGACGATTGATAGAGGGAAATGGAAGAAGAATACATGTTGTGCTGACCCCACATGATGTGGGATAAGGGCAGGAAGATGATGATGTATTATAGAATATTTTTTTCGGCGGAACCTGTTACTGTTGTTTAATGATTGGGTCACCGAATTTTGTTAACTTCAAAATGCATTTTGATCGGGCAAAGATGTTTCAGCGATACATATCGAGGCGAGATCATCAATATTTACTGCCGTGTTGAAATACTTTTTACATTTTACCTCTACAACCCCACTGCGACAACGAAAGTCTCTATACACATCCCTGCAATTAGCGACAAAATTATACCCTTTTGGGGCATTTCTATAGAAAACCAGCTGAGCCGCTTCCTGTCAAAACAATCCTAAGAATGGCGGTTATGTTTGTTTATCCACTGCTTATCTCGGAAATTTCTTATCATAGGTCACCCGGCATCGTTTTATAGCTTTGAAGCCTTAGAGATGGCTAGTTACAATTTGTTAGGCTAAAAAGGATATGAATTCAATGAACGGGTCTGTGATTTAAGAAATCCAGTAAAAGGTAACAAACAATGTTAGTTAGTGGCACCACTAGCATGAGGGAAAGTACCTGTAATTAAGACTTAGTTGTTTTTTAAAGAGTTATAGATATTTTTTAATAATCAGAATCCCAAGATGTTTTGAAAGGCATTAAATGAGCAAAAACTGACTATTCACAATCGCAGAACCTGCCTTCTTACACATTCGGTACCTATCTTACTATATGCAAAATTGAAAAGAAAATCAATCGGACCAAAGACTTTGGAAGTCCGAGCATCGGATCTTGGACAATCGAGCTTCGCTCGCAATTTAAAAATTTGGTGGTCCGAGCTTTCAACTAAAATATTATATAAATTTATATTCAATACTTTTATCAGAATTTCCAAAAATGTAGGTTCCTTTGATAAATCCATAATATAACCTTATTTCATTATGTACAAACTCTTCGTTTAAATAACGCCAAAAAAGAAAGCAGAATTTTTTAAATTCAAATCATGGAACGCCGTCGTATTCATTCAAAATCTGTCAGTTTGCAGATTGGTTTCAAACGAGAGGAACCGCTACATAAATAAAAGTTTTATTTTGTAAGTGTAGTATATTTCAAGTAATATATAATCTAAAATGCGTGAATGTATATCTATACACGGCGGGCAAGCGGGCGTGCAAATTGGCAATGCTTGCTGGGAGCTGTACTGCCTGGAGCACGGGATCCAGCCCGATGGGCAGATGCCATCAGATAAAACGGTGGGCGGCGGTGACGATTCTTTCAACACGTTCTTCAGCGAGACGGGTGCTGGCAAACACGTACCGCGCGCCGTGTTCATCGACCTGGAGCCAACGGTCGTCGACGAGGTGCGCACTGGGACGTACCGCCAGCTGTTCCACCCCGAGCAACTGATCACGGGGAAAGAGGATGCAGCCAACAACTATGCGCGAGGACACTATACCATTGGAAAAGAAATCGTGGACCTGGTTCTGGACCGCGTGCGCAAGCTGGCGGATCAATGCACTGGCCTGCAAGGCTTCCTCATCTTCCACTCGTTTGGCGGCGGCACTGGCTCCGGTTTCGCGTCTCTACTCATGGAGCGTCTGTCCGTTGACTACGGCAAGAAGTCTAAGCTAGAATTCGCCATCTACCCGGCGCCGCAAATCTCCACAGCAGTCGTGGAACCCTACAATTCCATTCTCACGACGCACACTACGCTAGAACACTCCGACGCCGCCTTCATGGTTGACAACGAAGCTATCTACGATATCTGTCGTCGAAACTTAGACATCGAGCGTCCGACCTACACGAACCTGAATAGATTGATCGGTCAAATCGTATCTTCCATCACAGCTTCGCTGCGGTTCGACGGCGCACTGAACGTGGACCTAACTGAGTTCCAGACCAACCTGGTGCCATACCCGCGCATTCACTTCCCGCTGGTAACATACGCTCCGGTAATATCCGCTGAGAAAGCATACCACGAGCAGCTGTCTGTCGCGGAGATCACGAATGCTTGCTTTGAACCAGCAAACCAGATGGTAAAGTGTGATCCTAGGCACGGAAAATACATGGCTTGTTGCATGCTGTATCGTGGTGACGTGGTTCCAAAGGATGTGAATGCTGCTATTGGAACTATCAAGACGAAGAGAACTATCCAGTTCGTGGACTGGTGCCCGACTGGTTTCAAAGTGGGGATAAACTACCAGCCTCCTACAGTAGTCCCAGGTGGGGATTTGGCCAAGGTCCAGCGCGCCGTTTGCATGTTGTCGAATACGACAGCGATTGCAGAAGCGTGGTCTCGACTGAACCACAAGTTTGACCTGATGTACGCGAAGCGCGCGTTTGTCCACTGGTACGTCGGCGAGGGGATGGAAGAGGGAGAGTTTTCCGAAGCCAGAGAGGACCTGGCGGCACTCGAGAAGGACTATGAGGAAGTCGGCATGGACTCGGGCGAGGGAGAAGGCGAAGGCGGCGAAGAATACTGACTTGTATTTGGTATCTTTATATTTTTAGGATTGTTTTAAATTTCACTAAGGTCTAATATAATCAACTTATCAACGTTTTTTTGGTCTAGTAATAAAATGTACAAGTGATTTTTTTACTTTGTTTTTGAACTCCCTATACATTTAATAACTTAATAGTAGGATATTAGAGCAAGTTGAAAGAGGTTGGTAGAGGTGGTAGAGCGTAGCTGCCGGTTGATAGTAGTGTAGTAGCTTGAGCGCTTATTCGCTCTACAAGTTATTCAGGCTTCCTAAGCTCATCATGACAGTTAATTAAGTATATTTTCTGTAGCCTTAGCCAAAACTGAAATGTATTTCTTTCGTTATGTTTTGGTGACAATTCAGATGTTTTAGGTCGTAATCTTGATGTCGAACTTCTCGTTCGTATGATGGATATGATTTATTCGTATGATGATAAAAAGATGATAAAAGACCAAAAACCATAACCCAAAACAGCTAATTTTACTTCATTCGATATAATTTTTTATTGCATAACTATACACACCGGCACAATTAGCGGAACAGAAAAAAAAGTGAGACTATGAGATAATAACCCATATATTTGACGAAAATGTAATTAGACACAAAATAACAAATTGATTAACATCTTTTAACAACGACTTTGAAAAGTCTTGTTATTTTTTATTGAAAAATAAAGAAATTTGAAATAAGTGAAATTTTTGGATGATTATGAACCATCACAAAAAATAAAAAAAAGTAAGCATTAAATGATTAAACAATAAAATTAAAGCAAAATTAATAACGAGTGTTTCCCCCTCTTGCTCTGATTACGATTTCCATTCGTCTGGGCATGCTACAGATTATGTTATCGATGATTTCTTGAGGAAACCGCTCCCACTCCTCAAGTAATGCGTTTCCAAGTTCATTCAGATTGTTGGGGGGTGGCATTCTGGATTTAACCCTTCTTTTTAGCAAGTCCCAGACATGCTCTATCGGATTCATATCGGGGGAATTTGCTGGCCACTGCATCACCGGTATACCTACGTGGCTCAGATATGCCTGTACCGATTGTGCACTATGAGCACGAGCATTATCTTGCATTAGAATAAAGTCGTCACCCATAAATGGGGCAAATGGTAGAACATGTTCTTCTAAAATGTCTCTGATGTATCGATCTGCTGTCATGGTCCCTCCTGTGACTATCACTAACTCCGTGCGAGCTCCCAAACATATCCCTCCCCAAACCATAATCGAGCCGCCACCATAAGCCACTGTGTGTTCGAAATTAGACTGTATGTGGCATTCTCCTTTGCGTCTCCATATTCGCTGTCTCCCATCAATCTGTTTTAAAAGAACTCTGCACTCATCAGTAAAGAGAACCTGCTGCCATTCGTTCAAATCCCAATGACGATGTTCTCGCGCATAGCTTAATCGGTTTACGCGGTGACGTCTCTCAAGTTTTGGGCTTTTGGCAGGTATATACGACCCTAAACCAACTTCTTCAAATCTCCTGCGAACTGTACGCTCACTTACTCGTACTCCTCGAACGTCTTCCAGTTCATTTCGAGCTTGTACAGCCGTTAATCGCGTATTCCTACGAACTCCAAGTTGTAAAAAACTGTCATCTCGCCTCGATGTACATCTTTTTCTAACTTGTCCCCTCCTCCTCACAAGAGAATTAGACGATCTGTACCGCTGGATGCTGCGATGAATCGTTGATACTGGTCGACGAAGCCTTGAGGCAATCGATCTGTAGGTATGGCCATTTCTTCTCATTTCATCAGCCCTAATGATTTCCAGTGATGTTAAGTCAGGCATACTAAAGAGCTTTTAATAAACAAAATTGCCTATAGAAGCCTATAGAGATTAAGTGCAATTTTTCAAAAAAATTACTATTACGTAGTTATTACTTGAACAAGTTGACAAAACGTATTGTTCGGGAAAATAAAACAAATGAATGAAAAAAGTGTAAGTCATCAAATTTTCTATTTTCAAATTTGACAATAAATTAAAAAAATATCATAACTGGCCAGTTCCTCAAGTAAAAGATTTTAAAATCCTGCTTTTTTTTGTGTTCCGCTAATTGTGCCGGTGTGTATATTTTGATTTTATTCCCACTAATAATACTTGATTTTAATGTTAGATGGAATAAATATTATGAATCACCTTGTGGATCCAATTATCCTTTCCACTGTGTACGACCACCTGCACTTGGGAGGACCTAAATGAGGCAACAGATAGGGCCATCGAGGTTGCTACATATTGGTCGAGTAAAGTTTGAAGGAGTCCTCGACTCGAAAAGAAGCAGAAGACGTTATGGATTCGCAATATTCAAGCCAGGCTTCGAGATCTTCGTTGGGTATTTAGGGGCGCTATTCCGCTGCAGGGTTCCGTGTGCTAGTAGCGGTACCCTGTAGATCCGGGCTAGTGCACTCAACTACCCACAATCATCACTACTGCGAGGGAAACCGAAGATTTTTGAGTTCTTTAGGATTCCGTTCCTCATATTCAAACTACACTACATATTTAATAAAAGAACCAACTAAAATCTTTTTCATCCTGCGGCGAACAAAAAATACATGATGCTTATCTTGAACAACAGACGTTGCGAAAAATATACTGGCAAGGCAACTGCCATGCTATTGAATAAATAAATATTGTTCATTAAATAAAGTGAAGTTAATAAAATAAGTAATCTTGCTAAATGTAGTACCTAAGCCTTAAGAAAACAGAAAAATGTTCACAGAAAAACACTGTTTTCAATTCAGTATGGACACATACAAATAAATAATGAGTGATAATTCAATGATATTATTACATTTTATTAGATACATTTGACATTTTGGAATTCAATTTATTAAGATTACTCATTGTAAATAAACATAACATATTTACATGCCCAGGATTTTGAGAAAAAAAAAATGGACCGATTTATTGTTAGTTTTTATTGTATCAATTCATTTGTGCAAATAAATATCATTTATCTTATGAAATAGTGTATCCTACTGATTTTGTTAGACATCTTTTCATTGTCTTATTTTAGAACACATTACAGGTATGTAACGAGGTTACGCGGTTAGTCAATGATTATATGCAGTTTACGGCAAGCGGTTCTTATGCAGTGAAGCTGGAGAGCCAGAATAAAGCTTCGATAATCAGCCTCATAATTCGAAGACCAGCACCGCGTTGTGAATACCAGAGAGGTCTAATATTTAAGGTGAGCACTCTTGACACTGGTACGACCCTTCAGCTGATCAAGAAACAAAGAACACGCTCTTAAATGTATATTTCCTCTTCCAGTGTGCTTGTTGCGTTGGATGTCAGTGTGATGTTAGTTGTATCAAAGACAATTTAGTACTACCTAGGTTGTATGGATCGTACCTACACATCTTGGCTTCTAAGTATTCGAGCTTTATTGTTGATAATTTTTTTTAGGATAATTTATACTAGTGGTTCGCCGCTTTAGCATCGCAACTTTAGCATTTTAACCAATCGTACCTGAACTCATTGAATCACGCTAACAATCACAATCACTCTCCAAATGGGAGTTCACGTGATATCGGTTTTCAAATGTTATTATTTTCGTTGTACATATTTCGAAAAGCATATGGCCTAGAAAAAAATAGTTTTGAAATGTATGCATTAAGCTCCTTCATATGGTACCCCACTTCATGTAGCTCTGTAACTAACTAATAATAACTAGTATAACTTTATTGTATAGGTACCAGTTAAATCGGCCAAGGGGTAGTTCATACCTATATGTATACAAGGTGATTCATAACATGTATACCATCCCGAAAGGGGGTTATTCTATCAACAAAAAGAAATAATATTAGCGAAAAAAACATCAATATTTTCATTTAATTTTTTTTTCACAAACTTTCTCAAATTAGCTGTTTTTGGTACTTCAGCTGATTTGACCCCAAAACAGCAGATTTTCGCATAGAGTTTTTTCAATGAAAAATATCGAATTTCAAAAACTCGTAGAACAAACATGATTTCCAATTGGTTGTAGAATAAGCCCCTTTTGGGATGGAATACATATTATGAATCACCTTGTAGAGGATATATTAACTACCCCTTGGCCGATTTAACTCATATCCTTACGAGTAAATCTTGATCGTAAAAGCTGTTAAACCTTTACTCCCCAACGGTTGTAGGTTCTGCGAGCTATATGGCCTGCCTTACTCAACTTACTAATTCTGAGAGCTATGTCGGTGACCGTGGTTCTTCTACGGATTTCCTCATTTCGGATCACGTAGTGAAACTCCGAGCATAGTGCATCTATCATAATTGTGAAAAAAATTGATGAAATCATCTGAAACACAATCGTAAGCCTACAAGCTTCCGCCCGCGGCTTCGCTCTTGGTACCTGCATAAAAAGTCCATATGCTATTCTAGGTAAAGAACTTTATATTCCAAGTTTCATCGAAATCGGTTGCGCCGATACGGCGTGACTGAATTACAAACATCCAAAAATCCTTACAAACTTTCACATTCATAATGCGAAAAATTAAAAAAAAAATTGGGGGATTTTGCGTTGTATGTTTATATGTTTGTATGTTTATTTGTTCGAGCATAACTGTCGAACCGTTACTCCGATCTGCTTGAAATTTCATAGGTCAACAGATTGCACTATCTTATTTTCCATCTAAAAAGTTGAGTTCAATCGGCCTAGGGGTTGCTAAGCTAAAGGGGTCCAAAAGGGGGGTTTAACAAAAAAAGTCATACAAATACATGAAGTGGGGTATCATATGAAAGAGCTTTGTTCATACATTCCAAAACAATTTTTATTTTTATTCTAGTCCACATGGTTTAAAAAAAAAAAAAGTAAAAGCATAAGAGCTCTCATTTGGTACAGTTTCAATGACTTCGTAGTTCAGAAGGATTTTTTGAATGGCTGAACCGATCCTGACGAAATTTGGTACGAGAATAGTTTGCACCATGAAAAAGTACATAGATTATTTTGGTCATGTAAAGTTAATTTAATGATGGTGTCACAGAACTCTTCAGAAAACTGTCTGATTGAGCTGAAACTTAGCGTACCTGTCAAGTTCCGATGGCAATACAATATTTTGATGACAATGATCTGATCTGATGATGGAGTCAGGCGCTGTTCCTCGGAACTCCTCAACAAATTGTCTGATTGATCTGAAACTTTAAAAAGTGCGAGTTTTTAAAGTTTATTTTAAAGACTTGTCTTAAAGACCTTGCGAGATCTCCGTTCGAGGCGATCCACAAGTATTAGTAGGATTTGCAATGTATTTAAAAAAAGCATAACACTCCTCATTTCCTCACCTCTTTAGACTTACCCCTCTTATTCACAATCAGCAACTAACTTTATAGGTTCGATAACTCTCGCCTTGTTGATTAGACGCCTATTAGGAAAAATGTTTTATTCCTTGCTTTTATTTATATTTATTTATTTATATTTATATTTTCTAAGAATAAATACATAAAAAAGTATTGGACATAGGTAGACTTTAATCGAGCCGCTATAGTTAGTGAGTAATTATGAATAAGGGGGGTAAATCTTCTGCGTGCAAAGCCGTTTTCAAACAGCATGCGATATGTCATAGATAACGTTCAAAAACATGATTAAAGTAAAAAACCTCTAGTAAAAAGTCAATTTTGAGTTTAACATTTGTGGGTGTACGATACCTACAACTCAGAGATATCGCAAGCTCCTAAAAGCCAAACCCAAAATTAGCTTTATTCGAAGGACAAATTTTAATTATCCTTAATTTTTAAACTTTAGATGACATATCGCACCGTTTGAACACGGCTTTAAATGCTTTAATTTTTTGTTTGGAGATCGGATGAACTGTCGTACTAGTGCCCACAAAACATTTCAGGTGCCAACCCGAGAGAGCCTTTTTGTAGAGAACGCTACCGTCCAACCGGAAGGCTTTCATACCGATAGAGCCAGCCGACGCTCATAGCAACCAATGAGCTCTCACAAAAACACGTAGGTATGTAGTCACTTGTCTAGGTATGTAACACTGAGGCCCGAGTCCGTGAAGGTGCTCCCTCACCGAGAACATTCGCCTGCAATGTAACATTTTAGATTCGATTTTGAGCATTACGTTACAAAACTTGTACCCGGTGAGGGAGCACCTTAACCATCATCATTTGACTGGCCTCATAGCTCAGTTGGTAGTAACTCTGCCTTCTGCGCTAGAGGTCGCGGGTTCGATTCCCGCACTGGACAAACATTTGTGACTAACACAGATGTTTGTTATGTGTCTGGGTGTTAAATATATGTCTATTATGTATATCAGTCTCTGGTACCCATAGTACAGGCTATGCCTAGTGGTAGTGCCTGGGATCAGTTGACCGTGTGAATATGTCCGGAATATTTATTTTCATTATTTTCATCATCATCATCAGCCTGATGAAGTCCCCTGCTGAACATAGGCCTCCCCCAAAGAGTGCCATGACGAACGGTCTTGTGCCTTCTCCATCCACCGACTTCCCGCAACCATCACCTTATGATGAGCACCTTAATGCTCATTTGTTATTCACTTGCCACCGGTGAGTGGTGAAAAGTGAATTGCTTTATGGTGTCAAGCACTTCACTTTTCACCATTCACCGGTGACTAGCGAGCCGGCTCGTTTAAATGAGGACTCTCCTTTGGCGATATCTCATTGCTGAATCCGCAAAGTTGGTTATCACATTGCCAATTCTAAGCAGCTGCAGATTCGAATCGTGCTGGTTAGATAACCTTGGTTGGTACTCCATAAAACTGTATTTTATACGTGCATAGTCCTTTCATATGACACCCCAGACGACCTTTTTATTTAAGATTAGCTGTCACCACGGCAGTCATCATCGTTTTGGGTATTAAGGTGCACTATCCCGCTGCAGGGTTCCGTGTTGTAGCTACGGTACCCTGTAGATCCGGGCTAGTGCACTCACCTACCCGCATTCATCATTACTGCGCGGGAAGAAATGAAGACTCTCGAAGGGTAAACTTTACTGTTGATTGGCTTGGAATTGTTCAGCTGGGCATCGTACACACCGGCTCACCCAACGACTCTCGTTCATTGGCGTTTTCCGGAAGCTCTCAGAGTGGCGGTAACAACAAGGGATTCAAATCCATTCTACTGTCCACACTGAACCGATGAAGTCCAACGAAAACCTTATATTATGCATGTTTAGGCATCAAGAATTTACAAAACGTGCGTTTATACTGCAAACCGGCCCAATGGATGGCAACGAATGCGTTCTTCGACTTCGTTAATTCTTCGGTAAAATGGTTTGTCAAACGCCGTGCGATATATCATCTAAAATTTATTTGAAAATGATCTTTACATGACTTTATTCAGTAGAGGCAAGGCTTTTTTGAAACAAATTGAATATGAAATATCGAGGATATATCGCACGCTGTTTTATGGTACCGTAACACTGTGGAAAAATATTACCTAATATTAATGTCTACGAATCCTGATCTTTGTTGCTATTTACACAGGGTTATTTTTAAAATGCGCAAACTCTTAAAGCTAAGCCTCATACCCCCTAAAAAACCTCCGTATTACAAAGAGAGAATAATATAGTTACAACATTACTCACTTTTTATTAATTACCACCTTTTCTACTGTCAAAAAATTTGAATTTTGTCGGCGGTGTGTAGTCGTGTTTCAAATGGGGCTCGAAGTAAAATTGTTCATTGCACTCTGACTTCAGAACAGATCTGTAATGAGACAATAAGTAGGTACATTAAACTGCAGTACATGAAGGTGTAGCTTAATGCTTAGACGGGACCCATTTTCTTTCTTTCTTTCTTAAGCTAATTGACTGGCCTCATAGCTCAGTTGGTAGTAACTCTGCCTTCTGCGCTAGAGGTCGCGGGTTCGATTCCCGCACTGGACAAACATTTGTGTCTAACACAGATGTTTGTTCTGTGTCTGGGTGTTAGATATTTACCTATTATGTATATCAGTCTCTGGTACCCATAGTACAGGCTATGCCTAGTTTGGGATCAGTTGACCGTGTGAATATGTTCGGAATATTTATTTTATTTTTATTTAAGCTTTTTGTTACAGGGATCACAGGAGCCGTGGAGTCACTTCAGGCTGGACTTAGCCACATAACAAACACATGTCGGTGTAAAGAACCCACTGAATGCATGAGTTTATTGGCTCTCGCCACTGCACTGGCCCAAGCGCGAATAATTCACGATAGCGTTACGCTTACGATACTGGCCTGAAATCAAAGGTTTTCAGTCTCCGTTTTGGATATTAATTTAGGTTTAGATTAGATTATATACCTTTATTGTACCTACACCGAAAAGAAACAAAAAAAAACATAAAGTTATACAAATAGGTAAGCATTACAATGGGAGGCCTTATCGCTTGAAGCGATCTCTTCCAGGCAACCTTTGGATGGACAGGACAGATTAGAAAACCTGAGGACGGCGGCGTACATAAAACTACAATTATAAAACAAATTATCCAATAAACATACATACATAATAATTTATTATATAATGAAAGAAAAAAAGCATTAATTAAACCATTTTTTTTTAAATGTGCACCTTCTATTTTGATGTTACTTACCTACTTTACTGTTTAATGGTTCTTTATTTATAACAAAAATGTAACATGTCATGCTAACCAATTATAAAAAATTGTATATTTATACACAATAAAATTACATTAAAATATATCCCTGAGGCAAATAACACAACCATTCTAATTAAAATAATTCAATTATAAATAATAATAAAAATTATTCAATACTATTGTAATAAATTAGATGTCATTTTGAATCTATGAATTTATCTGTACCTGAATTTATCTCTATCTGTAAACAAATAGGTATTTTTGTTACTATAGAAATAAAATGAAATATTTTTATTTATTTATTAGGTATCAAATAAAGAACCTGTGTAGTAAATACTATGTACAAAATAAAAACAAAACGGGAACAATAGTCTTATATTTTTATTAATAGCAATAAGTAGGTACTTTATCTCTTGTTTAGTTTAGAAATGTTTTTTATTTGTTAGTTCAGTAAGTACATACATTATTGTTTATTTTTTGTGGTGGCTGAATAAATGATTTTTACAAATTGAATAATAATAATAGATACATGTATTATTTAGTTGGTTAACACTTCATTTTTAATGTTAATTAACTAGTTATAATTTAGGTTAGGTACCAGAGGCTAGAATATTGTAAAACTTAGATATATTCGCTCATTATGTGCCTATCTCATTTTAAGTAAACCCTGTGTTTGTATGAGAATAAAGTTCTTTAAACCTAACCTATTTCTATCTATCTATCGTCTATCTATCAATAAGAACATATTATTAACGCGGGTTGGCGAGCGCAGTTAGAGCTATCTTTCTAAATAGTATAGGGGACAATGCTACCATCCCCTAGCTGGTTTCTCTAGGAATCTTACTACTGCCTTCTTTTTCCGTCTCTTAAGAAATCCACGGGTATGGAGGGGCCAATTCTTCAGCCGGGGCGGCGCCGGCGGCGGCGGCGGCGCCATAACAGCCTATGTTGTTTGCCACGTAAGTTGAAAAAAAAGGGCAATCACAAAGCAACTTAGGTACCTACTTAGCTTACCACTACTGACGGTTAAGTGAGACTTGTTGAACTTGGTGGAGATCACTTTAAATGAAATGAAATGAAATCAGTTTATTTGCTAAAACATGGTAGTCAGTGGTGGATTTGCCTTAAGGCCCAGTAGGCCGGGGCCTAGGGCGGCCAGATATAAGGGGCGGCAAATCGTGACCAAAAAAATCACTGATAGCAATATATATATATATACAATAGCAAGAAGTAAACAAAATTCAAAGTACCAAAGTATTTAAATTAAATTTAATTCATTTATGGATTCGGACAACACAAACAACCATTTAAAAGGCTGCGCCATAGACTTACCTATTACTACTAGCTACAGTAGACATGCAGGTTCGAACAGATTTTCGCTCGAAATTTAGGCGCGTATGTGCGCACGGTTTCATTTGCATGAACGACATTCTTCCTAAAATATAGGGAAAATTTTCCTTCCGATTTCACTGCAGTAGGCGTTAGTAATGCTTATAAAGGAGTTGTTTCATTCTGGGACTGGTCTATGTACACTACATAGAAAAAATAGGAGATTACTAGAAAAATACAATTTCATTCATTTGAAGGAAAATACGATGGTACAGTAAACTTATTCTGGTAAGTTTTTTACTATGTGAACACTATTTGAAGGCCGCCATGTTGGTTTGTAATTGACGTTTGACATGAAATTGACATATTTTTCATGCATGTTGGTTGTTTGATTGTTTTCATTCATTCATGAGTCATCTAAACCTCGACTATACCATCTTGGTTTAGGAGGTGCGGGTAAGAATCGAACGTCGTCGCGTTCTTTGCTCTGGCTTCAACTTCGGGAACTGCTGCTTCCGAGTCGCTGGGTGCTGCCCTGTGAGTGCCAGCCTCTCAGTGACATTTAGTTGGCCGATTTCTCGGCTACGGTGGCTTCATCGCAGACTTCGTCGCTCAGTCTTCGCAATGCGAAGACTCTGGCGACTCCAGGAGTGCTCGGGGAAGTAGAGAGTTTGGTGGTCAGGGGGCGCATGTGCAGTGGTGCCAGTGCGTTAAGGTGTACGTGACAGAAGTTGTCGGCGCGGTCGTACATTCGACACGCCAACTTTGTAACGAATTCCTTAAAGCTGGGCATTTGCAAGTCGCGGGCGATAACGTCATTCCTGACGTAGCGGCCAGCTCCTGTGCAGACTCGGAGAGCGATATTCTGCTGGGCTTGGATCCTCTGCTGGTTGGTGGCAGAGCACAGCGCATACCATGCTGGAGACACATACGTGAGCTGCGAGCGGACGTAGGTCTTGTAGACCCCCGTCTTCGTCCTCAGCGGTAGTTTTGAAGCTAGGACAGGTTGGAGCATGAGCCATACGACACACGCGCGCCACCCGGGCGTGCGGCGCCCATGTGTGGTATGGCTGTCTCCACCTGGGCGTTCATGGTCAACGACCTGTCTATGTCGACACCGAGGCAGCGGACGGAGGTCTGCCACTATATAGGCTGTCCCCTTAGTTGGAGCGGTGGCAGCACGGTCCGTCGGCGTGTGACCAGAAGTGCGGCCATCTTGCCGACGTTTACGGCCATGCGCCAACCTACTGGGTTGTCAAAATTAACGCGACAAAATCAAACAACCAACATGCATGAAAAATATGTCAATTTCATGTCAAACGTCAATTACAAACCAACATGGCGGCTTTCAAATAGTGTTCACATAGTAAAAATCTTAACAGAAGAACTTTTCTTGTACCATTGTATTTGCCTACAAATTACTGATATTGTATTTTTCTTGTAATCTCCATTTTTTTTCTATTTTTTTTATGTAGGTAGTGTACATAGACCAGAATGAAACAACTCCTTTCTGATTTCGATTTAGATAAAGTTGGCAATAAAGTAAATGCATTATGTACCTAGTCTACATGATGGGTGCTGAGCACGGGGCGGCACGACTACAAATCCGCCACTGATGGTAGTGCAATATAATCGCTGTTCGGCAGTAAGCGGGCGCACATGTTTTTGCTATACAAGCATGCAAATGTTTTATTTAGTATAGTAGGATTACAATTATTAAAAAATACGAAAATTTTAAAATGAAATAAGATATTTTTTACAAAAACTAAAAACCGACTTCAAATTCCTGAATATTTACAAGATTAATATCAACCTCTTTTTTTTTATTCAACCTCTTTGCGTTTTTCTTACCTACTGAGGATGACACTGGCCACCTACACTTTCGAATAAAAAACAAAAGTAAGTATGACATCCATGCATCATCAATAGGTTATAACTCTTACGGTACTGACTGACTGACTGACAATCAAACGTAGTCGTTTTATTCTATTTGAAAATCAACGCAGAGCCTAACCTAACAGAATGGAATTCCCGAAACACAACCCCTCAGGTTAAAGTTAATGTAAAAATAGCAGCAACCGAACGAAGTTGCGGGTATAACCATACCATAAAACCGTCGACAAAAAAAATTCGCCAAGTCGTGATTTCAAGAGATGATGACGTTTTTTTATTTTTTACGGGACAAGTAGCAATCCCCAGGAATTAAATTAATATGGGAGCACCCCGGGATCATACTCTATACACCAGCGAAAGAATTATCTAAATCGGTTAAGTATTGGCGGAGATATCGAGTGACATACATACAAAAAAAAATACAGCCGACTTGAGAACCTCCTCCTTTTTGAAGTCGTTTAAAAACAATGTCATTATGATTACAAATTAAGATACCTAGATATAAGATTAGAATAGAGTCATAGTTAATAATAAGATATTTAAAAAAAAAACTAAAAACCGACTTGAAATTCCTGAATATTTACAAGATTAATATCCACTCAGATGTCAGCTCTCCAACTTTTTATCTCTACTTTCAGCTAGCACGCTGACCTTTTTCTCTTATTACCTTTGAGGTTGGCTGTTAGAAAATGCCTGTAGCATTAAGCCCTCCTTTTGTGCAACTGTACTATGTGTGTGCAATAAAATATTAAATAAATAAAATCCACCTCTTTTTTTTGTTATCAACCTCTTTCCGTTTTGCTTACCTACTGAGGATGACACTGGCTATCTACACTTTCGAATAAAAAACAAAAGTAAGTATGACATTGTATCCATTCATCATAACTCTTACGGTACTGACTGACTGACTGATAATCAAACATAGTGGTTTTATTCTCTTTGAAAATCAACGCAGAGCCTAAGCAAAATCCTAAGAGTATGAAATTTGCAGGGTAGCGTAATGTATGGGTGCACAGAAAGGAATTCCCGACACACAACCCCAAAGTTTAAAGGTTTCGTAAAAATAGCAGCAACCGAACGAAGTCGCGGGAATTACCATACCATACCACTGTCGACAAAAATAAATTTCGGCAAGTAGTGAATTCAAGAGATGATGACGTTTTTTTAGGTTTTATATTAGTTGCACATTATACATTAATTAAATTAGATTTTAGCATTAAGTAATCATTAGTCAAATTTACAGTCTAAAAATTCCTTAAGTTAAGGCCCTTTCACACTTTCAATACTGGTTCATGATAATATCGCGGATTAAAGAACAGCCGAATACACCGCGATGATATAACGATACCGAAATTTGGGCAAATTACACTATAAATATAGCTCGCAGAACCGACAACCGCTGGGGAGTAAAGGTTCTCGAATGACGACCACGAACCGGGCGATGCAGTGTTGGAAGGCCCCCCACCCAATGGACCGATGACATTGTGAAAGTTGCGGGAAGTCGGTGGATGGAAAAGGCTCAGGCCCGTTCGTCGTGGAACTCTGGGGGAGGTATATGTCCAGCAGTGGACTTTTGCAGATGGACGATGATGATGAAACATCCAAACATCCTCTTAAACTTTCACATTTATAATATTAGTAGGATAACGGTATTATGATTCACACTGAGTCTGACCCTGAGCGAGAAGGAGAAAGCGACAACTACTTATAATATTTATTTTCATCAGTAAATAAATACCTATCTTCATGTTACGTTGTATGGAAATGCAACGGAAGTTTGCTAGGTTCATTTCCAGCTATAACAGGGATGTGGGCCACATCCGTCTCTGCCACATCATGTGGCAGGAACCTAATTTCCTCATCAGGAAACCTCAGGAGATAACTAATAACTAGACCGGGAAATAGTATGCATCTGTAGCGTGTGCATGTACAGTCGCCTGCAATATGATGTGAAAACTTCATAATTTTCAAAATGATACCAGAATACAGATGAAGATTGTACACGGTTAAGTTGAAAATGGCACAAGTTGATGATAGGTAAACAATTTTCTAGTTTTTGCTGTGTACATCAATAATTTTAATACTGTGGCATCATATAAGTTTTTAAAATTGTGGAATGTATTCATCTTATTGCAGGCGACTGTACTCTATTGCGCCTAAGCCAAGCGGAAGGGGGTGGAATACCAACAGAATTGCTTGCGAATAGGGGAATTACCACGACGTCCTATTGCCATTCAAATGCAATCGCACTACGTTACACGAATTTAAACCTACCTGTATGGATTTATGGTTCAATACTAGACCGCGATATCGAGGATATTAGCTAAATAAGTAATACCTACTAGACATTTGTTTATCTATTTAATATTTTCGGGCTGTGACTAAACACAAAGGAACTTTTCTTTCCTGGGGTCTAAGCTTGCCCTGAACTTACCTTGAACGTATCCAAAAAGCAGTTTCTTTCAAAACGTAGAAGACGTGGACCACCGTCTTGATGATGATGTTGAGGAAGACCACGAAGTTCGCAATGAGGAAGCACGCGAGTATAATCAGGTCCTTCATGGCATTGCTGAGGGACTTGTCTCTTCTTGCGACTCCTCGGAGAGGACAGTATCTACGGATATAATATAGATATTATATCCTATTTACATAATAATCTTAGTACTTCTTTATTAATTTTCTAATGTTTGTTTTAGTAGGTAGTCCGAACGTATCTTCTTGTTAATTCTTGTAACTGGTCTCCACGACACAGGCTATGCCTAGTGTGACGTCCGCTGGTAGATTGTACCAGGATTGTTTTTTCCAATTTTTTTTTTTCATTTTCATATCAATTGACCACGAGAAAGAAATTCTATTCTTTAGAATTTTGCATAAGTACGATGCTTGCTTTGTAGCCTGATTCCGAAATAAGAAATTATATCTACTTACTAAGAGAAGTAATTTCCCGAGAAAATGAGACAACATGTTTTTTTTACTACACTACTTATCTAATAGGTACCTACTGTTCTCACTATTCAACGGTAAAGGAATATAACGGTTATGTCCAAGAACCTGAAAATTCGAAGACAATGTGACATGTACGAAACAGCCTATACGAGGAGACCAATCTTTTTCCACCAATGGTCCCACGTGGTGGACACGATAAGCAAGCGTCAATTATGTTTTCTAGGGGTAGAGAGAGAGAGCTGCAATTATCTTCGATAGCCCATGCGTGCGAGTCGCAAGACGAGCCGCGAGGCGAGCCTCGAGACAGGAGTGTGAACAGACGCTCGCAGCTCGTTTCGCGCCTCGTCTCGACACTCGCAACTCTCGACTCCGAAACGGATTTTTGGTCACGAGTCAATGGACCTCGCGACAAACGCGAGCGTGTACACTCACCACGAGAGTGTAAACAGGAAGCTCATTTACCATCGATCAAGCGAGGTGCGGAGCGAGACACGAGACGAACCACGAGACGAGGGACGAGGCGCGAGTGTAAATGTACTATGAGACTTATCGATCTAACCTCAAGTTGTATCCAGCACATTTATCATACAACGCTTCCAGCAGTCGGTACACGAAGCCATTAGTATGCTTGTTGACGCCGTTAATCAGAACCAGGTCCTGAGAGCTCCCCAAGAAGCTTTTAGGCACTAATTTGCAGTTGCATGAAGTCATACGCACACCCGAGCAGTTGCATGGCATGGCAAATTTTTATTCCTGTAATTTTTATTGTTTGTAGGTTCAAATAAATTATCAAAGTTTGTGTTGGTATGATTTTGACAATTACAAAACAGAAGTAGTGTCTTAAATTCTTTTTGAAACAGTATTAAACAGACTGTAAAGTGGGTGATAGACGTACCAGCAAGTACGCGTACTTATGGCTCGACGACCTTTTTCGCTTGTGTGTCACCGTAAGTAAGCGTACTTTAAAACCGCCGCGCAAAATCGTGGGCGATCCAACCGGTTTTAAATCTTTTAAATCGTAGCTCATCTTGGCTCGTACGTGTGGCAGCACTGAGACCCGCAACCCGCCATTTTCTTTCGGTGAAATAGCTTCTCTCATGTAAGTATCCTGTTTAGAAAGAAAGAAAATTTGTTTATTTGACCCACAACGCAGGTAGGTACAGTAGGTAGGTGGGTACATAGAAAAATACTTTATAGGTAGGTAATACACAAAGCAGTAGGAAAACATAAAAAAGTAGGTAGGTAGGTGGCTAAGTGGTAGGCTAAGTAGTATGCGTTGTGTGAGGCAAATGGGTCCCGTCTCAGCATAAAGCTGCACCGAACATAATATTATGTACGGTGCGGCGCTGGTTTTCTGACGGGGCCTAGGCGACGCGACGTGACGAACATCAATAAACATAATATTTATAGTAGGTATATAATAAGGATAATTATAGTAGGTATGGATAGGTACTTATAAAAAAAGAGTGTAAGTAGTAGTAGATAGATTTAGGTGAGTTATATATTACATAATAATTACAGATATTGTATTGCGGGCTATGTTGGTAGGTACATGGTGGTGCTATAGGTACAACACGCAGTGCGTCTGGTAATTTAGCCGGACTGCGCCCGATAGGTACCCTTGGCAAGCATAGACCATGGAAGAAAAGAGCGTTTAGCTATAATTGGTGTAACTAAGCGCAAAACGTCTTCATACACCGGCTCAGGCATTCTGAAATAATTATGGAAATCTTCCTTCCCTTCATGTAACTCTCTTACTAAATTCACATGTGATAAACGCTCTCTTTTCGTAAGCCAGTTCTTAGCCCACACTTTTCAACTTCGTCTATTTTTTTAGTTTTTAAAATGTAATACGATAATTCCTAAATAAAACAAAGCTTCTTCTGTCGACGACATCGCAGTACAGAGTGAGTAAGCTTCACGTGTGTCACCGACGTCGAGCAGAGTAAGTTCGCGATCTTAAAAACCGCGTACTTTAAGTTCGTACGTCTATCACCCACTTAAGAGTACTCGACATTGGCATGACTGTATGTACAGCAGAAGCCATGAAATTAATGAAGAAAAGAGTACTCTGTGGTATTAACTGTATTGGCCAAGCGCGTGTGCGGCTTACGCAGGAAGGGTGCATAGCACCACAAACAAACTTAATTTTTGAAACTATCATCATCTCCCTGCCCTTATCCCACTTCATGTGGGGTCGGCACAACATGTTTTCCTCTTCCACTCCCCTCTATCAGCCGTCATATCAGTATTCACTCCTTTCTTACTCATGTCATCTTTCACACAGTCTATCCATCTTTTCTTTGGTCTACCTCTTCCCTTATATCCTTCCACATTCATATTTAACGCTCTTCTAGTCACATGACATTCTTCCCTCCGCATGACATGCCCATACCATGCTAACCTTTTGCTCTTCAACTTCTCAGTCACTGGCTAATTTTTGAAACTATCATGGACCTACAATTTTTCAACAAAAAAAATTCTTTGGTATTCCACTAATATTATAATTGCGAAAGTTTGTCAGGATATTTGTATGTTTGTTGTTCAATAACGCCGTAACGGCTCTACCGATTTCGTTGAAACTTGGAATAGATATAGTTCTTTCACCTAGCATATAGGCTACTTTTTATGTAGGTATCACGCGAGCGAAGCCGCGTGCGGAAGCTAATTGCTCACAAATTTGACTAAAAACTATTTTTTTCATAATTTTATTATTTATTAATTACTCTTTCTTTTCAAGTTTCAACAAATTGATGCGTGACATGTACAAAATTGACAGTAAATTTAAATTTCTAAACAAAAACTCCAAAAAAATGTGCTGTGTATAAACTTTCGATAAATTCATGCTTTCCAACTACTTAAAGTATTTTGGAGATGTAAAACGATTTGGCTTCCACAGAATGAATGGTTTGCATTAGGTACTTAACATTTTTAGTTATTTCCCGTATACCTATTAATAAGGTTTTACTGTAAATATACACAAAGACATCTAATACTTAGGTCACCCTGTATTAGGTCCATGACCACAGAGTACTTTTGTATATATACCCTAAGGATTAAGGTGCCCCTCGTATAGGCCTCTACGATATATCTCTAGGATATATCATCATCAGCCTGTAGAAGTCCACTACTGGACATAGGCCTCCCCTAAAGAGTTCCACAACGAACGGTCTTGAGCCTTCTCCATCCACCGACTGCCCGCAACCTTCACAATGTCGTCGGTCCATCGGGTGGGGGGCCTTCCAACACTGCGTCGCCCGGTTCGTGGTCGCCATTCGAGAACCTTTACTCCCCTACGGTTCTTCGGACGGTTCAACGGATTTTTTCTTAGTCATCCTGTATTAGGTCAAAGGCCAGATTGACACCGTTAATTGATTGATTCCTTCAGGACTTTAACTCATTTGATTGATGAAGATTAATATCTCTATTATTTCCTACAACATCTCAAAATATGATTTTGAGACATTATGAGACATTATGCCCATTTCACCTGCCCATTATTCATTTATTATTCATATAATTATTATTTCTGTTTTTTCAGAATAAATCAAAAACGCGATCATCAGCTTTAGAACAAGAAATCATGTGTTGATTTTTCCAATATAATGATGCCTTCATAATTTTAAGGCCTTACTACTAATATTTATAGGTAACGTTTTCATATACCTAACGATACCTGATAAAATAAGTGTGCAAGCTGTAATAGAACTGTTTCAGAGATAACTCGGTGGAATCTAGAACAGTCATGAGGAGAATCATTCCAAAAGCTCCGACCATTGAAGCTTTGTTTTTAAAACAGGAGGACAGCCCGTGTAATGGTGTTAAGAATATAAGTATTATTGTACATAAGAGAAGATTGCATCACCACAAAAAAAGAAAAAAGATCAAACAGATTCCAAATAAATTTACAGGCGTTCCATTAATGAGCAGGATTATAAGGGAGCAATCCAGTAAACTATCAAAACGCTCAAGTATGCCTGAATTCACTAATGAATACAAAAAAGTTAAATTAAAAGTAAGCAGCTCTGACACAGTGGTATACAAATCTAATAATCCATATGGTTCGAAATTCTTTGTAAACGTGGTATCTGAATATCAGCATCCAGAAAGCTTAAATCCATTCAATAACCCGCTTCGACAAGTCAAATGGCGTGTGTACAGGTGTCAGCTTAGTACTCAAGATGAAAGCTGCTGCTGCTCATGTAACTCTGATGCTATGTTCGAAGTTATGAAAAGCCTCTACGACTGCTATAAGAAGAAAAACTGTGACCATTGTAACTGCATACTTTGCGGGCATATGCCGCGTGAAGAAAGAAAATTAGGAGAGCTTAGAAAATCAGGTGCTGCACTTTCGACGATCGGTGTGGAAACTCATAAACAAAAAGTTGAAAAAGCAAAGAAAAAGGAGAAAACAAAAAAAGCAGAAACAGAAATGGTTGGTAAATCAGCAGCTGAAAAGGAACAGATTTTAAAAGATCTTGCTATGAGTGGTGCTCCTTTGCCTGAAGGTAAAACGGTATCAGAAAAAGACTTGATAAAAAAAGTCAGAACTAAACTAGGTCTTCCACCAGAAGCAAAAACGGCAGCTGAAATAGAAAAATTAAAAAAGGCAGAGGCTGCCGGTATCATTACACCGCTTGAAGGCAAAAGTACAGCTCAAAAAGAGAAAATACTGCAAGAACAAGCTAAAGCAGGAATTACACTGCCGGAAGGCAGAACTCAGTCTGAAAAAGCTCTCATTGCTAAAGTTAAAGCAGAATCGAAACGAGCTCCATCTGCAATAGCTGTGCCATCCGAAAAAATACGTAAAGCTAAAGCAGCTGGTTTTCTGACACCACTCGAAGGCAAAACACCCGAGCAAAAGGAAAAAATTCTCAAAGGCTTAGCTATGAGTGGAGTTCCTCTACCAGAGGGAAAAACAGCATCAGAAAAAAAACTAATAGAGAAAGTTCGAACAGAAGTAGGACTACCACCAGAACCCAAATCTTCAGCAGAAAAGAAAAAGTACCAACAAGCTTTGGCATCTGGAATCGTCACACCGTTAGAGGGTAAATCAAAAGCACAAAAAGAAAAGATTCTGAAGAGTCAAGCTGAAGCTGGCTTACCCCTTCCTGAAGGAAGAACTCAGTCTGAAAAAGCTCTTATTGCTAAAGTTAAAGCTGAATCGAAACGAGCTCCATCTGCAGTAGCTGTGCCATCCGAAAAAATACGTAAAGCTAAAGCTGCTGGTTTTCTGACACCCCTCGAAGGCAAAACACCCGAGCAAAAGGAAAAAATTCTCAAAGGCTTAGCTATGAGTGGAGTTCCTCTACCAGAGGGAAAAACAGCATCAGAAAAAAAACTAATAGAGAAAGTTCGAACGGAAGTAGGACTACCACCAGAACCCAAATCTTCAGCAGAAAAGAAAAAGTACCAACAAGCTTTGGCATCTGGAATAATTACACCATTAGAAGGAAAATCAAAAGCACAAAAAGAAAAGATTCTGAAGAGTCAAGCTGAAGCTGGCTTACCCCTTCCTGAAGGAAGAACTCAGTCTGAAAAAGCTCTTATTGCTAAAGTTAAAGCTGAATCGAAACGAGCTCCATCTGCAGTAGCTGTCCCATCCGAAAAAATACGTAAAGCTAAAGCTGCTGGTTTTCTGACACCCCTCGAAGGCAAAACACCCCAGCAAAAGGAAAAAATTCTCAAAGGCTTAGCTATGAGTGGAGTTCCTCTACCAGAGGGGAAAACAGCATCAGAAAAAAAACTAATAGAGAAAGTTCGAACGGAAGTAGGACTACCACCAGAACCCAAATCTTCAGCAGAAAAGAAAAAGTACCAACAAGCTTTGGCATCTGGAATAATTACACCATTAGAAGGAAAATCAAAAGCACAAAAAGAAAAGATTCTGAAGAGTCAAGCTGAAGCTGGCTTACCCCTTCCGGAAGGCAGAACTCAGTCTGAAAAATCTCTTATTGCTAAAATTAAAGCTACAACAAAGCCACCAGCTGATGGCGCACTATCCAAAAAGCTGGTAGTATCACCATCTGAAAAGTTACGCAAAGCTAAAGCTGCTGGATTAATCACCCCATTAGAAGGCAAACCTCCAGAGCAGAAAGAGAATATTCTAAGAGGGTTGGCAGCACACGGTGTTCCTCTACCAGAAGGAAAAACTGCTTCAGAAAAAAAACTGATAGAAAAGGTTCGCGCTGATATGGGACTGCCACCAGAACCGAAGGCAGCTGCTGACAAAGACAAATATAAGAAAGCTTTGGCAGCTGGTATAATCACGCCTTTAGAAGGTAAGTCTGCGTCTCAAAAGGAAAAAATTCTTAAAGGACAGTTAGAAATGGGATTACCCCTCCCTGAAGGTCGGACTGCATCTGAAAAAGCATTGATACAAAAAGTTAAAGCAGCAGGTGGCGAAAGAAGAAGAACTAAACCTGCCGGTGGCCCAGCTCTTCCTCCCGATAAAGCAAGAAAACTCGATGAAAAAACTGCAAAAGTAATGAAGGAAGGCAAAGGGCCGAGTGATGAATGTATTTGCGGACTTTTAACTCCAGAATCTGAAAGAGTTTCCGTTGGAAAAGCTGTTGCTTTAAAGTCTCCATCCGAGCTATTGAAAGCAATGGAAGGAAAGAGTCCCTCGCAGAAAGAAAAGATCTTAAGGACTCAAGCTGAAGCAGGAGCACCTCTTCCAGAAGGGCGAACTCCATCCGAAAAAGCATTGATAAGTAAAGTGAAAGCCGCCACTGGAGCACCAGCAGTTGGAAAAATTCCATCAGAAAAATTAAGAAAAGCTAAAGCAGCTGGTCTTTTGACACCGCTGGCAGGTAAAACTCCTGAACAAAGAGAAAAAATATTAAAAGGCTTAGCAAAGCACGGAATTCCCTTGCCTGAAGGCAAAACTGCTTCAGAAAAGAAGATAATCGATAAGGTGAGAGCGGATTTAGGAATGCCACCGGAGCCAAAAACTCCATCCATTAAGGAAAAATATGCTAAAGCTCAAGCTCAAGGAATAATGACTCCCTTGGAAGGTAAAAGCGCAGCACAAAAAGAAAAAATTCTTAAAGCTCAAGCTGAAGCAGGAATTCCTCTACCAGAAGGGCGAACACCTTCCGAGAAGGCAATGATTAATAAGGTAAGAGCTGGTGTCGGAGCGCCAGCGGCCGAAGTTGGGAAAATTCCATCAGAAAAATTGCGAAAAGCTAAAGCAGCAGGACTGCTAACACCATTAACCGGAAAATCTCCAGAACAAAGAGAAAAAATATTAAAAGGCTTAGCGAAGCAAGGTATTCCCTTGCCTGAAGGCAAAACTGCTTCAGAAAAGAAGATAATCGATAAAGTGAGAGCGGACTTAGGATTACCACCAGAGCCAAAAACTCCATCCATGAAGGAAAAATATGCGAAATCCCAGGCTCAAGGAATAATGACCCCCCTGGAAGGTAAGAGCGCAGCACAAAAAGAAAAAATTCTAAAGGCTCAAGCTGAAGCAGGAATCCCTCTACCGGAAGGGCGAACCCCTTCCGAGAAGGCAATGATTAACAAGGTAAGAGCTACTGTCGGAGCGCCAGTGACCGAAGTTGGGAAAATTCCGTCAGAAAAATTGCGAAAAGCTAAAGCAGCAGGACTGCTAACACCCTTAACAGGAAAATCTCCTGAACAAAAAGAAAAAATATTAAAAGGCTTAGCTAAGCAAGGTATTCCCTTGCCTGAAGCAAAAACTGCTTCAGAAAAGAAGATAATCGATAAAGTGAGAGCGGACTTAGGATTGCCACCAGAGCCAAAAACTCCATCAATGAAGGAAAAATATGCGAAATCCCAGGCTCAAGGAATAATGACTCCCCTGGAAGGTAAGAGCGCAGCACAAAAAGAAAAAATCCTTAAGGCTCAAGCTGAAGCAGGAATCCCTCTACCGGAAGGGCGAACCCCTTCCGAGAAGGAAATGATTAACAAGGTAAGAGCTACTGTCGGAGCGCCAGCGGCCGAATTTGGGAAAATTCCATCAGAAAAATTGCGAAAAGCTAAAGCAGCAGGTCTGCTAACACCTTTAACAGGAAAATCTCCTGAACAAAGAGAAAAAATATTAAAAGGCTTAGCGAAGCAAGGTATTCCCTTGCCTGAAGCGAAAACTGCTTCAGAAAAGAAGATAATCGATAAAGTGAGAGCGGACTTAGGATTGCCACCAGAGCCAAAAACTCCATCAATGAAGGAAAAATACGCTAAAGCTCACGCTCAAGGAATTATGACTCCTTTGGACGGTAAGAACGCAGCACAAAAGGAAAAAATTCTCAAAAAACAGTTAGAATTGGGATTGCCCCTTCCTGAAGGTCGCACTGCATCTGAAAAAGTATTAATACAAAATGTTAAAGCAGCAAGTGGCGAAAAAAGAACTAAGTCAAAAGCAGTAGCTGCCGGTCGCCCAGCTCTTCCTCCCGATAAAGCCAGAAAACTCGATGAAAAAACTGCAAAAGTTATGAAGGAAGGCAAAGGGCCGAGTGATGAATGTATTTGCGGACTTTTAACCCCAGAATCGGAAAGAGTTTCTGTTGGAAAAGCTGTTGCTTTAAAATCTCCTTCCGAACGATTGAAAGCCGCTAAAGCAGCAGGAATGCTAACACCATTAACCGGAAAATCTCCTGAACAAAAAGAAAAAATATTGAAAGGCTTAGCAAAGCACGGAATTCCCTTGCCTGAAGGCAAAACTGCTTCAGAAAAGAAGATAATCGATAAGGTGAGAGCGGATTTAGGAATGCCACCAGAGCCAAAAACTCCTTCCATTAAGGAAAAATATGCTAAAGCTCAAGCTCAAGGAATAATGACTCCCTTGGAAGGCAAGAGCGCAGCACAAAAAGAAAAAATTCTTAAGGCTCAAGCTGAAGCAGGAATCCCTCTACCAGAAGGGCGAACACCATCCGAGAAGGCAATGATTAACAAGGTAAGAGCTACTGTTGGAGCGCCAGCGGCCGAAATAGGGAAAATTCCATCAGAAAAATTGCGAAAAGCTAAAGCAGCAGGACTGCTAACACCTTTAACAGGAAAATCTCCTGAACAAAAAGAAAAAATATTAAAAGGCTTAGCGAAGCAAGGTATTCCCTTGCCTGAAGCAAAAACTGCTTCAGAAAAGAAGATAATCGATAAAGTGAGAGCGGACTTAGGATTGCCACCAGAGCCAAAAACTCCATCAATGAAGGAAAAATATGCGAAATCCCAGGCTCAAGGAATAATGACTCCCCTGGAAGGTAAGAGCGCAGCACAAAAAGAAAAAATTCTTAAGGCTCAAGCTGAAGCAGGAATCCCTCTACCGGAAGGGCGAACCCCTTCCGAGAAGGCAATGATTAACAAGGTGAAAGCTGCTGTTGGAGTGCCAGCGCCGTCGGTCGGAAAATCTCCATCAGAAAAATTAAGAAAAGCTAAAGCATCTGGGCTTTTGACACCTTTAGAAGGAAAGACTCCAGCGCAAAAAGAAAAAATACTTAAAGGAAGAGTTGCTGCTGGATTACCGCTCCCTGAAGGAAAAACAACTTCAGAAAAAGATTTGATAAAAAAGGTTAAAGCTGAAACTGGTTACGTTTCGCCTGTCGGGAAAACAAAATCAGAAAAATTGAGGAAAGCAAAAGCAGCAGGCTTATTAACTCCATTAGAAGGTAAAACTCCAGCTCAGAAAGAAAAAATTCTGCGTGGATTAACTCAGCATGGTATTCCCCTACCCGAAGGAAAAACTCCTTCAGAAAAAATTTTAATAGCAAAAGTTAAAAAAGAAGCAGCTCGCTTATCCAAAATTCCCTCAGATAAGTTTAGAGAAGCGAAAGCTGCTGGTCTATTAACCCCGTTAGAAGGGAAGAGCAAAGAACAAAAAGAAAAAATTCTTAAGGGTTTAATAAAGGCTCATTTGCCGCTTCCTGAAGCCAAAACTCCATCCGAAAAAGATCTTATACGTAAAGTGCGGGAAGATATGGGATTACCACCTGAACCTAAAACACCGTCTATCAAAGAAAAATACAAGAAAGCTCTAGCGACAGGAATTATTACTCCGCTGGAAGGTAAAACTCCTGCGCAAAAAGAAAAGATATTAAAAAGTATGGCGCAAGCTGGTATACCTTTACCTGAGGGGAGGACACCTTCAGAAAAAGCATTAATTAGGAAAACACAAGCAGAAGTTGGAGTAAAGCCATCAAAGAAAGGTGCAGGACCACCTATACCACTATCAAAAGAAGCAAAAATACTAGATCAAAAGACAGCCAAAGTTATGACAGAAGGTAAAGGTCCAAGTGATGAATGTATTTGTGGAATTTTAACTCCAGAATCAGAAAAAGTTTCTGTAAAAGCTGGAAAACCTTCCGTTGCAAAAGCTGCTCGTAAAATACCATCAGAAAAGTTAAAAAAGGCAAAAGCAGCCGGTATTTTAACTCCCCTTGAAGGGAAATCTCCCGCACAAAAAGAGAAAATTCTTCGAGGTCTGGCTATGCAAGGACTTCCATTACCTGAAGGCAAAACAGCCTCAGAAAAAAAACTGATTGATAAAGTGCGTACTGATATGGGAGTTTCTCCAGAACCTAAAAGTGGTTCAGCGAAAGTTAAGTACGACAATGCTATTGCCGATGGTCTAATTTTACCATTAGAAGGGAAATCTCCGGCAGAAAAGGAAAAGATTTTAAGAGCTATAGCTGACCGAGGTATAAGTCTTCCCGAAGGAAGAACACCATCCGAAAAAGCCCTCATAGCCAAAGTTATGGCAGAACCACGCGGTGTTCCTTCAGAACGTGTCCCATCCGAAAAGATACGCAAAGCTAAAGCTGCAGGCTTATTGACTCCACTTGAAGGTAAGTCAGCGGCACAGAAAGAAAAAATACTAAAAGGACTAGCAGAAACAGGCATACCATTGCCGGAAGGTAAAACACCTTCAGAAAAGGCTCTGGTTCAAAAAGTTAAAACAGAATATGGAATACCGAAAGCTGTAACACCCTCGGAAAAAGAAATAGTCCGTAAAGCTAAGGCTGATGGACTTTTAACCCCTCTTGCTGGAAAAAGCGCAGCACAGAAAGAAAAGACCATAAAAGGATTGATTGAAGCTGGTCTACCATTACCAGAAGGTAAGACGCCATCTGAGAAACAAATGATAAAAAAAATTCGTACTGCTGCTGGCCTACCCCCAGAAGCTACACCTTCAGAAAAACTTGGAAAAATAAAAACTAAATCCAAAAAGGTAGGGGCTGCGGCTTCGAAACGAGTAGGAAAAGGAGTCGGTGGTGGTGGAATATCTAAGGCTGGAATAGTAGAAGAGTTTGAAGATGTTTTGAAAACGACCACATGTGACCGAGGATGTGGCTGTGATAAAAAGAAGATTAGATTCAAACATAGCTACGTTAAAATAAGAGTAACGTCTCCGGACATTTCATCCCTTTGTCCTTGTCCAGACGAATGCGTACCTGGCGTAAAGGGAGGAGTTTTGGTGGATAACGAAGGCATTAAAGTCACTGTTGGAAGTGCAGTCGGCTTCCCGTCATTCTCAATTAAAAATGAAAGCAAAATCTCGTACTATAACGATAGTTTCTCCCTAACAAATTCTTCGGTTAATCCTCCCTCGTTAGATGAGTTATATAGAACTGATGATTTTAACATTGCATACAAATATATAAACATGAACGCAAACTGTTCAAGTGACAGTATAGATACAGGACAAAATAATATTTGCAAAGAAAACATACAAAATTATTATGTAAATGAACTAGAAGCAAAATCCGATATGTGTGAAACAAGCACTTCCAGATATTTAATAGCATGTTCTGAGAGTTTCACAACCTCTGAATTCCCAACTTCAGTGCAAGATACCTCACGCAATATAACTTCTAAGTCTAGTTTAAACTCTATAGAGGTTGTAAAAACAGAATCATCACTGAGTTTTTCATCACAATCCAGCGCGAGTATAAGAACCATTAGCATTATTTCATTCCACGACAGCAGCATCGTTTCCACATCTAGTCACTATTTATGCTACCAGTGCTCCAGTGCAAGTAGCATTAACGCAGATGATTCTGAATACTTTACAAATATTATTGACTACAGTGCAGAGGACTCGTTGGCAAGGTAAATATTATTTTCCATAAACAAAACAACGGGACGCATATTTTTTTGTTAATTAAGATTTTTATTACAGTAATAGTGGAGAAGTCAACTATTCACTGCCAATCGATAAAGTGATACCATTTACAAAACAATCAAAAAGAGAAGTAGTAAAGAATGATGCATGCGTCTTTAGATTTTCACATGCGGGCCTTAGAAAGGATGAGAAAAAGACCTCAAGATACATAAAGGATCTTAGATCAAATGACAACAAACATAGTCCTATCATTGTCATCAACGAGCTCAACAGCGATCAAGACATATTAAAGATGGTCGATGAAATACTAGCAAATAAGGATATTGCTAACGCGTCTTCCATCTTTGTAGTTATACCGAGCTCAGATGAATACGATACAGACTTGACTGATACTGCTAGCTCTACAATATGTATACGAATATCAGAAAATTTCTTTGATTGGAAGAATACTCTCGCTAAAGTACCTAAAAGTGAGTAGGTACCTTTATTATGATTTAACGAAGGTATGAGTTTACTATAGCAATGGAAAAGAAGCTAGCAGCTAAAGAGACGTTACCTAGTAGGTCACATCTTTAATTAAAATAAAGGAAATTACTCAACATATATTTTACAGGATTAGTTTGCCTGAACATGCCCCATACTATCAAAATTACGATGTGACCTAAGTTGACAGTCTCAAAGAGGTGGTCCTAATTTAAGATAGGGCTGACATGACACGTTAGTGGTTTTATTCTCTTTGACGCTTACATTTACATAGCATCATGGCAATAAGACATCATGTCGGTTTAGGCTCAGTCTTGCTCCTAAAGGTTTAGTTATTATCATATTGCTTACGATCAAGAGCCAACAAGTCAGTCATATATCTTAACATACCTAAATACTATATCTACCAGTATTAATATATAAATGAGAATAAACAAAAATTTAAAGATTTGCCATATTTTTCACAGACCATCAGAAACTACAGTCATCAAAAAAAGCACCAGTTGCGCAAGGACTCAGGATATCCACTAGGGGGAAGCAATTCTTCATGGAATGTACTCCAACGTGTTCTAAAGTTCGCAATAAATTAAGCCAAAATCAACTTACTGAAACTATTTTTGAGAGAACAACACAAAACAAGGACTGTCAAGTGGAGAATATAATAGAATTTTCGGCAAATCTTTGTCATACAGTCAGCATGGACACCACTCAGGACAGGCCTTGCAGCTGCGCGCCTAAAGCACCAGACACACCACCTAATTATGGATCTAACGACCAATGTGTGGCAAATGCCTTTTCTGAACTTATAACGCCGATGATTATTAAACAAGGTGTTGCACAAGGTAACATTTTAGTCGTACCTAAACTATATAGGAAAGTGAGACGAGTTAACTGTTTTTTATAATAGAAAAATTCAACTATAATAATCTTTGATAGTAAATACTGTGTACGTAGGTGCCTAACCGTTAAATTTTTTCAGGTCTTAGTCAGGATGCATACCTCAATGTTCCAAGATTGGACATAGCGGATTACAAATCGGTTTTATCCCCAAATCAAACCACATCAGTTGCATTGTGTGATGTACCGCCGTGTTCCTCAAGTAATCAGAAATGCCACGAGGCCAATAAAAGTCCTATGCCGCAACACGCAATGGGTTCACAGTATCCTCAAAAGACTAACCTTAGCGGTATGCAGAAGATTTCCCTTGTGGACTCGCCGTGTAAATGCAGTACTGGAAAGGTGCAAGGTGCAAGAGCTCAGAACATGCCCAGGAACGTTCAGTCTGTTAGTTGTGGCCCCACTGCATGTAAAGTACATAGTGACAGCACTCCTGCTCCAATAAGTAAGTATTCTATTGCATAATTGTATGTTAGGTAGACACTTGTAGCTATAGGAATACTGTCCCAAACATTTTTTTCTTTTCAGTTCACGCTAATCAAGGAATGGGAGCAAACCCTTGCAGCAGTTGCGGCCGACCTACAATGAAGGATGGAAGGAAAGTAAGCTGTTTGTGCAGCGGCAAGGAGAAGAAAGTTCAGTTGCCAAGCCTGTGCCCTTGCGAAGCTCACAAGCCTCCCTCCGTGTCCACGGCTATCGGGCCAAACAGTGTGAAAACTAGGACCGTAGGCGGCCAATGTTGTCTATGTCCTGATAATAAAGGTTCAACAGCCACGAGCAAAAAGTCTTGTGCATGCAAAGACGAGGGTTCCATGCATGGAAAGAAGAAGAAGAGGAATAATATAATTTGCGAATGCCCTCAAGTGGAAGAAGAGCCCGAACCCGAAAATGATTTAATCTTAGAGCCGGAAGTTTTCTTTGACGAAAGAGAAAACAGAAAAATGAAATCTGACCAAACGCAAACCACATCAGGATTTAGGTTCAACGTCAAGAAACGGTTTCCTCTGGAGGATGAGATGAGTTTTGAAGATGCCATTAAGTATTTTGAGGAGAATCCTGATGAAGGTGACGGTACACAAGTAGACGACAGTTGTTTCTGCGATGAGAACGGTGTGCCTCTGCCTAAAAACACGACTGATATAAATTGTGAATGTCCGTACGAACCCAGCTCCACCGCCGGAACCGAGACATCCAGGGGTGATGAATCTCTCTCAGGCCTCAAGTTTCATATCGGTGGTAAAGGTTCAGGTTCTAAAGGGCTAAGTGGAATTTGCTGTTTTGATATGGTACAAGAGTCCAATGGACTTTTATTATTGCATGATTAAATTAAATTGATTCGTCGAGCCTATAAGACATCCAGGGGTGATGAATCTCTCTCAGGCCTCAAGTTTCATATCGGTGGTAAAGGTTCAGGTTCTAAAGGGCTAAGTGGAATTTGCTGTTTTGATATGGTACAAGAGTCCAATGGACTTTTATTATTGCATGATTAAATTAAATTGATTCGTCGAGCCTATAAAGGTAACAGTTAGTTACTTTGTCATATTTTGAAATGTTTTTTTCCAAGTTCCTGTGATTAAATAATGTTTCGATTTTAGATAGCATTTGTTTTATTGAATAAACTTGTGGCGCCCTCTATACCACTTCACAGTACTTACTTCTGCCCTGCCTGCCTCATTAGATAGAGAAAACTGTGCTAGCGACATCTTGCGAACTGATTGCGAACAAAATTGTGAAAATCCTGAATCGCGCAACGGAAGTTACACTTAAAAACAACATCTGTCGGCACAAAGAGAATAAAACCATGTGTTAGCCCGCGAGAGCGTAGTGGCTTCTCGTTGATTATCTATGGACAATTGGACACAGACTAATAGGGAAAACTATCTATGGACAAAATATCTATCCCACGAAAAAAGAGAGAACAATGTTTTTTTTTAGTCAATATAACACCAATGAGGATAGGTTTAAGTCGCTACGTAAGTAGTACCTGGCCAATGAGGATAAAGCAAATAAAATATAAAACTTTTTTTTTATTTTTCGTTCGTTCGTCTTCGTTCGGTTGGTGGTTTGTAACCGGCGGCAGAAGCACAACCATTAAGGGCAATATGTATTAGGAAATAAAATGCTAACGCGATAACGGCAGAATGCATTCAATCTGTATAAACAAGGTGATTCCTAGCAGTATGCCATCCCGAAAGGATCTTATTCTACAACCAATTGGCAATAAAGTTTGTTCTACGACTCTTCTAGGTCTAAATCAGCTGTTTTTGGGTCAAATCAGGTCAACTCAATGAATCAGCTGTTTTAATTTCTACAGTAATTACCTAGTTCTAAAGATGATAAAAATACCAAAAATATTGATTATTTTTTCACTCAGAATACAGAAATTCGCTAATACTATTTATTTTCGTTGATAGAATAATCCCCTTTCGGGATGGTATACATGTCATGATGAATCATAAGAATCACCTTGTTTAAAAGAACAAGGACAGTAGCTGCCATGAAAATCACATCCACTCTATGGAGGGATTTTGAAAATATCAACCACCAAGAGGATGAAAAACGTCTCGGTCTACGGTGAAAAACTTTTTGATTAGTCAATGTCAAACAAAATTGTTGTCGAGTCGAATCGAACCGAATCGAACGAATGTAAAAAAAGTACTCTGTGAACGAATCGGAATAAACTAGAAAGTATACAATACAAACAAATCATAGAGTATTTTTTTTTGTATCCAGAAACAAATTACAAAAGTACTCTGTGGAAGGAAGCTATTGTGAAACGGGATTAGAATATTTAGTTTTATTTTATTATTTCTTACCGGTAAGCATGTTAAAAGTAGGTATTTAAAGTTATTAAATGATTATTAAAAAGGTAAAGTTAGCTTTAATTTAAAATAAACACCATTTATTTTTGTACGAGATCAAACGTGCCAATCCGGCAAGCATAGAAAGTTCAATCAATCACACATTTCATTATAGATTAACATAATTTTTTACCTCGATAGATGTGTTAGGAGCCCATTTTCGTATCGCCATTAGTACCTGAAATAAAATATCACTTCGCTTCATATTGTGTGGTGGATTGTAACGGTTTTTGTGTAATTGAAATAGGCTGATGCCGTGCGCTAATGGTCGTCCTACATAAGTAGAAGCCTAAACTCCGCATCACATGTCCCTACACTTGATGTAGATAAAATATGTTTACTAATGAAAATCATGGATGCTGGTTTTTGTGGTATTCGTGTTTTACTCATTACACACTATGATGTGGGAAACTTTGGAAAGTAAAAAAGTTGTATAAGATCTATGTTCCTCTATTCCAAATATGCAGGTCATTGTTGCTAGTGAAGATTTTCAAAATATAGGTTTGACGATAATTAGGCATTTGCATTTTACTCATAACTCACTATGATGTGGGTAACTTTGGAAAGTAACAAAAGTTCTCTAGATCTATGTTCCTCGGTTCCAATTATGCTGGTCACTTTGGTAGTCAAAATTATCAAAATATCACCTAAATAGTTTTTCGCAAAAATGAAAATGTTCCTCATAATTTTCCCAAAAAGTAATTTCTGTATAACTTGAAGTAATTTAGTACACAAATTCTAAGGCCAAAACCAAAAAGATTTTTATGTAGCATAATCCTAAAGATCTTTTTGAATCATCATAAAAACTAGAACTCCTATGCAACAAAGCTTTATCCAAAATATAAGTAAATTATAGCTCTTTATTCAAGAAATTACTCTCCGTCCGTCTTGTCAATATTTTTATCTATGTTTTCTGCACATAGCTGCAGCTGGAGCGTGTTGAGTTGTGCACTGACATGATGTGCTCAGTAGTTTACATTAGCATTATGATTCAAGCTTGTGCTTTTAACAATTCATAGTTGATTATGCTGTTTCAAAATCAAAGAAAGAAAGCAATAATTATTTCCTGTCTCGCTTTAAACTCTGAATATAAATTGCACTGACTGAATGAACAAACAAATGCTAGATTTTTTCACACATTTTAACTTTTTCCAAACATGTATTTTCCTCAAAAATCCGCAGATTAGAACTATTTCCCCAGTTATGCGAACAAAATGCCAATGGCAACAGTGAGCCACAGTATACTACAGAATACAGAATTTTTTTTTTTTAAAGAAAATGACTTAGAACAATTTTTTATTCTTGTCTGTTTCAGATTCCAGTTGACAGCATCAGCAAGTTATTCCGTAGCTGCAGACTAACACAGAGTATAGACATAAAAGTTTCAACTGCATTATGCCTAAAAAGTATGATAGTTTACTTTACTTTTCACTTTGAATGAAAGCGATTATTAAGTTTACTCCACCAATGTATTTTTAAATTCTAGTTTGGTGTCGAATGACGCAAGGCGGAAGCGCAAAGCCCCTCCGATGAAGCAGGCTGCCAAGCGGAGGAACAAGAAGCCTCCAACCGAGGATGAAGACAGCGACTCCTCTGTGGAGAACAACCTGCAGGCTGAGGGAACCCGCACTCCATCACCCTTGCCCGAAGAGCCCACCATAACTTTGCCTGAGGTAATAAAATGCAAAATACCTCTGTAGAGGACTATACAGATTTGGCCACTTTTGCAGGCCTCTAAAGATAGCTTTTACGGTCTTAGCGAGTTATGTAAGGCTATGCTTGGTATTTTTTTACAATAAAGAGAAAAAAGGCCCAGAGAAGGAGAAAGTTGCAGTGGCAGTGAGTAGGGCACATAACTGTTCTAGAGTTGTGACAACACACTGGAAAGCTCAGCATATTGCGTCTCTCACTAGATGGAAAGACTACCAAATAAAAGTTGCTTGGACCATTCTAAATGCTTTATCCTAGTGGTTTGATCCAGGAGCTGCTGAAGACATTCTACAAGCCACCTGGGGTGCTCATGATTGCCGGCCTCGTGACCTGGGACCTAGTCGCCAAGAGGGAAAGTAACTCATCCAAGAGGTCTCACCCCAATCTCTATACATTCCATAAATTGACCGATAGACGGGTAAGAGCTACACTCAGTGAGAAATTCTTGTAATTCTACTTCCTACTAATATTATAAAAGCGAAAGTTTGTGAGGAAGTTCGATCATGCCGTAACGGCTCAACTGATTTCGTTGAAACTTGGAATAGATAAAGTTCTTTACCTAGAATAGCATACAAGGTGATTCATAATTAGTATTCCATCCTGAAAGGGGCTTATTCTACAACCAATTGGCAATAAAGTTTGTTCTACGACTTTTGGAAATTCGTAATTTTTCATTGAAAAATTTCTATTCGAAAATCGGCTGTTTTGGGGTAAATCAGGTCAAACTCAATGAATCAGCTGTTTTAAGTAGCAATCTTGATTCCGAACTTCTTGTACGTTTAGTTATTAGTTCTAAAGATGATAAAAATACCAAAAATAGCGAATTTGAGATAGTTTGTAAAAAAATAATTAAACAAATAAAATGAAAATTTTGATGTTTTTTTCACTAATATTTTGTCGGTAGAATAACCCGCTTTCGGGATGGTATACATGTTATGAATCACCTTGAATAGGCTACGCCGCAGAAAGAAGCTAGTTTTCTTGTATTTCTTCGCATTTAGGCAGTCAGTGACTGCTGACTTACCAAGGCATGTCTCAGGGTGATGGACACAATGCAATACCGAGCCACATTGTAGGTGGTATTGCTGCTGTGCTGGGCAGTCGTAACCACATACCATTAGATGGCTCCTCTGCCAATCTCTTGGCATGGATATGGCTATTGCTAGATTTTTCACTTCTTGTTACTTCTATGAAGGCTTCTATAGCCTTCAAAGAAGTAATAACACAAATAAATTAAAAATTTCATTTGCAGTACCGTTTCATTGCGAGCCATTGCTCCGCTGGACATTCAGTGCTGATCTCTGAAAATGGAGAAGCTTACGCGTTTGGTATGTAATCTAATTTAAAAACCATAACATCTTTTCATTTCTTCTTAATATAGAAGAAAAGCTGCAGGAGGTAGGGCACAGCGAGAGCTCTTCGCTTTGAATTAGAGCATATAAATTTTTCTGCGCATTAACACAAATGGTGAAGATAACTGAAATTATTGAGTCGTAGAACAACGTATTGCCAATAGGGTATAACCCATTTTGGGAAAGCCTGTATACAATTTTTCTTTACTAATGAGGTATCTACTTTTAGGTCGTAATAACTGCGGTCAGCTGGGTTTCGGCGACACTAACTCTCGCGACACGCCCGAGCTGATTCCAGACCTGCAAGGCAAGAACATTATCCACGCAGCTGTTGGCAGGCACCACAGTCTCTTCGTCACAGGTACCGTTTCAACATTTAGCATCATCATCATCATGAATAAGTCCTCTGGACATAGGCCTCCCCAAAAAGTTCTATCAAAACGGTCTTGAGCCTCTTCCATACACTGGTTTCCCGCAACCTTAACAAAATCGTTAGTCCAAGTGGGGGCCTTCCAACATTGCGTAGCCCAGTTCGTAGTTGCCATTCGAGAACCTTAATTCCCAACGGTTGTCAGTTCTGCGAGCTATATGGCCTACTCACTGCCACTTCAACTGGCTGATTCTGAGAGCTGAGGGGTGAGTGGGAGTTGGCACCATGGTTTTTACACTCACTTGTGAGCGTGATTCACGTGTATGTATGAAATCCGTGACTTTCTGGTTCTCCTGAAGCTGACTACTGAAGCTTTAAATTCCATTTTGTGAAAAAGGATCATCGAAAAAAATGATAGGCACCAAGCCGTGTTTGTTGCCTGATTCTTCTAGGCTTGGTCGCGAGGAACAGGCATAGCTTCACCTAGTTTCTAAGACGTTTCAAAGTGATCCTAGTGATTTTATTGAAATAAATGCCTTTTGACTTTGACTTTGACTCCAATAAATTTCCTACTTTCATTACCAACGACCCAAAGTCCTGCTTTGCTATGCACACCCCACAGCGGGAAGTCAGTGCAGGTCTAATCACCCCCGTTTAAGCGCGTCACACACGGCAGCTATAATGTAAAAATGTATATTATAGCACGATACATCTTATTACATCTTTCCATAGAAACCGTCAGGAGACCATACACGGCAGCTATAATGTATCTTTTTACATCTTCGTATCTTCTGTCAGTTTCTATGGAAAGATGTAATGAGATGTATCTAGCTATAATATACATTTTTACATTATAGCTGCCGTTTGTGAAAGGCTTTAGAATTAGAAAGGCATGGGACCCAGAAAGTTGAACACAATGAAGCATAATATTGTTGTAAAACACATAGTTCATTTTTTATGTTGTTTAAAACAATTATGCTGCCAGTTTTTTACATGGCTAGGGAACTAGCCGCGATCTAACTTCAAATGATTGTTTCAGATACGGGCACGGTGTACGCTTGTGGTGACAACAAAAGTGGTCAATGCGGCATCGGGTCCACCAAGGCACAGGTGCTGAAGCCGACACGCGTCCGCCATGCGTGAGTCTTGCCACATAATCTTCAGCATGATCATATCAGTCGGTGGACACTGGTGGAGTGGTGGTAGTGGTCGCGCCTTATCCACAGGTCGTGGCTTCTAATCCCGATCGTGCACTAATGGGTTTCCCATTCGGAAGAATTTATGTGCGATAAACTAGCGTTTTCAAACGGTGATGAAAGACATCGTGAGGAAACCGGCATGTCCTAGAACCTAAAAAGTCGATGACATTGACATGTGCACTTTCTTTCACTCTAGTCGAAATGTATGAAGCGGGCGTTACTGTACCTACTACTCCTACATAAGCAAAACCACAGACTTCTTAATAATCGAACTGCATGTGTTCAGTCAACATGTTTGATTTGTAGGCCACTAGAGAACTTTTTCAAACTATGTGCTTGAATTTTACTTAAATTATGGTACTTTACAGTGGCATAATAGTGAAGGTGGGATGCGGTGCAGAGTTCTCTATGATCCTGGACTGCGATGGTCACCTTCACTCCTTTGGCCTGCCAGAGTATGGACAGCTTGGTGAGTATTCTTTGTCTTGACTTATTTTTTTTTTAAATTTTTGTGTCTGTTTTTATTTTATTGTAAAGCCATAGTCTTGGAGGGCCACCTGATGGACCGACGACATTGTTGTTGCGGGAAGTCGGTGGATGGAAAATGACGAAAACCGTTCGTCACGGAACTCTAATTTTAATTGGGGATGCACCTACACTGAATTCCTGCAGTGGGGTGTTTTGTGCATTGTCCCTCTATGCTAACCTTACCCCAGCCATCCCAGCTCCTTAAAAAAGCGAAGCAGGTCTTTGGGTCGTTGGTAACGTCATGGAACTCTTTGGGGGAGGCTTATGTCCCGCAGTGGACTTCTACATGCTGATAATGATGAAGCCGTAGTTACCTCTTCTAGGTCAATCAATAGTCTGTTCTGTTATAGGGCACAACACTGACGGCAAGTACTTCCTGACTTCAACGAAGCTGTCGTATCACTTCGAGATGACGCCGAAGCACGTGGCTCTCTTCTTCGAGAAGTCCAAGGACGGCCACGTGACCCCTGTTCGTGACGTTGATATAGTCGACTTCGCGTGCGGGAACAACCATACGGTATGTTTATAGAACTTTTGACTATAGTCTGACAAATAATTAGATTCACTATTTGACAGTTCTCTAATGTGATCAAAACGCGTATTAATGTTGTCACACTCCGCCCGAATACTTAAACGTCACTTAACTATTTGAGATTGTCTCAATTATTTGAGACGCCGTTATCGTTCAGAATCGTATACTCAAACATCAATTAGATCACCACTTATATTTTAAGCGTGCCAGATTTAAGTCCCACTCAAATGACCACTTATCATCAAAACGGAATACAGAAACGCTGATTAGCGTTTGACAGCTATATAAAGACAATTGAGAATTTGAGAGCACGCTCAGCTAATTACAGTCACAAAAGTAAGTGGCGGTTGAGTATTCCACTTAAATCTAACGGTCCCTCAGAAATAAGTAGCCTTACATAAGTGGGTGAGTTGAGAAGCGTTTCAGTATTCGTGCGTATGTATATTTACGTATACTAAGTTTGTCCGATGATGTGTGGTGTAAGGTGGCGATCGACAGCAACAAGCGCGCGTTCAGCTGGGGCTTCGGCGGGTTCGGGCGGCTCGGGCACGCGGAGCAGAAGGACGAGCGCGTGCCGCGGCTCATGCGCTTCTTCGAGACGCAGGCGCGCGGCGTGCGCTCCGTGCACTGCGGCAGCACCTACAGCCTCGCCGTCAACGAGCACGGTAACACATACTCCCTTCGTCCATGACGCTAAACGAGCACGGTAACACATGCTCCCTGCACTGTAACACATACTCCCTGCACTGTAACACATACTCCCTGCACTGTATCACATACTCCCTTCGTCCATGACGCTAAACGAGCACGGTAACACATACTCCCTGCACTGTAACACATACTCCCTGCACTGTATCACATACTCCCTTCGTCCATGACGCTAAACGAGCACGGTATCACATACTCCCTGCACTGTATCACATACTCCCTGCACTGTATCACATACTCCCTGCACTGTATCACATACTCCCTGCACTGTATCACATACTCCCTGCACTGTATCACATACTCCCTGCACTGTATCACATACTCCCTGCACTGTATCACATACTCCCTGCACTGTATCACATACTCCCTTCGTCCACGACGCTAAACGAGCACGTTAACACATACTCCCTTCGTCCACGACGTTAAACGAGTTCGGTAACACAGCCCGTTCGTCCATGGAGCTACTCAAAAGGAACGCGTTACAAACTGTAGTCACCCGAGTAGCCCGACTGTTTGTAACTAGTCACCTCGCGACACGACACTGGTTTGGAGAAACTTTTTTTTTTTTTTTATACTACTGAGGTGGCAAACTGGCATACGGCCCACCTGTTGGTAAGCGGTGACCGTAGCCTATGAGCGCTTGCAATACTAGAGGCATCACGCACGCGTTGCCGACCCCGAACCCCCCTCCCGCTAAAGAGCTCTGGCAACCTTACTCATCGCAGGAACACAACACTATTTGAAAACAAATAATGTTATTTGGCTGCGATCTTCTGTAAGGCGGAGGTACCTCACCAGGCGGGCTGCTCCAATTCAGAACGAGAAAATCTCGCTGTGCCCTTCCTCCTCTAAAAACTGTTGAGAAATGAACGACGTGATCACGGAGTAAACTGAAGGCTTAGCGGGTGGATCTTAATGTCATTGGCAGACGAATCTGTATACCCCCACTCGCTCTTTTATTAAAAACGATACTACTACTACTACTACTACTACCAGTCTCACTAGCGACTAGATCTCGACACACCACACTAACGGTGGTGTCAGTTAGTTAGTCCGCAAAGACTTTAGTTTACTCCGTGATCATGGCGCATGAAACTGTGCCGAAACATCAGGGAACAATTAACCCACAAAACATTGTAAATATACCTGCTTTTAGTGAAAATTATGTTTATAACCATGATAGTTTCAAAAATTATATGACTAATCAATGTTTTTACAACAGGAATGCTGTACATGTTTGGGCAGACGAAACGCACTGGTGAAGCTAACATGTACCCAAAACCAGTCCAGGATCTAGCGGGTAAGTTCATTAAGATGCCTCTGATTATCAGCCTTCCAATATGTAGTGACTAGAATTTATGGATGCCTGCAATTCCTTATTAAACCTGTTTCCTATAGAACAAGTGACAGATGACACCTGAGAAGTAGAGATTGCTACACATACTCTGTGGGAGTCAGAAACGCCGGCCCGATGCAGGCGGGAGGAAAAGGTCACAGCTTTTTGTGTTGTGTCTAACAACAAGGAGTTGTCCTACTAGGAACCAGTGTGACGAAAGGCATACACTACACAATAGGTTTTACACATAAAGCCCTGTAGTCCAAACCGAGGCCTACATTGTTCACACGTAGGCCAAGTGACGATCGATTGACGTCGATCATTGGTGTGGTAGCTTTGGCTGATAGACGGGTACTGGTAGGTACTGGTCGATGCGTCGTTTGCTTGCTTGCTTGTCTTGTCGCAGATTCTTTCTTGGTCACCCTGTACTAGGTCAGTGACCGAGTTGAGGTATAGTTCGCTTTATGTAATTCTGCAGGTTGGAACATTCGCACCGTCGGCACAAGCAACACATCTGTTCTGATCGCGGCTGACGACTCGCTGATCGCCTGGGGCGTTTCCCCCACTTACGGAGAACTGGTAACTATTGCTTGCTTGTCGTGTCACTGATTCTTTCTTACTCATCCTGAATTAGGTCAGTGACCAGATTGAGGTATGGTGGCCCTGAAATGGGCCTATGACCGTCATCGGTGAAACAATTAGTGTAGTGAAAGAATTACGGCCCACCTGTTTGTAAGGCGGAGGTACCTCCGCAGGCGGGCTGCTCCAATTTAGAACAAGAAAATCTCGCTGTGCCCTACCTCCTCCGACTATCCGATCTATACTATTAAAGAATTATTGTGAAATGCGCCGCAATTGTTATAGAGGTATTGTCTATTACAGGGCATGGGTGAGATCAACAAGTCATCAGCTCGCCCCAAAGAAGTTTCCCGTATGGAGGGATTCAACATCACACAGGTACAGCAAAAGAAGATCTTATGCGTAGTGATACGATACATATTAGCCTGCACGCGCATGGCGATAACCTTTTAGGTAAACTTAATTTTAGGCAAGCTAAATTGCACTTTATTGAGTCGTAACGAGAATCGCTATTTATTTAAATTCCTTCACTTAGTATCTCTTCTCTAGTACTATAATTTATTTCAATTATTGTTCAGATTATTACCTTCATTCGTTTCAAAAGAACTCCCCTTATTAAGACAAGGTTTATATGATCAAGCAGTGGAGTCTTTTTGTATGAAGGGCCGATCTTTTACTGCGCTTTTTAAGCTTTTTGTATGAAGGGCCGATCTTTTATAGCGCTTTTTAAGCTTTTATTGGCTTGGTCGCGAAGAACAGGCGTAAATTAAACTTTCGTTTCATTGATTTCATTGGTTGATTGGTTTCACAATGATTGCCATTGTCATAAGAATGGCTGACAATGAAGTTTGCCATTGAACCATTGTCATTTTGAAGCCATTGAATTAGTGGAATTGGGCCTCTGACCGACGGACAACAAAGTGATCATTTATTTATTTATTATTATAATTAGCACGGCTACATCACCAATTACACTAATTATTATACATAACATAATAGGTACCTACCTACATTAACAATTTGAAAATTATAAATTAAGATATTAAATAACACAAAATAGAAAATAATAATTATAGATATAATTATAGATTATAGAAAATATTAGATGTCAAGAACATAGGAAGGAAAGTCAGAAAAATAATTGTAATAAAAAGTATATAAATTAAATTGAAATAATTTAAAATAAAATATAAAATAAAACAGCAACAATAATAAAACAATTCTCACACATTCAAATAAGAGTTCCTTTTTTTTCTATATTTATACAGATTCTATTATTTATACAGCATAAAAACGTTGTTTCTTTCCAGGTGAGCATGGGCTACTCTCACTCCATGTTGCTCTGTGATGACTCCACCGAGGAAGTAAAGCAGAAGCTCGCCAACCTGCCCGTCTTCAACCCCTAAACACCAACCCTCAACTCTCTTCACATACCACGAACTGAAGTACCGCTTGAACTGACGCGCGAGATTCGCGTCGGTTTGTGTGATGCTTAAGGTGCTCCCTCACCGGGAGCATTCGCCTGTAATGTAACATTTTTGATTCGATATTGAGCATTACGTTACAATACTGACTGACGAGCATTCGCCTGTAATGTAACATTTATATTCGATTTGATTGACTGACGATTTGCGTCGTCTGCGACACGGTAGTACCTACAAGTGTTGCGCATGAAGTTGTATCAAAATATTACAGATTGTATCATTACAGGTTACGGCACTGTAATGCTCGGTTCTCCTCCCTCACTGATGTAATGTTACGTTACATTACAGACCAATGCTCTCGGTGAGGAACGCCTTTACGTTTGTAGTATCCGTGACTAAGCCCCATATAATATCTGGCAAGGCGTCTATCTGTGCCTAAGATAAACAGAATACTAAACGAAATATGTAGCTAAAATCTATAAAATACAACAATCGTATTACGGACAACATTGTAGGAACATACGGTTCAGCTGTTTTCTGAAAATTGCTCTGAACTTAGCCGGTGCCAAATTGACTTGAGGTTGATAATTGGCCAACGCATTGTCAAAACTAATTTAAGAGGATTCTTCTGAAAACAACTGACTTGTACTACTATTTTGACTATTGCTGCAAACCAATGTAAGGTTTTGATGTATAGATTTCTTTCATTCCTTTTATTTAATGGTGGCGGCCTCTCCATATCTATAAAGCCAATAAATGAAAATGCGCCAAGGACTAAAAATGTTTTGCGCGGTCATCGTCAACTTTACCCGGTCGGATTCGCCGACCAATTGTCGCGCAATGTTGCCAGATTACCCGAAACTCGATGAACAGATGTTGAGTGAAAGTTTTTCGTCTTAATGAGTAATACTAGCCCAAATTTAATTTCCATTCGACTGGTGTCTCTTTCATAATTTGCTATATTTTGGACAGAACTGTTTGGATTTACAACGACAGTATTATTCATTGATAATCAGATCTCACCATTATTTAAATCCCATCTCAACATAAGTTTAAGTATAATTAGGCCCCCCACTAGATGGAAGGACGACCTGGTAAAGTTTGCTGGGAGCCGTCGGTTTCAGGCCGCACGAGCTCGGTCGCTCTCGAAATCTACGGGAGGGCTATGTTCAGTAGTAGGCGTCCTACGGCTGAAATGATTAAGTATGTATATCAGTTTTTTGTGTACTTAATGTTAATTCGATGTTATAATTTTCTGAGTTACAATTTAGCATCAGAAAATTAAATTTAATATGGGGACACGATTGAAAACTCCACATGTGTCTCCACAAATTATGTTTTGGTCTCTTATAGGTCAATGTATGACCTATAGGATTTTCTATAGCTAAGTTTTTTCATATTTTTTTTATCTGTTTTGTATGCGTATGTATAGTCACTGCCAAATAGGGAATGACTAAATACGTAAATGTATGTTTTAATATTATAACTAAATACTTCTGTGCCTAATATCTACCAAAATAATAGAAACAAAAGATTATGAAATCGTAGAGGAAGCGAAACGAAAGTATACATAGACGATAATGCATAAGTAAGCGATCGAATAGTTTGTCAATGTGTGTATCACGCTAACTTACGTATGGCTCATTAACTGGTGGTAATTAATTGCTAAATAAAATTCAATTAAATACGAACGCTTATATAACTGTCTGCTAAAGTTAAAATTAGCTTTACGTTTCTGGAATTAGGGAAGTTTGGAATGGTAATTTTACGCGGTCAGTACTTTGTTTTCAACATTGATAAATAATATTTTTTTTTTCGAAGGGGCTCAATATTTTTAATATTACACACGACCTAATCCCTAGATGCATTTAATAAAAATCGGAGTGGTACACCCACCATTCGGACGCACATCGCAATTGTTCGGCAGGATTGACTTTGAATCAAGAACTCCGTTTGACTTATAAAGCCGTGGTTCGATCAAAGGCAGATTCGATATAAAAAGTTTTTTTTTTGAGTTGACCATGATCTTGGCCATTCATTAAACGTATTTTTACTATTTTGCGTGACCTTGAAAATTTTTCAAGATCATGACTATTGCCTCCTATAAGTGCTATCGTTTATGTATATTGTCTAGCTGAAATTTTATCGAAATCCTAAGACTAGTCAGCTAGTAGTTTTTTTAGCGCATAGTCGGGTTTCGTCGGTAGCATACCGGTCTGAGAGACCAGCTATATCCCACCCCACCTTTTCGAATTCACTAGTATACGATTTTAGTAAATAGATAATCCTGTGTAATGCCTGGTTCCTATTCAAAATACGATCAGTATTTGCTACGGTGACTGTAATCTCGATACTAAATTGAGCTTGTTAAACGTACGAGTCGTTGGCGGTAGGTAACGTAATGTAATGTAGTAAACATCCTACCCATACCGATCGGAATAATGTAGGAACTGGGCGTAAAAAACCGAATTTTTTATCATTCTAATTGTATTTAAAAATCTTGTACACGTATTCATTTTGTCTTTTTTTCACGGTTTAATGTTAGTTTATAAGAACGTTTTGGGTACTTAGACTATATTAGGGCAAAGGCAAAAGAGTAGTAAATACTCTATTGTCTTTGATAAAGGATAGTTTCTTGTAACTGCACTTATAAATATTTAAGTACCTGCCTAAATTAAATTCAGAAGTATGTGTAGAGGTAGCTGAAGCCCTAGTCTGCAAAGTCGTCGACGTCGAAAACTGAGTTCTCACTTTTCGACCGTGAAAAATGATAGGCACCAAGCCATTCGTGTTTGTTGCCTGATTCATCTAGGTCGCGAGGAACAGGCATAGCTTCACCTAGTTTCTAGAAGTTCCAAAGTGATTTTATTGAAATAAACACCATTTGATTTGAAGATTACACAACTCAGATTACACAACTTTACAGACTTGGGCCTTTGTTGAATTATGATAGTGTAAGTAAACTTTATTGATAAATCAATACAATTTATACAATCAATACCTACAGAACTGATAAATTAGTTAAATTATTCTTTATATTTAGGCGCCGTCAAATCGCTTGAGGTAGCGTTGCAGTGGTCTTTCGTTATAGAAATACGAAAAACACGTGCCGAGTTGACATATACAAAATCTTATAGAAATGTAACAAAAAAATCGAATAATTCTCATTCAAATTTGAGCCGTATTGCTTCGGAACTTTGCTAAGAATTGCACTAGAGTCTGACCTGATGAGTCCATGATTCAGGCAGAACGCTGCCAGTCTCTTTCAGCCGGCTGATTACGTTTGCGAGGGACAAGGATAACAGACATCTTTATTATCTGTTATTTTTGGTAGATTTGAATGTGTCAGTTAATATTGGAAAATTTAATTGCAGACAAAAGACGGTGTGAATCACATCGTCCAGTACTGACGTTGGTTGACACCAATTTCAGACGTCACGACTCAATTGCACCATCTTTAGTCTGCACTGCGCAGACTGAAGTCGGTAGCGCCTATTAGCTTGTTAACACTGCACTATTAACGACTGCAGCGCTTCCGCTAGAGTTTTTTATGAAGGTAGAAATAGTTTATCACAGGAGTTCGTTAGGAGTGTATTTCAAGATTCAAGTGATACGCACATACATAAACCATCATAAAATAAATCAGTACTTATTTTAGTGCAGTTGCTGAATTAGAGTTTATTTTAAGAGTAAAATTATGTTTATAAGTTACTTATTCGTTTTGTTAGCGTCGAACATTCCCCTAGGGTGATCAGACTGATTTACTATATAAAACTGGAACAAAGTCTTATAATGTACGTTCAACAACGATATTACGATAATAATTTTCAGTAGAGGACAACAATCTCGATGTAAGCTTATGGTTAAAACAAGATTAGAAGATTAATAGGACGTCTGGTTCCGACGATCAAAGCCCAAGAAATCACAAGGATAATTTTGTAATATCTTAAATTATTGAATTTACGCCTGTTCTTCGCGACCTAGCCTAGAAGAAACAGGCAAAGAACCCACGACTTTATCAATTATAAACTCCTTTTTAACTTCCGGGCGTGGCTGTCTGAGGATTTGATTCCAGATCCCAGGCAAACGTGATTTACAGATTGTCTGCAAATATTTGTACAAAAAGCTAATTAGCTAGTTTGACAACAGACGGCACGCTGGAATATCTTCTCCTTTAAATCTTGTTCTAATTGCTAAGCGTATTAATTACGAACCAACTGTCGTATTTAATATTTGGTCTGTTTGCGATCAGCCGATAGCCGTGTTTGTTGCCTGATTCTTCTAGGCTTGGTCGCGAGGAACAGGCATAGCTTCACCTAGTTTCTAAGACGTTTCTAAGTGATCCTAGTGATTTTATTGAAATAAATGCCTTTTGACTTGACTTTGACTTTGATAGTTTCGAGCCAACGTTACCGATGGCTAATAGGCAATAAATAATTCCTATACTAAAACCAATTACGATGTAAACGTTTCTAAACAAACCGATTGGACACAGAATTGATATCAATTTATTTGTAAGCGCTGATTAAAAATCTACAACAAATGCAAATTCTGTCATTAGATCAAAGCCAAGCAAAATAAGTAGGTATGTGCAATTTGTTTACAAGCATTTCACATCGATTTTAGCCGGCGTATGTATGAAATCTTGTTAAATCGTAACGGGTACAAAATTGATTCTGCTTTACATAGCCGTCCATAGCAGTCTCGATGACGTTTCTACGTTTGCTTCGTGAGTTTCGTTCGATGGCTTTCTTGGTGTCACCGTCGTTCTAGTGAAAACTGTGGGATGCGCATTATGGCTGAACCAAAAGCTTATAAGGGCTACGATCAAAACGCACGGAGTAAATTTACCACTGCTCTGTGAAGCGACCTCCAACCTTGCCAACCATTCTAACTACATGTAACAAAATGCTTCAGAGAATACAGTTTTTCACTTTACCTACACCTACTTTTTTATTTTTGAATACCTACTACTTTCCTCAGGCATGTGTAGGTGTCTACTGCTTACCCGGAGAGAATCGTCTGCGAATTCTGAATACCTACCTAGTACCTATTTGGTGTCAATAATTGGCCCACTGGGTGTTAAATATTTATCTATTATGTTGTCTTTGGTACACATAGTTGACCGTGTGTGATATGTCGGGAATATTTATATTTATTTATGTCTTAAGCCAATCTTGGTGGCCGATGCGTTAGGTACCGCAGCAGAATGTTGTCGAATTTCGGGATTTGAAGTATGCAGGGAATTAGAGCATGGTTTCGTGTAATTGAGCATGAAATTTCTTTGTGCGTCCACAGGAAAAAAAGTTATTAACGAAAAACACATTCTGCTGCGGTAATGTTTTAAACATTACCCCAGCAGAATGTCATCGAAATAATGGACGTATCGAAAAACAAACTAGATGGTCGGATAGATTGAATTAGTGCGCTAAAAACCTAGTTTGTGCGTCCAAGAACTTCGGAGATATTCAAGGTTTTGCTAACTATGGAGAAAACTACAAAGTCATTTTACGCGCGTTCTAGACAATTGACAGTACAAGGAATTAAAGCACAAATTAGAGCGTCGTGCTATCTATAAACTCTATAAACAACAGAAAAAAGTAGTTCCTTCATTATAATGCGGACAATTTAAAATGGTCGCTATCATGTACCGTCGCGCCGTTTTTTAACTGTCTTTCGATACCGGTCGGATTATACTTGTTTCGTCTTTTTTCATGATATTTCCAAAACTACTGATTATATTTCGTTGAAACTTTCAAAATTATTAGATAGCACGACGCTCTAATTTGTGCTCTAATTCCTAGTAGTACTGTCAATTGTCTAGAACGCGCGGAAAATGACCTTGAAGTGTGTTCTCCATAGTCAGCAAAACCTTGAATATCTCCAAAGTTCTTGGACGCACAAACTTGGTTTTTAGCGTACAAATTCAAGCTATCCGACCATCTAGTTTGTTTTTCGATACGTCCATTATTTCGATGAAATTCTGCGGGTTAGCCCACCTAGTTATACTATTAGTTATACGATATAACAAAATGAACAAAAAAAACCGAATAGTCATACTGAGCAGTATAACTAAACGGATCCGATTATTTTGGATTGGGCTCGTCCATTTTGTTATATTCGTAAATACACAACCGCCTAATGAAATTTATGGGTATTATACGTTATTACAAAAAAATATATGAAGATATTAACATCATGAATTTCAATACAGCCTAATAGGATTAACAGGTAAGTATTATTACTATCGCAATGTTTCCAGAAAAGTGGCTATTGAGATATCACCGTGAATTAATTGCATTTGTGCGTCCATTATCATGAAGTTGTTGACTATACTGCTTTCTTTCCTATTCTCCTTACTTTCCTCAATGTTGATAATAGCATCTTCTCCATCCTCTACCATTGCTTTTAAAAATTGCATAATGCTAACATGTTTCCTGGTTTTGCATGCTTGGTTAAGGTTCATTATGCAATGCCTCCACTTGGTTAGTACTGCGATGCTTCTCTCCGAATACGATTAATTCTTGATGTTAATTTTTTTTTTTTTGTAATAACGTATTATACCCATAAATTTCATTAGGCGGTTGTGTATTTACGAATATAACTAAATGGACGAGCCCAATCCAAAATAATCGGATCCGTTTAGTTATACTGCTCAGTATGAATAATCGGATTTTTTTTGTTCATTTTGTTATATCGTATAACTAGGTGGACTAACCCCATTCTGCTGGGGTAACGTTTAAAACATTACCGCAGCAAAATGTGTTTTCCGTTAATAACTTTATTTCCTGTGGACGCACAAAGGAGCCATTTCATTCTGGGCCTGGTCCATGTACACTACATAGAAAATTTAGGAAAAAATAGGAGATTACAAGAAAAATACAATTTCATTAATTTGAAGATAAATGCGATGGTACAAGAATAGTTCTTCTGGTAAGTTTTTTACTATGTGAACACTATTTGAAGGCCGCCACGTTGGTTAATAATTGGTTTCACATGACATTGACATATTTTTCATGACATGTTGTTTGATTTGATGTGTTTTTGTTTTGTCAGTTAAATGTAGGTTGTCAAAATGACATTTCACGCTCGTCCATCCACCATATTTTTGTAGCGCTGTGTTGCTCTCTTTGTCGAAGAAAATCTTAACCTTAGTCAAATAAAATAACCAATTAAATACATTTACTTTATTGCTTAGCCATATTTTAGAGTAGTGTACACAGTGCAGGCCCAGGCTCCATATAATGATGAAACGTCTCTTTTCATGCAGAATTACACGAAACCATGCTCTAATTCCCTGCATACTTCAAATCCCGAAATTCGACAACATTCTGCTGCGGTAACGCACACCCCTAATCCTACCAAGATTGGTAGATTATTTACTAGAGGGAAAATGTTAATCAAAAAACTACAAAATTTCAGATTTAAATTATTTATTGGCACAGTTAAAATTAATGCTTAGAAATTACCTATCTTAACATGCTCAATTTCAGTAACCCTTTGGCAATATTGACTGTAATACAGCAGAAGCCATAAAACGTAGAAGACAATCACACTTTTAGTTGCCATAGATGCCTTATAGTTTTTGACAGTTAACAAATAGGTACATACATCAAATCCTCTTTGTTTACTTGCACACATTGGGCCCTAATATACTACTACTACTTAATAATATAATAGAATATAGAATAGAATATACGTTTATATGACTTACACACGAAAACACAGAACAGACATGGGAACGTATAATACAAGGTATAGTAAAAACACAAATGACAACAACGAATAAACATAAGGACACCGAGCTAATAAGTATTATATACACTAAGAAGTGCGACCAGCGCACAAAAAAGGCGTCTTTTTGCGTACAAAATAAATTAATTAACCTGAGATCAAAACTTACACATTTGTTCTATATCAGTCACTTGCAAGAGAACTATACAATTCTAACTATTCTATTTGCAGTCGTTTTTATCCCACTGCTGGGTAAAGACCTCCCCCATTCCCTCCACACCTCACGATCTTGTGCAACAATTCTAATACATTTCAATATTTTTTAACCTACTTGTAGTAAGGGTCAGCGCCGACGGGCATTGTGGCGGTCAAGCGACTAATTCGCTTAACAATTGAAACCTTAGTCGTTACGTTTAGAAAAAAATAGAATTATTTTGAATTGAGCAACATTTGGATCGCTTTTACGAAAACCAAGTTTACATGCCATAGCCAGTAAACTTGGTTTTAAGTTTACATAGCCGTAGAATGTCCATAACATTTTATGAAACAATATTTATATACAAAGAAATTTGTGCTCAAGCGTGAATCGTACCTGGAGCATAGTTTTTGACTGTTTTTTATTGAAACTTATTCAGAAATATATTCTTGAGACTCTGTTCACGCTTGAGCATAATTTCAGAATACGAGCCGTAAAGCACATAGCCTCCATTATGCAGTTGTTTAGGTATGCGTATATAAAATCATACTTAAAAATCTAAATAAATCATGTTCTCGCGCAACCATCATGAGCGAGGAACAATAATAAATACCTATAAAATCATCCTCCTTATCACATCCTACGTCTTAAGCTCATCTAAGTTTTTGCTAAAATACCACAAAATATGAACAAACAGAATCACTATTCCACAACACACGGATCTTATTCAAATAAATTTTAGATGACTTATCGGACGCCGTATAATATGGCTTAAATATATTGACGTCTACATCTACTGATCTCGACCAAAGAAATTGAATTTCCATGAAAAATCCTATATCGACATGACTAAAACTTATTTAACTGCTTACGCCTAGCTAGACTAAATCCACAAACATCTATTTTTTTTTTTTCATAGCGAGAACCAGTGCGCCGATGACGAGTTTGCCCGGAACTCGTTCCCTCAGCGGATATGTTGCGTTCCGTTTTAGTTGCTTGTCTTCATTTGTCAACCATGTTCATCTGAAATGAAGAAACGTATGATCAATCAATAATTTCATTAAGACTAAATGCGCATGCTTTTTCAAAATGTACGTTCGCAAATATTTAATACTGGCCTCTGTTTTTATTTTATTAATAATATTTTCGGAAAAACTTACATCTAGCTTACAGAAAATGTATTTGAATAAATATAATCCAACTATTATACTATAGTTACCCAACCTGGTCACTGATCTAATACAGGATGACCAAGAAAGCACGACAAGAAGAAGGTTACTTGTACTTTCAAAACATACCCAGTCAAATTGCACAATCAGCCACCATTGATGGTATACAAATTTTACAACTGTGACATTATGACAAAAACATTCTTCATATTATTATAACCAAAGCAGCTTCTGAGTAACATGTTCTTGTGTACCGTATGTCGTGGTACAAATTGGTGCCAGTTGTACTATGAATGGTACTGGCTGATGGTACAAGTCATCAGGAGGGTAATCATTTATAGAACAGAAGGAATCCACACGATAAGGTTTCGTATTTTCCCCGCCTCCACGGGGAGCCAGCGGGTCAGACAGAGCTTCAGTCTGGATATCTGAGGTTTAGCGTTATTTAAATTGGACGATATTTTGAAAATTACATTATTGAGGGCGATATCAAAAGAAGCGCATCACGGCGGAGATGGGCCCTCGCCAGACGACCTGCAAACAGACACAAAGTACGGTCAACCAAATATGTACCACTACTTTAACTACGTGTGATCCAGGAATGCCCCTTAAACTTATGGGGAAAATAAAATTAGGAAAACGATCATAAGACCTGTCGTACTGTATGGATCTGAGCGTTGGGCAACCAAAGGGACGGATGAAAGAAGAGTGCATGCTGCGGAAATGAGAATGTTGAGATGGATGTGTGGAGTGACTAGAATGGACATGATACAGGATGAGTACATCAGGGGAAGTTTGAAAGTAGCGCCGAAAAGTGCGAAAGTAGTGACTGAGAAGTTTAAGAGCAAAGATAAGCGTGGTATGGCCATGTCATGCGGAGGGAAGAATGCCACGTGACTAGAAGAAAAAAAAGAAAAGATGGATGGATTGTGTGAAAGACGACATGAGAAAGAAAGGAGGGAATACTGACATGACGGCTGATAGAGGGGAGTGGAAGTGAAAAACATGTTGTGCCGACTCCAAATGAAGTGGGATAAGGGCAGGGAGATTATGAAACCCATTCTACTTTATTATCTTTGGTACCATCCATGGATGATCCAAATGACCTTTTTAGCATTTAATCAAATTTAATAAATAAAGAACACAAACAAATTTTGATATTAAATATAAGCACAGTTAAGGTTAGCGTCGGGTTTGCTGACTGGGCTACACCTGGCATTTATAAAAGCAGGAATAAATTATACGAACTATAGGTATGCTGATAGGGATTCAAAGCTGCACGACCTTTCTTATATACAACGCCTAGTCTACTCAACTCTTGTTGATTCTAATAATTTCCTAGGACTCAATATTGATTCAAAATTGCAGTGGGGACCCCACCCCACATTGAAACTCTTGCCGGTAGACTTAGTTCGCGGCATATGCCGTTCGTACGATAAGGTGGCTCACAGATGGTAAGCTAGGTTAGTTTATTTTAGCTACTTCCATAGTGTCAAAGTCAAAAGCCATTTATTTCAATAAAATCACTAGGATCACTTTGAAACGTCTTAGAAACTAGGTGAAGCTATACCTGTTCGTCGCGACCAAGCCTAGAAGAATCAGGCAACAAACACGGATTGGTGCCTATCAGTTTTTTCGATGATCCTTTTTCACAAAATTGAATTTAAAGCTTCAGTGTGGTGCCGATCGAACTAGGTGACGCTCAAAAGAAAAGTAATCTAATTATAATCCCTAATAAATAAGAGCTTATAAAAATGTGAAAAAAAAAAGAAGACAAATGTGAGCTTCAACAAATGATCTAACTCTCTCTCTCTCTGATATTTCATCAAGTGTAGCACACGCTACACTTGATGAAATATACTGTAATGTCCTATGATATTTTTCTCTGGGGGAATGCAGCAGATATCCAAGTCATATTTGTTTTACATAAACGAGTAATACGTGGCAGTTATAAAATGAAGGCAAGGAGTCCCTTGCCTTCATTTTATAAGAGGGAACTTTTTAAAGAAATTAACATTTTAACATCCTTATGAGTTCCAATTTTAGAAAGAAATTGTTCGCAATACATTCGCGCAATAGTTGTAGAACATATTCCTATTAGTATACTATGCCGAAAGGGGCGTAATCTACACCTAATAAATAGGCAATGGTTTGTTCTACGACTTTTTAAAATTCATAATTTTTCAGTGCAAAAACACTTAAAAAATCTTCTGTTTTGTGGTAAAATCTGTTCAAACTCAATTATTCAGCTGTTTTATGTAGAAATATTGATTTTTACTGTTTCTTATTTTTAATAATTAGTTAAAAGATTATAAAAATATCAAAAACGGCTGATTTGAGAAGATCTTAAAAAACAGTTTTACTTTGTGAGTACTAAAAACATTTTCATGCTTGTGAGGAAAAACATGTGCGCCTTCCTACTGCATAAGAACATTAAAAGCGATTACATTTTAAACTTACCCGTTTTTTGGAAATAAACTAATTTCATTTATTTTTTATAGAATAAGCCCCTTTCGGGATAGAATACTAGTTTCGGAACACGTTGAATCACAAACATAACCATTGGTTATGTTATAGCGTATAGTAATAACGGTTGACAGTCTTGTCTAGAGCGCATTGAGCAGTGACCTCCGCTCTAATGAATGCTAATGGAACATGCTGTTCCATCACAAACAAAACCATTGGTTATGTTATAGCGTGTAGTAATAACGGTTTATAGTCTTATCTAGAGCGCAAAGAGCAGTGCCCACCGCTCTAAGGATGCTACGTACAGTCACGAGCAATAATTTAGTAACGTCTATAAAATTTCAAATTCATTCTAATCTATGAATTCAGAAATTAAGCATGCAGCAGTAAAACACAGCACAACCGATTTAACTTATAAATAAGCAGATTAGAATGCTGAAATTTTGCGTATGCTCGTGAGTGTACCTATAGTGTTGGTGAGCGGCGTCGAGCATGCGATGCTCCGTCGCGCAGGTTATTGCCTGTAGTTCGAGGTTCGAGTAGAGCAGGGTGACGGGCGGGCCGCACGGGCCGCGCTCCTCCTCGGGCGCGACGCTGTACACCTGCAGTCCGTGCTTCAGGCACATCAGGTACCGGTGGTCGTTGTAGCGAACGGTCTGCGCACGGTAACAAGTAATTTAGTTAATTGATTCAGGCGTGACTTTGCGGAAGTACATTCTAAGATATTAAATAATAAAATAAATAAATAAAAGAGTAATATAATATATATAATAAAATAAAGAAAAAAAAAAATATTAAATAGACAAACAAATATTTAGTTCTATTCCGCTAATCGATTCCTCATAAGCTCAACAAAATGCAGACGCGTGCACCTCCTTTGTTACCTAAGATACCTCCCACACAGCCCGCAATAAGAAGCCATGCAAAACTAAATTACGTGCTGTAGGCACAATCCACACGTGTCGAATTCTTATTAAGTTTTATTGTGTGGATTGTGGTTGTGCCTACAGCACGTAATTTAGTTTTGCATGGCATCTTTCTTATTGCGGTCTGTGTGGGAGGTATCTCAGGTAACAAAGCTTTAAACATACTTTCAGAATGATATACATATTATGAATCACCTTGTATAAAGTTTTGTGGACGAAATGAACGTAAAAAATATGTGCGTCGATGTACGGACGCTCCTACATATATCATTTTACTGCCCTCAAAAAAGAAGTAAAGGGAGCATTTAACTTTCAAGAAATGCGTGTTTCCGGTGTTTAGAAGCAATTTAATATTCACCATTCCAAATTCAGATTCCTTAAGGAAATTGTAATCTAACTTTAAACTTGGAACTATGGTCCTATGGTTATAAATATGGGCATGATCCTCTATGGCAGGGTTAGTTTAGATACTTCTCAATATGGTAGGCAAAATAACAATGATTGTTGAAACAAATAATTCTGTTGTTTGTTCGATCACTGACCTTTGAAAGGATGAGTGGCGCGCGGCAGATGCTGCATTCGTCCTGATGCGGCCAAGAGATTGGCGTCCGCTCTCTGTCCGGACGCCCACTCTGAGAACAAGCCACATGTTACAAACAAGCGTATGCGTAGGCGCAGGCGGACGGAATGGCAGCTGATTCGCGAAACTTATTTACTTTTAGATACAGCTGAAATCATCAAATCACACTGCACCGCACATACTGAATTGTCTTCGGTTATGCAATGAACACTCATTGGACATCTGTCATACTTTCGTGTTGAGTCATTGAGGTATTTTTGATATATGGCACAAAGACGTTGTCTCCCACTGTAGGCCTCACAAGAAAATTCAAAGTCGCTCAGCGAGATTTTTAGGTTCTAGGGCACGGCAGCTTCCTCGCGTTGATTTCTTCACATTTTGCGAGCGATTCGAACCTACGACCTGTGAATCGAGCGGCCACTACCACCACTCCACCAGTGCTTGTTGCATAGAAGGTCTTGCTGGGAGCCGTTGGGTGCAGGCCGCAAAAGATTTTTCGCTCAGGAAATCTATGAGGGAGGTCTATGCAACAGTGGACGTCCTACGGATGAAATGGACGATAGAAATATGGTACCTGATCCAAGGTGACGACGCATTTGAATTTAATCGCTTCTTTTCTCGCGCCGAGCTCGTCCTCGATGAGGGCCCTGACGGAAAGGTGCACTTGAGGCATTACGTCCACGCTCACTTGAGGATCGCGCGCCATGCGGAGCAGAAGAAGCGTGTTGGAAAACATTGCCGGCTCGCAGTCAACACGCATTTGCTGGGAACAAGAGAGTTGTTTAAAAAATATGCCACAACAAGGACCGGTGTACACACTTTTTTTTTAAATAAAATTTGCTTTTTTTTATTCATGCTCCATGTACATAGTCAGCTTAGATGGTAGTTTTTAGCATAAAGTAGGTAAGTACATAGACCCTGTAAGGGCGCTGCAAATTTTGTATTCACATATTTTACAAAACAATTATACTTAAATTATTACAATTATCTAGAACATTTGTCAATTAGAAGGTATGTCAAAATTTTATAGAAGAGATGTCAACATTTAATTAAAAAATACAATTTGAATTGGATTTTAATCCGGAACGCGAGAAACAGCTTGAGCCACCTAAAGTGTGGGCCGCTTAAAGTGGGTCCTACACCACACCATAGATATTCTTAGTATGATGATATACCGAAAAAATACACAATTTTTTTACAGTAGAGTGAATAGTGCTCACCTGGAATATACGGTCAATGTTGTTCAGCCAGAACTTGTTTTCAAAGTAAATGCTCTCGGAGATGGTAAGGCCCGTAGCGATGGAGGAGGCATACGCGCCGGGGAAGACCACGATGAACTCCCCGGGGTTCTGCTCCAAGCGCTGCAGTTTGACGCCGTTGGCCATGAGTAAGGCGGGCGGGACCATGGTGGTGTCGGAGGCCAGCCAGATGCCCTTGTTCTGAACGGCCGCCGGGGCCAGGAACTCCATGGCCCGACGAAAATCATCGGCATCGTGCTCTGACACCGCGTACCTGAGAACGAATAGTTGATTTGTATCGCTTTTCGGAACGCTTAATAATAGTAAGTTACTTCTTTGTATCAAGACAAACCTCAGCCGCGTCTGCTGTGTTTGTTCAGGCCAAAGACATTTTTTTTATTGTGCTATTCTAAAATTATAAATGTTAGGTTAATCCATCTTGCACGCGACAATGCATTGACGTGATATTACTATTTTTCACAGATAAAGTTAAGAGTGATAAAGGCTATTCTTTATCCACTGAAAACTCCAGAGCAGTTGAATATGGAAGTTGGACGATTTATATCGATCATACAAGATACAACAGACTGCCTGGAAAAACATACCCGAGATTAAAAAAAGGATTACAAGAAACATTTACCCTAAAGAGATTAAACAACTCATAGCAGAAAAAAGAAGACAAAGAAGGCTATGGCACCAAACCAGGTGTCCGCAAGATAAAAATAAGTTAAACCACCTCACAAAACAACTTAAGAGACAGATACAATCCTTTGTCGACAACTCAACTAACTCCTATCTTAGACAGCTAACCAATAATCATAATACAAATTATTCACTCTGGAAGGCCCCCAAAAACATGAAACGCCCCATGACTCAGATCCCACCATTAAAAGAGGAGAACGGGAAATGGGCCGTAAGTAATGAACAGAAAGCAAAAAAATACGCAGAGCACCTAGAAAACACCTTCAAACCGAATGATGGTCACACAAACGATCCTGGTCTGTCTGACCACACGACTTATTATGATGATTCAGACGAACAACTATACATTCCATCTGTTTCACCGAGAGAAGTCCTGCGGGAAATTAATAAAAATATTAACCCAAAAAAATCGCCGGGTTTCGACCTCATTTCAGGCGAAATATTTTAAAGGCTACGAAGAAAGGCCTTAGTCAAGCTAACAAACATTATCAACGCTGCACTAAGGTTGAAATATGTGCCAGACTTATGGAAAGTAGCTGAGGTAATAATGATTGCCAAGCCGGGAAAACCACCTCAAGACGTAGCGTCCTACAGACCGATTTCCCTACTACCAATCATGTCTAAATTGTTTGAAAAACTTTTACTGAAGAGACTGAAACCTATATTAGAAGAGAAGAATCTGATTCCAGAGCACCAATTTGGATTCAGGGAAAAACAATCTACACTAGACCAGGTACACAGGATCTCAAATATAATCGAGAAGACCTTAATAGATAAAAAAGTTTGCGCTACCATTTTCTTAGATGTAGCACAGGCTTTTGATAAGGTATGGCATAAAGGTCTTATACTAAAACTAAAAAATACTACCCAAGCCATACGCGGATATTATAGAATCTTACATATCAGAGAGAGTTTTCAGAATCAGGCAAAAAGATGCCTACTCTGAAATTAAAGAAATAAAAGCTGGGGTGCCACAGCGAAGCGTATTAGGCCCGGTTCTGTACCTCTTATATACTAGTGACATGCCTGAACTAGAAAATAACACCATTGTGACCTTTGCTGATGACACGGCTATAATGGCCGTTGGAAGCACTCATACAGAAGCGTCAGAAAAGGTCCAAGTAGCTATTAGTATTTAAAAAAATCCATGACTGGACAATGAAATGAAGAATCAACGAATCGAAATCGATTCACGTTAACTTCTCAAACAAGAAAGAGCAGTACCATCCGATATTTATCAATCAGAAGCGCGTACCTTATGAAAATACGGCCAAGTATCCAGGCATGACGCTTGATGCTAAGCTACGCTGGAAAGCCCACGTCAAGAAGAAAAAAGACGAGTTAGAGATACGTTACAAACAGATGTACTGGCTGCTTGGAAGACAATCTGCCCTTTCAGTACATAACAAGATTATATTATATAAACAAGTCCTGATGCCATTATGGACGTATGGTATCCAGCTATGGGGCTGTACCAAAAAAAGTAACATCCTAATCATACAACGGTTCCAAAACAAAGTACTCAGGGATATTGTGAATGCACCCTGGTACGTAAGAAACGAAGACCTCCACCGGGACCTTAACATAGACTTCGTCGACACACTCATTAAAAAATTGGCAGAAGCTCATGAACGCAGACTTCATCACCATGTGAACGTCGAGGCCATCCAGCTCCTCGACAACACAGACATAGTAATAGTATAGTGTAAAATAGTGAAATTCAGTGTAAGTGATAGTGACTACTTATTTACTTATAAAGAACACAGAAGAACAATAACAAAGTGTCTTCCCCTTAAATAGAAACTGTAAGAAAAGTGCTATTGGACACATTCTTAGTTATAATTTACTTTATAAAACTATGTCAAAGTCAAATTACTCATTAGCCTACTTGGCTAGATTGTAATATTATGTAGGATACAATAAATATTGTACACTAGGAATAACAAACAAAAAAAAATATAATTAAAAATATAATAAAAAAATTGTAACTGACATGTTACTTATGGTGTAATAAATAAATTCTGTATTCTGTAAAGGCTTTTCATCTAGTTTACACACGAGCGACCCCGCGGGCATAAGCTAGTAAACAATAAAATCTATGTAGTTTGATACTGACCATATCTTAGTGGTGCCTTCGTGCATGTAATCCATCCAGGCAAGCTTGTGCGGGTCCATGTGCCAGCAGTTGGTACTGAACACTTGGTTCAGGCAGAGTGTAGGAACCGTGAGGCTGAGCGTTTTGCCAAGCGAGCTCAGGATATTGCGCGGGTTCTCGCTTAGACGCTGCAAATAAACAAATAAATAAAGCCAGGTCGCAACATGTAAACCTGCCTATGTCAAATGCCAAGCTAACGCGATGCGTCTATAATGATCAGAATAACGAATAAGGGGCCTCCGCCTGGTACTGCCGGCTACAGGTACAGGCGACCGCGACCAGCGGATGTGATAGTATCTCTAAGCGCAGCGTCTTCGTGACCGGAGTGTATTGACAACAGTCCTACCCCAACCGTTCCATAAAGTAACGGAGCAGAATTTGTCGAAGCGTCACCTTTAAGTTCCAAGGATGGCTGCCCCCTGGTCCAGCGGGGTCGGACGTATGGCCCAGGCTGTCGACCGACGTGTCAATAAAGGCAGAAAGCACGGACACATGCTCATTTCCGAACGTGAGTATGCCCCAGTAGTCGTCCTCAACCTCTTGTGCGGTCGGCGTAGGCCCGTTTGCAAAACGCATTGTTTGAATCTGCGAGGCAATCTGTGACAATAGAATTTATAATTAGAAAGACATCTTACATTGAAGTAAAGTAGGTTAGGTAAATCGGGTGAAGGAAGACATTTTCAACCTCCACCCTGTCACGCAAAAAGGGCCCACCAGCAGCCTAATTGCGGAAACCAGTCCACTCACCAAGTACCAAGACATTTTGAGGAAACCTGCGGTTAATCAGCTCTGCACGTCTTGCCCGTGGATAAGGTAAGCAAGGCCGAGAGGATGGTATGATTTTAAAAGCAGGAAATGTATGGAATCAGAACAAGATAAACTTCCCTCCCGCCTTGCCTAAAATCGGGTCTGCTAGTTTAGAATAGATGTAAGTTTAGGTTCGTTGACTTACCCGGCGGTATGTTGCAAGGTTCATGGTGCGTCCCTTCCCGGTGCACTCCTCTGTCTTGTCGAAGCATTGCTTCCCGATGGGGCGCACATCCGAGGTCACGGGCTCAAGCGGCGGCTCGTCGTCGTCGTCGTCGTCTGACTCCGACTCGCCGAGCATTCGCTTCTGGTAGTGCAGCGGCCGCTTCGCGCGCTTAAACGCGGTCTTCGAACGCTCGCTCCACACTCGGTCCACCATACACTGGATGCTTTGACGATCGTCTAATAATATTTATATAAAACAATATTTTTCATAACTACTCCTTTTCATTTTATACAACAGTTGTGTTTCGTGGAGGGAAAAAGAGGGCTATGCACCACAAATAGGATGGCCCTACGAAGCCAATTTACCTTTCTGAAAGATTGACATCAAAAAGTCAGAACATCTATTATGTTGCTCGCACCTTCGCCAATGAAATGAGCTACAAATACAGTTGGAAGTTGCTTGGACAAATGCGGCGTGACGAGAAACAACGTCAAATACACATCAAAAGTAAGGGGAATGAAGTGAAGGTTATAACCTCCATCATGAAAAGTGACAGTTTATGATGATTACTGCTTATCTCACCATGTCTACCTTTAATTTGCATATCACATGAATAAACATACATAAAATCACGCCTATTTCCCAGAGGGGTAGGCAGAGACCAAAGCTTTCCACTTGGCTTATCTACTTGACCAAACCATTTCAGCATACCTTTCTCAATCCTCATCACTACGTTCTCTTTCATTCCACAACGCTCTCTTATCACACTGTTCCGCACTCTATCTTTCAAAGTTACTCCACACATACTTCGCAAAGCTCTCATTTCCACTGCACTTCTTTGATTCTTTTTCTGCTATTCCCAACTTTCACTTCCAAAAATTAGTGTCGGCACTAACACTCTTCCATGCACAGCGAGTCGAGCCTTTTTGGACACTTTCCGACTGCTCATAAAGGCATGTAGTGCCCCATTGACTTGATTTCCAGGCTGGTTTATCGGTCATTTTAGATAGCGGAGGTTTTTCAGACTGTTAAGAATAAGGCGGTAAGTCTGCAGTACGCTCCCTGAATTAGGGTAATTATGTAACAAAAACCCTGTCCGCTCTTTAGTTGGTCGCAAGAACGACTAGGAAAGCTACGCCGAGAGCAATTCATAAATATACAGTGACAATACTTACGATCAGATAACGACTCGTAAGGTAGCACGTGCTTGCAATACAGCTTCTCCAGTTTTTTGTGATCAGGCTTGCCACGAGGCGACACCAGGCACATCTGTTCTGCTATGCGAGCCCACTTCTCGCTATGCGCTAACAGTTCTTCAATACCTCCATGTTCGAGGACAATGTGATAGAGTTTCACTAAGTCCAGCTCCACTCCATCAATCTGAAAAGAAAGCACCTCGTCATTACCCTGGTAATGGTATTGAAGAAACCGACAAAACAACATTTTTAAGTTCAAATAATAATAATAGCACCCACATACATACTACTGACCCCACGCTGAGATTCCTTGTGTCATGGGTATCAGAAACTACGAGTACCATGGTACCACAACACCTGGAATTCGTTTTCGTGCGCGAAAGGAGTCTCTAAGAGGCGCACTTTAATCCTTTCACTACACTGATTCTTTCATCGACGGTCATAGGCCCTTTTCAGGGCCACTATACCTCAACCTGGTCCCGGTCCTGGATGACCAAGAATAAAATAGTGACACGACAAGAAGAACCTGGGGTGCAATTGTGTATGCGTAATGGTAATGAAGTTCGTAACTTTGAGGACGATTTTATCAATTTTAGCGACATCTGAAGATTTTCAAACATGAAAAGGAAGAAGCTAAGATCTTTAAGTTTTCCCTTGTCAAGTTTGGAACGTTTTGAATGTTGCTAAGATTGTTAAAATCACCCTCAAAGTTACGAACTTCATTGCCATTACGCATACGCAATAGGCATGCTGGACTGAAACAAATATTTGCAGATCACGCATACATTTGACGCACCTCTTGCGTCTCAGAAGGGCACTAGCCCGCTAAACCACCGAGGTCGTCAAAAGTATATATTCTAAGTATGTACTTCAAATTGGATGTGACATTAAGAAAATCTGTGTTCTAGAGTTATCTATTTTGTACCCAATTTCAAAATTAATAAATGAACTATAATTCAAACAACGATCCGACCCAAAAAATCATCAAAAAAACTTTATGTAAACATCTTTGGGTTTACAGTTACAAAATATAGGTACCGTAGGACCCAGCTCGATCTTATATTTTTATATAGAAGTTTGAATAATTTAATATCTTGTCCTCAGCTGTTAAACAGGTTCCACCTTAGAGTCCCCCGAAGAACACCACGCCACCCAATCCCGGATTATTACACCCACTTCGCACAACCGTCTTAGGTAGTAACTCCCCAGTCCCAAGGCTCTGCAGGTCCATGAACAACGTTTGCGAGAATATTGACTTTTTTTCTGTTAAAATAAGTAAGCTCCGCCAACATTTGGTCGGGAGCTTGCCGAATTAAAAAATTACAAACTTTGTATTATAATTATAAGTTTATTAAAGATAAACTTATAATAATACCTTTTAGTTTAATTGTTATTTGTTACTCTTTCAGCTTTATTAATTATGCATGCAGTGTTTACCTTTAAGTGATTGTGCAATTAGATTAAAACAGTAGAACATTGTACCTATCTCCTGTATCGTTTTTCATGTATTGTTGTAACAATTGTTGGTAGACCATAATAACTAACATAAAATATATGTATAACTTATGATGTCACCAAGCGGTGCAAGACTAAGACTAACCCGTTTTGAAACAATAAGCGAGAGCACCCTAAATGTGGTTGGATTGTAATTACCATCGGAGCTTTGGTGAACTGATCCCTCTCCCTTGAATTGGCGAGCATGGCGACGTAGCTCTGAATATTTGTTAGCTGTCTCGAGGTTGGTCCCCATCTTTGGTACAAGCGCCCCAGGTACTGGTTGATTGTCGTAAACATACTATTATCGTCCAGATGACATGGTACATCAAACCCTTTGGGAGGAATGATTTTGCATATGCCATACTTGGATGCTTTTTCCTGAATTTTCCCAATGTAAACGATTGGATCCTGAAAAAGGTTTAATGTTTTGCGTTAGTTTGCGGATTTATCACGCTGACTGACCTAATTTAACATATCCAATTTGTAAATTAACTTTATTTAAAAGTAACTTGCCGTAGTGGGGCTTGCAAGCTAGGGGATGGGAAAGGCGTCCACTATTTTAACAGCGATAGCTCAAACTACGCTCGCCAACCAACCCGCGTGTTTAGCGTGGTGAGTATGGGCTAATTCCCCCACATATCATCGGAAGTCGCTCGGAAATGTGTGTGGGAGGCCTATGTTCAGTAGATGGTTTAGTTATGATGATGATGGTTGATTTAAGGGGGGTATCACGTAAGCAAACCAATAAAATTACATATAATGATACGAAATGAAATACATATAAACTGAGAGCACATATAAAATAAAGCATATCGCACCTTAAACTCTTCTGGCGTAGGTCTATACACAAGCTCTTCATCGATGGTTTGGGTCGGAGATGGCAATGTCTGCTGCTTTGTTTCTGTCAATCTAATTGGTTGATGTTTCTTACAATTTGACTCAGCTATAAAACCTTCGTCATCTGCCAGATTTGGAAAGTCATATAAAGCTGATTTATCAAAGGTATTGTTAACCGGTTGAGTAATAGAAGTCTGTTCAACGCTCAACAGTTGGGCCAATGGTAAAGTTTCCTTTGGGGTTGGGTTCATGTTTAGACTCCGCAAAAATTTAGTTTTTCCTCCATTGGGTTGAGTCGCATTGACTGCAGGGGGCGTTCGCCCTTGTTCCACCATCTCCTCCAGTGGTGTCAGACACAAAATTAGATGGCGTTCGTTCGGGGAAGCTTGTCGTGGTGGTGTACTAGGGGTTTCTGCCGGTGGCTCAGGTTCGACCTCCGTATCAGGCGGGGTATGGTCTTCCTCTGTGTGTATTGGCTGGTTGGGGGTGGTAGGGGCGCGCTTGCGACGCGGCCTGCCCCGCATCTGCGGCAACCTCCGGCAGACAGGCAAACACGCGCGTTTTGCCGACCGCAGTCTCCGTCTAGATTTCTCTGCATCCAATTCCTTCTTATCTTCAATGATACACTGGTTTAAGTAGTCAATTCGCGAAATAACCTTGCTCACCGTAGCGTCTGAAACGTCATTCTTTTCAAACACTATAGTTCTTTTCAATGTTCCGAGTTTGTGTTCATCTTGAAACATTGTTTTCTTCAAGTTCATTGCTAAGTTGCTGAGCCAAATTGGGAACCTCTTCGTAGTGAGCACGTTACGGACGAGTTCGCGGCCGCGTCTCAGGAACTTGAATCCTTCGTCATCTGAATCAAAATCGTACACATCTCGGGGCGTCGTCTCCAGAATATCCGGCTCGTTGGCATCGCTTACTGGCAGCTTAATAACAACTTTTCTGTACTTAGACAGTAATTCACACCGCTTACATGCATTGCAATTGGGATTATTTTTGTCAGGCTGGCTGTTTAGCAGCTCCTGTAGATCATTCAACAAACGAGCAGGACAATTATTGCTCTTGTTATGCTTAGTACGAAATACTGGCAAAAATGGCAATTTAAAGTGGCCGTCATCTCCTGCAGCTTGCACTGGCGTACTTGTTTCCTTAGCGACTCTACTAGGCAAATATGGCAATTTAAAGTGGCCGTCATCTCCTGCAGCTTGCACTGGCGTACTTGTTTCCTTAGCGACTCTACTACGACTTTCTAGATAACTGAATTCGCTGCTGGCTAGCGCAGTCGTATCGAGGCTCTCAGGAACAGTTGGGGCAGGCAACCTGTTCTTGCCCGGAGCAGTTAATCTGCTGCTACCTGATGGATGTAAACTGATGATGCCTGGAGTTGTGTATATGATCCTGCCTGCAGCGGTTAATCTGGTGTTAGCTGAGGAAATCATTTTCAAGGAGTCTGGAGTATTCAATATACCACTGTCTCCAATATCAGTTGATAAGAGACGGGCTTGGTGATGAGAATTGATCCACTGAGCTGTCTTTGCAAATGGCTCTATGGTAGGGATTGGATCTGAAATAAAATACCTTTGTCAATAGCTCACTAAATTACGCATGTACTTACTCTGTGTACAGATGTGGGGATATTCGAGCTATAATATTATTGTAATCAAAATTCATTTCATAAGTGCCCGCTCGTATACAGTTTTAGGTACAGTCGTCTACACTATGATGTATAAAATTAAAAAATAAACATTTCTAAAATGATGCCACAATAACAAAGATAAATATGTACACAGCAAAACTCTGTTGTCCTCGTTCTATAAAAAACATTTATTAAATAACTATCAGTATACATAACATGTATTTAATATTTTCCTTTTCTATGTACCGAGCTGTAAGTTTCCCTAAAATTGTAAAAAAAAACCAAAACTTTTAGGTACCTAATCATCAACGTGTGCCATTATCAGCTAGCAAAAAAAAATAAGCCAGAAAACGTTTAAATCTATATTGTGGGCCAAGCAGGAATAATTAGCGATCGCGTTACGCTTACGATCCGATGGCCGGTAAAAATTAAATGATTTCAAGAACCGTCGATGTCCTCGGCTATTATTTGACTTTGATGATTGTATGGTGAATTATTAGTGTTTGAGCCACAGAGTGGAAAATAGAGATGGGGCAGTAAGGGATGCACTTGAACCTTTGCAGCTACAGAAAAACTATCTTAGGAGACTTACTTTTGTAGTTATTTATTCAGTTATGCATTCAAATTCAAAAAGTTTTTTTTGCCCCTTTGAATCCCTTATTAGGCTAGGGAACATGTTGCAGGGGGTCAACCGAGTACAGGGTAAAAGAAGTCTCAGAAACAGGAAAACCAGATTTCCTTACAATTAGTAGGGGAAATAATTTAGTGAACCTTTTACTAGGGGAACGCCATTCGCTTCAAAACGCCTCCTAAAAACTTTATACTGTAACTGCAACGGTTTTATTAGGCCCTTACTTCCTACTAATATTTATAAAAAGGTTGTGAGGATGTTCAGATGTTTGTTGTTCAATCACGCCGTAATGGCACAACCGATTTCAATGAAACTTGAAATTTACCTAGACTCTAGATTATAGGCTACTTTTATCACGGTACCACGCGAGCTTAACCGCGGGCGCAAGCTATTATAATGAAAATATGTACAGATACAATATCCTCCACTTTGATCTTATTCATGGTCTTGCTCATCTGAGGTTTCAAAAAATCTAATAAAACCGTAGCGAAGCTAAATTTCTTTACTTTTTTTATACAACTAAGGTGGCAAACAAGCATACAGTCCACCTGTTGGTAAGCGGTTACCGTAGCCTATAAGCGTTTGCAATACCAGAGGTATCACGCGTTGCCGACCCCGAATCCCCCCCCCCCCCCCCCCCCTAAAGAGCTCTGGCAACCTTACACACCGCAGGAACACAACACTATTTGAAACAAATAATGTTATTTGGCTGCGATCTTCTGTAAGGCGGAGGTACCTCTCCAGGCGGTAATTTTATCCTTCAAATATTACCTAGCATTTTTAGGGCCGTAACGTATGTATATTTTATGAAAAAGAGAGAGATATATATATATATGCAGCTTACCCATGAGGCAACGGAAAGGGCCATCGAGGTTGCTACATATTGATCGAGTAGAGTTTGAAAGAGTCCTTGACGCGAGAAGAAGAAGAAGAAGCTTACCCATGCCAGAAGTGGTTGAAAATCCGCGGGTTTTCAGTTTTTTCGCGTAATTACAGCCTTTATTGATAGCAAGTTTTCTCTTCCGTTTTCTTTTTATAGTGAACTCAGAAGAAGCTATCGAAGAACACGACGATGAGAGCTCGTAATCTGGGTCATCACTTTCAGCATTGTTGTAATTTTCCACGGAGGCAGTTTCGGAAAAAGCTCCGTATACAAAGGTATCTTGTATATATGGTTTTATTTGCCGCTTCCGGGTGTTCATAACCACTGGCGCTGGAGGAGCTTGCGGCGGCGCTGGCGAAGTGCGTGCTGGTACTGGAGAAGTACGTGCCGGTACTGGAGAAGTGCGAGCTGGTACTGGAGAAGTGCGTGCTGGTACTGGAGAAGTTCGTGCTGGTACTGGAGAAGTGCGTGCTGGTACTGGAGAAGTGCGTGCTGGTACTGGATAAGTGCGTGCTGGCACCGGCGAAGTGTGTACTGGCGTCAGTGCCAATTTCTGTGACAGCACTGGCAAAGTGCATGCTGGTACTGGTGAAGTTCGTGCTGGCACAGGTGAAGTGCGTGCTGGCATTGGTGGAGTGCGCGTTGGCACTGGCAAAGTACGGGTCGGCTTTGGTGATTTTTTTGGTGATTTGTGCGGCAGCACTGACTTCGTATCTTCTCGCGAGGTAAAATAACTTAGGGGCGTATCTTCCCCGCTGTCACTGATGCTGACGCGACGCGTATTCGCTAAATCGGAAGACAAGCTTTTTTTCCTGTTTTGCAGTGCATACTTTTTTTTTAAATGGTTTGCTTTATGTTTCTTCTTGTTTTTTATTTTCCTTTTCTGTGTCGTATCTGGTGGTTTTGTTGCCGAACCGCAATCATACTCTAAGCGCACTACAGGTTGCCAGTTGTCATGTGGATGGGCTCCTGTAAATAAAAATACAAAATACTTTTTGCATGGCGGTTGATCTTTTTCGGGAGCAGAATTAATACAAAAAAAAACACGAATAACACCGCCCATCGATTCTAAGGTGGCAGTTCTTATATCACAAAAATTTTGAATTATGTAGGATTATACATCCACAGCAAATACTTTCAGTTTACTCCGTGAACAAAGCGCATTAATGATTCCTATTTTTAAATGTAATGTGTGAAAATAGGAATAAAAAGGTCTGGGAGGAACTTACTTCCTAGCGACATTCTGGTCAGTATGTCCTTAACAGTGCAGGTATTGTGAATGACCAGTCCCGGAGCATTGACGGCTCTGTGGGAGGCATGCGTAATCGCAGCCGAAGCCGAGGTTGACGGGTTGTTTTGTGGTGGAATAAAAGCACCCTGAGCAAACTTACGTTGCGCTCTTAGTTTTTTCCTGGAACACAGATTCCAACATTAGCTAAGGCGTACACTTGTTTCTGAAATCAACTTTTAAATTTAAGATGTGACATATTCGATTGAGCCATCGAACCGAGCGGAGATCTAGGCTCGTATTCAGAGACAAGACTCAAGCATTGATCTGTACTTAAATCTCGATTTGAGTCGAGATTCTAATTCTTGAACAGTACTTATGTATAGATTCAATGATCACAGTTCACCTGAGTAAATGCTTATTCTGAAACGTGAATCAGACGAAATCGGTGCTTGAGTTTAGATTTGATTAGACATTAATCAAATGACATTTTCGTTCCGTTACACGTACTTTGATGCATATTTATACTTCACTTTATAGTTCTGTTCTGTTTCCCTGGCTGTTTGAATGTCTGCGTAAAACGGATCGAAAATTATAAATAAATCAAAATGTAAACGAGAACATTTGAGTACAGATTTGAGACTCGATTCAGCGGATAGTAGTTTAAGTACCGTTCTTGAATAAAAGTTATGTTTGAGAAGAGATTCAATACTTAAATAGAGTTCAGCTGATCTGTGATTAAATCTATGCTTGGGTCGTGTCTCTGAATACGAGCCCTAGTGTCAAATATTAATAGAGTGAATCGAAATCAAGACAAACAACATTGTCAAGACGTTTCTACCCATTGATTATATACGAAAGGGACCGATTGCTCATCTCCTACAGAAAATTTTACTGGACGGTTTGCTAAGTTGGCCATAAGCGAAGAAATGCACCTATCAACTTTGAACACGACAAAACAGACTTAGGATTAGCACACACTGCGATTAAGAGGATACATGAATCAAAATAATCTGTCGAGTGGGCGGAGTATAGCTTAATCGCCCCCCGCTGCAAAACTTCGCGCCCGTGCGCGCTCACCTCTGCAGCGATGTGCGTGATCGGACGTAGGCAGGTACTTCAAACAGTCGCTTGACTTGCTCGACACAACACGTGACATCTTAGGCTTCGGGCTAGTCCACAACTAACCCTCAATCCCTGGTATGAAGGTAGATAATATTCGTATGACTTTCGAATTTGATGCTTTAGTGGATTGGAGAGCACTGGTGGATGGGTGGTAGTCCCGCCTTCCGATCCACAGGTCGTGGGTTCGAAACCTGCCGTGCACCAATGGATTTTCCATTCGGAAAATTTATGTGCGCTATGCTAGTGCTCTTAAGCGGTGAAGGAAAACATCGTGAAGAATGCCGGCATGTCCTACAACCTATAAATTCGAAGACATGTGTCATGTGCACGAAAGGAGCCTCTAAGAGGCGCATTCACTACATTGATCCTTTCATCGACGGTCATTGTCCCTTTTCAGGGCCACGTATCGTTATTGAGTAATTTGGGGGTGCTGATTAGGAAAACGACATACAGGAGCCATTTCATTCTGGGCCTGGTCCATGTACACTACATAGAAAAATAAGGAAAAAATAGGAGATTACAAGAAAAATACATTTTCATTAATTTGAAGACAAATGCGATGGTACAAGAATAGTTGTTCTGGTAAGTTTTTTACTATGTGAACACAATTTGAAGGCCTCCATGTTGGTTTATAATTGGCGTTTGACATGACATTGACATATTTTCCATGTCATGTTGTTTGGATTTGATGTTTTTGTTTTGTCAGATGAATGTAGGTTGTTAAAATGACATTTCACGCACGTCCATCCGCCATATTTTTGTAGCGCTGTGTGTTGCTCTCTTTGTCGAAGAAAATCTTAATGTACCTTAGAACGAAGTCAATTTAAATAAAATAACCAATTAAATACGTTTACTTTATTGCTTAGCCATATTTTAGAGTAGTGTACACAGTGCAGGCCCAGGCTCCATATATTGATGAAACGTCTCTTTTAGTAATGACAAATAAGGAAAAGTAAAAGATATTTTTTACAAAAACTAAAAACCTTTTTTTTTTGTTACCAACCTCTTTGCGTTTTGCTTACTTACTGAGGATGACACTGGCCACCTACACTTTCGAATAAAAAACAAAAAGAAGTAGTACTGACTGACTGACAATCAAACGTAGTGGTTTTATTCTATTTGAAAATCAACGCAGAGCCTACTAAGAGTATGAAATTTGCAGGGTAGCTTCCTGTTGTAACGTATGGGTGCACAGAAAGAAATTCCCGACAAACAACCCCTAAGTTTAAAGTTTATGTAAAAATAGCAGCAACCGAAGGATATCGCGCGGATAACAATAACATAACACCGTCGGCAAAAAAAATCGGCAAGTGGTGATTTCAAGAGATGGCGTTTTTTTAAGTTTTACGGGACATGTAGCAATCCCTCAGGAATTAAATTAATATGGGACCACCCTGGGATTATACTCTATACACCAGTGAAATAATTATCAAAATCGGTTTAGTATTGGCAGAGATATCGAGTAACATACAAACAGCCAACTTGAGAACCTCCTCCTTTTTGAAGTCGGTTAAAAAGATGGCAGATGCATAAAACCTCAATTTTTTTTATATTATACGTAGGCAAACAGGCTTACGGCCCTCCTGATGGTAAGTGGTTACCTTCGCCTTTTGACATCAGCAACACCTGGAGCATTGCTAATGCGTTGCCTGCCGAACCCTTCCGCCCCCCTAAAGAGCTCTGGCAACCTTACTCACCGCAGGAGCATTGCACTATTTGAAACAAATAATGTTATTTAAAATAAAATAAATGGTCAAAATAGACCAAATCCATCATTTGAAATGACATTTGCATCCACCATCTTTGATTCCAAAATTGATATCATTTTCATAATCAGCGTCCCTAAATTATACGAAAACGATACCCATATCTATTTTTGAAATGACATTAGCATCCGCCATCTTTGATTCCAAAATTGTTGTGTCATTTTCTTAATCAGGACCCCCAAATTACTGAAAAACTATACCCATACCTATCGAATTTTTCGCTTCATTGTATACATGAATATAAATAAATAAATACACCCAACAGTAACATACAAAATTCTGACCCCACACAAGGATACCCTGTGTCGCGGGTATCAGCTACCAGTACCATGGTACCACAACACCCAGCGAATATCGAACCCGTACCCGTGTATCTCAGACGGGCACTCACCCACTACGCCACCGAGGTTACCAGTATGGAGATTCACGTAAGATATTTGACAGTGTTAAACCGTGAGAGTAATCGGAAAATGATGTTATCAAAAAAATCGATTTCAAAAAAAAATAAGATCTGCATAAAAAAAATTCTAGCGATCCTTCCTAACAATTTTCCTTCAACCAACCGTCTACGAACTAGTTTAGTGGACACGTGTCGAGGATCGTCTTCTGAAAATTTATTTATTTACTTTTCTTATAACATTGGATCCTTTAAAGGGGTCCGCCTTAGCTAATCGAAGCATAAGCCTGTCTTCTTGACCTGTAGTCTTCCTGGGCCGAAGTTTTCTTGGCACGTTATCTGATGTTCCGTGTAGTTTGAAATGTGCGAGGGCGTTAAATATCATCTTTACGGAACATTCGAAATAATCGGCGATCTTTCTGTAACTCCATTTTTGTTTTAAATGAAAATTCACTATAATTTTTGTCGTTGCTGCATCACAGCTCTTATTTTTACCCATTTTTAATAAAACAACAATAGATAGTAACTTTTCGTAATGAGTTAGAAATGGCGGCAATATTTACAATGTGATTGACAATTGTGAGAACTGTATTTCAGTTTAAAAAATCAAATTTCGAACCGAGTCATACAATGTTTCTAATTAGTTGTCCATTCTGCCAGTCCTAACGATATTGATACTTTTTGTTACACTGATATTTATTTTTATTGTCGTCTTGGTTGTCAAATATTATTGCTTGTAATTAAACTAGAGATATTAAAGTACATTGTAAAGTAGTGAAAAAAAAATTACCTCCTATTAAATGCTATAATAATGTCAGTTACTTTATAAAAATGTCAGGTGACTAGGTGTTTCTAATTAGATGACCACCACTGTATATATATACCATTTTTTATTTCATATTTAAATGTATGATTTCTTAAAAAAACACAATTTTCTTTATTATCATCTGGGAGCAACCTGTACGCAAAAAACTGTAGCGCAGAGGTCATTTGCCAGGGTCACGGATCATAACACCATATGAAGAGCAAAGAAAGTACTGTTAGAATGGGACACTGAAATTGCGACGTTGCCAAATTGTTCTCTAACCAATAAGCGGTAAAGACAAAGCGTGCCGCCTAAGGTGATTGAAAGGGATAGCTAGCTCTGTCCACCCTTTGAGAAACGCCGCCGCGACGCCCGTCCGCGCGCCACCGCCCGAATCGTCTGTATCTAGGTGCGTCACGGGCCGGTGTCCTTGACACATAATGATTATACACGCGCGCGCTTAGATGACTGTAATTGCATGTACCTACTCTTTTTCGCGAAAAAGACGCTCCCATTGTTAAGTTTTGTGATAATTTAACTTTTCTAAGTAACTACCTAATCAGGTCTACGTACAGCGATAAAGCCGCTTTGATTTAGTTCTGTTTATTTTACACATTGTTCTCCTGTTGCCCAGACTCTTAAGAGATTGGTGCCTCAGGAGAATAACACACGCATTCACAAAAAACCGACATACATATACACATGCACCCACACATACAAAACACACTTATTTCTACCTTATACTACTTGATTTTACTTTTATATTACTTACATTTTATGAAACTTTAAACGCTTACATTTTTTAACTTGTACCATACACCACGAACAAACATCAAATAGAATAACTCTTTGTCCTACCCTAAATTAATTTTATTTTTAGTATTTCTTACCATGTTTTATATAAAATGTTACGCTTCAAATTTATTTAATTAAAGATGTGGAAGAGCGGAATTGTCTAACACAAGTATTACTTATATACTTAAAAGGTGTTTCCAACTATGGTTAAAACTATTGTTACTTTTATAATTGAAAAAAACATTTTGTATTGTTTTGGATATTTTTTATGTTTATGATACCTAAGCCTGCAATAAGGACGCTTATGTGTGTTTGCGTCTTCGCTCCAATGAGCTGGACATGTCCTATCCAAAGTGAGGATGAATATTCAGTGCCGCCGGTTACATGTTCGATGTGGTGGCGCATGGCGGCCACATTCAAAACTTGAAAATTTAAGTACCTACGGGGTACGTTCCTACGTAAGGTACCTACCTGATTAGAAGAGGTGCCAATAAATGTTGGTGAAGTGAAGTATGTACCAGTAGTCATCTCGCCGCGGCGGCGCCGCTCACCGCCCAGCTGTGCGGCGCGGCGTTGCCGTTCAGTACCGTAGGTAAGTAGCGCTCACATAAAGACCGATTTAAATTTTGGTCCTGTATGTATCATTTAATTCGTTTGAAAATATCGAAAATTTAATTATGGACTTTTATTATCAGATATATTTTTTAAGATAACTGATAAGTAGCTCTACCCGTGTGTTAATTGAATGTCGCCATTGTAGCGCCAGGCTGTATATATATATATAGGTAGCTATATATTTATATAGGTACCTACCTACCTACATGTATACAATTTTCAAAACGGGATATTTACCATGATTTGTGTCACAAATATCCCGTTTTTAGTGAAAATTATGCATGAATACAGTCCTACTAGGTTATGTACGGTTCCCTAAATTTTTTAGTTCTGTTGTTTGATTAATAAAATTTATAATTCTATCTTACCAACAAATTATTTGATGAGAATGGGAAGAAAATATAAAAGCATAGTACAGTTATAATATTTTATTTTCTCATTTAAATCTTTTTTACACAATAATTATAAAATACATATATATGTAAGTTTTTGAATTCTATCACCTCACCTCATAAAAGGGATACGCAATAACATCCAAAACTTTTTCCAAAGGTCCTGATTGAAATGTCTCATCCAAAGAGGCGTCAGACTGTACTTTCTTGATAAAATATCCACCATATTCTCAGTTTTTTCTATTGTTTGCAACCAATAATTTAATGAGGCAACAATACCTGAGTTACGGATTATTAAAAGTAAGTTTCATCGACCTTAATACTTCTTTTGACTGTCGTCACAAAATCCTGTGACTAGAATTTGGGGTCACCGCAAGAAGAGGCTTTCCGCTTTTTTTTTTGATATTTTCATAGCTTCCATTTTGGGAATCATCAAAGGAGACTATAACATCAGCTGTTTCCTCGCATTCTTTTGGAAGTACACCCACACCTGAAAACAAATAATATTTATAACTAGTTTTTCGCGAGCTCGCGTGCCTATTTGTTGCTGTTGATCTTGCAGCTCGCGAGACTAAGTTGCTGTAAGGCTTGGTAGAAGACCTAAGATGACATAGCCAAAATAAGAAGAACAATAAAATTCAAACATGCATCATGGCCACAAAGAATTTAAAATAGAAAAAATAAACTTCAAGCTTTCAGTCATAAGAGTAACAACTCCCTGTAAATTCTTAAAATTCTATGATACGAGCGCCAGCCAAAGTCCATTCTCAGTCATCTTTAGCACCTTTAACTCTTTGGTAAAATGTTGAGGATTCATCATAATTGTTATGATTTTGGGAACATATTAGAAACTTTATCTGTTCTTAGTTTTATTGATATGCATTACCTTGCAAGCATAGTGTAGGAGGTACTGCAGCTGGACTAAGCCATCTACTTCGAGTGTGATACTAAGGCTCAAGGTGAGAGTGGCAAACTCTTCGATACTCAAAAACAGTCTGGTTGTCTAACAATAATATTTCGCCACCTATTGCATTTGTCCATGTTCGGAATCGGTCCAAGTTTTTATCTGGATTGGGAAACAAATGCAAAAAAGTATTGTTTCTGCCTGCAAAGAAAGGAATTTTATTAAGTTATGTATGAATCTGGATAGATTTAGGCGCAGAGGTAGGCCTAGTAAAGATGGATGGAGTGTGAAAGTGGATATGGTTAAGAAAGTTGTGAGTGCTGAGATGATGACTGATAGAGGGAAATGGAAGAAGAATACATGCTGACCCCATATGATGTGGGATAAGGGCAGGAAGATGATGATAATGTGCGGGCAGAGTATCATCATTTATCAATCTAGTACCTGCAGATAAAATACTATGGTCATACATACATAAGTAAAAATAACTGTAAGAACTTACGGGTTTTATTGCACTTTGGGACACAACATTTTTTGCTGATATGTTAGAGTCCGATTCGCACAAAACAAGAGAGTCCAAATCACTTCGCAAGAGTCGATCAAATTAATCCAAAGGTAGAATCGTCAGACTCAGAGAAACAAGCAGTCGTCGTGAAAAATCCACGAAAAACATTTCACACATCCATACAAATGAAAGAAAAATCGCAAATTCTTATTTCATTAAATTAAAGACTTTTTCTGTCAGTTTACAAAATCAAACCACAGACCACACACAGGATTTAGAGTAAAGAAATATTAGAGTATTGTGGTAAATATTTTTCTCACTGAATTATTTTTAGTTCTTTTTCCTAAAAATCTACCATTTATTGTGATGAAAATAATACGATTTTATCAAAAAATGTAAATAAAATATCTAGGAAAAATACATTAATTTGAAATAGCGCTATCTTTTCATCTTGTGATGCTTAAATGATTTTAGCTTTTCGATTTTGTTCAGAGTTGCAACACCATGGGGGCCTCCCCTTAGTAAGGCACGCAGCCGACTGCCGAGGAGGAGACTGATGAATGTGACAGCGCGTAGTACAAAATTGAATGCGGAAAGAGATAGCAAGCGTTAGAAGGCGCTTGAAAGTAATTGATGTAAGCGACATTTATGAAAATATTGATTATCTTAAAAACAATGTACTTTAAAAAAAGTGGCTTGGATTTAGGTACCCAATGCTATTGTCTAACACAATATTTTAAAAAAGTTAATAGCTGAAAACGCAAAACTGCATGCAAACACGCACTGCGGCTGGCGCTTCGCTTAATTATATAAATTAAGATACTACAGCTAAAAAATCCCGCGGTTATAAAGCGCGGTCAAAACGTAACAAGGTTTTTAAATCAGTCACTGAAACATGTCGCAAATGCGTGCGTTTGTATAGTAAACTTATATGCATTTTTCGGAGGTTTCAGACCTGCGATTGAAAGTGTGCGTTTTCTATATTAGTAAAATAAAATTGCAAAAGTTACCTAGACGAATGTAGTAGTATACCTTGACAAATGAAAACAGGCATATTTTTCAAAATTAACTCCATAGAATCTATATTTGCGAGACCAGAATACACAAATATTGATGAAACTTAACATTCAATATACAATTTTTAATCTTTTGGTTGGTGTGTACATAACGGGACACTATGGAATTAGGACTTAGAAAAATGTGATGTGATCTTCATATAAAAGGATCAGTTGAGTATAAATAATAGTTATTATTCCGACTCAACCAATCTTTTGCTAATCCTAATATGTTCTAAGAAAGAAATGAGCCAATGGATGGCGCTGACAGCAAAAAACAACTGTAATTGTTATTTGGGCTATTGGCCATCAGTGTAATCATCAAATTTTTCATCATGATGGAAATTATCGTGTCTGCGTGCGATAGTAGTGTAACATCGTATATTGTACGTAGTTATGAAATAATCCCACATATAGGTACGTAAGTTATCGTACGGTTGCGAACCCTGCGATACAGTAGCAACAGGGTTTTCGCGCCTTCCACCCTCGCAACGCAAATGATTTTTTTATAGGTATCTAGGATAGATCGATCCTGGTCCACTTCTTACTTGCCTACGCTTGCATGCCAAACAAGTAAGACCTAAGAGAGTACGTTACTAACACAAAAAACGCAGAAAACAAGCAACGTCGCCGTAAGCAAAGATGCGCCATTTTGGTTAAGAGCGTCTCCAGCTCCGGCACGTCGCTTTTCTGTGAATTCTGAAACAGAACGAAGATAATCACTTCACTTACTTGATTTTTCCCATGATGATTTTGTCCGGCCTGGGCAATGAGGATTTAAACTAAGTACATACTCGGGAATCCCGAATTCTCGAACAAAGAGCGCGCCTGGCGGCCGGCACGAAAATGAAAATCAATCAAACAAACAATATTACCACAGACTACTTTTGTCTAAGCTGTCCACGAACGTAGACAGAGTATAACATAGATGGGGCTAGCGCGAGCAAGACGGCGGCGCTAACTCCGTTTGTTCTGTGGCGCTAACTAAAGTACATTCAATTTCTGGGTTGCCACATCTTACTAAAAACTGATTATTAAAACTTACTTAAAATAAAACAACGTACCGTCAACAATATAGTACTGAAAAATCATAGTTTAAAAAAAAATAGTCTGTATGTTATACTCTGTGACATACATATTTACGTAAACACATAATTAGTATTCTGTCTGTGTACAATACAATTTTTTTGTGAATCGACAACAGTCTCTTTCACAGACTACTAATATCGGTAAGTGCCAATTCTCTTCACAAAATAAGTAGTAGGTAGTTTCGTGTATTCTTGTAACGAACTTTTATTTGTAATTTGTGTTAATTTTACTTCCTTTCAGCTTTTTGCTTATCACGCATTGTAGAAATTAGGTACCTATCTACACTACATTAGATACTTACTTCACTTTCACACCTTACAGTTCTGTCATTAATTTAATTTCACACTTTCAAAGTACATACATTTTATTTAGCTTCTCATTTCATTTTTCATTCTCATTACTCATGTACACTCCGCTTCGACACATTATACTATCTCTTCTCATCATCATCATCACCATCACCAGCACTTCATGACCTTGAGCGTTGCTACCTGAAGCCACCTCACCTGGGATAGATATCCGAGGAGAGTACCCTACTCCGACCTTCTCGAAAGCAAACGTAAAATCAGTGACCGGGGAATTGAAGAACCCGTTAATAAATTTGTTGAATGCTATCAGGTTGTATTCTTTATATTAAACCGACCTGATACGTCACATAATATTATGCAATTTAACACTAGTTTTGTAAAATAAATTGAGAGCACAACATAACTTGCAAGTTCCCGCGAAAAATGACGATACACGCAATCATCCTATTTCATTTCACTTGTGCAGTTTACTCAAGCAATACTACGCAACACCACAATAATTATAATCAATTTAACACTAGTTTTGTAAAATAAATTGAGAGCACAACATCACTTCGCAAGTTCCCGCCAAAAAGTCCAGATCTAAAAAAGTCAACTATCAAAAAAAATTTTTTTTTTCGCTTTTGGACTGGCTATGGCATCTTAGGCCTTACAGCCAGTCTTCCGTTTTTTCTTATGAGTAGCCTGACTGCGATAGCACTAGTATTTCAGTGGCGGCTCGTCCACGACGCTACTCAAAAGGAACGCGTTTGTAACTAGTCACCTGGCGACTCGACATGCTGGTCGCCAGGCGACTGGTTTCGAGAAACTGTTGAAAAATGAGCGAATAAAAAGTAGTTATAAGTGATTCTGACGTCTATGTGACTGGAGAAGTAATAGTTCCATGTCATGGCTCGAATTATCACTAGTCATGTTAATTATTTTCGTTTTCAAAACTTTGTTTACATAAAATCTTGTACTGAGTGACTGAGTTTCAGGAAATTCCAGTAGCGTCGTGGACAAGTCAGAATTTCCAATCAGTCCGCAACTCTAGTTTCTAATGAGTTCCGTCACTTTTGCGTAGCGTCATGGACAAGGGCCTAAGTTCATCCTTGTAAATTATCTATTGGTCCAAGGATCCTGACTCTGATGTTTAAAGTCCTTTTCACGAAAGAAGGCCCATGGCAATTAGCTGAACTAAAATTGAGTGAACCGAACGTATAGACTGCACTCTGTTTACGGAATCGAAAGAGACTACAGTCAAAGTATTGAGGAATTGAGGATTAAAACGCAAATCCTTGAGACGGGAGTGAGCATCACAACTTGCCATGAATAAATGTATAATGGGTTGTAATGTTTAGAATCATCATCATGATGATGATGGATGACAAATATTTAGAATAATTGTTTACTAAAATTATGTTAAGGAGCCATTTCATTCTGGGCCTGGTCCATGTACACTACATAGAAAAATTAGGAAAAAATAGGAGATTACAAGAAAAAACAATTTCATTAATTTGTAGACAAATGCGATGGTACAAGAATAGTTCTTCTGGTAAGTTTATTACTATGTGAACAGTATTTGAAGGCCGCCATGTTGGTTTATAATTGGCGTTTGACATGACATTGACATATTTTTCATGTCATGTTGTTTGATTTGATGTTTTTGTTTTGTCAGATAAATGTAGGTTGTCAAAATGACATTTCACGCACGTCCATCTGCCATATTTTTGTAGCGCTGTGTGTTGCTCTCTTTGTCGAAGAAAATCTTAATGTACCTTAGAACGAAGTCAATTTAAATAAAATAACCAATTAAATACGTTTACTTTATTGCTTAGCCATATTTTAGAGTAGTGTACACAGTGCAGGCCCAGGCTCCATATATTGATGAAACGTCTCTTTTTAGTAAACAATTATTCAAGTAAAAATATACACGTATGACTTGTTGGTAAGGCCTAGATGCCATAGCCAGTCCAACACCAAAGGGAAGAATATAAAAAAAAGTCATAAAATTATTTTGTCTGGGATGGACTGACTACGGTGTCTACGGATCGTAATAGTGTTCTGTGCTATGGATATGCTAAATTAATCTATACGTCTAGTGCTGCAGTGCTAAATTCCTCCCTCCGTCAGGGTGATTAAGTGCCGTGGACGTTGTTTATGCATAGGGCACTGTAAGTAGACAAGAGTTCTTTTCTAATTATACTTTGTGCGTTCACCTTACGCACCTACCTAATAGGTGTAAAGCTTTCGGTTGTGCTAAATTCGAAAGCTATAATTCTATTGCTTATGGACCTATGATTGTGCAGTGAAAATGATAAGGGATCTAAAGGTTAATGGCCGTGATACACAATTATCGACTGTAGTTGGAACGAAAGCATGCTAGCTACTGGTGAGTACCAGTTATTTTATAGCATACAGGTATAGAGGATCAACTAGGTGCTCGCATGCCTTTTCAAATTGAGCATTTTTCATAAAAACACACTGGACATTAGCTGTCTGACCACAACATTGACTTTATGTCCGTCCACCAAGTACAGAGTGTTCTGTAAAGGGCTTAGCTTAACTGTACCTAGATTGCTAGGAGATCTTCAGGGGTGACCTGCTAGCTATTTTTACCTTGTCACATCACCTCAACTTTAAACCAGGGAAGGAGACTCCCATGGCACAATTCACTTCATGAAACATTCCCAAAAACTGGCTGCCTACTGGCAGCATCAACATCTGTCACTGCCATTATAAGATGCCTAAAAGCTACAGTTCTATGATAAAAGTTATGTTCCTCGGAAATATTATCTTTCATATCACTAATTCTAATTATAAATGGGGGAATAAGATCTGCACTGACGTCCCGCATTGGGGTGTATTGTGCATTGTCCCCCTGCTGACATCACCCCAGCCAGCCAAACTCCTTAAAGTAACGTAGAAGGACCCTGGGTTGGTGGCAACATTGTTCGAGAATCCCCGTTGATGTTGTGATGAAGAGGAGCAGGATCCGATCACCTCCTGCATTCCTGTTTTGAGCCTAGCTTCATTTGTGGCAGTGCAATGTAGTACAACATGGTCGTCATTCGTCATTCATCTTCAGTAGTGTTGTTGTCACATGTTTGTTTAATGTTGGGAACATAATCTTAGAGTGTTTGCACTGATGACCGCAGATTAGCGCTCCCATAGCTTCTGATGTTCCTTTTCGGAGTTCAGATTTAACTGGTTTTTAATCTCTGTTGATGAGGGTCTGCAGAGGCTGATATTGTATGTTGTTGGTGTTTGTTTTGCACCTTTTTTTGCTAAGGAGTCAGCCTTGTTGTTCCCTGAACATGTTCCATGACTCTTTGTCCATTTCACTTTAACAATGTGTTTCTCGGACAACTTTTGAAGAGCAGCATGACATTGTGCAATTGATTCTGACCTGGTATCTGATCTTCCCAGTGCATTGATGAGTGCTGCGCTGTCTGTTGTGAAAATTAGTTGAGCCTGTGCGCTTGAATTGGCTGCACCTGTTATAGACTCTAATGATGAAGACATTTCTATTGCTGCCAGAAGGAGCCCCAGGGTTTCTTCCTGGAAGACGGTCGTTGTTTTGCCAAGGGGTTGTGCCTGCGATAGCCCATTTTCTGGACAGTACCTGTTTTTTGTTTGGCTCCATCAGTGTAGATATGAAAAATGTCAGAGGCCGAGGATGTTTCCTCCATTCTCTCATAACTTTTGACTTGATACCTTTTGCAAGTGAGGTATGTTATGGCTATTGTGTCGGTGCCTTATAGCGCCTCGGGTATTGCGTGGATAGCCTTATCCAGAATTTTGCAGTGGTTTGTTGTTTTGTACTGCCTTTCCATTGTTTATAGACTTGATTCTTAGCGCCGCTGCCATCGCCTCTTGTTGTATATACAAGTGGAGCGGCGTCAAGCCTAGTATTATGCCTAGCGCTGCAGATGGAGTTGATTTTGCGCATCCACTGATAAGAGAGCAGGCGAGTCTCTGAACCTGTTGCAGCTTGTTTATTGTCGTGACTAAGTTTGTTCTTGGCCACCATACCACTGCACCATAGGTTAGTACAGGTCGAACCATGACTGTGTACATCCAAAGACAGAGTTTGGGTTTTAAGCCCCAGTCCTTACCGACGGCGTCTGCACTGCCATAGTGGCTTTCGTCGTCGTGTGTCTAGTTGTTTACCCCAGTCCACCAGTCCTAACGTCCCCCGTCCTCGATTCTCTGACTAGGACGTACACTGTCGCCATCTTGTACGTCAGTCTGCGCCTATATTTATTTAGGGCCTCGAGTTCGTCCACCGGAATACCGAACACCATGACGTTATTCGTCGTGCTCCCGTCCCTCTGTACTCGGTGGGCCAAGATCGGCCATATACCTATCTGCAGGTGATCGTTGAAAAACGACAGGAAGTCCCTAATGGACTCTCCGTCGCCCTCGAAGTCGGGAACGATCACCACGCCTTTGTGGTATTTGGGCAGCTCATGCTCGGAAACATTTGCGTACCCCTCCGAGCCCGTCCAGAGAACAGGTAGGTTTTCGACGATGGAGGCCAGCCAAGATAACTAAAAATCATCACGAGCCTCCACCCTCAAACCCCCGTGTGCCAGCCTCGGCATTGCCATGAAAGATGGCTTAGGGCAACCCCGGTTCTGTAGGTTCTGGAGGTAGTACGCAACCGTTTGCTGCTCCAGCCTACTTCTGAGCATAGTGGCTCGGAGGTCGCTCATGTGGACTCCGGATTTGTCCAGTATGACTATTCTTAGGTGGGACCTTCTCATTCCGGCGTACGTCATAGCCTCCTCCGAACCACTACTCTCTGCTTGGTGACCCCCTTTGCTGCGTTAGGGGCTGAGAAGCTCCCTCCCTCTGCCAAGCGCACCTTCTTATCTGCTGCCGCTGACGAAGGTGACACTAATCGGAGCTCCTCTGCCGCTTTGCGCTGCGGTTGCCGTCACTGTCGGACGCTGCAGTAGCGTTCGAAGCAGGGGCCGGGTTATTGCCGGATCCTTGGCCTCTACGGCCCTTTCCTGCGCCCTTTCCTTTGTCAGGTCTAGGCACGGTCTAGGCCTCTGGGTTAGGGACTTACTTCCGGCTTCTTCCCAGTTCTTGCATCGAGCGCTACTGCTCTAGTAGGCGACAACTGGTTTGACCCAGTTTTTTGGGGGGTCGATGGAGGCCGCCTGTCCCCCTGCATCATTTCCCTGACCGGTCCTTCCACGCACAACTCCATCAAATGGTGCTGGCTGTCGGGACCAGGTCTCTGCTCCGTTGCTGGGGGATAGGGCCTCAGATCGATGGTTGGAGGACGCGCCATAACCGCCCCCAGTGCCGGCGCGATGTCCGACACATTAGGCGGATATAACGTGCCCTCTATCGTGCGCTGTTTCAGCTCGTTTACCAGAGCGGCATTGAGCTTACGGCGCTCCTTGCGTAGAACCTTTCACCACTTAGGGGGTATGGCATCCTCTTTCCGTTCTTTGTACTTTCCATATTGATTTAGAGGGGGATTTGTATCTGTGAACAGACAGAGGTTAGCAGGGCGCGAGAAAAACTGATGGATGCCGTCGCCCAAGCGGCGTCCCCCCAACTTTTTGGTGCTGGGGGGGGGAAGGCAAGCAACTAGAAGAGTTACCTCCCTTCCCCCTCCCATCCCCTCGGCGCTGGGTCGCTGACGACGATGGGGGGGGTGGGGGTGGAAGCCAGCATGTCCATGAAACCATTGACATGCCAAGTTTCACAACCCCCCCCAATCTATCCAGCATCTGGTTTGTTGATGGGGGACCCGCAGGGCAACTCAAGCCCTGCAGTCTTCGCCTGGTGGTTTCTGTTACGCCTATTTCTTATGGAACTAGACCAATAACGTGGGACAACCACGTGAAGGCTATCCCACCACTTGCCTTAGGGATCTTAACGACTGTCGCGCTCTCCCATAAGACCATTCGTGCCTTAACCATATTGAAGAGACAGGTAAAGCAGGCTTGTATCTATACCATGCAAGCTACTAACTAGTGAGTCTAGGAAGCATAAAGTGCAAGCTAGGCGATGCAACTATTAAAGCATAAAAACACAAGCCCCCCCCCATTCATATCACTAAAGCAACACATACTGAAGCTCTAGATTACACATTGTGTAAATTATAGGCCCCAAGCCCAAACGTTGTTTCGATTGAACTATATTATATTGAAATGACACTCATTAAGGCAGTCTATAGAGTCACTAGGAATTGACAGAATGATAGACCTAGAATGCCAGGCTGGATGGCTAGGGACTAGACAAGAGAAAATAAAATCTATAAACTAGGTATTAGGTATATTATTCAATTAGTTTTCTCTTGTGTACAACTTAGCATTCTAGTTCTGGCATTCTGACAATCCCTAGGGATTCTATGGAATGCCTGAAATCATTGGCGGTAAAATTTACCATCATTAAAAGAACCGAGTATACAGACTCGAAGCCTCAACAAATATGCATATTAGGTTACAAATATGAAAAGCTCGCAGATCAGATTTCCTATATTGAAGGCCGCCTGTCACATAGCTAAAAACACGAATATAAAACTTAACTTTATGCAAGTGATGATGGATGATTTGAATCAATGGAAATAGGACTAACGCCGCTTAAATATAACATGATCATAAGTTTGTAATGCGCTGGTCGCCTGTGGGAAAGTATTATCAGTATATGGAAATATATAAACAGAAGACAAGAAAGTAATGGTCTTTACTGTTAAGACTTTCAAATTCTAAACTTTAGAGACTGGGGCTGAGTAGGCAAGCCTTAAAAGAAAGGAAGGGCTCTGTAGTTTCGTGCTGTACTGTATCAGAGTATCCTGAACGCCCTGTTGATTTGTCTAGAACTCAGGATGAACCGGGGGGCGCCAGCGGAGCCGACGCCGCCGGAGTGCGCGTTGGCGGCAGAGATGTTCGATCACTTCTGCTCAGCGGGGACCATGAAGCAGATCCTGGCACTTCACCGTGAAATCTGCGACACCCTCACGCTCAAACCTAATCGGCTGCCTGACTTCTACCCGAAACTCAAGGTGAGTCATACCTCCGAAATTACACTATGAACAACCATGCATGTGATGCAAACTAAACTACTATCTTCCGTGCGATGATTGTCAGTCAGGAACGCAACTGTTTACGAAGATACATATTTCTTATGGCTTAGTACCTACCCACTTTCAACTGTTGCTGCTATCGTAGAATTTCTCATCAATTGTCTTATATACCAGGATAATAAAAGAAAAAAGGTAATGTTCAATATGTTAACTACTGCTATTATACCACGTGGGCGGAGCCGCGTGCAAAAGTCAGTTTACAATAAAAGTTATTACTAGATAATGGCTATCAGACCGTGACGGAAGCCAAGCGTGTCGTGTATGCAACTCACTTTTCGGCTAGCCCCAGAATGAAGAGTTTATAGAAAGTAGTAAATTGGCCACCACACCGACCGGCCGCGGCAGGCCGTGTAGACGCTTTCACGGTTAACGACAGGATGGCCTGTCGCCGTTTGTTTACAATATTTTCAACAAACGAGTCACACGAAACGTGTGCACGAATTGAGCCTCTAAGAGGCGCACTGAAATCCTTTCACTAGGTACACTGATTCTTTCATCGACGGTCATAGGCCCTTTTCAGGGCCACCATACCTCAACCTGGTCACTGACCAAAGAAGATGACGAAGAAAAAATCAGTGATACTACATGAAGAAGAACCCACGAGTTTTCTTCGCATTAGATCAGAAACATCAGTGGATCTCTGATTCTCAAACGTAGCATCCATCTGGGCAAGCACATCTTCGATCCGATGGGGCTAAAGAAATTCATCCCAAAGAAAATAGCTCCTAACGCTTTCTAGAAGCCATTTTCATTCTCATTTTTGCCATTTCCATACAAAATTTTGACCCTTGAATGCATTGAGCTAGAAACTTGATTTTTAAAAAGCTCACGGACCCCAATAGTTGATTTAAATGAATCAAGTTGATACCTTAAGCCGTTTCTATGAAAAAGAGTCTTGACAGACAGACGGACAGACAGACGACAGGCGGACAGCAAAGTGATCCTATAAGGGTTATTTTTTTTTTCGAAATTATGTATGCAACCCTAAAAATGGCGACCTACCAACGCTATAAATAATGAAGATGAAACAGGCAAACCTGCTCTATAATGCTGTGTATTCGAATTTACATTTGAATGGTATCCAAAGCTTACGGGGTCAGATTATAGTGGAGTCAATCTTTGGAAGCTCGTTTTGGAACAATTAACGTTCATAATCAAAAATCAGAGCACTGGTGGAGTGGTGGTAGTGGCCCCGCCTTCCGATCCACAGGTCGTGGGCTTACGTTCAGCAGTGGACTTTATCAGGCTGATGACGACGATGATGATTTGGTTAGATATAATTCGACCTCTTGATTCATATCTCTGAATCATGCAACCTGGATCGCAAAGATCTGACTCAAAACTTCGTTTCCGAATCCCGTTCACACCGATCTCACCGAAGTGCGAGGGCGTAAATAGGTGTATTCATCTGCATTGCTCCTGGCATTGTGCCACTGGACCAAATAATAAACAGTAGGTACTACGTAGCTACGTTCTGGATCACATATAATATTTATACTGGATGAAGGTAACGTACCTATGAAATAGCAAGAGAGTTTCTAATTCAGACCAGATGGAATCTGAAATTCTAAGACCCCTAAGCTAGGTTTGTACCCTTGGAGACTGTTGTTGACCTTGAAAATCGAATGGTGTGAAAAAGCTTTTATTAGGGCTGGTCTCCTAAGATTTTTTTTTATATTCTAGTAGCTAGTAGCTGCTCTTACTGCCCCACTAACTTTCCACCCAAGAGCCCTCTACCTATCCAAACTTATGCATAGATGTAAACTATAATTGTCCAAACATGTACGTAATCATATATTGGCATGCAAGGTTTTTCACCCATCCCGACAGGGGGCGGGCATTCACCTCATCGACGCGACGCGGCGGTGTCCGGGTTGTGGGCGTATGATCCCATACATAAAGAAATATAAAATAGTTCAATCATTAATCTTATCGAAATCTCAAAATATCTTCATGTGTCCATATCATTGCGTATATTGATTTGTTCTCTTACCAGGTGTAGGTACTGCACATGCCCGGGAGAGGCACGTAAGCGTTTGGCTCATAATTTAATTAGTCATCTTAATAGAATACAGGATAGGTAGCAGGGTATTTACTACTTTCACTTTGGTCATTTGAGTAGAGACAAAGCCCTTGGTAAGCGTCATATACATTCAACAGTAGGTAGTTAAAGTAAAGACGGTCAAGTGCGACAACTCGCGCCCTGAGGCTTCCGTACCATTACACGAGGGCGTAAAAGCGAGATCCCAAGTGTAGGAAGTGGCAAACTTACATTTTGCCATCGCCCACTTGAAGACCTTCCTTAATGCTTAGGTCTCCGGCAAGTATCATAGAGGTTTATATATTCGATATCAATTTCAACTTTATTATAACTTGAGATATAAAGTTGAAATTCAATTAGGCTTTAATCCGGCCTTGACACACGGACAGACAGACAGACAGAAGTGATTCTGTAAGGGTTCCGATTTTTCCAAATGAGGTACGGAACCCTAAAAAGTAATAAAATCTACACTAAAATCTATTTTTTACCTACTTTTCGCGCTATACTGTAACACACCGACCAATATTCTAAAAATATCCACTCTCAGAGTTCAATTCATAAGCCTCGATAGATCTTTCCTATCCAAATAATCTTCTTGTTTTGCGTGCTTGCTTTTCGGGTCCCTGGTTCTTTCTTGGTCAATCTGCATAGCCAATGACCATGTCACAGTATAGTGGCCCTGAAAAGCTAGTGGCCATAGTTGAAGAACCAGTGGGGGTAAAAGGATTAAAGTGCGCCTCTTAGAGACTCCTTTCGTGCACTTGTCACATATTTTAGAATTTGTAAGTTCTAGGACATGCCGGTTTCCTCACGATGATTTCCTTCACCGTTGGTGCACGCTCGGGGATTCGAACCCACGACCTGTGCATATTGAAATTGAAAATGGCAAAAGTTACTATTAACAAGTTACTTCGTTTTGATAATTTTGGTATGGATACAACTTTTACAGGCGACTGTATATATCACTATACTGACAACTAAATAGAACGAAAGTGCGGCTATCTTTTTAACACACCGACTGAGTTACTGCCTACTAATTACTCTCGACGTTAAATAAAAAACATTAATGAGACATTAAAATGCTTTATTTATCACACATCAAGAGCCACTTTTCATAATCTAACCAACTGCGCCGATCTATATTCGTACGGTAATTAGTACCGGTGAACTCTAAATAGGTCGGGTCTTTGCCCAGCTGTGGGATTTAAGAGAAGTATGAGTAAGAATAGCCGAGTTGGCCTAGTGGGAGGTACAGTCAGCATCACAAGTAAATCATGATCAGAATGTCTCAAAACTCCTGATTGAAACTATTTTACTTGAGGAGTTTCTTCCCAATATTCCAAAAGTATGTGGCCACGAAAAAGGGTCAGTGAAAAAAAAGTTAATGATATTGACATCTTTTCGTCTGACCTCGACTTTCGATCGTAGGTTCAAAACCCGGTCGTAAGGCAATGGATTTATCTATTACACAAAATGATGTGCGCTTTTACACGTGATCGAATCTTTAAAGGAAACTTTAATAAAAAAACCTGCTTAGTCAGCTCCACTCGTATTGACCATGTCTCGATTGTAGATAAGGTTGACTAGGCTGACAGGGGGGCATAAGTGCTGGACCAACTTACTCCATCCAAAGTCCACAGCGTCCTGTAAGCGAGTAATAAGTTCCACCTGCCGCTGCATAAATCATCTAGAATATAATGTTATCAGTAAGGCCACTTATGAGTAATAATAATACCAGCTAAAAAGGTCTATGTAGTAGTATATCTTTTTATGTGTGTGTGCAGACTGCAGAAATTATGAATATCTGAATACTGATTGTGACACACTTTCGACGTTTGCTGAGCAGCGCTTTAGAGCTGACATTTGAATTGTAAACTATTCTTTACCCGGCGCAGTGACTCTTGTTCTTCTGTGTTCGTTGCATGCTGGCAGGCTGTCCGACATTTACACATTTAATTAGGTCCCTACCAACCTACTACGCGACCTAATTTTACTCGGATGCTAAGTGGTATGATGGGCAGATTGTTTGAGGGTTTCGTAACACAAGAATCGGTGGGGTCCTTCTCGCAATGTCCATAGCATTTTTTTAAATGTAGCGCACAAAATAATGTTATTGGTTAGAAACGCTTGTTTTCGTATTCAATTGATGGTAGATACGCCCTCGATTCTATAGTTATTTTTCAGCATATCAGTACCTACCTACCTACTTATTTATTTTAGACTCGGAGCGCTTATTTTCGACGGCTTCCAGCAACGCTAACCTATGGCTATTGTACACATGTTGTCCGCAATGTGATATACATCTTCGATCTCTTATGCCCGGTTCCTTTATTATACCGACCGGTATCGGTAGATGTTTACTATCTTACATTGCTACCGTTGCTACTAATGAGTCAGTTTTGTATTTCACAAGCTAGTTTTGATATCTTCAATTTACGAGCATCTATAAAATACGTTAAAAAAATACCGAGCCCTCCCGTGTCGCTTGTTTATACGCAAAAGTCCAGATTTTTGTAACCGTCCGTAGCGAATATTGCACGTATATTTTAGAAAATAGGAACCGGATATTATGAAATGTATGATTTACATTTACCCTGTTAGTCAACTATCTTACTGATTATTATATTATCAACTGGTTTGTGCCCGCGGCTTTCCTCGCGTGTTACCAAGATGAAAGAAAAGTAGCCTAGCTATTATAGGTAAAGAACTCTATTCCAACTTTAGTCAAAATTACGGCGTGATTGAATCACAAATATCCAAACATCCTCACAAACTTTCGCACTTATAATATTAGTAAGAAAGACAATATACTAGAATTTATTTGGCAAGAAGTAAGATAGGATGTTATAACTGACCAATTGTAACGAAACTCTTATATTAGATTTATATAGTTCGGAATTGGTAAAGCATTACCTATAGGCTGTGCTGTAATAGCCAAGATAAAGGTTCGAGACCTGGAAATAGCATAGGTGTATTGGCTTTGCGGGCATTGCGCGAGTGAAGATATAAGCGGATGGAAGCGATGAATGAATATGAAATGTTGTTTTGAAGTTTTGTTTTTTAACAAAATAATCCTAACTGGCGATAGACATCCTACAGCGAACTGTAGCCGTTATCTTGTATCTAGTAATATGCGAGGATCATCATCATCAGGCTGTAGAAATCCACTGTTGGACATAGGCCTCTCCCAAAGAGTCCCACGACGAAAGGTCTTGAGCCATCTACCAAGTTCCCGCAACCTTCACAATGTCGTCGGTTCATCCAACACTGCGTAACCTCCTTGCTCCTAAATCGTTGCGCGATTTTGAGCTTGTGTTTGAGGCCAACAGTTAGCGATTAAGTCTCATTGTCTTATGTCATCACTAGAAACGCACACAGGTTGTAGACTTTCGTTTTGAGGCTTGCGGTATATGATACGCGAAGATATGATGAAGTTTTCCAAACGCTGCCCATACGATTTGGATTTTTCGGTTGACCTCTGTTCTGACCGGTTGACCGGTTGACAAGTTGAACCAACGTAGTTGAATCGTCTGATCCAAACAAAAATAGTGTTCTACAGCTTAGATGGTATCGTTTCCAACATGTACCGGCATATGCGAAGATAATTTTAATCAAAGGCGATAAAACGTTACTGATTGATGGAGCGAAAGTTGCGCGCTTTTCATTGTATTAGCGCTTGCGAATGTCTTTTTGTTTTGTTTTATTTGAGCATCTTATCTCCACGTATAATGATTAAGAATTTTCCTTGTTCTTTGCCCGACTACTTCGGGGAAGGGGCTATGTTATGTCTACGTCATATATACATTCCCTCTTAAATCTATTTACTAACTTTATCAGCATCTTTTATTCTCTCCCTGTGCTTTTCTAACAGTAAACAAAAGAAAGAGGCGGACATATTTTTATCGCGCCGATAAAGTTAGTGAGTGATTATGTTAAAGAGGGCTACTTGTACCGATTCTAATGGGTTTAGAGAAAGCTTAAACCCTAAGGAAGGACAGAGGCTAGTTTGTTTGTATCACTGTACCGCGCACGCGAAACTGCTAGTATTTCACTTCACTACTTAATAATTATTAGAAATGCGAAAGTATCTCTGTCTATTTGTTCGTTTTCACGACTTACGGTTAACCGTTCTTAAGGCTACCGGGTGACGCCAGTGAAGAATAGAATATAATAGAATTCGTTTTAGTTGACAAATATACACAAGAAAGAAAAATAAGCTAATATACATTAACAAAATACAAACAACAACAAACATGCAAAGATGCGGGCAGCTACTACTATAAAATTATTTGGCCAATAAACCTACTGTATTACGTGTACCTAATAATGATGCACAGATCTTTATGCCACTCCTGATTCATTCATACCATATCGAATTTTAGTATAGTATCTCTTGTGTTAGAAGCATGATTAAGTTGTTCTCAATGTCAAAGCTATTCATTCGGACCCATATTAGGTCGAAATGATATTATCATAACATATTATCATTGCAAGAATGCAATACTGCATGCCTATCAAGATAAAAATGGTTACAATAATTATACTAAATTCATATCGTTTATTTGTAAATAAATATTAATAGCTTTGTCGATGGAATGTAATGGCTGTCGAGGAATAATGTTTTTTTTTCGATTTTATGAGGATCAGCCAGGCTATTGTGTAAGCAAAATGGTAATGAAGATCGTAATTTTAAGGATGATTTTATCAATTTTAGCTACATCTGAAGTTTTTCAAACATTAAAAGGAAGAAGCTAAGGCCTTGAAGTTTACCCTTGTCAAGTTTGGAACGCTTTGAATGTGGCTAAAATTGTTAAAATTACCCTCAAAGTTACGATCTTCATTGCCATTATGCTTACACAATTGCACCACAGGTCACATGCTGAATTTGGAAGAATAATTCTTGAACGATTTGCAATAGAACATAAGTAGGTTATTTTAAAAAAAATCGTGATATGTTAAGTAGGAGATGTGGACCGAGGTCTGATGATGATCAGACCTCGCAAGCTAAGCTGCGAGCGTCAGTTAGTTGTAAATAAAAACTTAAAATTCCTGATACCTTTATCTTATACTCAACCAAAACCACTTACTCTTGTTGATCTGCGGTTAGTGATCGGGGTGCGGCTTGGTGACCCTGAAAAGGGCCTTGCGGTGAAAGGAGTCGGGCACAGTTTTGCTACTAAAGATGATATAAACAGTACATTGGACTCTGCATTCTTTTGTTTCAGTTCAGGAAGTAAATAACCTTTTGTTGGATTACTGCAATCGCTCAAAGGTTACATCTATCGTGTGGCATTGACAATGTGCTCAACAATTTAGTCGACAGCGGTATATGACGCACGTTGTTGCATAATTATTAGAATGGGCCGGTGGTCACTCCTAAAGCAATCTGTCACGGTCCAGAAAACTACTCGTTAGCTTGACCCTCCGTCCCTCATGCGCATACTACACATTCCTACTATTTTATGTATTCGAATTGTTCTTGTTACTCCATCAGTCTCGGCTAAAACGGTTGATGTACTTAGTATGGTTCATGTATTTTTGCTAAGCAGCGGGTGATTGTAGGAGGAAGGGAGGGGGTATATTGTGTTATTTTTATGAATTCCGTTGTGAGTTCGTGTTTCCAAGCCCCCCTTAATCCTTGTTCAAGGCTGAGAAAAGAATGAATACATAGATGGGAGCATAAGAGCGTATACAGTTGTTTGCGCTATTTGTCATTTGTATATAGGTATCCTCTAAGGATGCCTGTTCTATACAGAAGTACATTCCGATACCAAGTCATGTAGTTGGAATGATGGTAATCGGCATTACTCATTTTTCCTACATCACCGTGTTTTTTGCCCAGCAAAAGGATTTAAATAGGGCTTACTTAAATTCTGTACACGGCGATTCATATGTATACCATACCGAAGGAGGCAAATTATAACGCGACAAAAAAAAAATCAAAATATTCATTAATTTCTTCCAAAAGTAGTAGAACAAAATTTATTACTAATTGGGCTTAGAATAAGCCCCTTTTGGGATAGCGTACATATTATGCATCAACATGTGGCTTATCGCAGTAGTTATAATCTAAATATTGCGATAAGTCTACAAGGTGATGCATAATAAACCTATTATTTCATGCGAAACGGGCATTATCACACGTGAATGTTTGGAAAATGCAATATCTCTGTTTTTAACCGACTTCAAAAAGGAGGAGGTTCTCAAGTCGGCTATTTTCTTTTGTCTGTATGTTACTCGATATCTCCGCCAATACTAAACCCTATCGTTATCCCCGCGACTTCGTTCGGTTGCTGCTATTTTCACATAAACTTTAACCTTAGGGGTTGTGTGTCGGGAATTCCTTTCTGTGCACCCATACGTTACAACAGGAAGCTACCCTGCAAATTTCATACTCTTAGGATTTTGGTTAGGCTCTGCGTTGATTTTCAAAGAGAATAAAACCACTACGTTTGATTGTCAGACAGTCAGTCAGTCATTACCGTAAAAGTTATTATTGATGATGAATAGATGTCATACTTACTTTTGTTTTTTATTCGAAAGTGTAGGTGGCCAGTGTCATCCTCAGTAGGTAAGCAAAACGCATAGAGGTTGATAACAAAAAAAAGATTTTGATATTAATCTTGTAAATATTCAGGAAATTGAAGTCGGTTTTTAGTTTTTGTAAAAAATATCTTATTATTCGAAAGTGTAGGTGGCCAGTGTCATCCTCAGTAGGTAAGCAAAACGCATAGAGGTTGATAACAAAAGTAAGATTTTAATATTAATCTTGTAAATATTCAGGAAATTGAAGTCGGTTTTTAGTTTTTGTAAAAAATATCTTAATATTCGAAAGTGTAGGTGGCCAGTGTCGTCCTCAGTAGGTAAGCAAAACGCAAAGAGGTTGATAACAAAAAAAAGAGGTTGATATTAATCTTGTAAATATTCAGGAATTGGAAGTCGGTTTTTAGTTTTTGTAAAAAATATCTTATTATAAATGCACTTCGAGTTTCTGTGGATTTGTTCTTAACATTATAACATTATACTGCGCCGGTGTATTGCGTACAGCTCTCGCGTCATCGAAACTTGAACAAATGAAAAATTGTCTTTTAGATAATTAGCCATACATACATTATCATCATTATCATCAGCCTGATGAAGTCCACTGCTGAACATAGGTCTCCACCAAAGAGTTCCATGACGTACGGTCTTCAGCCTTCTCCATTCACCGACTTCTTGCAACCTTTACAATGTCGTCGGTCCATCGGGTGGGGGGGCCTTCCAACACTGTCGCTATTCGAGAATACATAAACAGCTTCAAATCGCAACATTCAACTTGAAATCATACTCAAATGACTTGCTAGTATAGGCGAAACATTCTGTAGACAAAATCAATAATTGGTACTTTGCCTCTGAGGGTGGTAGGGAGTAAGAGGTGATTTGACTACCCTTCAATTTCAAATCAAATTCTACGAAATGGAATTATGAACTTGTTGAATCGTCTGCGATTTTTTGTCTGAAACTAAGGCCCGTATTTAAAAACCGCTCTCAAACATGAGACATCTTGAGATTAGGAAAAAATTTATAGCGTCCCCAGCGTCTTGGGGACGCTTCCGACTGGTAGTGATCTGGATCAATTGAGCTATCTATTGATCGTTTGTAACGGTCTTTAGATAGCTCAACTGTTTCTTGTGTATTTTGTAAATATTAACTTGTATTAGTTTGAATTTTCTTTATGTAAATAAAATAATGGAAGAATTACATTTCTGTTCACAATTTGATCGACTTCGATCGATTGGTGTGGTAACATCCTTACAAGCTATGGGAATACAGTCCTAAGCCTATATTTCTACTTTGTGATTTTATAATGTAATGTATCTTTCTAGGCTAAGCTTGCAAGCTCATGGAAGGCCCAAGCACTATTCAAGAAGTTCGATGCGCGCGCCAATCACAAGGTATACGCGAAAGGCCGCTCCTGCGCACAAAGCAAGGTGCTCATCATCGGCGCAGGTCCGTGTGGCATGCGCGCCGCCATCGAGTGTCAGCTTCTCGGCGCTAAAGTGGTGAGGATTGATATACACACACAACACAGAGCTAATAAACACACAGCTGTCACATACATAGTCCTACCACCATACGATTCTCGGTTTTGGGTACTTGAAACTACGAGTACCGTGGCATTACATCACCCAGACCCGGACGGAACAGATAATTGTAGAGCACCCAAAAATTTGGTCGCGTGAACCAGCACCTCTTGAGTCTCAGTCGGCCAATCGCCTGGCGCGCCTTCAGGCAATCGAAGGATACTATTCAATCACACCCACATAATCAATCACTAACTTTATCAGCCCGATAACCATTCTTTTTCTAACTGTAAACAAAAGCAAGACAAGGACATACTATCGAGCCAATAAAGTTAGTGAGTGATAATGAATAAGGGAGTCATCATACAAGACAAGTGCTCTTAGTGTCGGTCGGTTGCCTGACTAACCTAACAGTGGGGTAATTACGTAAATTTGCTGCAATCAGTTTCTATTAATTGAAACCGGCAAATAAGGAGGGCTTAACGATTACTTTTATAAGGTAAATCGCAACGACACGCCTAATATATACTGACTAGTAACTAGGGTAATTCTTATATTCTTATAATAGGTTATCGCAAAGTCGCCATATTAGGTATTGGGTGTTATTTATTTACCGATATCAAT